>CM050515.1:36197500-37397500 GCA_027563665.1 Antrozous pallidus
AAAGGACAAGGATAGAAAATCAGAAACATCGATCAGCTGCCTCTTGTACACCCCTTACTGGGGATGTACCCGCAGCCCAGGTACATGCCCACGACTGGAATCAAACCCAGGACCTTTAAGTCCACAGGCCGATGCTCTATCCACTGAGCCAAACCAATCTCAGGAACAGTTTTCTTTTATATCACTGATCTTTCTGTGACCAAAAGGGGCCACATGCTAGCTAACCCGACAAGCTCAGGGAAGGCCTGCGTGGCAGTCTTGCAAACTCAGAGATCTAAAGTAACCACAAAGGATGGTCTGAAATGAAACTTTAACTAAAAGCAGTTATAGTGGGTAGTTACAACATAGGCCAGTATCTTCAAGGTCAGCCTTTATCTTTTTAAAAATATTCTTATTGATTCCAGAGAGGAAGGGAGAGGGGGGGAGAGAGAGATAGAAGCATCAATGATGAGAGAGAATCATTGATTGGCTGTCTCCTACATGCTCCCCACTGGAGCTTAAACCTGCAACCTTGGCATGTGCCCTTCACGAGAATGGAACTCAGCCCCCCTGCCACCCACCCACCCCTATCCCTTCACCCCCTACCCCTGTCTGCAGGTCAACACTGTATCCACTGAGCCAAATCAGCTTGGGCTCAACCTTTATCTTAACTGAGCCCATCTGTCTAGTTGCATCTAAGATAACTTACCCTTTGAAATGTCTGGGTAACTTGTAACTTCCCTGTTTTTGGACCCCTTGAGGCACAACCTAATGTGCCTAGGCTCCAGGACAGAGACCACAAATGCCTCCATTGTTATGTTCATTGTTCCTGTGCCCACCTAAGTATGTGTCTATCATTTTACTTTTTATCCATTGCACAGGTTTCTCCCGCCCCTCCCCTTTGCTTCCTCCCACCTCTCTGGTCTATCACCAATGGATTACATGTAACCCTTCCTTTGATTACAATGTATAACCATAGATATAACCCACAGTTCTCCGGAGCATTATCTCAGTTCGTTGAGGTTCTGCTTCCTGGCATATGTTGACAGTTTGGCTCAAATAAACTGACACAAATTCTTTACAGGTTTCAATATTGCTGTTTTTTTTTCCCTCACATTAACACTGATTTCATGTCCATATGGTGCTACAAGGTCCCATCAGAGTAACCCTCAAAAGGAAATTTTGAGTTTTACAAAGAATAGCTCTTTGATACTATGTTTAAAGAGCAAAATGTAGTTCTTTTAGATTATTTGTTTCTGGGTTAGCCCATTAAATCGATATTTATTGCATGGTTATTGGGCAAATATTTGTTGAACCTCTATTATATTCCAGGCGCTGTGCTGGGAACAGAGATTGCTGTGGGAATCAGACAGATGCGGTTTCTGCCCTCAGGGAACGATCAGATAACTTTTGAAAAACAAGAAACACAGTACACTTATTATGCTAGTGATAAGGCCACAGAGGAAAAGCACAGTGTTACGCAAGCAAGACTCCCTCTGGGGTCCTGGACAGGCTTGTCTGAGGAAGGAGGAGCACACAGGATCTAAGCAGGTAGAATGAAGAGGGGTGCAGGGAGTGAGGAACATCCCACAATCAGGGAACTGAAGGTTCAACACCTTGAGCTGGAAGGAAGCCTGATGAGCTGAGGGAACTGGAAAGAGGGGTGTGTAGTGGGGGCAAGAGTAGGTTTCCTTGTTCGTATGGAAAAAGACATGTAGATTGTGATTATTGCAGTAGCTTTAGTAACGGTGTTTCCCGTAATCACAACTGTAAACCTACTTTTGCCCCCCCCCCCCGTATGGAGGGAGAGGAGAAGAATGATTTGGGGTAAGGCTATCTCTGCAAGCCTGGCAGGCGGAGGCAGGGTCTGCAGTACCTTACAAACGGACTTCCGAAAAGCCAGGGGCCCGTTTTAGGTGGAGATTGGGGTGGGCCGTGCAGGCACAGAACTAGATTTGAGTTCCAAAAAGATTACTGTGTTATAGTACGGTCGACAAAAAGCACCCTTTCGACTTTCGAATAAGCCACCGCAGAGCCCTGTGCCGTGGGATGTTAGGGCTGGGTGCGCTTTGTCAACTCCCAGTTGGTAGTTGTTTTCACCTCGTGCATCCATCCCACCAACTCTGCCAGCCCCAGCCGCTTGCACAGGAGTCTGTGCGGCCCACGGATTTGAGGTCAGGGCCACAGAGCTCGTTAGTGGCTGGGCCCCTCAGGACAGACTTTCACAACTGCGAGGCCACTCGCAGTCATTCTGCTCCAGCCTGGTGCTTCTGAGAACAGGGAGGGGTTTGTGTGTTTTGTTTTCAGTGCATCTGGGGTCTTTAGGGCCTCTGTGATTATTTGAGGTTGGGACAATCATTTCTCTTTTTGCAAGGAATCTATCTGATTTTCAGAGAAGCTGGAACTGGCCCCAAAAGGAAAACAGAGCCTGGGAGTGTGCTTGCAGGGGCTGCATGGCAGGATGGGTAATGGTCCTTCTGAAGGGGAGTCAAAGGCGCCTGTTCGGGGGCCCAGCCTGGGAACACACAGGAGAAGCCAGGCATGCTCTGATGAAAGCCTTCTCAGAACTGGAAAGCGGAAGAGACAGGGCCCCCCAAGCGGCTGTTCCCCTCAGCCTGGCCTCCCCTGGGCTATTACCCAGAGGCAGTCCTTTCACGGATACAAGTTATAAAAAAAAGAAACGGCTTGGTTTGCCCCGGAGGGAGAACAGGGCCTTCTGTTCTTAGCCGGTGGCTGGGATAGATAGCCTCTCATCTGATTCCAAACTTGTTCCGCCCAAATCAGAAGCAGCTTGTTCTTGGATATACCCAAGCTCCAGTCTGTCCATCTCATGTGGACAGAGGCAGGCGACATCGTGAGAGGGCAGTTGGAAGAGTGCCCAGAGTATGGCATGAATCTTGCAGTCCACAGCTTGTTTAGCAAACAGCTCTGCTCCTAAAGGTAGCCAGCAAACCCCTCCACGTAGGCGGCTTCATGCTCTTTGGTTTTCCCCAGTAGCAAGTGTTCTTGATTTAGGGAGGTGTCCCCTTGACCAGAACGCCGATTCCTTAGCCTATTTCACGGGGCTGCTCTGCCATACTCCTGAATCAGAGCTCCAGTTCCCCCTTTTGGGCCTGGTATGCAGGACCCATTTTCCCATTGCTCACCCTGACTCCAGGCAGGGAGGTGGAGCGGACAACCCTACTTTCCCAGTGTGTGTATGGGGGGAGGCAGCGGGGGGGGGGGGGGGGGGGTAAGAAGTGGTCACCAGAGAATTGGGACTAGCCAGTGGGTGGGGTCACTTTATTTTTTAATATATTTTACAGAGAGAAGGGAGAGGGACAGAAAGTTAGAAACATCGATCAATTGCCTCCTGCACACCCCCCGCTGTGGATGTGCCCACAACCAAGGTACATGCCCCCCACTGGAATCGAACCTGGGACCCTTCAGTCTGCAGGCCAACGCTCTGGCCACTGAGCCAAACCAGTCTCAGCCAGTGGCGTCGCTTTAATTGAGCTCGGCACCTTAGTTTGTGACAGCAGAAAGGGATTCATAGATATCCGATTCTTCCTGTATTCTTGTCTGCCACCTCCATTTTAGAGATGAAGGAACTGGGACTCTGGGAAGGGCCGTGGCTTTGTAAGACCAGACAACTAGTCAGTGGCGGGAGAGAACAAGATCTGAAGTCCTTTATCCCATCATCCACTTCACAGGCACTTTTTGTTCTGTGAAGTACCAGGCGGTGTGCTGGAGCAAACGGGCACAAACTCTGGTCTCCCCAAGCACCCACACGCGTGGAGAAAGCCAAACAGACCCTTTCCTCCCCACCGCGTAACTGTTCACACTAAGTCATGTGCGGGAAGCAGGGAGGAGGGCTTCTTGTGAAATTTCAAAGAGGAGATGGAAGTGGTTAATTTAAAGAAGGATTCCTGGAGGAGTTGATAAAGTTTCATGCCCTGTGCCCTGACCTGGGGGTATTTCTTGACACCTGGGCTTGCCTGAAAGTTTGTGGGAGCCAGCAAAGATGTCCTCATGGGCAAGGCCCGCTTCCAAGGTTAGAAAGAAACTTGGAAGATCATCTGACTGTTCTCCACAGCAGAGTAGTAAGTGAAAACAGTTTGGGAGGGCTCCTTAGTGAAAATGAATAGGGAAAGGGAAAAGATTCCAACTCAGAGGTACTAGAGCACTTCCAACCTTTTGGTCTTCAGACGGGTGCTAAACGTTGGCATCTGGGTGATAGAGAAGCAGGGAAAAAGGGGTAGAGAATGGAGGGAAGAGGAGAGAATCTTCTGCTTTAAAAGACCTTCTTGAATCCATGTGTTCATAGCTTCGCTGTGTCACTGCCAGTCATCCCTGCCTCGGCCCTGCTCCCAACCCGAAGACAAATTCTCACTTCTCCTTCCCCTGTCTCCTGGAAACTCTCTTTCTGGTGGAACCTAAATCACCCCCCTCATCTCCAGGATCCCCTATGAACTGGTTTCCAGAATTGCTAGAAGAACACAATAATTAAGGACTAGAACTAGGAAAGACCAGTCCTTCCACTTCCAATGAATGGTGTGTTTGGGAGGAAGGTCTTTTCCATGTGCCTTGGGGGGGGGGGGGGGGGAGTGGAAAGGGGGAAGGGGGAGGGACACTCTGAGGAGCTGCCTTAGTCACATGACGTGGGGCAAGTGCCTACCCTTTACCCTGTGGAAGCTCTGAAGCTGGACAGTCATTCCTTCACATGCAGGGTTTCATGCAGGGTACTGAGTATTCCGTATATTAATGTAAAAGTCAGTTTTGTTGTGGGGTGGATGTAGCTCGTTAGAAATTACTATGCTGTTTACCAATTCAGGGCTCATCTATTGTGGTGATCCCTAAACTTTCATTTATAAGCCCCAGAGGTGGGCTACTCATTACAAGTGCAGATTCCAGGGCCTTGCCCCAGAGTCTGATTGCTTGCCCCAGGTCTGGGGTAAAGCTTAGGTTTCTGTATTTTTTTTAAAATATATATTTTATTGATTTTTTTTACAAATAGGAGGGGAGAGGGATAGTCAGAAACATCAATGAGAGAGAAACATTGATCAGCCGCCTCCTACACACCTCCTACTGGGGTTGTGCCTGCAACCAAGGTACATGTCCTTGGCTAGAATCAAACCTGGGAACTTCCAGTCCACAGGTCAACTCTCTATCCACTGAGCCAAACTGGTTAGGACTGTATTTTTGTTTTAATATTTTGATCTTTATTGTTCAGCTTATTAATTACATTGTTCCCCTTTTATTCCTATATAGCTCCCCTCTATCCAGTACCCATCGCACCCTCTGCCCTCACCTCCCCCCACTGTCCTCTCCCATAATTGTATGATTTTTGTCCAGTCTCTTGCTGCACCTCCCATACCCCTTTTCTCCCCAAGAATTGTCAGTCCATTCCCTCTCTATGCCCATGATTTTGTTATATTCACCAGTTTATCCTGTTCATCAGATTTTTAATTCACTTGATTTTTATATTCATTTGTTGATAGATGTGTATTTGTTGTTCATAACATAATTTTTATTTTTACCTTTATCTTCTTCCTCTTCTTAAAGAATACCTTTTAGCATTTCATATAATATTGGTTTGGCGGTGATGAACTCCTTTAGCTTTTTCTTATCTGCGAAGAACTTTATCTGACCTTCAATTCTGAATGATAGCTTTGCTGCATAGAGTAATCTTGGTTGTAGATTCTTGCTATTCATCACTTTGAATATTTCTTGCCACTCCCATCTGGCCTGCATCGTTTCTGTTGAGAAATCCGCTGACAATCGTATGGGTGCTCTCTTATAGGTAACCAACTGTTTTTCTCTTGCTGCTTTTAATATTCTCTCTTTTATCTTTTGCTCTTGGCATTTTACTTATGATGCGTCTTGGTGTGGTCCTCTCTGGATTCCTATATATTGGGGTTCTGTGCGCTTCCTGGACTCCTAAGTCAATTTCTTTCACCAGATGTGGGAAGTTTTCGGTCACTATTTCTTCGAATAGGTTTTCATTGTCTTGCTCTCTCTCTCTTTCTGGTACCCCTATAATTCGGATGTTGGTATGCTTGAGGTTGTCCCAGAGGCTCCTTATACTATCTTCAATTTTTTGGATTCTTTTGGCTTCTTGCTTTTTTGGCTGAGTGGATTTTGCTTCTTTATATTTCAATCTTTGACTTGGTTCTTGCAGCCCTCTAGACTGCTTTTAGGTCTTTGTATAATATTTTTTATTTCAGTCAGTATATGCTTAATTTCTCGTTCATATCCTTGAAGGTCTCATTCATTTCCTCAAAGGTCTCATTAAGTTCATCGGCCTTTTCTATGAGCCTCTTGAAAAACCTTATAACCATGGTTTTGAACTCTATGTCCAGTCGTTTTTTCCCCTCCATTTCTTTCACATCTGATTTCTTTCCATGTCTCTGCATGGTGGCTACTTTCCTGAGTTGGTCGATTAGATTTGTGTGGTAGATGTCCTTTAAGGGACAGTGGCTCAACCTCCCCAGTTACCTGAGGTGGATACTCTTGGTGCAGCCTTTTATGGCTTGCACAGTCTTGTTGAAGTTAAGCCTAGATTATTATTGTTAACTTATAGATGTGTTAGCACTAGGAGTGCTTTAACCTCCAGGCCAATTGGCTGTGAGGATCAGCTGTGCTCAGGTTGGATGGGTGGAGTCTCCAGGTTGTGCAGGCAGCCTTGATTTCCCATCAGCTCCACCCTATGCAGCACCTGGGTCTCTGTACCTGGTGGTAATGGCTGCCACACCTCTGAGAGAAAGCTGCCGCTGAGCTCTACCCTCTGCCAGACATTTCAGCCTCTCCCCAAATGAGTCTGCACACCCAAAGTCTCACCCAGGGTTGTAAAACAATGCAGTCCAGTAGTTTCCTGAACAAGTAAGCAAGTCACGAGTCCTCTCTGCACGCTCACTTGCTTCTGCTGTTCCCAAGTTTACTCGCCCTCTCCGCAAACTCACAGACCTCTACAGTACCGAGTTTCAGTGTGCTTCCTCCTTACTGTCCAGTTTCACCCCGTATGAGTGTGGGTTCCCTGGACCTTGCCCAGAACTGGTGAATCAGTGCAGTGGGACGCCTTTGTCTCCCTCCCCATTTGAGAAAACTGGCCTGGTTTGTAGCCACCAGCCCTATCCACTGGTGCGTGCACACGGCTCCAAACCTCTGACTGTGCGTATCCTCAACTTTGCCTTCCACCGCTCCTCTGAGTCACGGTGTCCTATCTTTACTTTTGTTTGTGGAATTTCCACTTAGCCAGCTTTCCGGTGATTCTGGATGATGTTCATTCTGTTGTTAAGTTGTAGTTTTGAAATTGTTGTGTGGGGCAGCAAGATAGGTGTTTACCTATGCCGCCATCTTGGTTCCTCCAGGGCTGTATTTTTAACTAATAGCTAAAGACTGACGTATTTCACTTAGAAAACTTTTTTAATTAAAATACTGAGTTTTATTTCACATGTATATTTTTTTTCTCTCCACCATTCCCATTTGTCTGACCACTACTACTACTATGTCCTGTCATAACATTCCATACATACTTAAAACCAAGCAAAGGGCGGAGTTCCATCTTTAAAAACTAAACAGGCATTTTGGACAACACATTCTTGGCAATGGAACCTGGATAACATTTATCAGACACGGTAGGGAAAGTTCTCGTTCTGCATTATAAAAAGGACAGCCAGATATCAACTATTACATAAATGAAATAAGATGGAAAATTTTAACAAACTGTTTAAACTATTTTCTTAAAGAGACTTCCTCCACTGCCAGAGATCTTGGATAGCCTCCACGTCAGTCATCCAGAAGCAATTCTTCACATAATTAATGAACTTGGCTTCCACTTTGGGAAGAGAACCGCCCTTTTCTATACTTGCTTGCATTTTTGCTCTAATGTCTTCTACAGAACTAGGTCCTTCTGGTGTTTAAGGAGTTTTTTCCTGTTTTTTTGAAGGACTCTTGATCTGTTGATCTTGGTGTTGATGGTTTTGAGTCTTTTCCATTCTGATTTGATTTTTGTGCATTTTTGGCAGAAGTATCTCATATGGATTTCTTTACTGGAGCCTTTTCTTCTGCTTCCTCGTCATCAAAATCATCATCATCATCATCACTTCATCATCATCCTCATCACCATCTTCATCAGCAGCAAGTTTTACTTTTTTCTGCGGAACCTTGCTACCACGTCCAGGGGCTGACCGCTTTCCAGACATACTTAGGAGTTTCACATCCTCCTCCTCCTCATCTTCTGATTCTGCATCTTCCTCCACCGCTGCTAAGTGCTGTCCACTAATACGCACAGGCCCTGAACCACCCTTCAACCGGAAGACCACAGGTGGTGTTATTTCAAGCCACCCAGGGAAACCGTTGGCTGCAGGGACATTTTCAGAGTTGCCAGTGTCACTTTACTCGGACTGCCCTCGTAGTTCACTGCCTCTGCCTGGACAATGTGCAGCTCATCCTTCGCTCCAGGCCCCAGACTGACCGATCATAAAGATAACTGGTGCTCATTTTCATATTATCCACCTGAAAGTGATCATCTTTGTCGGCCCTTAGCTCACAACCGAAAGGGTAGTTCTGGGGCCTCAAAGGGCTCATGTCCATGTCCTCAGAATCTTCCATGGGGCGGCAGCACGCACCTGGGTGAGAGAGAAGGCGGGCGGAGTTTTATAAAACGGCTTCTGCGCTGCAGAACAGACACGCAGGACGGAATCGCACCAGGGACTAGAAAACTTTTCTTTTTTTTAATCTGTGGGAGCCAGGCAATGACAGGCTAAGGAGTAGTTAAGGGCTGGTGGTGAAGTTATTAGGCCTCCCCAACATGCTCTGCAACCTCCTTCATTCCCGTTCTTTGAGAAGGGCAACTCATGCTTCCTCAGTTGTGCAGAAAGCCCTCAGAAAATGCATCTTCAAGGAAAATGCCCCTTACCCTGGCTGGGTGGCTGAGTTGGTTAGAGTGTCATATCAATGCACCAAGGCTGGGATTCAATCCCTTGTCAGAGCACATTCAAGAAGCAACCAATACATGCACAAAGAAGTGGAAGAGAAACCCGAAGAAGAAGAAGAGTGCCCCCAGCCGCCCTGGGGCAGGATCACAGTCTCTTCATGCCCAGCACTTGAGAAAGAGGAGATATAAAGCAGATGAGGAGAATAAGCACAACCACATCAGAGTCGCCAAGGAAAGGGAGGATTTGAAAGGAAGTGCTTGTGAAGGTCCTGCTGATGACCGCCAGGAATAGTAAATATGTAAATCAGCGTTAAGATTTCTTTTTCTCTTTTGCAATTAAAAATTTTCAGATAGTCTGTCATACCCCATATTCTGTATTTAGTGTGCAGGAGAATATCCAGACTTTGGGAGGAGCCTGAAGCAGCATCACACCATGGAGAAGCACTGACCAGAGGAAGCTCGGATGGGCGTAAGGGAAAGTTTGGAGGATTCGTTGTGGATAAGAGATAAAAGCACCACTCAGAGAGCTCCTAAATCCTGGTGGGGAAAAACTAGAATTCTATTGGTAATGACGAATGGGACTTGTTGTTATACAGATTTTAAAGGGAGCAATCCCCCCAGCTTTTCAGTCACTGGGTTTCTCAAAATTTCGTGTGTTGTGGATATAGTGACTCTCCAAGGGAAGAAATATAATTAACAATCTTTCTTAGATATTTAATCATGCAACATTTTTTTTTCTTGAAGCTTACTTATGAATATTGTCCAGACAATATTTGCCTGGAGGCAAGGAGGACAAATGCTGCTGCTTGTCCTCCAGTGGTTATTCTCCCCTGCTTTGTTTGTCATTGGAAAACAGAATTCTAGCTAGGCACATGCCCTCCCTATGTTTCCCAGAGTCCCTTGCAGTTAGATGTAAGTATGTGACCAAATTATTGCTAATGAGAGGTAAGTGGAAATGATGTGTGAAACTTTGGGAGATTTCCTTAGAAGCCAGCACCATTCCCTTTCTGTGCCTTTCTTCCCCCTGCTGGCTGGAACGCAGATGTGACCGCTGGGGCTGGGGCTAGAGCTGCCATCTGGATTGTGACATGGAAGCCACAGGCTGAGACAGAAGTCAAAACCTTGAAGCACCTGGCCAGTCCCGAACTAATGAGCCCAGGCCCTTTTTCACATGGGAAATACAGTTCCATCTTCTTTAGACAAGTGCTACTTTGAGTTTCCTGTCATTAGCGGCCATTTGGGAAATGTGTAATGACAACCTCTTTAGATAGGTTTCTCTTTATATAATGAAAATGTTTCTGCAAGATGGTGTGCAAATCAAAATTTGTTAATCAGAAAATTCATCAACAGAATTAAATTCATCAACTTAAGTCTTTGTGGCATTGTGCAACACATATCCGAAACAGGGCTGCTTCAGTTCTGAAAGGACACCAGCATGAGAGTTTCTGGAAAGCAAATAATAACATCTTGGTTGTCTGTTTTCATGGTCTGGAATTATGATTTTGTTGTATAGCAATAGACACATTTTTTTAATCCTTTTCCAGAATTCTCTGTGTTTCCTAGACCATTTTTTTACCCCAAAATGTTTCTTCTTATCAATTAGAAACACACACACACACACACACACTGCCTCCTGCACACCTCCTACTTAATATATATATAATAGAGGCCTGTTGCACAGATTTTTGCATGGAAGGTGTCCTTCAGCTTGGTCAGCAATCCAGGCTGATCAGGGCTGGCTGGCTGGGGGGAGGGCCTTGTGGGGAGGGATAGCGGTAGACTTGCTGGCCAGGGGGAGGGACCCCAGAGGTTGGCCAGCCACAGAAGGTTGGCTACCCACCAGGAGGCAGCTCCTGCACTGAGTAGTTGAGAGAGAGACAGACAGACAGACAGACAGAGAGAGACTATATAGATGTCTCTTCAAAAAATAAATCATTTCAGGGCAAGAAGTGGTCAAATTAAATTTGTTTTTCCATTCCTATCTCAAATGGCCAGGAAATGATAGCAACAAAAATAATTCTATGGTCTCAATAACTTGACCTTTCACCAAGCCTTTGTACACAATTTTCCATGTAGGTGTCCAATGTATACCATTGATCAGTAGTTTCCAAATTTTGCTGCATGTTAGAATCACTGGAAAAAATTTTAATAATTCAAAACCAGGCCACCGCAATACCAATTAAAGCAGAATGTCTTAAGGTGGCACTTAAAAATGCCCAGGTGACTGTAATATTCAGCAGAGCTTGGAAACTATTGCCATATTTTCTAGGGCTTTATTAAGATTAATGTTAATGTCAGGAGATTATTCTGCCTTGTCCTGAACACCATGTGGGAATAAAACTTACTGAACCTGGAGTTCAAGTGTCAAACATTGAGAAAGTGAGACTCTTATTACCCTTGTCACCTCCCATCTCCACTTGAACTCTTCAACAATTAATTTCTTCATTAATAAAAGGGAGATAATAGCTACTTCATGGTTTGACTAAGGACTGGCTCAAATTTTGGAAAATAGACAATACTGTGTCTGACACAGGTCAGCACTTTACTAAATGTTTTGAAAAGTCTACACTTCTTTAATGAGGACACTTGCAGGGCCTAACTTACCGAACTCTTCCTCTGAAGGTTAAGGTCTTTTCCCTCCCAAAGGCATCCAAGCACACTCCCCTACAGGCTCCTCCCTGCCTGTTCTTTCTACTCGGCCCTCCCATGCTCAACTAGCTCTCTATCAGTTATTGTCAGAGAACAACAAGACACAAATGACTTTCTCAGATCCATGATCACAAGGATATGTTACCTGTGAAGGTTGCAGCGAAAAGGAAAGGTAAGAGGAGCTAATAGAGCGCATTGGGATTAGCAGAAGGAGGATTGGGAAGGAGAGATTAAAGAACAGTGCTAATAGCATGAAGAAGTGGGTGGAATTAGAGTTGAGACAATTATGGAAAGGAAGTCATTCAGCAATAGGAATGAAACAAGCAGGCAGGGGTACTTTTTTAAATTAATTTTTTTTGCAGTATAACTTATATTTAATAGTAGTACATATGTTTTCCTTTTTCTTCCCAATATCCTCCCCCCAGCCTCCCTTACCCCCCAGCACCTGTCCCCATCTGTCTCCCTCCCCGCCCCAGTGTCTTCCATTCATTGGTTGTGCTCATATGCATGCATACAAGTCCTTTCTTTGGTTGATCTCCCCCAGCATCCGCCTCCCACCCTCCTCAGCCTTCCCCCTGTAGCTTGACAGCCTGTTCAATGCCTCCCAGCCTCTATATCAATCACTCTCCCCTGTTTTTTTTTCTTCAAAAATATCTAGGTAGGGGTACTTTTGAGCAGCTCTGTCTGTTCATCTCTATGTTAAGCTCTCTGACAGATTCAGGAGAACTAGGAGATCCGATATGTACCATCAGGGAATTGATGGAAGTAAAACAAATGGTAATAATTGGAGGACACTTCAATGCCAAACTCTGAGAGTTGAAATGGTCAGAATGGTCTTGGATCTTGCAGACTAAGCATGATTTTAATTAGCAGAGGGAGGGAAATAAAATGTCCTAAGAGTGGGGGAGCAAAGCCAGGCGATGGGGCTGGAAGACTCTCCCTTACCCTCTGCTACTTTCTGTGCCCTCCTATTCTATAGGCATTAAAGCAACAGATGTAAAGGGACTCTTCCCCCTGATGGTACTAATGGTGATCATTTTCCTGATGATTGTGTTCTGGGAAAACGAGCTGTATGAAGAAGTAGTGTCGTCAACCATGGAACACTCGCACGTGGACTACCCTCAGAGTAATATTGCTGTAAGGTACTGCAACCACATGATCTTACAAAGAGTCATCAAGGAACCTGACAACACCTGCAAAAAGGAACATGTCTTCATCCATGAAAGGCCTCGAAACATCAACCATGTTTGCACTTCCCCCAATAGGATGCCTTGCCAAAACCGTTCCAACATTTTGTGCTTCCAGAGTGAGACAAAGTTCAAAATGACAGTCTGTAAGCTCATTGAGGGCACTACATATCCTGCCTGCAGGTACCACATTTCCCCCAGAGAGGGGTTTATTATAGTCGCTTGCGATGACATGGGGCCAGTTAACTTCCACAAATATGTTGAATAACTTGAGACCAGCACCTGAATCTGAGATCCTCTCTGCTCCTCTCCCGGGGGCACTAGCGCTGGTTCTTCGCGGCATACGTCTGACTGTGGACATGGGGTGAAGCCTGAGTGGAAGGGTAGCTACCAGCAACTCATTTTTCCTTCCCGTATTGCTGAGCTGGAATCTTCTTATTCGGCTTCAATAAAAAACAAGGCTCCACCGAATTGAATAATAAACTATGCATGTGTTTCAATTTTGTGTTCCTTTTCTTTGGGTCATTTGATGAGAGGCAAGAGGGAATCCTATGCAGGACAGCGATTAGGATAAGATGAGCGAGGCACTAACTTTACATGCAAATGTTAAGGGGCACCTTCCCCCAAGTAATCCAGATAAAGAACATTTTTTAAAATCAAAATTAATGCAGAAATCCTTATGAACAAAATACCTCAGTTTTAAATCAAGACCAATATGACAGGGTTGGATTCAGGGTGAGTGAAGTACATGAGTTGTGCCCATGCAGAGTCAGGTCCTGTTATTTACATTTTTGACATTTATTCATCAGGAATTGTTTTGAGTTAAATTAATTCTTAAATGTTGCATTAAAATATCATCTTGATTACTGGACTTTTTGGTGCCCCCTTAAATTTCGTACCTAGACCATGTACTGCATTCATTCCACCCTAATCCTATACTTGATCCTAAGTATAGAGGCAATTGGGGTCATCTCTTAGGATTTTCTCTTAAAGAATGACATATACAACTCAAACTGCAGCTGCTCCTGTTCGGCAGCTCCCACTGTGCCTTGAAAGAAAGGGAAAAAGAGGTCAGAAGGAGCCAGAAACCGTTTCCTTGGAAGACTGGAGAGAGAAATGGAGACACTGAGACTCTCAGAGCTCATTGTACCTCCTCTTGGCACTCCCAGAGGACACAGAAAGGACTTTGACCAGACTACTAGTTCTTTTCCTCTTTTAGTTCTTACAACTAGACTGGTTGTTTAGTTATTTCACCTTCAACTATGGGCAGAGTGTTTTATTTATTTATTTTTTATTTCTTTTATTTTTTATTTTATTTCATTTATTTTTTTATTTATAATATAACTTATATTTAATAGTAGTACATATGTTTTCCTTTCCCCCCCAATATCCTCCACCCAACCTCCCTTACACCCCAGCACATGTCCCCACCTGCCCCCCTCCCCGCCCCAGTGTCTTTCATTCATTGGTTATGCTCACATGCATGCATACAAGTCCTTTGGTTGATCTCCCCCAGCATCCACCTCCCATCCACTCCAGCCTTCCCCCTGTAACTTAATGGCCTGTTCAAGGCCACCCTGCCTCTGTATCAATCACTCTCCCCTGTTTCTTTTCTTTAAAAATATCTTGCCTCTGCATACTAGAAACAAATGTATAAGAACAAAAAATGTTTGAGTCTCAGTTTCAATGTCCAACTGTTCTGAGTTCCAGTTTCAATGTTAAATAGTTCTTCATGTGTACATGTCAGCAATGGTATCCAGATGGTGGACACATCGTGGCAATGCAAGATCCATCCTCTCTGGTATGGTCCTGGGCCGCCTGCAGCCATGCACAGCTGCCGACTGCTGGCATGGCAAGGTGTCGTCAGTGTCCCCCATCTCTGGACCGTCCTCGTGGCTGGAACAGACCCGTCAGTTCCTCACAGTCGCAGGAACCCACATGGTCTTGGAGTTGTTCTCTGCAAACACACAAACACATTCTCGACCAAAAGTTAACAAAGGGATCCTCTCTGCAAAATAGACTTGGGATTCTTTTTATTTTTGCCTAAATGATTTTCCTTTGGCTTATTTTGACACCATGTGTGTTTTCTCATGGGTGTCCTGCAGTTGGTTTTACAAATGGAATTTACTTTTCTGGAGTAAGAATTTTCTACATGTATTTTACTTACAGGATATTTTTTTTACACGATATACCCCACTGCCCCCCCCCCTTTTTTTGATTAATGGGGGCTTCTGTAAACTTTATCTTGCAGTCTTGGTAATTTTAAATTTTAATTTTTGCACACAAATATGACTGCTTTAGGTTCTTTGGATGTTAGGCAATTTTACAGTGTGATGAACTACTAATAGATATTTTAGTTAATGTTTTAGGCACAGCTTTTTGTCCAGTACACTTAAATTTTCTTGAGTATTCACTTATTTCATTGGCCAATTTAAATTAATCTGAAAACTTGATTACTATTTTACTGTCAATTTTAATACTCAAGCAGAAATCTTAGTTTACCCTGTAAATACTAGTGGAAAGGAATATTTGCATTTTTGAATAGGTCCTCAGCATTCCTGGTAATAAAGTGAATTTAGATATAGAGCAGCTATTGCTGGCGGAGTCTTTGTCTGCCACCTGGGTCCTGGTCTGAGTTGTGCGTGGGAGGCGAAGCAGCCGTGGGGGTAGGAGACCTCCCTCAGGAGGGGTGAGAATTCAAGCCCCTGCAAGGTTTGTGGATGAGGGTCTGTGCCCCACCTCTGTTGACCTTTTAGTTCTCTCCTGTTGGCCCCTCTGCGACTGTTCCTGTCTTAGGTTGTTCCTTCCCTGAGGAATCTTACCCGTCTCTGGCTAACCAGCCATTCTCCGGGCCAAACAGGGTGACGTGAGGTTCAGTTCTGTCTCCTTTGTAGTCTATGCCCCCGTGGCCTCCATGTCCAACACCTGCCTTGGGGTCCCCTCGCCTGCTGGTGGGGTCCTGGTACTGATCACAAATCTCCGGGGACCCAGGTTTCTTCTCCAGAGAGGGCCCAGCTCACATCTTTGGGTGAGAGACAGATCCATGGTGCCAGCTGCCCAGAGGCTTCAGCCACAGCTTGAACTGAAAGCTCAGGCATCAGCTGTGTGTATTTGGATAGTAAGAAGAGGGTCCTTCTTGGCAAAAGGGCAAGAAGGGCCAATATAGAATGTTTGGATGCCTTCCCAGTGGGCAGAGTGTTTTAGAGTTAGAGGGCAAAAGAAGAGATGGAAGGGAATTTGCTGAAGTCCTTTTCTTCTCTGAGCCTTAATTGTCTCATCTATAAAGTGAGAGAGCTTGAACTAGATAATCTTTGAGGTTCTTTCCGGCCTATTCAGCCATAGTTCTATTTCTTAGTAGTATAGAAACTACCCTTGTTGGAAGAGAGGGTTAGTACTGGGGAGTAGTAAGAAAGAAGGGGAATTTGGCAGGTAAGTGCCAGGTTATGAGAAAACTAATTCTAAAGTATGACATTTCAATCCTGTAATTGAGAGCTGGGAACTCCTACAGTGAGCTAGAGTAGCCCCAAGGATGCATGAGCTTCATAGGGTCCATTCTGTTCTGATCTTTTCAGTTGAGAGATTTCAACTATTGCATTATTTATTTGTACTTAAAGGTCAGACCAAAGGAGGTACACCTATGCTAGTTGTTAACTCTGTCTTTGTAAGCAACAAATTCTGACTGATTAGATTAGAGGGGAGGAGAGTGATAGAGGTAAGTAAAGGACACTTTGCAACCTATAAGTGGGCAAGGCCCACCCATCTGGGTTGGCTCTTTCACAGCTGAGTTCCATTACGCATTTCTCTGCAGAAACCCATTGTCACCATTGTCTTTATAGATGTTTGAATGCCACCGAGGACCAAGGCCCTCAGCATCTTCAGATGGAACAGGTGGTCCCTAGTATTTGATGCAGGGTCCTGGTAGCAGCATAGTTTCCTGGGCAAAACTTTACATTAGCTAAAATGTATCTTTTATGGCTTATTTTAGAAAGTGGGTATATGTAATACTTTCTATGTTTTTTTGTTTGTTTGTTTTAATTCTCACCTGAGGCTATTCCCACTCCCCCCGCCACCTTGATATTTAAAGAGTGAAAGGGAGGGAGGAAGATAGATAGAGAGAAACATCTAATACCAATTAATTGTTTCCCGCTATTAGTTGCCTCCCACTCTTGCCCCATTATGGACTGAACCTGAAACCGAGGTACATGCCCTGGACTGGGAATTGAACCTGTGACCCTTCACTTCGTAGGCTGATTCCCTAGCCACTAAATGGGCCCAATTCTATATTCTGAACTCTGATTCCTTTTCCTACTCTTCTCCGTAGGCTTTATTGTCCTCCCCAATGATTTCTCTTCCTTGACTCACCTAACCTCCCTCCTGGTAATTAAAAACAAAATGTTTACAGATAAATGCATTCCCATTAAAGTGCCAGTGTGTAACTGAGACTGTCACTGGAAATTATCCTCAGAGTATTTTGAGTCAATGAGGATTAAAGCCCAATTCAAATAAATTGTAACGTATTACACATTTACAGTTTGGGTGTTGTTGTTTTTATTTATTTATTCGGGAGGGGGGGTGTTGTTGTTTTTAATGGGCACCCAGCAGCCCAAATCAAACCCAGGTAGCTGGGATTTCTGTCCACTTGAAGTGCCTGTTCCAGGAAAACTGGGAATCTACACTGCTCTTATTTTTCTCCTTATTGTCTGCTTTCCTACCTATCATCACCTCACTATTGATATCGATGGCAGTTGATGTTTAGGAAACAATCTAAACCTTCTTTCAGCCTCCTGAAACTTAAACCAAGTCTATGTTCAAGGTACAAACATGAATACATCCACTTAATTCTTAATAATCTATTACTAATCAATCAACCCAATTATTAAGGCTTATATATTCTTGATAATGGGTCTTTCTCTCATTTTACATATGGGACATTTTTAAATGAAATATAATAAAAAAATACAAGTCCTTGTGTACTAATGTCAAATGAGTGGTATAAGAAGTGGGTGGTTTCTCCAGTCGGTTTCCCTCAGTGGTTGAGCATTGACCCATGAACCAAGAGGTTACCAACTAGATTTCCCTTCAAGGTATATGCAGGGGTTGTGGACTCAGTCCTCACTAGGGGGTGTGCAGGAGGCAGCCAATCGAAGTATTTCTCCCTCATGGATGTTTCTCTCTATCCCTGTCCCTTCTTCTCTCTCCAAAATCAATAAAAACATATATATATATATATATATATATATATATATATATATATATATATATATATATATAAAGAAGTGGGTGGAAGGACATAGTCAATAGGGTGGTGAAGGCCTGGGACAGGGGATAAGGGTGAGCTGGAGGGGATGAATGGAAGAAAAAAGTGGACATATGTAAGAGTTTCAATAATAAAAAAGTATTTAATAAAAAGGAAAGAAAAGAAAAAGTGAATAAGAAAAAAAGAAGTGAGTGGTAAGAAGTTCAGATATATAAGTTTAAGATATAAGTGAGAAATGAATTTGGCAAACTTTAGTGAGAAAATATGTCAAAGAAAGAATGGGGTCTGAGTTGGGCTTTGAAGGATCTTAAGAGGCAAAAAATAGTAGGCATTCAGAAAGGAACAAAAATTGAAAGAGATGGAATAGAGTGCATTCAAAGGGAGTGAGTCACACTGATTTGATGAGAGCCTACTTGCATACCAAAATAATGGGAGATGAGCCTTGAGCAGTAGGTTGGGATTGGATCAAGTAGAACCTTGACTAAGTGGCCTCAAGGGCTTTGATTACCTCACATAGGCAATGAGGAATATTTTCATGTTTCTGAAGTAGTGTCATTACAAGTGGTGTTTTAGAAAGCAGTGTATGAAAGCAATGGAGGGGCAAAGAATGATGAGCAGGATATAAATAAGTGTGATAATGCAGGAGATATAAGTGTAAGGGAAGGAGGTCCTTAGAGATCAGAGAAGGAATAAGATTTTCCTAGAACAAGATAAAGGATTATCACTGCAAATAAGCATTCTTTCTTGGAGCTCACTGTGAATTTTCCAGCACTGACCGCAAGTAAAGAATTTTCTACAGTAGTCAAGCCATATTATGTTGTTAACAAACATTGCTGAGAAACTACTGTATGGTTCAGTGTTTGATTCTGTACAGAATAAAATTTTTTTTTTAAAAAAAAACAGAGAATATGTTCCAGGCTCAAGAAATTTTTAGCCTCAATAAGAGGGACAAAAGACTAACAAAAATCAACCAACTTGAAAAATAAAAAAGAACCATATGAAGTGAAGTGCAATATAACCCATGCTGTAGGGTTTCAAAGAAGAAAGAAAAATCACTTTGAGTTAAAATATAAATAAATAGGGAAATTTTTCAGACGAGAAAGAGTGGTGCTGCCGGATCCTGACCGCCAAATGGACACTCTGTTCAGTCCTCTGAGTGTTCTTAGCTCCGCATTGTCTCTGAGAGATGTGGGTATGCGCTAGCATCACTGCAGGGAAGCTTGCAGGTTGTCCACCCCAAACCACTCTCTTTACTCTCAAGACAAAGAAGTACATAGTGCACAAGGCTGCCCAGCCAGGCTGCCTCTTCTGCATGCCCGTCCTTCCCCAGGTTCCCGGAATGTAAGTGACATATGCTACTTCTAGGTCCAGGTCATATGACATTGGACTGGCCTCTTCTGTGATTATTTTTTCTTCCCAACATCTAGATCCCAAAAATGGACATGTGTTTGACTCAACCTTGATAATGTAGACGATGATATGTCCTAGAAAGAACAGCAGAAGAGAGGGATGCCACATGCCTAACTGTGTTGGCGAGTTATCTTGCCAACCTGGACTGCTGATGCTGGGACTGGTTCACAAGAGTGAAACAAATCCGTATATTTTAAAATCCACTATACTTTGAGATGTAGCTCCATCACTTTAGCCTGACCCTAACAAATTGAATAACTTTAGGAGCTGTTATCACATACAAATTCCTGGGCCCTAATCCAGACAATTTGAGTTCTATAGAAAAGAGAAAGGACTGTATGTAGCACGTGGGATGTTTTAAAGAGTGTTAGATGTGCTGATGAGCAACAAAGTTTGAATACCACTAGATTAGATTAACTAAAAGCTTTCTTCCTAGTTAGGGAACATTCTGATTCTCGTCCTAGCTGCGGGGAAAAGGTTGCTGCCTCTGTATTCAGATCTTTCAAGGATAGCACTGGAGCAAAACAAGCCAATTTAACTCGAAGAGCATCCTCCCCTACACAGTGTTCCAGAACTAGCAAGGCAGGGTGCCCCCAAACTGTAGCCATGGGTACATCTGGGAGAAAATAGCAGGGCTCGGTAAGCAGGAGTCAGGCTTCCTTCTAAGAGAAGTTGGCAGAGGAGCCACACACCTGAAATGCATCTTTTGTACTCCAGCAACCAGCACTGGCAGGTTTTGGATAAGATAATTATTTAAAATCCCTAAACCTTCATACTTCTAAAATATGTTAAAAATTTTTACGCTGAAACTAGTTTGGCTCCATGGATAGAGCGTCGGCCTGCGAACTGAAAGGTCCCAGGTTTGATTTCAGTCAAGTTCATGTACCTTGGTTGTGGGCACATCCCCAGAGGAGGTGTGCAAGAGGCAGCTGATCGATGTTTCTCTCTCATCGATGTTTCTGACTTTCTATCCATCTCCCTTCCTCTCTGTAAAAAATCAATAAAACATATTTTTTAAAAAGGACTATTTAAAAATGTTAAATTCTTAAAGATGACATATAATTATCACAGAGATGGTTAATGGGTAATAATAATTGATAGCAACAACTGAGTTCTTAGGATGTGCCAGGCACTGATCTAAGAATATATATAAATATAAGTATATGTGTAAATATAAATAATATAAATATGTACATATATATAGTCTCAGAACAACCTTCAGGAGGAAGATTATCATTATCCCCACTGAAGCACAAAGACTTTAAGAGATGGAAGCATCCATCTTATATAAAAATTGCTTTGAAATTTTAACCGTTATTTTGGTTTCTCTAAATGCTTGTTTGCTTAAATAATAAGGAAAATAAGACTACTCCCATTCCAGAGAGCCATAAACCTCCCCAGAGGAAGTTATCAGTGCTGGCTCCAGGCCAAAACTTTGGTTGAGGACCCAAAACCCCAGCACATAGGGCTCTTTAAGAACTTGCAAAGGGAATCGGGAAAAAAAACAAAACATATTTGGGAGACAAAGAAGGTAAAAAGATATAAATAGGGAAACTTCCTTCATGTTGAGGCCCAGAAATACAGTTTTCTGTTGGCCCGTGTGTAATAATAGTAATAAAGTGTAACTCCATCTCTCTAAGCATTGCTTGGTTCCTCTCCGGTCTTCTGTAACAGGATGTATAAAGAAATCACACTAAAGGTCACCCAGGAAGAAACAAGGACATTCTGATTCCATAGGCCATGCTTTTAGTCATTCATCCTTATTTAATAGGAAAAAGCAAACATGCCCATAACTATACAGAAAGATAATAATGGGCCACTCCTGCATAAACTTGATCTCACAGGGTTGTTGTGAGAATTGAATGGCACTCTGTTAAGCACACAATGGAAGAGAAGTATTTGCAAAACATATGATTGACAAAGAGTTGATATTATTAATATATCTAGGGGACTGTCCATTTAATAAGATAAAAATGAACATTCAGAAAAATAAGCAAGGCACACAAACAAAAAATTAACAAATTAACAAAAGACAAAAATAAGTAGTTATTCAACATTTGGAAACTGTTTCCTTCTTAACTAAAGGTAATATAAATAAAAACAATGCAATGTCATTTTTATGTGCCCAATCAGTGGAAATAAGATTTTGAAAAACATAGTGCTAGCATAGGTACAGGAAAGTGGATATCCTCATGCACTCCTCCTAGGAAAGCAGTTAGTACACTTGCTGTCTTTCTGAGGAGCAACCTAACCTAAGCCTCATTCTAGTTTTCAAATCCCTGCATGTTTGGTTTCTTTACTTTCCTGATGACACTTTCTTCCTCTCACACATCCTTCATAAGACACTCAACTCCTTCAGTTATGGCCCTGACAGCTCTCTGAGTTTGTGGTCTCATTGAAAGGCCTGAGTAGGCCCTGGGGCTTCTCTTTCTTGGGGTCAAAGAGCAGGATCACAGGAGCTGGCAGAGCCTGGGCCTCTGAGATCTGCAGGCTATGCTGCTTGCCTGTGCTGTCCCCAGCTCAGGCTGTTCAAGAACTCCATGTTCTCTATTAAGGGACTGTAGGCTGAGCTCTGGGACCTGTTCCAGAAATACCCTTTCTGAGAGTTTCCTGGGCAGGATGGGCTCTTGAAACATGCCCACACAAAGAGGGACACCTGTTCCCTTCTATCCCCTTCTATCCCTTCTTCATCTAACTTCCATCTTCTCTTCTCTTTGGCAGATTGTTCCCCCAACACTCATCTCCCTTCTACACCTTGCATGGCTTCTGCTTTCTAATTCCCTTCCAGGCTTTGAACCATGTATTCTTCTCTTTGTGTCTTACATTTGAATTCACTAATCAGGGAAAGAGTGACAAGTTGGGCAGATTTCTGGAGCCAAGCTATCCACTTTCACTCAAAGGCCATTTATTCCATCTGTCCTGGTTTCAGTCCCTGTGGGGTAGCTTGTTCATCCAACACCAGTGGAACACAAGGCACTGAGTTGCTCAGGTGGAAAAGGATAAGAATGGTATGGACTGCTGGACTCACCCTGCATACACGTCAAGCTCTTTTAGGAGGTGCCGCTGAGCAGCTCCCTAGTCTACTAAATTCCCCCTTGTCTTCCTTTAGAAAAATTCTGGAGTTGTTCAGTTGTCTTTATAAAAACCATACTCATTGTAGTCATTAAAAAAAAAAAAAGGTGTAGATTTAAAAAAAATGTACCCTCAGCCAAGACCGGTTTGGCTCAGTGGATAGAGTGACGGATTGCGGACTGAAGGGTCCCGGGTTCGATTCCGGCAAGGGCATGTACCTTGGCTGTGGGCACATCCCCAGTGGGGGGCGTGCAAGAGGCAGCTGTTCGATGTCTCTCTCTCATCTTGTTTCTGACTTTCTATCCCTCTCCCCTCTGCTCTGTAAAAAATCAATAAAATATATTTTTTTAAAAAGAAAAAGAAGGAGCTCCTACCTTTTGCAACAGCATGGATGGATTTGGAGAGCATTATGCTAAGTGAAATTAGCCGGGCAGAGAAAGATAAATATCACATGATCTCACTCATTTGTGGAATATAATGAATGATATAGACTGATGAACAAGAGTGAATCCAGAGACTGATAAAAGTCCATCAGAATGTCAAACCTCAGGGTAACTGGGAGGTGGTGGGAGTGAGGGGGAAAGTCAATATATTTGACCTCTAGAACTAAGGTAAGTAATCTGTGTTTTCACATCCCTGACAAAGTTTATATAAAGTTATAAAAAAAATTGGCAGCTAGTTTGAGATTGAATTGACATGGCCTAGAGCTTGTCATCTCCTATGAACACCAGCTCTTAGGCTAGGCCCTGCTTAACCTCCCGTGACACCATAATACCCTTACATGATATTATTCTATAATGTCATTATAATTTTTGATATTTGACAACAGCATATTATACAATTATTCCAAATAAACTTAAAAACTAATTCTTTGAATGTTTGACAGCAACTTAAAAAAAGGATAGGAAAGGAATTAATCCCTTTCAGAAGTGATTAAGGCACTGGGAAGGCATCCGAGCATTCTATATTGGCCCCTCTGGCCCTTTTGCCAAGATGGACCCTCTTCTTATTATCCAACACAGCTGATGCGTGAACTTTCAGTTCAAGCTGTGGCTGAAGCCTCTGGGTAGCTGGCACCATGGATCTGTCTCTCGACCAATGGTGTGAGCTGGGCCCTCTCTGGAGAAGAAACCTGGGTCCCCTGAGATATGTGATCAGTACCGGGACCCCACCAGCAGGCGAGGGGACCCCAAGGCAGGTGCTGGAAGTGGAGGCCACGGGGGCATAGACTACAAAGGAGACAGAACTGAACCTCACATCACCCTGTTTGGCCCGGAGGATGGCTGGTTAGCCAGAGACGGGTAAGATTCCTCAGGGAAGGAACAACCTAAGACAGGCACAGTCGCAGAGGGGCCAACAGGAGAGAACTGAAAGGTCAACAGAGGTGGGCACAGACCCTCATCCACAAACCTTGCAGGGGCCTGAATTCTCACCCCTCCTGAGGGAGGTCTCCTGCCCTGACGGCTGCTTCGCCTCCCATACACAGCTCAGATCAGGACCCAGGTGGCAGACAGAGACTTGGCTAGCAATAGCTGCTCAATACCTAAATTCAGTCTAGTACCAGGAATGCTCAGGGCCTACTCAAGAATACAAATAATTCTTTCCACTAATATTTACAGGGTAAACTAAGATTTCTGCTTGAGTATTAAAATTGACAGTAAAATAGTAATCAAGTTTTCAGATTAATTTGAATTGGCCAATGAAATAAGTGAATACTCAAGAAAATTTAAGTGTACTGGACAAAAAGCTGTGCCTAAAACATTAACTAAAATATCTATTAGTAGTTCATCACACTGTAAAATTGTCTAACATCCAAAGAACCTAAAGCAGTCATATTTGTGTGCAAAAATTAAAATTTAAAATTACCAAGACTGCAAGATAAAATTTCCAGAAGCCCCCATTAATCAAAAAAGGGGGGGACAGTGGGGTAATATCATGTAAAGAAAAAAATCCTTGCTGTAAGTAAAATACACCTAGAAAATTCTTACTCCAGAAAAGTAACTTCATCTGTAATGCCAACAGCAGGACACCCATGAAAAACCCACATGATGTCAAAATAAGCCAAAGGAAAATCATTTAGGCAAAAATAAAAAGAACCCCAAGTCTAATTTGCAGAGAGGATCTCTTTGTTAACTTTTGGTCGAGAATGTGTTTGAGTGTTTTCAGAGAACAACTCCAAGACCATGTGGGTTCCTGCGACAGCGAGGAACTGACAGTTCTGTTCCATCCACGAGGACGGTCCAGAGATGGGGGACACTGACGACACCTTGCCATGCCAGCAGTCGGCAGCTGTGCATGGCTGCAGGTGGCCCAGGACCATACCAGAGAGGATGGATCTTGCATTGCCACGATGTGTCCACCATCTGGATACCATTGCTGACATGTACACATGAAGAACTATTTAACATTGAAACTGGAACTCAGAACAGTTGGACATTGAAACTGAGACTCAAACATTTTTTTGTTCTTATACATTTATGTCTAGTATGCAGAGGCAAGATATTTTTAAAGAAAAGAAACAGGGGAGAGTGATTGATATAGAGGCAGGGAGACATTGAATAGGCTGTTGGGCTACAGGGGGAGGGCTGGGGAGGGTGGGGGCGGGTGCTGGGGGAGATCAACGGAAGAACTTGTATACATGCATATGAGAATAACCAATGAATGAAAGACCCTGGGATGGGGGGTGGGGGTGGGCAGGTGGGGACATGTGCTAGGTGGTAGAGGAGGCTGGGGGGAGGACAATGGGGGAAAACATATGTACTACTATTAAATCTAAGTTATACTGCAAAAGAAATAAAAACATATTAAAATTTTTTAATGATTCCATTTTTATTGCCTTTGTGGATTTTTTACTTATATCTACTTCTTTTGTTAATTCAGTGATTACGTCAGGATTTTTAGTATATATTTTCAACTGTTACTGTATTATTTCAGTTATTGTTTAAGAACCTAAAAGCGATATACTTCCATTTCTCTTCTTTTAGATTTTATGTTACTGATACATTTCACTTTATAATATGATATAAATTCCATTACACATAGCTACTATTTTTTACATTTTAAATAAATTAAGTAGCAAGAAAAAACATTTGTTTGGCCATATAATTACCATTTACAGTGTTCTGCATCCCTTGTGTAGACCATAGTTCCAATTGATACAATTTCCCCCCTGCCTCTTTGATTTCTTTTAGTGTGGGTTTGCTGGTGATGAATTGTTAAGGCTTTGCAATCAGAGAAAGTTTTTTTGTTTGTTTAATTTTTAAATTTCAGAGAGGAAGGGAGAAAGAGAGATAGAAACATCAATGATGAAAGATAATCATTGATCAGTTGCTGCCTGCATGCCCCCTACTGGGGATGGAGCCCAAGACCCAGGCATGTGCCCTAACGGGGAATTGAACTGTGACCTCCTGGTTCATAGTTCGATTGCTTAACCACTGGACTACACTGGCTAGGCCAGAGGAAGTTTTTATTTTACCTTAATGTTTGGAAAGTATTTTTGTCAGGTACAGAATTTCTGCACTGACAATTTTCTTACATTGTGTACTTTAATAGTGTTTTCCTCTGTAGTCTTACTTATGCCGTTTCAGGTGAGGAGTCTAATGTCACTCCTATCTCAGTTTCTGTGGCCATAGCATGTCTTTGTTCTGAGGCTGTGTTTCTGGACTGAAGGGATCCATTTGCCCGCACACATCAAAGCCAAATAAGATACACTCAAGAGTTTCTAGCCACGAAATGAAGGATTTCTTAAGGAGATGATACCATACCCAGAGTCACAGGTCAAAGATTTGGCTTCCCTATGGCTTCTAGGGGATAGATTATATAGGAAAAAATTATTAGTCATGGTGGCTAACAGAGTTAGGTCATGGTCCCTACTGATTGGTTGATGCTAGGGAAGGAGGTAGTTAATCATTGTATCTGGTGCTGATGTCAGCCATGGCATTGCCTCTTGTTGTTTCATAAGGATGCAGTTGGTGGGGTCATTCTGGAGCTGAAAGACAATTGAGATCTAGATGTTATCTCTAATTTAATTGAAACTCTGTCTCTGTGGTCAACAGACCTGACAGGACCAGAACCTCATTGCCCTGAGGGCCTAATGATTAAATAAGAGAGAGTGAAGTGTGTGAGTCAGGACACCAGGTGAGGCCAGTTTCAGTCAAAGGGGGGAGGGGGGCAGGGAAAGGGTGGAATAAAAACAAAAGGCCAGATTAAAGAAAATAAGGTTTCTGCACAGTTACAGATGCTTCTATAGTTTTCTATTTATTGCTATTTTTTTTCTTCCAAATGTGATTATGATGCATTTTGGTATAATTTTCTTCATGTTTTTTAAAAAATATATTTTATTAATTTTTCACAGAGAGGAAGAGAGAGGGACAGAAAGTCAGAAACATCAATGAGAGAGAAACATTGATCAGCTGCCTCTTGCACATCCCCTACTGGGGATGCGCCCACAGCCATAGTACATGACCTTGACTGGAATCGAACCTGGGACCCCTCAGTCCGCAGTTCCATCCACTGAGCCAAACCGGCCTCGGCTTCTTCATGTTTTTGTGTTTGTGGTTTGTTGAGTTGTGTGTGTGTGTGTGTGTGTTTTTAATTTGTGAATTTATACTTTTCATCAAGTTTTGAAGTTTTTGGTCATTATTTCATCTCATTTTTTTTCCATCCCACTGTTTCTTTTCCTTAGGGACTCAAATTATCTACCTAAGGCCATGGTTGGCAAACTGCAGCTCGAGAGCCACATCCGGCTTTTTGGCCCCTTGAGTGTGGCTCTTCCACAAAATACTATGGCCAGGGCTAGTCTATTTTGAAGAAATGGCATTATATATATATCTATATATATCTATATATATAGATATATATATAGATATATAGATATATAGATATATAGATAGATATCTATATAGATAGATATATATATAGATAGATATCTAGATAGATAGATAGATACATAGATACATAGATACATAGATATAGATATAGATATAGATATAGATATAGATATAGATATAGATATAGATATAGATATAGATAGAGAGAGACCATTGTTACTAGATTTATTTTCTTAAGCAAAATCTATGATAGTCTATCTTAACATAGTTCATACCTCTATTTTTCTGCTATTTCAGTTCTCTGGGAAAGACTAACTATAAAATTAGATCAAACCAGTGGCCATATCTTGGTCTATACCTTTTTAAAAATATATTTTTAATTGATTTTTTTACAGGGAGGAAGGGAGAGGGAAAGAGAGTTAGAAACATCGACAGCTACCTCCTGCATACCCACTACTGGGGATGTGCTCACAACCAAGATACATTCCCTTGACTGGAATCGAACCTGGGACCCTTCAGTCCGTAGACCAACACTCCATCCACTGAGCCAAACCAGTCAGGGCTTGGTCTATACCTTCTAAACCTACACTGGCATTATAGGAGAGAAATATCAGGTATCAATATAACAAATCCTTTTAAAAATTGTGTAGAACCACACAATTAAAAAGTAAACAGGGCAAGAGAAAATATAAGTTTGTAAAAAATTGCAATCAATTGTGAAGAGATTCCTGTCATCCCAGAGCTGGTTTGACTCCATTTTTTGCAAAATAAGATGTCAAAATAGCTCTGCATTATGCTCTGAAGGTTGATTTTTAATTATTGAATAACATGTAGTATATCCTGTGTGCCTTTGTAAACTCTGCTTATCAAATCTGAGTCTGTATTGTGGTCCTAATGGGAAATGTCTTTAACTGAACAAAAGATGTCAATTTCAGAGAACCCATTGATCCTCCTATGACCCATAAGATTCATATTTCCCGCCCCCCCAGACTTTCTCAATCTGATACAATTCTCAATTTGGTTTGGGTATGAAGACCTGAAACATAAATATTGTTTAAAAATGTTTGTGAAATGTATACATGAAGCTAGTTAAGGCTACACTTTTCTTTTTTTGTTAATCCTCACCTGAGGATATTTTTTCCCATTGCTTTTCAGAAAGAGTTGAAGAGAGGGAAGGAGGGGAAAAGAGAGAGAGAGAAACATTGATGGGAGAGAGACACATCCAGTGCTTGCTTCCACCTACACCCTGACTGGGGGCATGAGTGAACCCACAATCCAAGTACATGCCCTTGATCAGGAATTGAACTCCGACACCTCAGTGTGTGATCCACCATTCTAAGCACTGAGCAACCCAGCAAAGGGTGCCTACATTTTTGTTATAAAATTTAAGAGCTACTATGAGATTTACTCATAAGGTAAGTCTAATTCCAAGAATGGAGCTTTTGAATCTGAGCTCAACCACTCAAAGGAACTGACTCTGATGCTGATGAAAGTGGAAGTTCACTGATGTCAAAATGTGGCATTCTGAGAAGTCGGCACTTAACTTAGGAACATGAACAAATCAGATCTTAAAAATCAAGTGACACTTCTTTAGAGTTACTTATTTTAAATTAGGAAAATAGGTACCTTTAAAGATAACAATACAAAATTAAACATTCAGAAATAACAGTTTACTAAAGCTTTGTTTTGATTCCCCTCCCCATCCATGTTTTCTGCATTCCATTAATTGGAATAATGTTGTAGATATAGTTCAGTGTTTTGATTTTTCAGTAGCCATTTGTAATGGACATTTGTTGCTTTTGTATTGGTCTCTATTCCCTTTTTGTGTTGTAGGGAACAACTCTCTTTTCAGCAATTGGAATTCTGCTGAGGTTTTTATTGGTTTTGTCTTTACTTCTCAAAGAAAGACATGAGCTTCAGGTCAGCCAATCAGAGGACTCCACATGCCTAGATTTTATTTATGAGATAGAAACAGGGCCTATCAGAAAAGTTGTTTTCCTTGATGAAAGTGAAAAAGAATGACACCTTCCACCGTGACCTTAAATGTAGGCTATAAAGGTGACAATGATTTTCTCTGCCATTGCATGAAGAGCCCCTGCATGAGAATGAGTTAGTAAAGAAAGGAGAATAGAATAAGAGAGAAAGAAACCAAGTCTGGTGAAGAATTTAATTTCTTCATCCTGCTGTGCCTCTTGGACTTCTGTTTTCTGTGAGTAAAATAGTTCCTCCTGTGTTTAAATTTGATTAGTACTTCTGTTACTTGCAACCAGACAGCCCTATTCCTATAATATTAAAAATGTTTCATATCCGTAAAACTCAATTCATTAATATATTTGTAAATTCTAGAAAATAATGTATTTTAATAATGTATAATTCTATAACTATAGAATCCTGTCTCAAACGTTAGTTCTTGTTGCAATGATTATTATAGTACTATTTTTTCATTTCTATAAACATATCAAATTCAATTTAAACTTTTCCATAATTTTCAGAAATTCATATTTTCAAATTTCAAAATTTTGTCTCCATTAAGAAAAATTTGCTATCCATATTTTCATGCTTAATATTCTACCAATTAATACTGGAGGTAAGAGTTTCTGTTTTTAAAGTATTTTATTATTTTTGCCAAATTTTTTAATTCTAATCAGATATGCATGATTGCTTACCTTATCACATTCTTGCCAGCAATGACTTTGTAAGGTATTATAATTATTAGCAATTTGAAAAATGCAATTTCAGTTTTTCCCTTTGTGATTGAGATTATGTCATTATTATATACTACAGAGCCAGTGCATAAGATCTGTTATAAATTCTGCTTTTTCTTTAAAAAACGAAAACAAAAACATTTACTTCTAACCAGTTCATAATCCGTCAGAAATACATATTTATTTGTCTACCTAAGGTTCTTATTTTTTAATTTAATTTTAATTGTGATTAAGTATAGAACTCAGGACCTGCATGCTAGGAAGAGAAGCCCTGAACAAACAGCCTCCTCAGGCCCTTACCAGCCTATAAAACCTAAGCTGCTCTCACCTTCCCAGTCAAGTTTAAAAGTGGAGAAAAAAGGTAAGACTTGAACAGATATTTGTACACTCATATTCAAAGCAACATTATTCACAAAAAAGTGAAAGTAATTCATCTCAATCTTTTTCCAAAGTCATTTACTGAAAGGGCTTCTCTCTCCACCATTTTGGGATATTTTCTTTATCATAAAGCACATTTTTATGCACAAGGTGGGGGAAAAGTAGGTTTAGAGCTGTGAGTACACAAAACACAGAGTTTATTCTTATATTATTATTTATAAAGTATTGTATTAATTTTCATACAAACAACTGTAAACCTACTTTTGCCCCACCCTGGTAATGTAAGAAAGTGCTTCTCAGACTTTAGTGGACTAAGAATCACTTTGTAAATTTGTTTAAAGTGCAAATTTCTAGGCCCATTCACAGAGACTTCAATCAATGAGGTCTGAGGGAAAAAAACAAAAAACAAGAAGGCCAGGTAAGCCAGGTGATTCTGCTGTGTGAGATTACCCGGCAAAAACTTAAGAAACTTTGCATGAGCATGTTTCAACACTATCTTTCTGTGTTCTCTCTCTGTGTGTATATATAAATATGTATGTATTTCATTAATCCCCATTCCTACACTGTGCCTCTGTGTTCTATTTCAATACTAAACTTTTGCACATAAGGAATGAATCTAATTTCTTCAGTAGATATTAGTGTTTTATACAAGTAAACACATATTATCAACACTTGAGTAGATAACCTATTCTCAAAACACAATAAGTCGTTCTGAAACAGAATTAATGTTCAAGGTAACTTTTTAGTTAAGGAAGCCAGAATGGCCAAAACCGGTTTGGCTCAGTGGATAGAGCACTGGCCTGCAGACTGAAAGGTCCAGGGTTCGATTCTGGTCAAGGCATGTACCTTGGCTGCGGGCACATCCCCAGTAGGGGGTGTGCAGGAGGCAGCTGATCTATGTTTCTCTCTTGTTGATATTTCTGACTTTCTATCCCTCTCCCTTCTTCTCTGTAATAAATCAATAAAATATATATATATTTTTAAAAAGGATGACAGAATGGATTTTATTCCCCCAAATAATTGCTACTTGAATTATGTAGAAATCATGTGGGAAAAAAGACCACCTCTCATTATACTTTAAAATAAATCTCGGATGGATGAAAGACTTAAATTTAACAATCCATTAAGGTAATAAAATAGAATGTAAGTAAAAATGCATATACCTTTGAAGCGAAGAAGAATTTTGAGAAGCATGGAACCACAAGTCAAATTCATAAAAGATTAAGAACTTTGAGAATATATAGAATGAAAACGTGTCCTGGCAGGCCCTGGAATGTATCCTTAGTAGGTTACAAGGACTACAGGAGCTTGAACTCTGTTGTCCTATTCTCTGCAACCAAAGGAGTCACAGAGGCTCCAGGTTCTCCTTAGTGGAAATGTGTACTGAGCTCCCTGGACTGTCACAATGGGATCACTTCTCTGAGGAGATTCCTGAGGAGACTAAGGACAGTGCAAGGGCAGGGATGGGAGGAACACGGTCACACCCAGAGTGCCCATTCTCACATCACCATTTTTCAGACCATATATTTTTTTCCTGTCCCATCCCCAGAAAAATAATTTTCCTACTCTTTCCACTCCCATATTCCTTTCTTTAACTCTGCCAGTCTCTGACTTTTTCCACTCAGTTATATACAGTCTTAGATCTAACCTAGAATCAGAGGCTGTCCATCTCCATCTCCATCTCCATTTCCATGTAAGTCAGGGTCTCTGGGTTACCAGTACTGGAGAATCACTCAGATTGCTTTAAGGAAGGACTTCTCTTATACCAAGTGCACAGTGGAGTAAGAAAACCCAGGAAAGTCCTTCTGCAACAGCACAGATAGGTTTCATGGAGTGTGGACCAGTTTATCACAGCTTTCTAGGGGCTCAAAGACAATCCTAGCATTGGCTACTGCTTCTGATTAATCTCTAATCATAGAAGATAGAAAGACAGCCTATTAAAGGATGTGCAGTTAGCTCAGGAATGGAAACTGGACTGACAGGGAATAGCAATTAAGATCAGAAATGTGGGCTTGAACCGGGATTCTGCCAGACCTAACAAAAACTTTTAAAAATACATTTCTATTTTTATTTATTTTCTAAAATATTTGTATTGATTTCAGAGAGGAAGAGAGAGGGAGAGAGATAGAAACAACGATGATGAGAGAGAATCATCCATCAGCTGCCTCCTGCACACCCCCTACTGGGAATCAAGCCCAAAACCTAGGCACATGTCCTCACTGGGAATCAAAAAGTGACCTCCTAGTTCATAGTTCGATGCTCAACCACTGAAACACACTAGCTGGGCCTAACATAAGATTTTTTTTTTCTAACATAACATTTTTAAGCAACCTTCCTTCACAAAGAGATACTAATTATAATAAAAACAAATACAATGCTAAAAGTAATTCCTTGCCCAGCCAGCATGGCTCAGTGGTTGAGCATCGACCTCTAAACCAGGGGGACATGGTTGTGGGCTAGATCCCAGTAGGAGATGTGCATGAGGCAGCCTATCAGTGATTCTCTCTCATCATTGATGTTTCTATCTTTCCCTCCCTCTCTGAAATCAATAAAAAAAATATGTTAAAAATAAAAATATAAAAGTAATACTTTGCCCTGATAGGTTTGGCTCAGTGGAAAGAGCGTCGGCCTGAAAGTTCCCAGATTTGATTCTGCACCTTGGTTGCGGGCACATTTCCGGTAGGACGTGTGCAGGAAGCAGCTGATCAATGTTTCTCTCTCATCGATGTTTCTAACTCTCTTTCTCTCTCCTTTCCTCTCTGTAGAAAAAAAAAGTCAATAAAATATATATATTTTTAAAAAGTAATACCTTTGTCATGAGGTTGTTTGGATGATGATGATAATAATAATAATGTGTGGATGGTCCTTAGCATAGTGCTTTGCAAATAATAGCTCACTATGCTCACCATTATTGTTTGTTATTTTTATTTTAGGGTGACCCAAAGGATGTATTTATCTCAGCTGCTCACACTTGTTCTCTTTTCCTACTTCTAGCTCCTGTACTCTTAGGAAAGGTCAATATCCCCAGTATCAGGCTCTCTCCAGCTCAGCCCTTGAAACATTCATTCTCTGAAGCATAGACAACCCAAGACTAAAAGAGGTAAGGACCACAGGCAAAGGTAGATTTGCAAGCCTCTTCAGTATACCTGAGGTACGTGTTTTTCTCTGGAAAGAAAGATTCTTTGGAAAAGTAATGATTAACAGTCAGATTTGGGATGGGAAGAGAAAATGATTACTAGTACCATAGGAGTTCTCTATGAAAGATGACTATTAAAAAGTAGACTGTGCTATGATGTCTAGCAATTGGGCATGATCTCTGGGACTCATTTTACTTCTGCTCAGGCTCTTTTAAGGAAATGTGTGTGTTTTTTTTCAATGTTAACATTTAACATAATTATCAGAAGCATAATAATAATGTGTTTCATCCGTGTATACCAAATTAAATATTTTTTAAAGTAATACAATTATTTTAGAAAATGTGTTATCTACCCAGTTTTATACATTTGCGTAGCAAAGACACTTGCTCATACATATTTAAAGTATTGGGGAAATATTGGTGCAGCCTACTGTGGGGTAAATAGACATAGAAACACACTGAGAGGGAAGTAATTAATAGCTAACATCTCTGATGATGAGGATACTGTAATTGCAAACAGGTGCACAAGATTGGAGAGTGTTTAGGAATGCAAAAACCTGATCATAGCAAAAATCATGAAGTCTACATAGGAAGGGCAGGGGTTGTGGGGGCAGGAGAGAAAGAAAAAACAAAACACAAGATAAATGATGCCACCAAGTGGTAAGAGGGGGCAGAGGAGGCTGCAAAATGGACTGAGCCATTTCAGGCATGGGGTAGTAGTAAAAGCACAGCATATGGTGTTCATTTGACCCTAGGGACTCTGATTGATCCCTTCTCCAAGGGCATCTCTGTCAGGGGTGAGCAAGAGGAGAACGTCACAAGATGAAGAATTTTTCTCATAACAGCAGGATGTTAATGAGGGGAGAGTGGATCACTTAGAGCTCTTTTCAGCACAAGTTCTTAACTCCTAAAAAGGGAACTGTTTTATTTGTTCCAGCTGGAGGGAGCACATGAGCCTCCTTTCTGTCTTCCTCCCTCTCTGTTCACAGCTGTGTTTTTTTAAAGTATATCTTATTGATTATTTTACAGAGAGGAGGGGAGAGGAATATAGAGAAACATCGATGGGAGAGAAACATCCATCAGCTGCCTCCTGCACACCTCCTACTGGGGATGTGCCCGCAACCAAGGTACATGGCCTTGACTGGATCTGCCCACTGCTGTCTTGATGTCCTTTTTTCCTTCCTTCTTGCCCTCTGTCTATTCCTTGCTCTCTATCACTACTATTTCTTTCTTGCTTCCTTCCCTCCCTTCTGACTTTTATCCCCCTCCCTTTCTTCATTTTCCTTCCTCCTTCATTCACCTTTCCCTTTCTTAGCCACAGTCTTTTAGACTGAATGTAGGTCTTGTAAGGTTAGTTTTTAGTCAATATTTCAGAGGTACTTAGATTCTGAGTTGTCAATTTTTAAATGGTTCAAAGTCTTAGAGCTCACAAAGGCAATAGATGGTGGAAATGGAGCCTGCCCAGGGATAGAAGGAGCACAATATCACAGCAAAACATATCTCTATATCTCTTGTATTCCCAACAGGAAAATATGTGTACCCTGCTCACCTCGAAGTCCCTGCCTCTGCTGCTTCTGCTGCTGCAGACACTTCCACTGCAGGTTCTAATGATTCCTCAATTTGTTCCCTCTGACGAAAATATTCAAGATTATTTAAGTGAACTATTTAGTTCAGGGCCTAGCAAACCACCTACCAAAGACACTTTCAAAAAGCATGTCCAACTTGATGAAAAATATTCATTATATACTGGAGATGGGTGTTATATTGAAATGAAATATAAAAATGTTCACACCAGATTTAAATGTATGAAAGAACATTTCCTCCTCGATACAACATATGAGGAGTTGCAAAAGGCCTGTTACAACACGTATGTAGCATGTAAAAATGGAGTTAGGAAATGTCACAAGACCAATAAACTAATGGAAGGACTGCACTGTGTATTAACAAAGGGAACTAGGATGCCAGCCTGTGAGTATAAAACGACTTACAAAAAGGGATATGCTCTTATTACTTGTCGATGGCAAGATAATATTGGAGAAATTATTCCTGAATATGTAAATGATATTTTGTAATTATCTGGCAAATAGAAAAGTGCCAGACTTTAGGAAGATATCTTCCTCCCAAAACCCTAGAAGAGTATTATCTTAGAGTTGAAGATGAGAGGAATATACCCCTCTCCATACTGAGTCTTCTAGGTCAAAATTGAGAATGGTAATTTTGATCTATTCATTTTAATCACCCACCTCCCTCTCTTCTCCTAACACCATGCACAGGCAACATAGGCTAGATTCAAAGACAGTGCTCTGAGGTGTGGTTTCAAACAGATCATGTAACTGAGCACATGTTGAATGTGTTAGGACAGTGGTTGGCAAACCGCGGCTCACAAGCCACAAGCGGCTCTCGAGCCGCGGTTTGCCGACCAGTGGGAAAGAATAACCACTACCAAGAGAAACAGAAAATGGTTGCCTGAAGTGTACTCCGAAGTTGTATTCATGTGAATCTCTAGTTGAGCAAAAATAATAAAGTGCATTGACCTAGCAAAGTGTCTCTGGTGTGATTACTTAGGGGTTTCTGAGTTTGGAATTATCTTTCTCTGCGACACAATGTACAGCAAAAAGATCTCAAAGCCCCGTCAGAAAGTGTGATCCATCTTTCTATTGCTATATTCATAGATCGTGTGTTCTATTCTTTCACACAACACAATATTCATGGGAAAATGAAGGTGTAGGTTTTAACAGGAAACATCTCAGAACAAATACCTAAATATTCAGGATAGTAAACTCTCCAAAGTACTTTGTGGATCCCCATACCTTTGATTTAAACAGGTCACATAACTGAGCTTCTTTATCGCTGTTCACAAAACCACAAACAATTCATCACTCTCTGACATAGTCACATTTATTCACAATTCCATTTCTCACTTTCTGTAGATGTGGCTTTATCTAAGACTATTTCACTTCCAAAAAAAGATGGAGAATCAGTATGATAAAAGAAATCTATCTGTCTGGTCTAGATATTAATGTCTCTCTTTTTGTCTGTGAAACTTCTTTATATTTTTTAATTTAATTTTTTAAAATACATTTTTATTGATTTTAGAAAGAGAGAGGGATTGAGAGATAGAAACATTGATTGGCTGCCTCCTGCATGTCCCCCCACCAGGGATCCAACCCTCGACCCCAGGCCTATGCCTTGACCAGGAATCATAACAGTGACCTTGCCCTAGCCAATTTGGTTCAGTGGATAGAGTGTCGGCTTGCAGACTGAAGGGTCCCCGGTTGGATTCTGGTCAAGCACATGTACCTTGATTGCAGGCGCATCCCCCATAGGGGGTGTGCAGGAAGCAGCTGATCCGGTGTTTCTAACTTTCTATTCTCCCTTCCTCTCAAAAAATCAATAAAATATATTTTTTAAAAAGAAAAAGAACAATGGCCTCATAATTCATGGATTGACACTCAACGGAACCACTCCTGCTGAGCTTCTTCATATTTTTTAAAATAATTCTTTATTGTTGAAAGTATTACATATGTCCCCTTTTCTCTCTCATTGACCCCCCTCTAGTCCCATCCCCACCCCCTCCCTGCCTCAGACCTTCAGCACCCTTTTGTCTGTGTTCAAGGGTTATTACATATATGCATTCAAAATCTTTGGTTGATTACCTCCCACCCACCACTCTTCCCCCACCTTCCCACTGAGATTCCACATTCTATTCCACGCTTCCCTATCTCTGGATCCACTCTGTTATCAGTTTATTTTGTTACTTAGATTCTACAAATTAGTGCGATCATGTGATACTTGTCTTTCTCTGATAGACTTGTTTTACTTAGTATAATACTGTCCAGGTCCCTCCAAGCTGTTTTAAAGGGTAAGAGATTCTTCTTTTGCACTGTTGCATAGTATTCCATGGTGTTAATGTACCACAGCTTTTTTATCCACTCATCTACTGATGGACACTTGGACTGTTTCCAGATCTTAGCTATTGTAAATTGTGCTGCTATGAACATAGAGGTGCATACATCTTTCTGACTGGTGATTTGGGTTTCTTAAGATATATTTCTACAAGTGGAATCACTGAGTCAAATGGCATATCAATATTTATTTTTTTAAGGAAACTCCATACCGTTTTCCATTATGGTTGCATCAGGTTGCATTCCCACCATCAGTGTACTAGGGTTCTTTTTTCTCCACATCCTCAATAGCATTGTCATTTGTTGATTTATTGATGGTAGCCATTCTGACAGGTATGAGATGGTAGCTCATTGTCATATTGATTTGCACCTCTTGGATGATTAGTGACTTTGAGCATTTTTTCATATGTCTCTTATAGACCATAACATCTTTTTATAATTATTCCCTATAATTAAAATATGAAAAATGGGATAAGGAGTAGTAATGGAGAATGTTTATTTCTCATGCATACTTCTCTGTAATCCAATCTGCTCATCTTTTTACCATTCCCTATTCTTGTCTTCAGACTCAGAGCTAAGGTCCTAATTCATCAGTCAATTGATCTAAATAGGGGCCTAGGATTCATTCATTTATTCAATAAGTATTTATTTAATGTCTATGTATGCCAATCACTTTGCCAGCTATTAGGCCCTCAAAGTGAAAAAGAAGTATCTGGGTATAGGTTAAGTTGTTCTGAAAACCACAATTCAAACAGATTTAGGCATACATAGTTAACTGGTGAGGCCATGTTTGAAAGGATTATAGTTACATGAGAAAAAAATACTGAAGAGAAAATGTTCTGCATGATAAAGAAAAGAAAATGAAAACTGGGACAGAGAAGCAAAAATGGTGTTTCACTTCCATCTACCCCTTCGTCCCATACTCTACATACACATAATGCACACCTGGCCTTTTTGTCCAGTGTTTGAACACTATGGTGAGACAAGTTTTTGTGTGTGTGTGTGTTTTCCAGGTTTTTTTATTTCGAGAAAAATATTTTAAATATAATAATGTTACATGCAATAAACATTAGTATCTCAAGAGAAAAAATTTTAAATATGATAATGTTACATGCAATAAACACCAATTATTAAAGAAATATGATCTTACTTATTAAATAATATTACATGTAATACACATTAATATTTTAAGAATAAAAGGATTTTAAATATAATACTATTACTAAAACTGTTCTAACATAGTATATCACAAAAGTTATAAGAAATATTAAAAATCTGAAAATAACAGGATTACTTCTACTATATTCTAGGATACTCCCCCCCACTCCACCCCTGCTCTATTTTTGTTCATCAGTTTATGTTATTCATTGTACTTGAGAAATTAATGAGATCATAGGATATTTCTTTTTCTCCGACTTGCTTATTTTACTTAACAAGATGGATTTAAAGTCTATTTTGCTGAACATGAGTATTGTTACTCCAGCTTTTTTTTCTTTTCCATTTGCATAGAAAATTTTTTCCATTCCTTCACTTTCATCTTGTGAGTGTCTTTTGTTTTGAGGTGGTTCTCTTAAAGACAGCATATAGTTGGGTCATGCTTTTGTATCCATTCAGCTACCCCTACCCCTTTGATTGGAGCACTTAATCCACTTACTTTTAGGGTTATTATTGGGAGATACTTATTTATAGCTATTTTAATTCTGTATGGCTAGGTTTCTTCTTCTCAGCAATTACTTACAGTAATCCCTTTAGCATTTCTTATAATGCTGGCTTGGTGGTGATTAACTCTTTTAGCCTTTCTGGGAAGCTCTTTAGTTGACCATCTATTTTGAATGATAGCCTTGCTGGATATAGTAATCTTGATCTCAAATCCTTGCTTTTCATTACCTTGAGCACTTCATGCCATTCCCTTCTGGCCTATAGAGTTTCTGATGAGAAATCAGGTGTCAGCCTTATGGGAAGTCCTTTGTAGGTAAAACTTTTCCTTTCTCTTGCTGCCTTTAAGATTCTCTCTTTGTGTTTATTTTTGGCATTTTAATTATGATGTGTCTGGGTGTGGGTCTATTTGGGTTCTTCTTGTTTGGGTTTCTCTGTGCCTCTTGATCTTGTGTGACTTTTTCCTTTACCAGGTTAGAGATGTTTTCTATCATTATTTCTTCAAACATCTTCTCTATTCCTTTCTCCTTTTCTACATCTTCTGGCACACCTATTATTCTAGCATTACGTTTCACATTGTCCCACATTGTTACGTTTCACATTGTCCCACAGCTCCCTTAAGCTGTCCCCCTATTTCTTAATTGTTTTTTTCTTTTTGATTCTTTGAGTGATATTTTCAACTCCATCTTCTAATTCACTGATTCAGTCCTCAGTTTCTCCTAATCTGCTGTGTATTCCTTCCAATGCGGTTTTTTTTTTCAATGTTCAACTGTTATGAGTCACAGTTTCAATGTCAAATAGTTCTTTATGTGTACATGTCAGCAATGGTATCCAGATGGTAGACACATCGTGTCAATGCAAGTTCCATCCTCTCTGGTTTGGTCCTGGGCCGCCTGCAGCCATGCATAGCTGCCAACTGCTAGCATGGCAAGGTGTCACCAGTATCCCCCATCTCTGAACTATCCTCGTGATCCAATGTGTTTTTTATTTGTGTTACTAGAGACCCAGGGCATGAAATTTGTGCAGGGGAGGATTCCCTAGCCAAACCTGCACCCTCTCCAATGTGGGGCCCATTGGGGGATGTCCAACTGCTGGTTTAGGCCTGATCCTTGTGGCAGTCAGACATCTCTCTCCCAATCCAGGACTGCTGGCTCCTAACTACTCACCTGCCTAGCTGCCTGATTGCCCCTGAACACTGTCTGCCAGCCTGATAGCCCCCTAATCACTCCCCTGCTGGCCTGATTGACATCTAACTGCTCCCCTGCTGGCATGATTGTCCCCAACTTCCCTCCTCTCCCAGCCTGATCTCCCCCAACTGCCCTCCCTTGCCAGCCCAATTGCCCCCAACTACCTTCTCCTGCGGGGCTGAGGGCACTGGGAGGCTCTGGCTGGATAAGGCCGGATGCTATGGGGACTGGTGAAGAAAGGCTGAGGGGACTTGGGAACTCCAGCTGGATGAGTCTGGCCTAAGGGGACTGAAGCTGGATGAGGTGGGGCTGAGGGGACTGGGTGACTCCAGCTAAGTGAAGCAAGGCTGAGGGGATTGGGGGACTCTGGCTGGGTGAGGCAGATTTAAGAGCACTGGACACCACCATATTTGTTAGGGCATAGCAATCAATTAGCATATTCCTTCTTTATTAGATAAGACATAATTCTTTATCTCTGACTGTTATTTTTCATAGTTATTATATCTTTTTTCATACTGTTGAGCTTTTTTAACATCATTACTCTGGCCTCTGTTTCAGATAAATTTCTTATCTCTGCTTTATTTATCCCTTCTTCTGGAGAATTTGCTAGTTCTTTCATTTGGGGGTTATTTCTTTGTCTCCTCATTTTGGTTGCTTTTTGGGATTGTGACCATGTATTAGGTAGATGCTCTATACTTCTCAATCTCTAGTGAAGGACAGTGTTAAAGACTGTTTTCTGACTAATTGGATCAGGCAAAGACTCAAAGCCTCCAGAGACTTCCTCTGTCTACAGACCAACAAGATTCTGACTTGAATTGCCCCCCAAGCAATTATCCTCAAGTGTGTTCAGAGTTTTTCAGCAGGGTGAGGCAGTTGCTTCTGCCTGGAGGCTAATTGTTACTTTTAATTTCTTAAGTGGTCTCAGGGCAAGGTGTTTTCCAATAAGGTATGTCAACTGTCTTCCCACCAGACAAGGCAGATGTCTATGTGGGAAAGATGTCCAATACTGTGTAAGGAAATGACTGAACTCATGAAACTTGGGGTGTCTGCCTTCTGAGCTCTACCCCCCAAGTTCCAAGTCCTGGGTTCTGCTCTCACAGCTCCAGTCCACTTCACCCTCCCTCTGCCAGAACACAAGGTGGGTGGCACCACAAGGAACTTTTGTGGATTGGCCCTTTAGGAGAGTGCCTGAACTTTCAACTGCCATTCCCTGGAGGACAGCACCCCACTGCTTTTCACAGTTAGATGTTATGTGAGTACCCTACTCAGTTTGGTGCTCTCTGCTGAGGATCCCACCTTCAGGATTAGACCCCAAAGTTCTCAGTGACAACCCCCACATCTTAGATATCTCTTCAGGACTTCAGTTGGCATCTATGGGTGCCCAGCCATCCCTTTTGTGCCTCTGCCCCTCCTTCCAATCTCTGTGTGGTCTCCACCTTTGGTCCTTGGGTATCAGGGTTCTCTCATATAAGTTTTTCATTGATTATTCAGGAAGCCTTTCCATATTTCAGTTGTAATTCCAACTTGTTCTGGGGAGCATGTTTATGCAACATTCTTCTACTCTGCTACCATTTTAATATCTGGTGAGACAGTTTTAAGTAAAATATGTTAGAGCTATTTTGATGAAAGACTGAGGAACAAACAATATGGTTTTGGTTTTCAGGAGAGGAAGAGTAATACAGAATGATAAAGGTATAATCTCCACCTTTCCCAAAGAAAAACCATACACCTCTAAATCCTCCAACTATGCTGTTTTGATGCTGTTGGAAGAAAGCATATCTATATATAAAAGCTTAAGCAACCATCCAACCATCTGACTAGCTATGTCATGCAATGACCACCAGGAGGCAGACACTCCAACCAGCAGCTACAATGAACACTGACCACCAGGGGGAAGATGCTCAATGCAAGAGCTGCTGAGCTGTGATGACTTGGCAGCTGTGGTTCTGACACACCCGGAACCAAAGAGGAGGGAGCCCGATTCTGACATGCATCACCTATGAACCACCCAATTGGAATCTGAGACCCCTCTGGGGAAGTTGGTGAGCCAGTTTTGGCCTGATCGCTACAGGCCAGGCCAAGGGACCCAACCTGTGCATGAATCCATGCACCAGGCCTCTAGTATTGGTATAGAAACCAAGTGTCATGGAGGCACTGGAAGCCACAGAATTGATCAAATTCCCATATGTGTCTTCAAAGGTAAAGGAAACTGTGAAAAGGGCATAGAATAAAAGGAAAAAAAGACACTATCTGATATACATAGCCTACCAGTCTAGAAGCATCTTGAGACTTAACATAGAGAATCTTAAATATAAGATATATGACATGGATAAGATTTTCAAACATGTAGAGGGCTATAGTAGTGCAGACACTACCCATTGTTCCTCAATATGTGTAATCTCTTTCTCTTAATCTAGGTGTTATAATAGAAACCTGAAATTTTACCTGAGCACATAGTCACCCAAAATAAAAGAGGTATTTCCCAGGGGTGTGTGTGTGTGTGTGTGTGTGTGTGTGTGTGTGTGTGTTCTTGTTGTTGTTTTTCAATTAAAACTGACCATGTGACAAATTTCTAAACAATGGGTGTCTTTAAAGAAGAGTAAAATAAGTAAAAGTTGGATATATCCTTGACGGTAAGAGGAATATCCTCATTTTTTCTTCTCTTTTTCCTAATGACTGGCATATAGACATGATGATTGAAGCTAGAGCAGGTATCTTGGATCCTGACATGGAAGCCCTGTGCTAAGTTTGGCAGACCAACAAAATAGAAAGAGCCTGGGTATCTAACCCCATGGAATACCATATCAGAATTGGACAGACTATCTCTGGACTTTAGGAAAAGAAATATGAAAAAGAAACAAGTGCCTGTCTTGTTTCAGCCACAGCTTTTGGAAGTTTCTGTCACTATCAAACCAAGTCTGATTAATATATACAGAAACTGAGGAGAGGAAGAAAAATTATGAGAGGTGCAGGTTGTTACCATTTAAATTAACCCATCAGGCCGAGACCAGTTTGGCTCAGTGGATAGAGCATCAGACTGCGGACTGAAGGGTCCCAGGTTCGATTCCGGCAAGGGCATGTACCTTGGCTGTAGGCACATCCCCAGTAGGGGGCGTGCAAGATGCAGCTGATTGATGTATCTCTCTCATCGATGTTTCTGGCTTTCTATCCCTCTCCCTTCTGCTCTGTAAAAAATCAATAAAATATATTTAAAAATAAAAAATAAAAATAAATAAATTAGCCCATCAGTAACCCCAGACCAGTGGTCAGTAAACTCATTAGTCAACAGAGCCAAATATCAGCAGTACAATGATTGAACTTTCTTTTGAGAGTCAAAAGAAACTTAAACTTAAACTTCTTCTAATGCTACTTCCTCAAAATAGATTAGCCCAGGCCATGGTATTTTGTGGAAGAGCCATACTCAAGGGGCCAAAGAGCCGAAAGTGGCTCGTGAACCACAGGTTGCTGACCACGGCCCAGACTAATGAGACCTGAGGAGATTTATGTTGCCCAAGCATAGGCCTGGTGTAAATTTTAAGAATTACATGTTATGGAAGAACCAAGATGGCAGCATAGATAAACACTTATACTGCTGCCTCTGACAACAATTTCAAAACTGCAACTAAAAGATAAAACGGACATCATCCAGAACTACCAGAAAGCTGGCTGAGTGGAAATGCTACAACTAGAAAGAAAGAGAAAAGGACACTGAGACTCAGAGGAGCTGCAGAGAGCAGAGGTGCGGAGACACAAAGACATTGAGACGCATGAGCGCGGAAAGGGCAGGCGACTGAATATGCAGCTGGCTTTCTTGAATGAGGAGGGAGACAAAGGCTCCCCAATGCGCTGAACTCCAGTTCTGGGTGAGACTTGGGAAACTTAGAGTCATACGGGATGAAACTGGACTGTCAGAAGGAAGCACACTGAGACGCAGGGGAGCTGCGGAGGCCCGCATGCTTGCCCAGAGGTTGGGCAGTTAAGCACATAGCTGGCTTTCTTGTTTGGGAGGGAAACAAAACCTCCCAACTGCACTATACTCCAGTTCCAGGTGAGACTTTGGGTATCCAGACTCTTTCGGGGACAACTTGGAATGTCTGGCAGCAGGCAAAACTTGAGGGCAACTTTCTCTCAGAGGTGCATGTAGCCATTGCCACAGGACATTGAGGAGGCTTCTTAGGGTGGGGCTGACAGGAAACCAAAGCTGTCTGCTCCACCCTGAGACTCCACCCCATCCAAGCTAAGCACAGAAGCTCTCCTAGCATAGACACAGTTGATCCTCATAACCAATTGGCCTGGAGGTCAACTCCTCTTCGTGATACCAACAACAATCTAGGCTTAACTACAACAAGGCTGAGCACACAGCCCATAAAGGGGTGCACTAAAAGGGTCCACCTCAGGCAACTGGAGAGGCTGAGTAACTGTGCCCTAGAGGACACCTGTCACACAAAGCTATCTACCAACTCAGGGAAGCAGCCAAAATGTGGAGACAAAGAAACAGATCACAAATGAAAGAAATGGAGGGAAAAAAAAACAACTGGATATAAAATTCAAAATCATGGTTATAATATTTTTCAAGAATTTATTAGAAAAGGCTGATAAATTTAGCAAGACCCACAAGGATAGGAAAAAAGACCAACTAGAAATTAAGCATACACTGACTGAAATAAAAAATATTACACAGAGACCTAAAGCAGACTAAAGGACTGCAAGAATCAAGTTAATGATTTGAAATACAAAGAATCAAAAAACACTCAGCCAGAGAAGCAAAAAGAAAAAGAATCCAAAAAATTGAAGATAGTATAAGGAGCCTCTGGGACAACCTCAAGCATACCAATATCTGAATTATGGGGGTGCCAGAAAAAGAGGGCGAACAAGATACTGAAAATCTATTTGAAGAAATAGTGACCAAAAACTTCCCCCATCTGGAGAAAGAAATAGACTTAAAAGTCCAGGAAACGCACAGAACCCCAAACAAAAGGAATCCAAAGAGGACCACACCAAGACACATCATAATTAAAATGCCAAGAGCAAAAGACAAAGAGAGAACACTAAAAGCAGCAAGAGAAAAACAGTTAGTTACTTACAAGGGAGCATCCATACGATTGTCAGCTGATTTCTCAACAGAAACTAAGCAGGCCAGAATGGAGTGGCAAGAAATATTCAAAGTGATGAATAACAAGAACCTACAACCAAGATTACTCTACCCAGCAAAGCTATCTTTTCAGAATTGAAGGTCAGATAAAGAGCTTCACAGATAAGAAAAAGCTAAAGGAGCTCATCACTACCAAACCAATATTATATGAAATGCTGAAAAGTGTTCTTTAAGAAGAGGAAGAAGAAGAAAAAGGTAAAGATAAAAATTATGAACAACAAATACATGTCTATCAACAAGTGAATCTAAAAAACAAGTGAACGAAAAATCTGATGAATAGAATAAATTGGTGAATATAATAGAATCAGGGGCATAGAAAGGGAGTGGACTGACAATTCTCAGGGGGAAAGGGTTGTGGGAGGTGTGGGGAGAGAGTGGACAAAAAACATACACCTATGGATGAGGACAGTTGGGGGAGGAGATAAGGGCAGAGGGTGGGGTGGGGACCGGGTGGAGGGGAGCTATAGGGGAAGGGATGAAAGAGGAAAAATTGTAATAATCTGAACAATAAAGATTTATTAAATTTTAAAAAATAATTACATGTTATGATCCATATATATAAAAGGCTAAGTGACCATCTGACCATCTGACCATCCTGTACATATGACATGCATTTACCACCAGGAAGCAGATGCTCAATGCAGGAGCTGCAGTGATTTGGCACTGGTGGTTCTCAGGTAACACACCCTAGAAGCAGAAGAGGGAGCCCGATTCCTCATGAGGCCTTGCAATTCCACCTTTGTCCATGGGTTATGTTGCTGTTGGGGCACTGTCGGCCCCAAATCTGGTTTACTGCACACTTGAGTTTGCATTCCACACCCTGTACAACAGCATCTTTGCAGAGTGTCCTCTCACACTCCAGGATCCCTATATATCCTATCTAATAAAAGAGTAATATGCAAATTGACTGTATCTCTGCTACTCCCGCAAGCCATGCCCACAAACCACGCCCACAAGCCAATCAGGAGTGAAATGCAAATAAGCCTAACAAAGATGGTGGTTAATTTGCATATGCAGGTACCAAGTGGCCTGGATCCCAGGAACATACTTGGGACCCAGGCTGCTCCTGGCCTGTAGGCCCTCACTTAGGCCCTGAGTGGCAGGGATCCCAGAACACCCCCAGCCTTTATGAGACTATGGGTGTAGCAGCCAAGCAGCTGGGTGCTTGGTGGGTACATCCTGCCCGCCCCCAGCTGTTTGTACGTGCTCTGGCGCCAAGTGGCGGTTGGAGTCCATGCCCCTAGCCCAACGCCCATGACAGGGATCTGGCTGCTGGCCTCTGGAGCATGCAGAGACACTGGTGGCCACTGTCATATGTGGCCCAGGGGTCCCTGCATGCCCCCCAGCCCAGCGCCCACAATGAGGCTGGCTGTTGGCTTCCGGGGCATTTGGAGACAGAGATGTTTCCACCCTGCTCCCAGACATTTGTGTGTGCTCAGGCGCCAAACAGTGGTTCGGGTCCACGCCCCCAGCCCAGTGCCCACAACGGGGGTGGAGGGCTGTCTGCCAATCTCTGAGGTGTGCAGAGACCCTGATGGCCACCACTGGGTGGCAGGGACACCCTCCTAGCCCACTGGATGCAATGTAGGGGCTGCATGAGCTGCAGAGGAAACACCATTTTAAAATATATATATATATATTTTATTGATTTTCTTTTTTTTTTTTACAGAGAAGAGGGGAGATGGATAGATGGTTGGAAACATCGATGAGAAAGAACATTGATTAGCTGCCTCCTGTACAATCCCCAGTGGGGATGTGCCTCCAATCAAGGTACATGCTCTTAACAGGAATCAAACCTGGAACCCTTCAGTTTGCAGGCCCACAGTCTATCTACTGGGTCAAACCAAGTCCAGCGTAAACACCTTTTCTGATCGCTCATTGACTCAGCTCCTGTACACTGCCACTTGAAGTGTTCTTGGGAACTTGGGTTATAAGAATCCAAAAGGTGATCTACGGTTTTTCCACCACACTCCTAGAGGAAAAAACAAAGGTCCGCTGCTGGAGGGGCTAAAAAATGTCATATCCTGCCCTAACTAGTTTTGCTCAGTGGATAGAGCCTCGGTCTGCTGACTGCAGGGTCCGGGTTCAATTCTGATCAAGGGCATGTACCTAAGTTACAGGATCCTCCCTGGCCAATGCCCAGATCAGGGCTCATACAGGAGGCAACATCAAAGTGTCCCTCTCACATTGATATTTCTCTCTGTCTCTCTCTCTCTCTCTCTTTCACACTCTCTAAAAACCAATGGAAATGCCGAGACCGGTTTGGCTCAGTGGATAGAGTGTCGGACTGCGGACTGATGGGTCCCGGGTTCAATTCCGGCAAGGGCATGTACCTTGGCTGTGGGCACATCCCCAGTAGGGGATGTCTCTCTCTCATCGATGTTTCTGACTTTCTATCCCTCTCCCTTCTGCTCTGTAAAAAAATCAATATAATATATATATTTTTAAAAAGTCTGTTTTAAAAAAAAAACAACAATGGAAATATATCCTCAGGTGTTGATAAAAAAAAAAAGAAGAAAAAGAAATGTCCTATCCTATGAAAGACACATCTTGAACATGCCTAAAGAAAGTTGTCATTTTTTCAGTGAAGGGACTAGAGTGTGTGTCAATGAAAACACCTTGGTGGCTGCAGTGGCTGGCAGTGGCTGCAGCAGCAGGGTAATGGGGCTGGCACCTTCCCTTGATCAGCCCAGTCACCTCCCACAGAGTGTGGCCAGACTGATGGGGAGTGGGCCTCTGCCATCAGTAGGACATCTCCTGAGGGCTTCCAGACTGTGAGAGGGTGCAGGCTGGGATGAGGGAAGTCCCGCCCCCCCCCCCCCGTGCACAAATTTTGTGCACCAGGTCTCTAGTCTATATATATAAAAGGCTAAGTGACTGGACATAAGTCTGATGCCCACTGTCAATTTAAAAATAAATGTTGTATCTCCACAACATTGTGCTTTTTCTAATTAATTTCCTTTCGGTGTGCATGAATCTATGCACCGGGCCACTAGTATAATTATAAAAAACAGAAGCACAATAGCTAACACTGTTAGACAAATGGCTAAAGTCTTCTTCTAACTGCTGTCCAGTCCCCATTCTTTATCTCAAAGGAGAACAACAAAAGCAAATTCAAATATCAGGATTAGTAAAAACAACTCTTAGTTGAGAATTATAATTGGATAAATATCACTGACCCTGAGCTATTTATAAGCCTGGAGAACTATAGAAATCCTTTGTGCTCCATTAGCCTCTGATAATTCTTCTTAATCTTGAGACTATTACAGCCAGACATGAGCCTGTTTGCTCAATCTTGTGGCTTTCTAAACCCCTAGCCAAGACCCAAACTGAGAGTCTCAGTGCTCTGCATCCTCCTATCCACCTAATGATTTGCTACCATGAGTCACCAAAAGCTCTGTGAGATAACCAAAGTGCAGCCAGGTTTCTACTGAATTTATGAATTTAATAATAAAATTTTCAAGTTAAATTTAAAGGCAAAGGAAGAGCTATGGGTTTTAAATTTGTATTTTAACCAAATTAATTTCCATTGTTAAAACCAAAATAAACATCTTAATGGATATTCTGGAAAACTGTTTTGAGGGCACCAAAAAACTTGAATCAACCCTCATACCTTCTGCTCCTCAGTAGCCTTATACCATTGCCATGCCCTTGGTTTCTGCCCAGTGCTTGACAGTACAGAAAAATCCCAATGGTGATGGCTTGGAGCCTGCTCTGTGCTTCAGTTTCTGGCTGAGAGCTAAGACAAGTAGAATGATAACATTATGGCAGACCCTGGGACATAGCTTAGTCATGATGAAAAGACAGATTTGGCAAATTAAAAAATAATAGAGGCAACAAGGAACATTCTGTTATGAGTAGTATCTGCACACATTGACCTCATTATTTAAAATTATCATAGTTCAAATGTGTATCTTGAATGGGAACAGATACTGATTTCCTTCTTATTTCAAAGAGTTGTGATAAAAATCATGAAAGAAACAAGTCCGTGCTTCAGTAGCCTATGAAATAAAGCTACACTTCCATTAAAAAACTTTTTTAAAGACTATAAATGTTCACATCCCCAATCAGGAATATAATCTCCCTTTTATGTCCATGGTTAACTTTTGAATCCACAGGGAGTGCAGACAGGTGCTTCTCATTGTTCTCTCTGTCCAGAGGTCATAGCCACTGACTGGCCTGTCATAGGCCTGTTGCCCCACTATGATGCTGTTTCCAATATCACCTCAGCTTTAGGGAAAGCACATTGCTTCCCCTTTAGTTTTAGATCCCAAGATACACTGTTCTTTCCTTTATTCAGAGCAGAGCAGCAATTAGATAGAAATGTCTTTAATTTATTTTTATTTTTTTATTAATCCTCACCTGAGGATTTTTTTCCCCATTGATTTCTAGAGAGAGTGGAAGGAAGGGGGAGAGACAGAGAGAAACATTTATGTGAAAGAAACATGTCGATTGGTCGCCTTCTGCATGCATCCCAGCCTGGGCCAGGATAGAGCCTGCAACTGAGGTGTGTGTCTTGACAAGAATCAAACCTGGAGGAACCAAGATGGTGGCATAGGTAAACACCTATTGTGCTGCCCCGTGCAACAATTCCAAAACTACGACATAACAACAAAACAAACATCATTCAGAATCACCGGAAAGCTGGCTGAGTGAAAATTCCACAAATAAAAGTAAAGGTGGGAAACAGACTCAAAAGAGCAGTGGAGCGCAGCCTTGAAGATACTCACAGAGCCAGAGGTTTGGAGCCCTGGGTGTGTGCGGGCAGTAGGGTTGGCAGTAGCAATTCCGGCTGGATTTCTCCAACAGGGAGGGTGGAGATGTCCCACTGCACAGATTCCCCAGTGCCATGCGAGGTCCGAGGTCCAGGGTACGCTCGCTAAAAGCCGGGCGCGGCAGAGGTCTCCGAGTTTGAGGAGAGTGCACATAGCTTTGCGTGAAAAGTGCGCGAAAGCACAGAGAGGATGCACAGACCACCGGACTGCTTTGTTTTACAACCCTGGGCTAGACTTTGGGTGTGCAGACTCATTTGGGGAGAGACAGAATTGTCTGGCAACAGGTGGAGACCAGCGGTGGCTTTCTCTTAGAGCTGCGCAGCCGTTACCACCCAACACAGAGACCCGTGAACCACATAGGGCATAGCTGACACTGCGTGCTCAGCCCAGATACTCCACCCATCCAACCTGAACACAGCTCATCTCCACACCCAATTGGCCTGGAGGTCAAACCCTCCTAGTGCTAACAACAATAAGCTGGGCTTAACTTCAACAATACTGTACAATCCATAAAGGATTACAGTAAGAGTATCCACCTCAGGTACCTGGAGAGGCTGAGCCACTGTCCCTTAGAGGACATCTACCACACAAAGCTAAACGACCAACGTAGGAAAGCAGCCACAGTGCAGAGACATGGAAAGAAATCAGGTGTGAAAGAAATGGAGGAAAAAAGACGACTAGACATAGAGTTCAAAACCACAGTAATTAGGTTTTTCAAGAGGCTCCTAGAAAAGGCCAATGAACTTAATAAGAACTATGAGGAAATGAACAAGACCTACGAGGAAATGAATGAGATCTACAAGGAAAGGAACAAGACTTATGAGGATATGAACGAGACTCTCAAGGATATGAAAAAGGACCAACTAGAAAATTAAGCATACACTGATTGAAATAAAAAATATTACACAAAGTCCTAAAAACAGTCCAGACAAGAACCAAGTCAAAGATTTGAAATACAAAGAAGCAAAATCCACTCGTCTGGAAAAACAAGAAACAAAAAGAATCCAGATAATTGAAGATAGTGTAAGGGGCCTCTGGGAAAACCTCAAGCATGCCAACATCCGAATTATGGGGGTTCCAGAAAAAGAGAGAGAGCAAGGCAATGAAAACCTACTTAAAGAAATAGTGACTGAAAACTTCCCCCACCTGTTGAAAGAAACTGACTTAAAAGCCCAAGAAGTACACCGAACCCCAAAACATAGGAATCTAAAGAGGACCACACCAAGATACATCATAATTAAAATGCCAAGAGCAAAAGATAAAGAGAGAATATTAAAAGCAGCAAGAGAAAAACAGTTAGTTACCTATAAGGGAGCACCCATACGATTGCCAGCTGATTCTCAACAGAAACGATGCAGGCCAGATGGGAATGGCAAGAAATATTCAAAGTGATGAATAGCAAGAATCTACAACCAAGATTATGCTATCCAGCAAAGTTATCATTCAGAATTGAAGGTCAGATAAAGTGCTTCGCTGATAAGAAAAAGCTAAGGAGGTTTATCACTGCCAAACCAATATTATATGAATTGCTGAAAGATATTCTATAAGAAGAGGAAGAAGAAAAAGGTAAGAATATAAATTATGAACAACAAATACACATCTATCAACAAATAAATCTGAAAATCAAGTGAATTAAAAATCTGATGAACAGGATAAACTGGTGAATATAACAGAATCACGGGCATAGAGAGGGAATGGACTGACAATTCTTGGGGAGAAAAGGGGTGCGGGAGGTGCAGCAAGAGACTGGACAAAAATCATACACCTATGGAAGAGGACAGTGCGGGGAGGTGAGGGCAGATGGTGCGATGGGTACTGGGTGGAGAGGAGCTATATAGGAATAAAAGGGGAACAATGTAATTAATAAACTGAACAATAAAGAGAAAAAAAATAAAAAGAATCAAACCTGCTGACGCTCTAACCACTGAGCAAACGTGCTAGAGCTAGACAGAAATACCTTTTTTGAAAAATATTTTTATTAATTTCAGAGAGGAAGGGAGGAGGAGAGAGATACAGAAATATCAGTGATGAGAGAATCATTGATTGGCTGTCTCCTATACGTCCCACACTGGAGATCGAGCCCACCACCTGGACATGTGACCTGACTGGGAATTGAACCATGACCTCCTGGTTCATAAGTGGATTCTCAACAACTGAGCCACACCTGGGAGGCTAGAAATATCTTTAAATTTTAAGAAAATTGGAATTAACAACTCAAACAGTAATAAAATATGCAGAAGTTAACATCCTTATACTGTATAAACTTTTTTATTTGCCTTTGAGGATATTTCCAAAGGTTAGAGTATGAATTACATGAGTATTGATTTGTGACTGTCACTGTGCATTTACATTTTATTATAACTGTGTTATACTTCCATCTTAATACGTTTAAATATTTCTGGGTCAAAGCAAAATTACATTTTAAAACCCAAGGTACATTGACCAGTTTTCTCCCTCAAACTTATATATCAATACATACTCTCATAAAGAGTTAGTCTAAATTCTTCTAACAATAATATCAAATATATCATATTCCATTCTAATATAAAAATTCTGATTTTGTTTGTCTGGTTATTAATGGGGTTAAACATCTCAAATGTTTACTGTTAACTTATTCTTTTCTTTTGTGAATTTTCTATTTACATCTTTTGCATATTTTGTCACTGGGTTGGTTATGTTTATTTTAAGAGCACGTTTTATACAATGAATATTAATCCTTTTTTTCAGTATATGCTGCAAATATTTTTTTATTTTGAAGTTCCTTTTAAAATTTGTGTATGATATCCTTTGATATCCATAAGTCTTAAAATGTATGCACTGAATTATAATTGTGCATATTCTTTACCATCATACATTTTTCTGTATTTCTGCTTGTATGTTTATAATGTGATTTTTAATTGTCTTACATTTAAAATATTTAATTAATGTGAAATCTTTTTTAGCATATGATGCAAGACAAATTCAATTCCGCTTTTTTATATTTTATAATCTTTAACCCAGTTTTAATACACACAGTATAAACTTAAACACCAAGCACATTACATTTGCCATAACATTTTACTACAAATGTGAATAATACACACACTACACATATTCATGAGATGTGATGATAATCCAAACCAGGAGTGGGAAACATCCAGCCTGTGGCCACATAAGGTCCATGAAAACATTTGGTCTGGCCCTGCCAAGGAATTAGAAGTGAGTTAATTACATGTTTGACCAATATAGCAGGCTAATTTTTAAGTTGGTAATTTTGTATGGCCTGGGAATCCTAATATATAAAAATCCTGGATCCATCATGACCAGAGGCTCAACCAACCAGAAGTCAGCCCTGCAGTCAGTGCTAGGTTGCGGTGGAGTCTCAGCACTAACTGCTCCTGCAGCAAACGCGGTGACACAGCCCTGACTGCTGAGGGGACTGCAAATCAGGCCCAGAGAGAGGCCTGAAGAGAGAAGCAGGGTCTGACCTGTAGCCTCTGTGGCAGCTGTTGATCAGCACTTGCCTTTCTCTTTCTCTCTGGGCCTGGCCAGCAGCCATGCCTCCATTTCTCTCCAGGCCTCCACCGTGGCTACTGATCAGGCCTCGCTGATAGGCCCAGAGATGCTGACTGGCATAGAAACCTATCAATCAGAACCAAGTTGGCCGGCAGAGGAGGGCAGTTGGGGGAGAGATCAAGTCTGCAGGGGAAGGCAGTTGGGGGTGATATCAGGCTGGCAGGAGAGGACAGTTGGGGGGACCAGACCTGCAGGAGGGGCAGTTGGGGGCCAGCAGGCCAGCAGGGGAGGGCAGCTGGGGGCAAGATCAGGCCGGCATGGGAGCAGTGAGGGGTGATCAGGCAGGCATGTGAGCGGTTAGGAGCCAGCAGTCCAGGATTGTTGGAGGAATGTCTGCCTGCCAGTTTAGGCCTGATCCCAGTGGAGATCGAGCCCACAACCTGGGAATGGGCCCTGACTGGAAATCAATACCTGACCTCCTGGTTCATAGGTAAACTCTCAACCACTGAGTCACACGGCCTGGCCCTAGGAATTTTCCTAGCTTCTTATTATCCTGCCTTATCACCACCACCATTACATGTGCAATATGACCTATGCATACTCACATCAATGTGAAAATTGAGAACACAGGTGTAACAAGAACAAAGCTTTTCATGAAGTTAAAAAGACTCAAAATGGCACCAGACTTCTCAACAATAGCATTATTGGTAATATAATATTTATTACTTTCAAGAGAAAAATAATAGTAGTTTCAATAGAGGACTTCCACCTGAGCCAAGTGCACAAAGTAAACATCACATAACAGATCAAACTGGAATTGAAAGGAAACTGCTAAAATGCAGAACATGCCTCAGGTCTGAGACATCTATGCTAAAGACGCAGAATCTGAATCCAATCAGGACAAGCACTGAGGGACATTCTACAAAATAACTTGTCTATAACCTTCAAAAGAGTTAAAGTCAAAGAAATCCTAAGGAACTACATCAGACCCAAAGAAAACAGAGAACTATAACAACTAAAAAAAAAAAAAAAAAAAACCACATGACTCTGAATTAAGTCTTTTTGCTACAAAGGACCTTATTGGGATAGATGGTAAAATTTGAATAAGGTCTACATCAGATGTTACCATAATGTCAATGTTAATGTCCTGGTTTTGAAGGTTGCATGGTGGTTATGTATGCAAATATCCTTGTTTATAAGGACACAAAAAAGTATTCAGGAATAAAGGAATTCTTTGTCCAGGACTTGCAATTTTTCTGTGACTTTGGTGTTATTTCAGACATTTAAATATTTTTTAAAGCATAATACAAAACTGCAAATAATATTTGATTCTAATTTTGCTTTTAAGGATATTCATGTTGTATTTATATTTGCACATAAAAAGGCTAAAGTATATGCACCAAAATATTTAGAGTGATTAACTCTGAATATTGTAAATACATTTAATCATGACCCTCTATTTTTCTATTTTATTTTTATTTATTTATTTATTTTTTAAAGATATTTTATTGATTTTTCACAGAGAGGAAGGGAGAGGGATAGAAAGTCAGAAACATGGATGAGAGAGAGACATCGATCAGCTGCCTCTTGCACACCCCCTACTGGGAATGTGCCCGCAGCCAAGGTACATGCCCTTGCCGGAATCGAACCTGGGACCCTTCAGTCCGAAGTCCAACGCTCTATCCACTGAGCCAAACCGGTCTCGGCGACCCTCTATTTTTCTAATTTTCTACAATGAATTTTGCTTTTTTCTTGATTAAATTACTAGAAGAAAAACTAAGAACATTAATTAAAATTATCCTAAATTTTAACACTGAAAGTTAACCATTGATGATATTTTGACATATATCCTTCTAGGATTTTTTAAATACAAACATATATAAAAATTTTATTGCATACATATTTACATAAAATGGAATCATAACAAATACACTATAAACTTTTCTTCACTGAACACATCTATATTCTCCCATGTTAATAAATGTAGATTTTTATTATTACTTTAAAGAGCTGAATAGTATTTAACTGTTAGACTACTTATTTAAATAATCCCTATGGCTGGACATTTAGGATTTCCCACGTTTTAAAAAATATACATTTTATTGATTTTTTTATAGAAAAGAAGGGAAAGGGATAGAGAAAGGGATAGAAACATCCATCAGCTGCCTCCTACACACCCCCTACTGGGGATGTGCCTGCAACTGAGGTACATGCCCTTGACTGGAATCAACCCTGGCACCCTTGAGTCCCAAGGCCGATTCTCTATCCACTGAGCCAAACCAAGGATCTTCCACTTTTTACTGTTATAAACCATATGACCATGAACATCCTTGTTCATGCAACTTTATGTACTTGCCAAATTAACTTCTTAGGATAAATTGTTATTATGCCCAGATTTCATGATCCCCAAAGATCACCAGGGAGCTGAGTCCAATGCCCAAGCTTGACTCTCTGCCCCCACTGCCGCAGTGGCAGGAAGCAAAAGAGGGAGAAAAATCCAAAACATGCGATTTTATAGGGAGGTGGGGCCAGACGCAAACCATTGAGTTGGCTGATTCCGATTGGTTGGGTGATGGCTGGGGCTAGTGATGCAAATAATCCCTAACGCACGTGACCTGTCCTGTCCTTTGCTCTTGGTTGGAGCTCAAGCGCATAGTCTTTTGCAATTGGATAATTCAAAGGGAGGGGTTGGTCTTTGTGATTTCAAGATGGCAGTCCCAGGTAAGTTTACATATCATGCTGCCTACACCGTGGCTGCCGAGTCACACAGTCCAAAATGGCAGCTGTCTTTGCAGTCCCGCTCTGCCCTTTCATTGTGAAATGTAAAATCCCTGGGTCAAATAATATGAAAAATATATATTAGGAGCTTTTAGTACATCTTACAAAATTACCCTTTAGAGGTATGTATTTTTTGGTTTATATTCTTAACAGTGTAGTACACTAACTCATAACATGGAATATGGTCATTTTTCTTTGTGAGGAATTTATATGATGAGAATAAGTAGTAATCCAACATTTCTGGAGACAAGTTGATACATTTCAAAAGTCTATAAATGTCCTGGAAATAAGTTTACAGTTTTTAACTAAGTTGATAGATCAGTTATTAGCTGGGGTAGGAGACAAATATAATCAACTTAAGGTCCCAGATAAAGAAAAGAAAGTAATGACCACGCGTGGAGAAATGAAAATAGAACCCTTAATGAGCCAGGGTGGAAATCTTGCATTTCATAACTATCCTGTTTACTTATTGCTGTGTAACAAATTACCTCAAAACTTAGCAACTTGAAGCAACAAATGTTCATGTCACAGTTTCTAAGAATCAGGAGTTTGGAAGCAGGGGGATGTAGCAGTGCACCAAGTGGAAAGCATCCAGGGAGGAGCCCAAGTCAAGGCTGGGCAACATGCCACTCGCACTCATCCTGGCCCACTACGCCTGCTGCTACAGCCTTGGGTAACTCCAGAAACCATGGCAGGTGCACTTGCCAGCCGTGAGCCTGGCCTCTGGCTGAGCAACAATTCCCCTGTGGGAGTGGACTGACCACCAGAGGCCAGCTCCTACACTGAGTCTGCTCCCTGGTGGTCAGTGCACATCATAGTGACTGGTCGTTCTGGTCATTCCACTGTAATGGCCACTTAGGCTTTTATTATATAGACTAGAGGCCCAGTACATGAAATTCGTGCCTAGCGGGGCGGAGGATGTCCCTTAGCTCAGCCTGCACCCTCTCCAATCTGGGACCCCTCGAGGGATATTCTGGAAGGATCAAGCCTAAACGGGCAATCCTTTTCACAATCCAGGATTGCTGGCTCCAAACTGCTCATCTGCCTGCCTCCCTGATTGCCCCTAACCACTTCTGCCTGCCAGCCTGATCACCCCCTAACCACTACCCTGCCAGCCTGATTAAATACAGCCTGATTTATGTCTAATTGCTTCCCTGCCAGCCTGTTTGCCCTCAACTTCCCTCCTCTGCCAGCCTGGTCACCCCTAACTCCCCTCCCCTGCTGGCCTGATCACCCACAACTGCCCTCCCTTGCAGGGCCTGGAACCTCCCAACAGCCCTCTCCTGCTGGCCATCTTGTGGTGGCCATCATGTGTCCACATGGGGGCAGGATCTTTGACCACATGGGGGCAGCCCTCTTGTGTGGTAGAGTGATGGTCACTCTGCATATTTCTCTTTTATTAGATAGGATAGAGGCCTGGTGCATGGGTAAGGGCCAGCTGGTTTGCCCTGAAGAGTGTCCCAGATCAGGGACAAAGGTTTGCAGGCTGACCACGCCCCCCAGCAACCCAAGTGGAGGCCCTGGTATCTGGGGTTAATCTGTGTCTACAATTGAAACTTTGTAGCCTGGAGCGGAGCCAAGCCTTCTGCTCACTCCGTGGTGGCAGCCATTTCTGTTTGAAACTTTGTAGCCTAGAGTAGAGGCTTAGGCCGGCAACAATGGCAGTCAAAAAGTTTGGCTTCCTCCGTTGCCAGAGAAACTCAAGCCTCTGTTCTCTCCAGCTCAGTGGCTGCTGCCATTTCTGTATCTTTTACAACTGAAACTTTGTAACATTAAGTGGAGCCCTAGGCAGGCAATGGCAGGTAGAAAGCTTGGCTTCCTCTGTTGCTGGGGAAACCCAAGTCTTCCTCCTGCTCTCAGTGGTGGCAACCATCTTGGTTGGGGTTTATTTGCATAATCTGCTCCTGATTGGCTGGTGGGCATGACTATGGGCATGGCTTGTGGGTATGGTGAAGGTATGGTCAAGTTTGCATATTACTCTTTTATTAGATAGGATTAAAGGCCTGGTGCACAAAATTCATGCATGGGAGGGGTGTTCCCTCAGCCTGGCTTGAACCCTCTTCAATCTGGGACCCCTTAGAGGATGACCGAATAAACCAGCAGTCTGACATCCCTTTCACAATCTGGGACTGCTTGCTCCTAACCACTCATCTGCCTGCCTGCCTGCCTGATTGCCCCTAACTGCTCTCCTGCTGGCCTTACTGCCTGATTTCCCCCTAACCACTCCCTGCCAGCCTAATTGACACCTAACTGCTCCCCTGCTGGCCTGATCACCCCCAACTGCCTTCCCCTGCTGGCCTAATGGCCCCCAACTGCCCTGCCCTATAGGGCTGGTCACCTCTAACTGTCCTTCCCTATTGGCCTGATGCACCCCCAACTGCCCTTCCCTGACAGCTTGGTCACCCCAACTGCCCTTCTCTGCTGACCTGGTCACACTCAACTTCTCTTCCCTACTGGCCTGATCTCACCTCAACTGCCCTTCCCTGCTGGCCTGGTCTCCCCTAACTGCCCTCATGTGCCAAACTGATCACCACCCACAACTGCCATCCCCTGCCGGCCATCTTGTGGTGACCATCTTGTGACTATGTTGCAATGGCCATCTTGTGATGCAAGGGTGTCATGTAATGCCACCTAGGCTTTTATTATATAGGATTACTCATTTATTTCAGCCCTTTTTGTTCAGCATGTCTCTAATTGTTCCCATGAAAACCGAAGCTTTTGTTTTTTTGGAGCTCACATAAACTTAAACCTTGTTTATTTGGTCCATATTAGCCTTTGAGTTTGACATGCTTGATGTACATCTTAAAGAACCAGCCTCTGTTTGCCTTGCTCTTAGCAAAGGAATTAGGCCAAGATGGAGATTTTTGAGCTAGTGATTTATTGAGAGAATGATCTCAATATCATTGTAAGGAAGCAGGATAGGATAGAAGAAAAAGCTTAACATAGATGTGATTTTAGCTTCAAGTCTAGCCTCAAACCTGATCCTATTGGAAGCTCTAGAACATTATTGACATAAAATTAAGAGCAGATGTCCAGGTTCTTGTATCTGTATTGACTGTGGGCCACCCTTGAGGGAAGAACAAAACCACTTAGGCATTGCCAATGAGAAGCCCTTCCCCACTGCCCCCATCAGACTGGAGGTGAGTCCGCACCTTGAATTCTCAAGAAGCTCCCAGCAGCTAGGGGATAACTACACCTTCCCCTCCCCTGTAAAGAATATTTATGTTTATCAGCTTACCCTTTGGATAGCCTTCCCTTCACCTTGGAAATAACATTATCCTGACCCCAGGCTACTAATGCAGTTGCTTGCTGTCTATTAACCTAACTTAGCCAGACCAGCTTTCTAGAGCAGTGCCAAATGCTGCATCTAATTACATCGCCTTCCCTCTTTCTAACATAATTATCCCCTGAAGGTCTCATTTGTAGTTGTGTTATAAGGACAGATATAATGCCTAGTTTTCATTTTGTTGTTGATAATGATGTATTGTTTTTTAAATGAATGGCTGCCTAGTAATTACCACACTGCCAACCTCATGCAAAAGCATTCCCAGAATAAGTGCTCTTTGTCTCTTTGCTATTCTTGTTGTCACTTATAAAAGTGCTGAAAATCCCCGCTCATTCTTTGGACTTTCTATATCCTTGTGTACACAATAAGTTCATAAAGATGCAATTCCAAACACCAGCTTCATGCTGATGCTGGAGAGCTGACATTTTCAAATAGTGGAGCATCCCAATGACTCCTAAAATCCTACATAAATAGGTAAGGCTGATGCAGAAAAAGCATTTGACAAAATCCAACACCCTTTCTTGATAAAAACTCTCAACAAGGTAAGAATAGAAGGATCATACCTCAACATAATAAAAGCCATATATGAGAAACCCACAGCAAACATCATACTCAATGGGCAAAACCTACAACCATTTCCCTTAAGAACAGGAACAAGACAGGGTTGCCCACTCTCACCACTCCTATTCAACATAGTACTGGAAGTATTAGCCATTGCAATTAGACAACAAGAAGAAATAAAAGGCATCCAAATTTGAAAAGAAGAAGTAAAGGTATCCTTATTTGCAGATGACATGATATTGTAACATAAAAAACCCGAAAGACTCCATAAAAAAGCTAATAGACTTAATAAATGAGTTCAGCAATGTAACAGGCTACAAAATCAATGCCAAGAAATCTATGGCATTTCTATACACTAATAGTGAACTTACAGAAAGAGAGACTAAAAAAGCAATCCCATTTACCATCACACCAAAAAAATTAAGATACCTAGGAATAAACTTAACTAAGGAGGTAAAAGACCTATTCGCGGAAAACTACAGGACACTAAAAAAAGAGATAGAGGAAGATGTAAACAGATGGAAGAACATACCATGTTCATGGATTGGGAGAATCAACATAATTAAAATGTCCATACTACCCAAAGCAATCTATAAATTTAATGCACTCCTCATTAAAATACCAATGGCATACTTCACAGACCTAGAAAGAACTCTCCAAAAATTTATCTGAAATAAAAAAAGGCCCTGGATAGCCACAGCAATCCTGAGAAAGAAGCACAAAGTCGGTGGGATTTCAATACCAGATTTCAAGCTGTATTACAAAGCTACTGTTCTCAAAACAGCCTGGTACTGGCACAAGAACAGACATATAGATCAATGGAATAGAATAGAGAATCCAGATATCAACCCAAATCACTATGCTCAATTAATATTTGACAAAGGAGGTATGAACATAAAATGGCATCAAGACAGTCTCTTCAATAAATGGTGTTGGGAAAGTTGGATAGATACATGCAAAAAACTGAAACTAGACCACCAACTTATACCATACACAAAAATAAACTCAAAATGGATACAGGACTTAAACGTAAGACGGGAAACCATAAAAACATTAGAGGAATCTACAGGAAATAAAATCTCAGACATATGCCAAAAGAACTTCTTCAATGATACTGCTCCTAGGGCAATGGAAGCTAAAGACAGAGTAAACAAATGGGACTACATCAAAATAAAAAGCTTTTGCACAGCTAAAGAAACCATCAACAAAACAACAAGAAAACCCACTGTATGGGAGAACATATTTGCAAATGTTATCAGTGATAAAGGTTTAATCTCAAGCATCTACAGGCAACTCACACAACTCAATAAAAGGAAGACAAATGATCCAATAAAAAAAATGGGCAACAGACCTAAATAGAACCTTTTCTAAAGAAGACAAAAGGAAGGCCCAGAGACATATGAAAACTTGCTCAAAGTCACTAATTATCCGAGAGATGCAAATAAAAACGACTATGCGGTACCATCTCACACCTGTCAGAATGGCTTACATCAACAAATCAACAAATGACAAGTGCTGGCAAGGATGTGGAGAAAAAGGAACTCTCCTACACTGTTGGTGGGATTGTAGACTAGTGCAGCCACTGTGGAGAACAGTATGGAGTTTCCTCAAAAAACTAAAAATGGAGCTCCCATTCAACCCAGTGATCCCACTTCTAGGAATATACCCCAAGAAACTAGAAAGGCGAATTAGAAAGGATATATGTACCCCTATGTTCATAGCAGCACAATTTATCATAGCTAAAATTTGGAAACGGCTTAAGTGCCCATCAGCAGATGAGTGGATTAAAAAACTGTGGTATATCTACACAATGGAATACTATGCTACGGTAAAAAAGAAAGACCTCCTACCATTTGTAACAACATGGACGGAATTAGAGAGCATTATGCTAAGTGAAATTAGCCAGGCAGAGAAAGACAAATATCACATGATCTCACTCATTTGAGGAATATAATGAATGACATAGACTGATGAACAAGAATGGATCCAGAGACTGAGAAAAGTCCATCAAAATGTCAAACCTCAGGGTAAGTGGCAGGTGGTGGGAGTAAGGGGGAAAGTCAATATACTTGAATGCTTGAACTAAGGTAACTGATTTGTGTTTTTACATCCCTGACAAAGTTTATATAAAGTAATTTAAAAAATTGGCAGCTAGTTTGAGATTGAATTAACATGGCCTAGAGCATGTCATCTCTTATGGACACCAGTTCTTAGGCTAGGCCCTCCTTAACCTCCCCTGACACCACAATACCCTTACATGATATTATTCTACAATGTCATTATAATATTTGATATTTGACAACAGCATATTATACAATTATCCCAAATAAACTTACAAACTAATTCTTTGAATGTTGGGCAGCAACTTAAAAAAAGGATAGGAAAGGAATTAATCCCTTTCAGAAGGGATTAAGGCACTGGGAAGGCATCCAAGCATTCTATATTGGCCCCTCTGGCCCTTTTGCCAAGATGGACCCTCTTCTTACTATCCAAATACACACAGCTGATGTGTGAACTTTCAGTTCAAGCTGTGGCTGAAGCCTCTGGGCAGCTGGCACCATGGATCTGTCTCTCGACCAATGGCGTGAGATGGGCCCTCTCTGGAGAAGAAACCTGGGTCACCCGAGATATGTGATCAGTACCGGGACCCCGCCAGCAGGCGAGGGGACCCCAAGGCAGGTGCTGGACGAGGAGGCCACGGGGGCATAGACTACAAAGGAGACAGGACTGAACCTCACATCAGCCCGTTTGGCCCCGGAGGATGGCTGGTTAGCCAGAGACTGGTAAGATTCCTCAGGGAAGGAACAACCTAAGACAGGCACAGTCCCAGAGGGGCCAACAGGAGAGAACTAAAAGGTCAACAGAGGTGGGGCACAGACCCTCATCCACAAACCTTGCAGGGGCTTGAATTCTCACCCCTCCTGAGGAAGGTCTCCTACCCCCACGGCTGCTACGCCTCCCACGCACAACTCACACCGGGACCCAGGTGGCAGACAGAGACTCGGCCAGCAATAGCTGCCCTATATCTAAATTTAATTTATTACCAGGAATCCTGAGGACCTACTCAGAAATGCAAATATTCCTTTCCACAAGTATTTACTGGGTAAACTAAGATTTCTGCTTGAGTATTAAAATTGACAGTAAAATAGTAATCAAGTTTTCAGATTAATTTAAATTGGCCAATTGAAATAAGTGAATACTCAAGAAAATCTAACTGTACTGGACAAAAAGCTTTTCCTAAAACATTAACTAAAATATCTATTAGTAGTTCATCTCACTGCAAAATTGCCTAACATCCAAAGAACCTAAAGCAGTAATATTTGTGTGCAAAAATTAAAATTTAAAGTTACCAAGACTGCAAGATAAAATTTCCAAAAGCCCCTATTAACCAAAAAAAAGGGGGGGTGGGGACAGTGGGGTAATATCATGTAAGGAAAAATATCCTATAAGTAAAATACTTGTAGAAAATTCTTACTCCAGAAAAGAAAATTCCATTTGTAAAACCAGCTGCAGGACACCCATAAAAAAACACACATGGTGTCAAAATAAGCCAAAGGAAAATCATTTAGGCAAAAATAAAAAGAACCCCAAGTCTAATTTGCAGAGAGGATCCCTTTGTTAACCTTTGGTTGAGAATGTGTTTGTGTGTTTGCAGAGAACAACTCCAAGACCATGTGGGTTCCTGCGACTGTGAGGAACTGACGGGTCTGTTCCAACCACGAGGACAGTCCAGAGATGGCGGACGCTGATGACACCTTGCCATGCTAGCAGTCGGCAGCTGTGTGTGGCTGCAGGCGGCCCAGGACCATACCAGAGAGGATGGATCTTGCATTGCCACGATGTGTCCACCATCTGGATACCATTGCTGACATGTACACATGAAGAATTATTTGACATTGAAACTGACACTCAAACTTTTTTTGCTCTTATACGTTTGTTTTCAGTATGCAGAGGCAAGATATTTTTGAAGAAAAGAAACAGGGGAGAGTGATTGATATAGAGACAGGGTGGCCTCGAACAGGCTGTCAAGCTACAGGGGGAAGGCTGGAGTGGAGGGGAGGCAAATGCTCGGGGAGATCAAACGAAGGACTTGTATGCATACATATGAGCACAACAAATGAATGAAAGACTCTGGGGTGGGGACGGGGGGGGGCAGGTGGGGACATGTGCTGGGGGGTAAGGGAGGCTGGGGGGAGGATATTGGGGAGAGAGGAAAACATATGTACTACTATTAAATATAAGTTATATTGTAAATAAAATTTAAAAATATAAAAAAATAAAAAATAAAAAAAAATAGGTAAGGTCGTTATGCCTCAATGTGAACACACATTTCACTCACAGTCCCTCTGCTTAGCTTTAAAACCACCATTTTTCTCTTCCCCTAAATTCAACTTTTATCTGGTTTCTAAATCATAACTTTAATAGAGAACTAGCCCAACTCTCCTGAAGTGAAATATCTGTGATTGGAATAACTTTCTAGAGACTAACTGGAGCCCAGTTTGCAAATGTGAAGAGGAAAGGTCAGGCTTATGGATAGGATGCAGGGCACAGAGGTAGGAACAGCAGGAAATCATTTGCTAAATCAAATTATTGCTAAAAATAGCAACAACTCTGCCTCTTGGAGTCCCTTTTCATCCTACCAGGAGTGAGTCTTTGCCTGATGATATAGCTTATCCACCTTGGGAAGAAGAAGCGCTGAAGAGGGCCTACATTGCCTGCCAAGAGTGAGAACACTTGAGGGGTTTGAGGAGACAAACATGAATGGACATGAACATGAGACATTACCCTGGACTTGGGTGTGGGTGGCCCTGGCCAAATGGGGGGGGAGGGGAAAGGAGCATGGGACCCTCATTTATATAAACAATTTGATTTTAAAATGTTATAAATTTTGTAGGCCCAAGTGAAGTATAATGACTTATTAAATGGAGATTTAGAATTATGGGTAGAGAAAAGAAGCATATTTGTTTATTGTCCAATCAGTACACAGGCAGAGTCTTTGTAGTGTGCAGGCACTATCTCTTCCTGTTGCATCTAGGAACCATTTCTTCATTCTTGGATAATTTTGTATCTTTCGCCACAAGAAAAAGGCAGCACTTTTTTTTTTTTTTTAATGAAAAGGTTACATTGTTGATAATGGTCACAAATGCAAGTCTTACCTAGTAACATAGTCCATTAGTTTGCCGGAACAAAATTCCATAGACCAGTCATCTTATAAACAACAAAATTTTCTATCTCATAGTTTTGGAAGCTAGAAGTACAAGACCAGGGTGTCAGCATGGTAAGGGAGGGCCCTCTTTTGGGTGGAAGATCCTCATATAATTCTCAGATGGCAGAAGGGACTAGAGATCTCTGGGGGATCTTTTTTATTAATGTACTAATCAGTTCATAAAGAATCCATGACCTAATCCCCTCCCAAAGGCCCCACCTCCTGACACTATCACATTGGGCTTTAGGATTCTAGCATGAATTAGGGACAGGGAAACACACATTCAGGGCAGAGCACTTGGAGTATGCAGGAGAATGAGAATAATAGTTCATTTTCTGGTCATGGGGAATTTGCCTTTCGGAATTATACAGTGTAAACATAAAACAATTCATCTTCTAATTTTGTCTTCTCTTGAACTCTTTAGGCCATGATCACTGCATTCCTAGGAAGTGACCTTTTTCATAACTGACCACACCACATTCCTGTCTTCCACAATTGCCACCAGCCATACGGGCAGGAAAGGGGCCCCTGGGCAGAGTGAAAGAACAGTCCTGTCTATGCAAGTCATGACTATCTTTCCTCTTGCACAGATTAAGACAAACTTGAAAAAAAAGTTACCATCACCCATCAATCAGAGCCAAGAGGACGTTGATTGGAAGTTCCCCACTGGCACTGAAAAACAATGGTCTCACCAGTTCTTGCAGGAGACAGGAGCAGCCCCCACCCCCATACTTCCATGTGGTGTGAAGCCTGCAAATGGGTGTAGTAACCACTCTGGTGCCAGCAGTTGGGGAGTTCAAAGGAAAAGAAACGTATACTGCTCCCTCTGCCACCGTCAAGTGCTATAGAACAGGAATAGCATTTGGATGGCTGAAAACCTCCAACACATGTGCTCAAGTCCAAAGATCAGTTGTGACCATTGGTAACCCAGAGTCCTAAATTATTCTATGTACAGGATATGTTTGAGTGACCCAAAATCAATATGTCAGCACCATTCTGGTGACCTGCTATCCTGTGATCCCACAAAAGAAATACCACACCAGCCAGAAGGAGCCATCCACTTGCCAGGCCACCCTCCTGGAACTGGGGTCTGGCTTCAGAGGCTTTCGATGACCCCCTGGGCACAAGTTTCAGAACTGTTTGGAGACAGCTGATTGAAAGAAATGAGACTCAGGGCAACAGGTATCAGTCCAAGCTCAGAGTACTTCACCTAGATGTCACTATCTGTCCCAGTCACCAGAGGGCAACTTTCTATGTAATGTGGGAGGAGAAGAAAGAAGAATGCATGTCAGAGACTATTAGCCATGTTAGGAATTTGTCCAGTAGGGGAACCAAAAGCATTTAGGGTTGGTAATGAAATGTGAAAGGGTCCCAAGTTTGACTTCTTCTTGACCAAAAGCTACACAATTCATTGTACAGTGGACTATTAAGACACTAGAATGAGTTCTGTCTTGGTCTGCAAGACCATAATACCTTACCAGCAGACCCCTAAATCCCTAAATCTGGGCCCTATTCCTTTTATTTGGAGTGGTGAACACACAATGCAGTGTACAGATGATGTATTGTGGAATTGCGCACCTGAACCTGGATAAATTTGTTAACCAGTGTTACCCCAATAAAGCCAATAAAAAGGAAAAAAAGAAAAAAGGAAAACACCCATTCCACATAGTTCTCCAGATGCAGTCAGAGATGCAATTACTTTAGTTTGCATCTGTAGCGGAGAAGTGCTGTATAGAAAGTCCGGGGTTATCACCCTAGAGATTCGGGGTGAGTAGCAGGAAAAGACATGGTAAGGGATGCATTAAACTCTTATAGTCCACACCCAAAGGCAAACAGACCAGGAACAGACTAATGACCAGGACCACAGGAATACATTTATTTCTTCACCAATCTCTTTCTAGGACAGGAGATAGGATGAGAGGAATAACCTATCTAGATATCATTGACCTATTCCACCACTGCTAATCCCAGGAACACAATACAAGCGATGTGAACCTGGGACAAAGAAGAATTGTGTTTTCATGAAAGTATAATAAAAAAAATAGGCCAGCCTTTCTTCTCAGAACCTTTATTGCAGAATACCTAGGAGGAGGAAACCAGCAGGAGAAAGAGGAAGTGGAAAGAGGAAGAGGAGGTGAAAAAAAAGAAGAAAGTAAGTTGCTTCATTATCTAGGCATTACCTGGACCTTCATGTCATTACAGGATATAATAATGAACTTTTCAAAAATGAAAGTCAGGTAATTGCAGTGAGGAGTGACTTGGCCTGGTTTAGATAACCTGCAAAATGTCAAATCAAAAGGACGGGAGCTTTTGTGACATTTGCCTCCCTGGAGCTCACAGGCAACGACAGGACTCTTACAAACAGCTTTGACTGTATCTAGCTCCTCGTGGATGAATGTGTACTGGGTGATGCATGTGTGGTTGTGCTTCTTCATCTTGGGTGCCATCATGTTATTGCATTCCCGGGCCATCAGGTCAAGCCCGGGATAGTCTTTGTTACGCTGAGAGAAAGCCTCAGCTCTGAGCATCTTGTTTCCTTCAACTTCATCTTCATTGATGATGGTCTCTTCAGGCCAGCCAGGCCGTACCACTCCCTTGTTGCTAAGCAGTGGGGTTTCTGTTGTCCGGGTACCCTCTCTCTCCTTAGTGGTTCCAGCTTTGTCCTGTGAGTCACTGGACCAAAATTCATTCAGGGATTGATCACTATTCTCCAGGACTGCTGCAGCCATCCGAAGGCCCAAACCCAGGCCCGTCCCAAGGCCCAACAACAGCAGCAACATCATAAAAAAGATTTGCACTAAAGTCAGCTTCATTTTTCCTGGAGGGAAGGAGGGAAAAGGAAGGACAGGCTTTGATATGAAACTTGGCTCCACTAAAGAGCCTAGGCTCCTTAAACCCTGACAGCAAAGCATTTGGCATCTCCTTTCCCTTTCCCTACATTACCCCATGCCCCTTAAGTCACCTCCTGTCCCTCCACACCACATTCCTGTTGTTGTGCAATGACGTGTGGATCCTACAGAACAGGAAGAACCAGGGGAAGTGATTCTAACATTGGTTCATCTGTGGGGCAACAGTAGAGGGAAGTTGACTCCCAACAGAAATTAGTTCCAAGTAATCCAAGAGACTGGTTGAGAAGATAAACAACTACAGTGTCACACTTTCCTTGAGAGAAGTTATTATAGACTAGAGGCCTGATGCACAAAAATGTGTGCACTGGAGGGGTCCCTAAGCCTGGCCTGCACCCTCTCACAGTCTGGGAATCCTCAGGGGATGTCCACTGGCCAGCTTAATCCCACTCCCCATGGGATCGGGCCTAACCTGCAGTCAGACATCCCTCTGGCAGCCCGGGAGTCCTTGGGGGATGTCCACCTGCCAACTTAGGCCCACTCCCTAGTGGATCAATGATTCTCTCTCATCATTGATGTTTCTATCCCTCTCTCCATCTTTCTTCCTCTCTGGAATCAATAAAAATATATATTTTTAAAAACCACAAATGTATTAAAAAATAAAAAGGCCTTCCCTAAAAGAAAAAAAAATTGCTATAATCTGTTGAATAGGTAGAAATATTGTATCAATGTTTGATATACTGAGTTTGTAAAATTGTATTATCATTATTTAAGAGAATCATTGTTCTTAGGAAATGAACCCTGAAATATTAAGAAGCAAAAGGGCATGGTGTATTCAAACTATTCTCAAACCCTATGCAGTTCAAAATATAGGTTATATATATATGTGTACATGTGTTTAGAGAGAAAAAATATTTTTAAAATGGAAAAGTTTTTTTAATAATGTATCTAGATAAAAAATATTTAGGATTCCTTGTGTAATTATTGTAATTTTTCTTTAAAATTTAAAATATTTCAATTTTTTAATTTTTAAAAGAGAAAGTATAGTCTATATTGTTCCCTGGGGCACCCAACACCACAGTGACTTACCTGCACACTTAAGTAGCTTCCAAAATTGTTTCCTCTTGTTTAACAAGTTCTTCTCTCCCAGGATTGCCTTCCCTCTGAGAAGTGGATTGGATGTTGGTCTTCAGAAAAATGATTACCACCTTGTGGTCCACATGCTCTTAAACCCAGGCTTATTCCTAAGCCTACACCCCTCCCACTTTCCCCACTCAGCGTAAACATACTAAGCCAATTCTCCTTTCTGCTCCCACAAGCACTTTGAAGTAAGACTATTTTGGCATTGAGACAGACCCAGACATCCAAGACAGGAAATGTCTTGAGCCTGGGAAACTGCAGTTTGATTTTGTCAATAAAGTGTTCCATTCCTGAGTTACACCCACTCTTCTGTGATTCATAGCACCCTGGTCTTGTCCATGGATTTTAAACCAAGCCATTTCCTTACATTCTCTATATGTACTTCCTTTAATCATCTCCTGTCACTTCTGGAATGTCAAGATCTTTGGCCTTTATTTGGGTCATCTCACCAAAATGGCTATGTTGCTTTTCACATTTTAGAACATTGGAACATTTGGAATATATGAGTCAATCATAAGTTTTTACATATCTTTCCTATGAAGCCTATCTCAGCTTTCCACTCTCAACTCCTCTTCCAATTTCCCATAAGAATATCTAGATTTTTCAATTCTGATCATTTAACCCTAGAAAAGAGAATATCCAAAACTGCATCATCACTATCAGTCCCTATAATCTGGGTGAGTAAAACTAAGAATTTACAATGCTTAATTCCAATCACTTCTTTAACTAAAAGTGACATCATTAGTTAATATTTTTAAAAGCACTTTGGAAATTAATAAAGCACCATACAAACCCTCTCAAAGACATAAGCAAGTCCCTTGACGGAGAATATTTTATTTTGTCATTCAACCTAGAGTTTTCAAATAGTATAGTCTGGGAGCCTTTTCTGTGATCTGCAAAGTCTACCAAGTTGGTCTTTTGCAGTGCTGATATTGACAATTCTCAGCAATAATAATAAAAACAACTATCAATATTGAGCACATTCTTCATGCAAGGCATTTATTGCATTTCACCCTCACAATTTTTTTGTGGTATTGCTCTTTAGTGCCCATTTTGCCCATTCATTTTGGTGAGGTCTATTTGCAACATGGAGAGGGAATAAAGATTCTCCAATGAACCTGTGGCTGCCTAGAGTCAGCAGGGGTAACATATTCAACTGCATGTATCACCTGTCTCTTTATAACTCCCGTAGTTTTCTTCCTATTAGTGATTGTTTGAAAGCAACCATTAATTAAATATGAAGAAATGACATCTGTGTTCAGTCTACATATATAACCTTTAGACTGGACAGGTGTTTTTTGTTTTGTTTTGTTTTGTTTTATCCTCTTATGACTAGAGTTTTCTCCTCTTCCAAATTTGAATAATACTTCATAGGGATGTTGTGAATGTTATATAAGATACTGCATATAAAAGGATAAAAATATTCTATTGTTGTTATTGCTATTACATATTAACAACACATGCTCATTATTCTATCAATGCCATTTTCCTATTTAGAAGTAACAGATACTAAGTAATGTACCTCCAACACTGCTCACTGCTTCTAGAATAAGTCAAACAATATCCTAGAATCTCAAAGTAGGAATTAAGGCTTATATAGACTGACACTTTATTTTACAAATAAGGAAGTGACTCAAAGAGGTTAATGTCTCAGATGCTATAGTAGAACTTCTGACTTCTAGTTAAGCAAAATTTATGGTGATGGATAGATGATAGATAGATAGATAGATAGATAGATAGATAGATAGATAGATAATAGAGATATAGAGAGAGATAGATACTCTGACTAGAAAATTGATAATGAAGCATTTTAAGACTTAGATTCTAAGCATTAGCACTATTTCTCATTTCAAATTAATCTAAAATATGGACTTTCACTTGCAGTCAAGAATGAATAATAGCAACTGGAATTTGCCTGAAACTCCTATAAAAATGAACAAGTTACATTAAAAAGAAAAACAGATTTTTAAGACATTGGCAAACAGGCAATGCAGAATAGTGATCACTGAGAGATGGGACACAGATGGGCTTACTCCCTGGAGTTTCTGGGCCATGTGGCAGAGAAAAGGAGCCCAGGCTGAGTCTATCAGTCAGACTAAGTCGGGAGTCCAAGGAGGTCAATGCAATTGGAGTTCACAGGGCAGAGCATGAGAGGGAATACAAGGCTGCAGAAGGAGAACTCCAGAGATCTGCTGTGGAAAGATATCACTACACGTTTACCAGAATGGCTCACATTAAAAAATAGTGACAATATCAAACACTGGCAAAGATGCGGAGAAACCAGATCTTGCCAGAAGCCAATTTTCAGCATGTCGGCAGGGATGAATCATGTGGAGGTGGCTGAGGGCATTTCCCCACACCTGAAAGATTTGTATAAAGGATTGCTTGCTGCCAGACAGCTGAGGGCATCTTAATCTATGTTATTGCCTCCTCCTGGCCAAACACCTGAACAGCCAGAGGTAATTCTGCCAATCTGACAATGGATTCTGTGTACCAAACCCTGGTCTTTTAAGTGTATATCTACCTTGCCTTAGGACAATTTTTGTTAATAAAAAGCAAGGGGTCCTGAGACAAAGAAACTTTGTCTTTACCAAGCTCCTCTGGCCCCCCAAATGCCTTTCAAAATTATGTCTCATCTCTGGACTCTTATTTAATTTAACACAGAGCTTCTCCAGATTCCTGAACCCTTCTAGATGCTGGATCAAGAAACCCAGCAGATCCCTCATACATTACTGTTGGTAATGTAAATTGATACAGTCATCCTAGAAAATAGTGTGGCAGATTCTTAAAATACTTAATATACACTTACAACTCAGCAATCACACCCCTGGGCATTTATCCCAGAGAAACGAAAACGTATCCACACAAAACTCTGTACATGAATGTTAATAGCAGTTTCATTTGTACTAGCCCAAAACTGGAAACAGCCCAAATATCCTTCAATAGGAGAAGGGCTAAACAAACACTGGTACTCATATACCATGGAATACTTCTCAGGAACAAAGAGGAATGAGGTGGCCACAGTGGCTCAGTGGTTGAGCATCAACCTATGAACAGGAGGTCAGGGTTCCATTCCCAGTCAGGGCATATGCCTGGCTTGTGGGCTCGATATCCAGTATAGGGCGTGTAGGAGGCAGCCGATCAATGATTCTCTCTCATCACTGATGTTTCTATCTCTCTCTTCCTCTCCCTTCCTCTCTGAAACAAAATAAATAAATAATAAACAGGAATGAGCTATTGATACACACAACAAATTGGATATATCCCAAAGGCATTTTGCTAAAGAGGGACGAGGGGGAGGAATCAAGTGGTCATGTACTGTATGATTCCATTTATATGACATGAAGAATATAGTAGTGGTTGCCAAGGGTTAAGTTGGTGGGAATGGGGATATAGGTGTGACTGTAAAGAAGTACCACAAGGGAGATTTTTGTGGTGATGTAATAGTTCTGTATCTTGACTGCAGTGGTAGTTACATGAATCCACACATGAAATACAATGACATAGAAACACACACACACACACACTATTCTAATGTCAATTGCCTAGTTTGGATATTATAGTAGTTAAGTAAGATGTAATCACTACTAGATGAAACTAGGTAAAGGATACATGGGACCTCTGTGTGCCATCTTTACAACTTCCTCTAAATCAACAATTATTTCAAAATAAAAAGTTTTATAAGTGTTAATATTCATTACAGAAACTCTACATAATAGTATAGCAAAACACACAAGACCTTTATTTACATTTTGGTGTATTTCTTTGCAGTTTTCTCCCACCCCACCCAACCCTGTGTGATGTTAAGTTCAGCATGTCTACTAAAACTACAAGTTGAGCCCTAGCCTGTTTCGCTCAGTGGATAGAACATTAGCCTGTAGACTGAAGGGTCCTGGGTTCAATTTCAGTTAAGGGCACATCCTCGAGTTGCAGGCTCCATCCCCAATGCAGGTGGCAGCCAATCTATGATTCTCTCTCATCATTGATGTTTCTATTTCTCTCCCTTCCTCTCTGAAGTCAATAAAAATATATTTAAAAAACAAAACAAAAAACCTACAAGTTGATATGTTGGATGGCAATTAAATAGAGTGAGTATTGGAGTCTGGATTTCAGGAGAGTATGAGCTGCAGATGCAAATTTGGAAGACTTCAGGACATGACTAAGTTATGAGACAAAATGAAAGTGAATGTCAAGAGAAGATTGGCTTTTTACTTTGTTTTATTTCTTTAAATGGAAAAATAACAGCATGTTTTTTGGTAATAAAGATCAAACAGAGAAGAAATCTTGATAATGCAGGAACAATGATTCTGAGTATTTAGGCTCTAAAGATGGATTGCGTAGGTTTATGTGTGTAAATGTGTTATTTTATCTGTAAATTACACTTCCGGATAGTAAAGAGGACATATAACATGTTTGCTATAAAAGATTGAATCTGGTGACATGGTTGAGAACCACTGGTTTAAAAGAATTGGTAATAGTCCACAGCACCAGGCCCTCGCTTTCCTGGGCCTGCCGGCAGCCCACTGTGTGAGCACCATGCTTTCAATTCCCTTTTCAAGTCCTTGTGGGAAAGGACATGTTGTGGAACTCAAGAATGACCTGGGATCCTCCATTCTGTGGACCAGTATCTCAACATCAAACTGACTGACATCAGTATCACAGAGCCTGAAGAACACTTTCACACGTCATCAGTGAAGAACTGCGTCATGTGCAGGCCGCTGTGCGCAGGTCCCCACAGATGAGGTGAGCACACTGTTACTACAGAAGGAGTTCCCGCAGCAGAAACAGTGATGACTTCTCCTCTACCCTCTTCCCTCTTTCATTGGTGATCTCGACCTGGTGTCCCAGCCCAGGACCCCTCCTTTATACCTGAAATGTTGTGTTTATTGTTTTTCAACGGTGAAGGTGTTTTGGGTTTTTTTGTTGTTGTTGTTGTTGTTTTGTTTTTTAAGTGATGAGTAGATGGGAGTGGAGAGCAGCTATACTCAGTGAGAAGAGGAAGATAAGTCGTCTGGGGAAATGCAGTGTCCCTGGTCCCCGGCACCTCACTTTCTTACTCCTTCCCCAGAGATGGTAGGAGAATCTAGATCTCTCCAGGGAAACATGTGATTCATTTTGGGGATAGAAGGAAACTATCCCACATCCGGAATAAAATGTATGGTGCAAAAAAAAAAAAAAGGAGTTAGTAATGGTCAGGGGTCTTGCTACACTGTGCACATAGGAACTTTTCTTCATTCTGTAATTGCAGTTACTTCTGCCTAGGGACAGTTGACTGGCTATAAAAATCCAGCTCAGCCTTAGGGCTCTCTAGTTATGAAGAGTTTCTTAACAAGACAAACATGGAAACAAAAGAAGGAAGAGAATGCTGAACAATGTTTTACTAATAAAAAATCAAATTTGCCCAGCCGGCATGGCTCAGTAATTGAGCATTGACCTATGACCTAGGAGGTCATGATTCCATTCCAGTCAGGGCATATGCCTGGCTGCAAGCTCATCCCCAGTGTGGAGCATGCAGGAGGAAGCAATCAATTATTCTCTCTCATCATTGATGTTTCTATTTCCCTCTGCCTTCCTTTCCAAAATCAATGAAAAATATACATTTTTTAAAGAAGAATCAAACTCTGCTGTGGATCCCAAATAAGCCATTAGCTTTTCCCCCAGGGTTTTTATTACTCACATATCTATCAGATACACAAAAGTTCAGGACAGGGGCAGCTGGGGGTAGACATTTTTTTCAAAGATGGGCATGTTATTCGAAATGACCTAATATCTAAACACTGATCTCTATTGGAATCCCAGAGTGCTCAGTTGTATATAGAGAATAGCATCAGAATTGCACCCTGATTCATTAAACACAAAGGGATCTAGCCTATTAAATATATTTGGCAAACATCTTCTCCATGAGATAACCAAGATGGCAACATAGGTAAACCCCTGTACTTGTTGCCTCTCACAATCACATCAAAATTACAACTAAAATAACAACTGCAGGAAAGCTAGTTGAGTGGAGGTACCACAACCAGAGAGGTAAAGAAAAAAGCACATTGAGACTGGTAGGAGGTGCAGAGGCAAGAAACAGGCTGACATAGGATGTGCTGCTTCTTTAATTGGGAGGGAGATACAAGCTCCCACTTGCTCTGAACTCCCGTTCCAGGCAAGACTCTTGGGGACCCAGACGCATACGGGGAGTAACTGGACTGTCTGGCATTGATTCAGAAACGCAAGGTCAACTTTCTTTCAGATGAAGGTTCTCACAATGGTCATTGTTCCTGCACTGGGACCTCTCCAGTGCAGGGCTGACTGGCAGCCATTGCTGTTTGCTCCACCCTGGTGATTCCCTGAGACCCCACAACACCAAATTTACAACCTCACCTCCCAGCACCCCCGCCAAAAAATTTTATGAAAAACAAAGTGAAAACAAATACATATTTATCAACAAGTGAATCTAAAAATCAAATGAATAAAAAATCTGATGAACAGAATAAACTGGTGAATGTAATAGAATCAGAGGCATGGAAAGGGAGCAGACTGACAGTTCTTGGTGGGGAGAGATGTGGGGAGTGCAAGAAGAGACTGGACAAACCTATGGACGAGGACAGTGGTGGGGGCGGCAAGGGCCTAAAGAGGGTGGGAACTGGGTGGAGGGCAGTTATGGTGGGGGGGGGAGAGGCACATCTGTAATAATATAAACAATAAAGATTTAAGAAAAAACATCTTGCCAGTAATGCTTCCTTATAATATTACATAGTGTGATTCTTCTTGCAGAAATAATTCTGAAGATTATGCTCCATTTAAGCATGGCCAGCCAAGGGGGTAAGTAGAGATTGAAACCTAACCTGTGCTCAGCTCACCAAATTGTACAAACTAGCCCAGGGTTGACTTCACCCTAAAGGAGATTTTCTTTCAATCCATACAAAAAATATTGTTTTGGCTTTCTAGGAAGCTAAATAGATGGCTTTACATTTTACTTGATTTTTACATAAATGGTCTCATATAACCCTTACAACACCTTCACCAGGTTAAAAAAAAAAAAAAAAAAGGCTAGAACTATTTCTCCTGTTTTACCATAAAATTGAGGCCCTAAGATGTTAAGTGACTTGCCTAAGGTAGAACAAGAATGAAACCCTGATCCATTAACTCCCACCCATTGTTCCTTCTCTTACACTCTCATCTTGCCCTTGATAGCCTGCTCAGTTTAGGTCATTTCCTCATGGATCTAGAGAACAATTGGTTACCATCAGTGCTCAAAACTATCTTGCATATCTAAGATTGAAATTTTCAGTTATTATTAGGAATCATAAAAATTCACATTGGTAAAATGAAGTCACACAAACCTGCTACAATCCACAGAACCCAACCCTTCCAACCTCTGCCAAATCTTTCAGTGACAATCCTCTTATCCATCTCTAACCACTGCAGTTCCCCTGATTTGGGCTCTCACTTGTTCAGGCCCTGCATAGTCCCAAGTCTATCAGGTAGATGATCTTCTGGGGGAGTTATCACACTATGTCTTGTTTTTTTCTAAGTGATTTTGGCAGCTTCTGTAAAGTTGGAGGAGTTTTAGTAATAACATATTGTCAATAAAACAGACCACAACCATCCCACTCTTCAGAACAAAAGTTTACAGAAAGAACTATCCAAAATCATATCTAACTTATGAATTCCTTTGCCAAGTTCCCTATCTTCTCACAGCCTACACCTATGCTGGGAAAGTTGGATTGCATGCTCTATCAAAGTTCTGTTCATCCATTTTTATGAATCAGTGTGACATTCACTGATTTCTTCCAAATAGGCTTAGTAATAATCTTTAGAGACATTTTATCTAAAAATATTTTTGAAATGGCTTTGGAACTGGGGAAATGACCCTCAGGTCCAGCTGCCTGCCACTAAGAAAGTCAAACTTGTGAAACAGGTGCTGGTGAGAGGGAAAATGGTTTATTCAAGTGTCCACAACTTGAAAAGATGGGGGATGGGGCAGGGAGAGGGGCCTCCTGTGTCTCAAAAACCCATCTCAATATCTCTTGGGGAAAAAAATCTCTGATCCAGCCAATGACTACTCTAGGGAGTTGGTGGGAATTCAGGAGGTGGAAACTTCTTTTATTAGCATGTAATCTCCAGTTTTGGTAAGAAAATCCAGTTAGAGTAACAAACTGGGTTTAATATTTATTAAAATACTAGAGGCCCGGTGCACAAAATTCATGCACGGGGTGGGGGGAGAGGGGGGTCCCTCAGCCCAGCCTGCACCTTCTGCAATCTGGGACCCCTTGAGGGATGTCCGACTGCCCATTTAGGGCCTAAACGGGCAGTCAGACATCTTTCTCGCAATCCAGGACTGTTGGCTCCAAACTGCTCGCCTGCATGCCTCCCTGATTGCCCCTAACTGCTTTTGCCTGCCAGCCTGATCACCCCTTAATCACTCCCCTACCGGTCTAATTGATGTATAACTGCACCCCTGCCAGCCTCTTTGCCCCCAGCTTCCCTCCTCTGCTGGCCTGGTCACCCACAACTGCCCTCCCTTGCAGGCTTGGTCCCTCCCAACTGTCCTCCCCTGCTGGCCTGATTGCCCACAACTTGCAGGGCCTGGAACCTCCCAACAGCCTTCCCCTGCTGGTCATCTTGTGGTGGCCATCTTGTGTCCACTTGGGGGCAGGATCTTTGACCACATGAGGTGTTGGACTGATGGTCAATCTGCATATTACTCTTTTATTAGATAAGATAGAGACCTGATGCATGGGTAGAGGCCAGCTGGTTTTCTTTGAAGGGTGTCCCAGATCAGGATGAGGGCTCCCTTGGGGTGAGCCTGGGCACGGGGCCTGTGTTGGTTTGCAGGCTGGCCACACACCCCAGAGACCTAATAGGAGGCCCTGGGATCTGGGATTAATTTATGTTCTACAATTGAAACTTTGTAGTATGGAGTGGAGCAAAGCCTTCTGCTGGCTCCAGAGCTGCAATATAATTGAAACATTGTAGCCTGGAGTGGAGGCCTAGGCTGGCCAGAGCTAAAGAAGCTTGGCTTCCTCCATCGTCTAGGCAACCCTTGCCTCCTACTCTCTCCTGTTCTTTGGCTATCACCATTTCTGTTGGGATTATGTATCTCCTATAATTGAAACTTTGTAGTATTGAGTGGAGGCCTAGGCTGGCAACGGCAGGCAGAAAGCTTGGCTTCCTCCATTTCTGGGGAAACCCAAGCCTCCCTCCTGCTCTCAGTGGCTACAGCCATCTTGGTTGGGGTTTATTTGCATAATTTGCTTCTGGTTGGCTGGTGTGCGTAGCTGTAGGCATTGTTTGATAGAAAGTACGGTCAATTTGCATATTACTATTTTATTAGATAGGATATGGATAGCTTTATATAAGTATAGTATATTCATCCCCTGTAACAGTTTTGCATGCCAAATAAACAACCAAATTTCCCTGTACATTGCATCATTCTTCTTAAGAATCTTCATAACCTTTCATGTTTGCAATTTATCAGATATAAATTAACCCTGAGCATTTTAAGGTTATGTCACTTACACATAGTTTTTGTTTTACTCTAATATTTGTCTGAAGGTTCTCCTATAAATTACAGGCCAGAATTTGTATCTTCAACAAAGGAGGACCCATAAAAAAGGACCAAAACAGATACTTCACACTATTAATGCTTTGAAGCATAGATTCCTAAATATGGGTTTTGAGTTAACATTACTTAGATAATTTTCATACCAAACCAGTGGACTAATACAAGATTTCCAGAAGTCTTTTTAATAAAAGAACTGATAGTTTTATGAAATTGCTGGCTCAATATTTAGCAGAACAAGAATTAGTTATATAGGACTAAATGAACACAAAAGGAAAATTTGTGGTTATTCATTTGGAATATTGTTTGAATGTTCTACTTTAATGTTATTGTTGTTTTAACACTCTATTCTGAATATATAAAAAAGGCTTTTTTCTTCTTAAACTCTGTAATTCATAGCAAATTACTAGTCTCTTTTTTTTTACTGAAATAACTTTTTTCTTTTTATTGAATTTATTGAGATTATATTGATTAAAAAGATTATATAGGTTTCAGTTGTACCATTATTCTATAATACATCATCTATATTTTGTACTGTATCAAGTCAAATCTTCTCCCATAACCGTTTATCTCTCCTTTACCTTCTTCAACCTCCTCCCCTTTTCCCTCTGAGCGAAATAAACATTTTTAAAATGTTATCTGATTCTCATTGCCCCACAAACCCCAGCCAAGAATTCAGAAACTCTTAACAAGACTCCTTAGTTGTTATTTCAGCATAGTTATTTGCATAGGTTCAGTGAGAACTTGTCCTCCTTTTTACCAGGATATAATGGAATAATACGTTATGCAAGCAAGGTTTTGTCCAGAATATGTTATTTTTGTTATTTTAATAATTTTTATTGATTTTAGAGATGAGGGGGGGAGGGAGAGAGAGAGAGGGAGAGAGAGAGAGAGAGAGAGAGAGAGAGAGAGAGAGAGAGAGAGAGAGAGAGAGAGACATCAATCGGTTGTCTCCCATACACTGACTGGGAGACTGAACCCAAAGCTTGAGCATGTGTGCTGGTCAGGAACAGAACCAGAGGCCTTTCAGTGCACAGGGCAATGTTCACACTGGGCCAAGCAGTGAGGGCCAGGTGTTATTTTGGGAATGATGCTCACTTAATCCATTACAATGAACCAATTCCTGCAAACGCTCTCAGAAAAACTTGCCTATGACCTAGCTTATAGCACCCCAGCTTTGCAAGAGATAAGAAAGATAACTTCCTGGCACACCAGGAACTTTAAGACATTGTGGGGATTGAGTGAAGAAAGGAATTTACCCAAATTGTATTATGGATGAAATTGGGTGGAAAGGGTTTATTTGGCTTGGTTTCTATATGTTTCAGATAGCAAAAACAAACAAACAAACAAACAAACAAACAAAAAAACAGAGGCTTTTAAAAGGCCAGCTTGAGATTCCTTTAGAAAACTTCCAGAAAGAAGTTAATTCTGTAGCCTTGTCAATAATATATGGCTCTAGATTCACAAAGCAGATATAAGGAGGACAATATAGCAAATTAATATTCTGGCTGCAGCTATAATCTATAATAATAAAAGCAAACTATGCTAATTAGACCGGACAGCCAAATGTCCTTCTGGATGAAGTCGGGGCTGGGAGGACCACGCTCCTTGCACGAATTTTGGGCATCAGGCCTCTAGTATATAAATAATGAAGCCACACCAACAGAATTACCCTTCTGCTTTTTTTCTTTCCCACTGAACTCTCTTCCTTTTCTCAGTACCTAGCACAGTTTCTGGCATAAAGAATGTAGTCAACATTATTTATTAGAAGAATGAATATCAGGCTACGAAATTATATTTGCACCTGATGTGACTGACTCTAGGGTAGTGATGGGGAGCTGGGAGACAGGGTTGAGGAATGAACACATTAAGCTTGGTTTCCTCTGCTCCACTCCCCGCTTTAAAATAAACTTGCAATTAGCTTTAAAAATACTCTAAGAATAAATGAATATGTCAATAAAAAATAATAAAATAGGGAGGAGAAATGAAACAAGATAGGCAAAATGTTAATTATTGTTGAAACTGGTAAGCACTTAGGGATTAATTATAGTCTTCTCTACCTCAGTGTACTTTTGAAAGTGTTCATAACAAAAAATAAAAGGAAAATCACCTTGAAGAAGAAGGAAATTACAAAAAGGAAGTTTGTGGGCTTTGTGAAAAATAATTGAAGGATGAGTGAGTTCAGGCTGTTTTTTTTTTGGGGGGGGGGGGGGGGGTTGGGGAGGGATGGGTTTTGGACCCAGTAGTTCAAACCACTTCCTGACCTATATCTGCTTTCCACTTCTCACTGCCCAGTTCTGGGAGAGACTTTGCAAAACAGCAGATGTTTCAAGGAAGAGTGAGCCTAGGGAGGCAAGTACTAATATACAAGTGGCACTATTTCAGCCCTGGGTAATGGCTAGCCTCACCTCACACACTGGTCCTAATGCCGAGCCATATCAGGTCTGAAACTGGGCAGCAGCCAGCAATAGCCACCAATTATATATACATCAGGAGGACTTGTCTAGACATAATCAATAAAGATTTATTCAAATATCTTGCAAACCAGAAACACAACTAGGCAAAACCAACAGTCCTCCAAAGACGAACAAACAGCTAAGAGTTCTTATAGTTAAACTTTCATTCTTGAGAAATATCAACCCTGCATTCTGGATTGGCCCAAGATTATAATCTTCCAGATGTCTGATGGCCTGGGTAGTGAATGCCAGGTGATCTGGACATATGAACAGTCTCTCCCAAGTCTTTCAGGGGGTGTCAGAAGGTGATCTACAGGAAGAGTTCAAAAGTTTAAGTTCTCAGGTTTGTTAGCATAAGAATAGAATAGTTCTTTATGCTTCAGCCCACTTGATTTTAGTTAATGTAGGAGACAGGCCTCTATGATTCATCTTCATAGAAAAGAAACAGTATGTGGCCAGTTGGTTACTGAATTTCCCCAGGGCAAACAGAATGTGGGGAGTGGGTAGGAAGATGTTATGAGAACTGTGCACATGGCTGGTAGTGCATTTTCCAGGAAGATTCCACTAGAACAGTGGTTCTCAACCTTTCTAATGCTGCAACCCTTTAATACAGTTCCTCATGTTGTGGTGACCCCCAACCATAAAATTATTTTTGTTGCTACTTCATAACTGTAATTTTGCTACTGTTAATGAATCATAATGTAAATATCTGTGTTGTCCGATGGTCTTAGGGGACCCTGCAAGCAGTTCTCAACCTTTGTGTGTGAGGGGGAGGGGGGAGAGGGGGGAGGGAGGTGCAGGTTTTGCATTTCCCACTGCCCAGAATTCCAAGGTTGAATCCCAGTTCCAAAATTAACTGCCAGGTCCAAGGTTGACTCCCAGCCAGGTTAGAATGGGCTTTCCTTAATCAGAACAAAATAATCACAGTTAAAAGAGCATGATTAATATTTCTTGTTTTATTTCTTATAATAGCTAGTCCTCAATATCTCCCAGAACTGGGCAATGGGAAGTGAAAAGCAGATATAGGTCAGGAAGTGGTTTGAACTACTGGATGCAAAACCCACCCCCTATCCTCCCCACCCCCACCCCCAACACAGGTTGAGAACTGCTAGCGGGTCGCCTAAGACCATCGGAAAACACAGACATTTACATTATAATTCATAACAGTAGCAAAATTACAGTTATGAAGTAGCAACAAAAATAATTTTATGGTTGGGGGTCACCACAACATGAGGAACTGTATTAAAGGGTTGCGGCATTAGAAAGGTTAAGAACCACTGCACTAGACAAAGGGAGGTGAAGGCAATTAGAAAAGGCCTCAGCCCAATTTTTTTAAATGGCCCAATAAAAGACAATAAGGCCTAGGGCACATATGAGGACACAGGTGACTCCATAGTACTCAGCCAATGAGGAACCAGAGGATAGACTGAATAAAAAGATTGTGCTCACCACCCCAGGTGTGCCTGTATAACCAGATAAACACACACTCTCAAAAACATATTGAAAGTCTCATTTTTGCCATACTTCTGCCTCCAAGTCCATTATTTGAATTCGGACAGGTGAGCATTTCTCAGTTAGTAGTTTGACAATAGTGACTCTTTTTATTTATTCTTTTCTACCATGAGCAGAATTAAAATGGAATTCTCAAAGGGCTGAGGGAGAGACAGAAATGGGTGAATATATGTGGGGGAAATCAGTGCTAGAGATCAGGGGAGAGACACTGGGAAGGTTAGAAGCACTGTTGCTCCTATTTGTCATTCTCTACCTCCAAGAGTGACTCCGGAGGGAATTAGGAGCAAGTCGAATCAGCCTGGCCCTGGGAGAGAAAATGGGTGTTGCTCATTTGCATGAAACTACGAAAAGAGCCAGGCTTGTTGGATAAAAATAAATTGCCTAATGACATGATTCTTGAGGGATCTTCCTATTGCACTCCAAAAAAATATTCTTTCGTATTAGCTCTTTACTGTTTAAGATTCCACCATTTAAGATACATTCCTTTAACAGTCATCTTCTTTCCCTGACTTTTTTTTTTTATGAAATTACTCCCATCCCCAAAGTGGTTTTGTAACTGGACAACCAATAGGTCCAGACTGCCTGTCACTACTTGAGTCAATTAAGCAGAGACAGGGTTGCATCACATCTGAGCATTTATTCCAATAATGCAGGCCATATGAGAGCAGCAGGTCATCGACAAAAATCTGCAACCCCTCACAAGTCAGCTGCTTCTATTGGGGGGGATTATTTGGGGAAGTAGGGATTACAGGTATGGGAAGTAGGCAATGTGACCTGGGGCACATTATTTGGGCAACAAGTTGTTAATCTTTCCATGATAAGAGGCAGTTCTTCAATGGGGATGGACTGAATTCCAAGGTTGACTCCCAGCCAGGTTAGAATGGGCTTTCCTTAATCAGAACAAAACAATCACAGTTAACAGAGTATAATTAATATTTCTCTTATATATTTTTTATTGATTTTTTTTTTTTTCAGAGAGGAAGGGAGAGAAATAGAGTTAGAAACGTTGATGAGAGAGAAACATCAATCAGCTGCCTCCTGCACACCCCCTACTGGGGATATGCCCACAACCAAGGTACATGCCTTTGACTGGAATCGAACCCAGGACCTTTCAGTCCACAGACCAATGCTCTATCCACTGAGCCAAACCAGTTAAGGCGTAATTGATATTTCTTGTTTTATTTCTTATAATAACTAGTCTTCAATATTTTATTTCTGCCCCTAACAGTTTAGTTGTTCGTTAGAGCATCTTTACTTTGCTTATGACTGCAGCTCCAACTTGGGCAGCAGAAGCAGCATGGCCGATGAAGAAGCAGCCTAAGACTTCAGAGCTGGGTAGAATATGGCCCAAACCCAACAGAATGTTCACAAATCCATGGCTGGGAAAATGCCCCATATCTGGCAACTAAAGCAGCCAAGAAAAGTGCCCCCTCTAGGAGTGGGGTGAAGAAAATCTCATCACTACAGGCCCAGGACCATTGGCTTTGGAAAAAACCATTGTTACCAGAAATCCACTGAGCTTCAGAGTACCGCTATCCATGCGCTGCAGAGGGCTATTTAGCTTAACTGGTGGGTTTATCTGAAGATACTAATCTATGTGTCAGCCACGCAAAGAAATTCACCTTCATATTCAAAGACCTCCAGTTGGCTGGCCAGATAAGGGGAGAAAGAGCTTAAGTGAAGGCAAATCTGTAAAATACTTTGGTTTAATTTGTGACTTTTTTTGTAAGAAATAGTTTATAATATGTTGCATTTATATTTAAGTCATCCCATCTTTCACTCAGGATGAATGCAAAAAGTGACTGTTCGCAGACCTCAGTGAGCTGAGCACTGTTGCTCAGGAGGGACAAGTTGCTAATATGCAGAAGGGATGGGTGGTGCTTCTTGTTTCTCATGATCATGCTTCTGTATATTGACCTGTTGGATAGCTATTAAGGTACAGGGTCCTTTTGCAATAAAACTGGTTGTAACTTTATACAAGTGTTTAAATTTGGAGCTGTTAAGTCTGACTATGTATTGCTGTAATAAAATGTGGGTTTTTTTCAAGGATGAAGATAGAAGTCTTAACCACAGTATAACTGACAGTTTTCTAGAAAGAAAGGAAGAAGAAAGAAAGAGAGAGACAGAGAGAGAAGAGAGAGAGAGAGAGAGAGAGAGAGAGAGAGAGAGAGAGAGAGAGAGAGGAGGGGATTGAGGAAGGAAGAGAGGGAAGAAGGAAGGAAGGGGCTGAGGCTTCTGGTCAAGATGGCATACTGTATAACCTTGGTACTCACCACCTCCCACAATCACATCAAAATTTACAACTAAGATATAGAACAACCATCATTCAGAATCACCTGGAGTCTAGCTGAATGGAAATCTTATAATCAGTAATTAAAGAAGCACATGGAGACTGATAGGACAGAGACACCAAGCAGAATCTTGGAACCAGCTGGTCCCACATCTACATGTGGTAGTTTAAAATGGGGAAGAATATCTTGGCTGTGTGGGTTTCTAGAAGAGGGGTACCTGTCCCACACCAGGCCCTCCAGCCCAGGGTTTTAGTACCGGAAAGAGATGTCTTCACAACTTCTGTCTGTAAAAATCACTGGGGATTGTGACTGAGTGGCACAGAGGCTGCAGGAGTCCTAGGCAGTTCATCTTAAAGGGCCTGAACATGGACTTATTTGAATTTCTGAACTCTAGCACTGGGCAGCAGCTTGAAAGGAACCTGGGACCTTCAGGGAAAAACTAACTTGTCTGGAACCAGGACAAGAGCTTTCTCCCAAAAGAAGTATCAGCAGAGGCCAGTGTTCCTTTATTGAGCCCTTCCTGCCACAGAGCTGACAGGCTGCTCCATATCTGAATCTCCATCAATCTGGCTCACACTCCCCCCCCCCCCCCCCGTCCTGATAATTCCTTAGATCCTGGTTGCTTCTATTTGCAGGTCATCCAAACCATTTCCAGTGGATTTTCCATATAACTGGCCTCTCTTGCCTCATGTTTTGAACTTTTTAAAAATCTCTCAAAAAGCAGTAGCTGGCTTCAGCATTCCCTATAACTCTCAATAAGTGGCTCCAGGCCTGGCACTAGTGGGTCACAGGTTGGCCTCTCGTAGGCATCTCCAAGCTCAAGACAAGTAGCAGCCATCTGCATATTGCTTTGTAGCACATAGTCAGGCAGGGCATAGGCAGTGGCTGACTTTTCATTTCCCAGGAGGCCCCAGTGCCAGTACACATGGTGGTCAACTTCAACCATGCTAGATTACAACTCTTCCATATTCACCAGTGACACACTCAAGGGGTGTACTCAGTGAACACAAAAGCACCACTGAAGCAAGTCCTGCTCCATAGGGTTGCCTCCTGCACAGCAGCTCTTCTGCTGTAGTCACAACCAATTGGCCTGGAAGTCAATCCCTCCCAGTGATGCCAAAGTTTATCAAGGCTCAATTACAAATTGACAGAGCACACCTAACACAGGAGTGCACCTGACATGCTCAACTCAGGTGACTGGGGAGGCTGAGCCACTGGACCCTACAGGACATCTACTATTCAAGGTGATTATACAAAGTCTGGCAGACATAGCAGCTCTATCTAATACTTAAGAACAAACACAGGGAAGCAGCCAAAATGCAGAGACAAAGAAACATGTCACAAATGAAAGCACAGGAAAATTTTCCAGAAAAAAAATAACTAAATGAAATGGAAGCAAGAAAACTACCAGATACAGAGTTCAAAACAATTTATAAGTATGCTCAAGAAACTTAATGAGAATTTCAAGGAATTTAGTGAGAATTTCAAGGAACTTAATGAGAGCATTAACAACACAAAAAAGGACTAGTCAAAAATTAAGTATACAATAACTGAAAGAATAATTTACAGAGGATCGACAGGAGAGTAGAAGACTCTGAGAATCAAATCAAGAAGTTGGAATATAAGAAAACAAAAAGTACCCAATTAGAACAGCAAAAAGAATAAAAAATATGAAGACAATGTAAGGAGCCCCTGGGATCATTTCAAATGTACCAACATTTGCATCATCAGGGTGCTGGAAGGATAAGAGAAGGAACAAGAAATAAAAAGGAAACACCTAGCTGTCATGGCTCAGTGGTTTAGCACTGATCTATGAAACAGGAGGTCATGGTTTGACTCTTGGTCAGGGCACATGCTCGGGTTGCAGGCTTGACCCCCCATAAGGGGCATGTGGGAGGCAGCCAATCAACGATTCTCTCTCATCATTGATGTTTCTATCTTTCTCTCCTTTCTTCATCTCAAAAATCAATAAAAAAAATTTTTTTCACAAAGAAGTAAAAAACCTATTGGAAAAAATAATGACAGAAAACTTCCCTTATCTGGTGAAAGAAATAGAATACAGGTCCAGCAAGCACAGAGAGTTCTAAACAAGATGAACCTAAAGAGGCCCACACCAAGACATATTCTGGAAGAGAAAAGTTAACATGAGCTCAGGAGAAAGAAAGAATCCTGAACTCCATGCTCTTGGCAGGTCCCTTTTTTACCATCCCTAGTATACAGTTGCTTGGTGTAGCTGGCCAGCCAGATAAATGATTGAAATTCTGCCTTCAAAGATGACCAAGAGAAATAAGAAAGGAAAAGCATGCAAAATCTGTAATAAGACATATTGGTAAATAAAACATATGCAATGCAGATCTGACTGAATTAATAATGATCTTTTTAAAAATTTTAATATATATTTCTTTATTGATTTCAGAGAGGAAGGGACAGGGATAGAGAAATAGAAACATCAATGATGAGAAAGAATCATCAATGGGCTGCCTCTTGCATGCCCCCTACTGGGGGGATGGAGCCCACAACCCAGGCATGTGCCTTTGGCTGGAATCAAACTTGGAACCCTTCAGTCTGCAAGTGGTTGCTCTATCCACTGAGCCAAACCAGCTAGGGCTATACTGATCTTCTTAAGTGACATAGTGGTAATGTTGCCATATAGGAGAATGTCCCTATTCTTAGAGATGCATGATAATGTTTTTCAAAGCGAATTAACATGATGGTTGCAACAACTTACTTTCAAATGGCTCAGGAAAACAGAAGGGTGTGTATGTTAACAATTGATGACTTAGGTAGAAGGTATGAATACTAATGTTCTTCATGCTGTTCTTTCACCCTTTCTCTAGGCTTGAAGATTTTCAAAGTAAAAAGTGTGAGACAAAGTGGAGACTTAAAATTTCAAAAAAAAAAATGTATCAAATCCGTAGTAAGTACACCAAACTGGTAACAGTGAGAGGACAAAGGAGCTTTTTATTTCTTCTTTATATTGCCCAATTGTTCTAGTTTAATACGTATTTTTATAATCCCATAAGATTTTAAATTAAAGGTTTAAATTATATACATTTATTTAAAACCCATTGCTGTGCTGCTTTCTTCTGTCCCTGTAGCCTCTCTCACCACACCAGACACAGCCCCAGCAAAGCAAGTTCCCCACAAAGCTCATTTTTCAACAAGTCCTACTATTTATATCACTAGCCTTATACCCTCTCCCTGACTAACACTTTCCCCCACAAACTACTGCCCACAAAACACCTTCCCTCTGAAACTGCCTCTCAGAACAAAAGGCTTCTTTCACCACTGACTGAAACTCCATGCAAGGTTTACACACCAAAGCTCCTGTGCAACCCTTCCTGCTTCCATGCTCCCTGAGACACTGGTCCCCAACCTAGTAAACTCCTGCTGGTATGCTGCTGCTGATTTTTCAATTGCTCGACTGTAATAAGACATATTGGTAAATAAAACATATGCAATGCAGATCTGACTGAATTAATAATGATCTTTTAAAAAAAAATTAATAGATATTTCTTTATTGATTTCAGAGAGGAAAGGAGAGGGAGATATAAACATTCATGATAAAAGAGAACCATGGACTGGTTGCCTCCTGCACACCTTCCTGATTGCCTTCCCTGCCTGATAAAGCAGTGAATTGCTTTCACTTTTGCCTGGGATCAGTCGCAGTACCCTGCTCTTTCTAACCTAGCTACCCGCCATGCCACACTCCCACCCCAGACTCCTCACCTCCCAACCCTCAGCTGGTCTGCAGGAATGGAAATGCTTGAATGTGTAATTATTGCAACATGAAAGTACATCCTGTCTTCCTTCTGCACTAGTATAACTAGTGTTGAGAAACTGTACCACTGTTATTTAGGTTTTTGCAAACAAGCCCTCATATTTCAAGAGACTTGGTTTGAACATAATTTTAGAAGTCGTAAGGTCAAAGATTTCCCTTGATAGCTTTGCTAAATATTCATCTAGCACCGGCTTTAACAGCTCAAGAACATAATTTCTTTTTTTGTGGAGCGCTTCCTAATATTTATTGGAATCTGTCTCCTCGCTCTGGTCCTAACTCTTCAAAGTTGCATAGAATAAATTTGGTTCTCATTTTAAATCATTCTTTTTTATTTTTTATTAATTTCAGAGAGGAAAGGAGAGGGAGATATAAACATTCATGATCAAAGAGAACCATGGATTGGTTGCCTCCTGCACACCCCTTACTGGGGATCGAGCCCGCAACCCAGGCATGTGCCCTGACCAGGAATCAAACCTGTGACCTCCTGGTTCATAGATCAGTGCTCAACCACTGAGCCACTCCAGCCAGGCATGTCATTCTTTTTGAAAATTTATTAATTTGAGAAAATGATCGATTTGTTGTTCCACTCATCCATGCATTCATTGGTTGATTCTTGCATGTACCCTGACTGAAGATCAAACCCACAACTTTGGCATAAAGAGATGGCTCTCGAACCGACTGAGCCGTTGGACCAAGGCTCAACAATTTTTTTTTAAATAATAGAAGACAAAAATTAATTGATTGATTAAATAATAGAGGACAGTTCCTCATTACCTGATTCATCTTTAATGTGCCACTAACCTTAACTTCCCTGAGACCTTTCATATTCAGCCTAAATATGTGATGTGTTTTGACACATCATCCAGCCACATCACTCTCTGTAGATTTAAAGATACAAAGACAAAAGTCCTGAATCTGAGTCCTAGCTTAGCCATTGCTTTGCTTTGTGTGATGGTGGAAAAATCAAGTAACCTTATTCTATAACTCTCTTTTTTTCATCTGAAAAATGAAAATTAGAATAAAATTAATAATACTTACTCTATAAATATCAAAACTAAAATGGAACCTGGCCAGCTGGCTTAGTGGTTGAGCATCAACCTAGGAACTAGGAGGTCACAGTTCAATCCCCTCCTCCTCCTCCCCAGTTTGCAGGCTTGATCCCCAATGGGGGTCATGGGGGAGGCAGCTGAGTGAGGATTCTAACTCTCATCACTAATGTTTCTATTCCTCTATCCCTCTTCCTTCCTCTCTGCAATCAATAAAAATATATTTTTTTTAAAAAAACTAAAAAGGACAAAGAATGTAAATCACTTGTAAACTGTAATGCATTAGTACATGGTACGTTTTGTGTTTATTCACATAAAAAGTGTATTGTCTTCCTCCCTCTCATCACAGATTAAGTTCTTCTCTATTTGGCTTTTCTGTTAAAATGTGGCTACACACTTTTGGCTCAGCATCAATGGTCCTTTTGAAATCATAGTGGCAGTGGTTACTCCCAGGGGGAATCAACCTATTTATAATACAGCCTCATTTTTTAAAATCCTTCAACATAATAGTTACAACTTTTCTCTGTACTAGCCATTCCTCCACACAATCAACTTTATAATTGCTTTCTTCCCTCAGGCTCTTAAAGTCTGGCGACATTATACAAGTAGCCTTTGGGGTCTGTAAGCTAAAGTTTAGCACTGAGGTTCTGGGAAGGAAGGAATGTGTTCCCTCTAATACCTTTGAAGAGTATAAACAGTCATTAGCCTCTGTGGGGACCACTTTAGAGAGCAATTTCTGTTTCTTAGCTCTCTGCCCTCTTAAGGACAGGCATCAAGTAAAAGTTAAAGTCCCAATGTGGACTCATTTCCTTTCACTATCAAGGCTTCTTTCTTAGCCATCTTTTCTCCTCCTTCAAATCCCACCCAAGTCCTAGTTGGTTCCTTTCCACTTCAAAATGTTTCCATCAAAAAATAAAAATAAAAGTCCCTTCTCTTGACTCCACATCTAACTACCACTCCTTATATAGCAAAATTTCTCAACTGGGTTGTTTGAACATGCTGTCTCTATTTCCTCATGTCTCATATATCTGATGTTCACTCCAATCAAGGTGTTGCTCCACTGAGACCATTTGCCAGAGTTAGCAGTGACCTTAACCACTCTCTTTACTTGCCCTCCTAGACATCCTACTTCCTGATTTTTCTCCTACCCTACTAATGGGTCATTCTCAAACCCCTTTGCTGGAGCCTTCTCCTCATCCTGATCTCTGTCCCTGGATGATATCATCCCAATCGCTTGCTTTAATTCCATCTACATTAAGCCAATGACTTCCAAGTTTATATACCTAGCTTAAAATTCTTATTTTTTATTCTAGACTAATTTATTCAACTGCACGCTCCACATGCCCAGCTGAAGGTCTAGACTTTCCAAACACAACAGCTGAAAAAGCAAAATTACTCTTCCCTTAAGGGTCTTATCTCAGGAAATGGCAATTTCATTCACCTGATGTATCAGGCTGAAAACTTAGGAGATATTCTTGATTTATTGTTTTTCTCATTTCCTACTGGTAAGTCATATCTGCTATACCTTCGAAATATCTCTAGAATCTAACCTCTTCTTATTACTTCCATCACCCCCACTGGTCCAAGCCCAAATCAACCTTCAGTCTGGTCTACCACAGTGGCCTCCTATTTGATCTCCCTACTTCCATTTTTGCCTCATACTGTTATTTTCTACAAAGTATCCAGTAAGGATTTGTTAAAAGGTCAATCAGGCCTTAGTTGTTGGGCTCTGTGGATAGAGCTTCAGCCTATGGGCCGAAGGGTCCCGGGTTCAATTCTGGCCAAAGGCATGTACCTCGGTTTCAGGCTCTTCCTGGCCTGGGCCCTGGTCGGGCCACGTGCAGGAGGCAACCAATCGATGTGTTTCTCTCGCATCAATAGTTCTCTGTCTTTCCCTTTCTCTTCCACTCACTCTGAAAATTAGTGGGAAAATATCCTTGGGTGAAAATTTTTAAAAAAGAAAAGAAAAAGGTCAGCTTTAACCCATTTGGCTCAGTGGATAGAGTGTTGGTCTGTGGAGTGAAAGGTTCCAGGTTCAATTCTGATCAAGGGGGTATGTACCTTGGTTGTGGGCACATCCCCAGTAGGGGGTGTACAGGAGGCAATTGATTGATGTTTCTCTCTCATTGAGGTTTCTAACTTTCTATACCTCCCTTCTTCTCTTTTTTTTATATATTTTTTTTAATTTTATTTACAATATAACTTATATTTAATAGTAGTACATATGTTTTCCTCCCCCCCCCCTTCTTCTTTGTAAAAAATAAATAAAATAAAATATATTTTAAAGTAAAATAAGGTCAATCAGTAAAAAGTCCTTTTGAGCCCTTGCCAGTTTGGTTCAGCGGATAGCGTGTTGGCCTGCAGACTGAAAGGTCCCAGGCTCAATTCTGGCTAAGGATACATGCCCAGTTTGTAGGCTTGATCCTCAGGGAGCAGCATGCAGGAGGCAGCCAATCAATTATTCTCTCTTATCACTGATATTTCTCTCTCTCTCCCCCCCTCTCCCTTCCTCTCTGAAATCAACAAAGATATATATATATATATTTTTTTTTAATCCTTTCAGTAGCCTCTATCCATGATCAAAATGAAAACCAACCTTTTTACCATGACCTACACCTGATTACTTCTCCAACCTTATCTCCCACCACTACTCCTGCTGTTCCCTCTGCTCTGATCATATTGTTCTGCTTGCTCTTGATAAATGGGTAAGTTCCCTCTGAGCATTTATACTAGCTGCACCTTCTGCTTGAACACTCTTCCCTAATCATTGCATTGCTCACTCCCTCATTAATTCAGGCCTTTGTTCAAATGCCAGCTCCTCAGGAAGGCCTCCCTGTTTGAAATTGCTAACTCCTTTATTACTTTCTTTTTAATAGCTTTACTGGGGTCTATTTTACATATAACATTTACCTGTTTCAAGTGTATGATTCAATAATTTTTAATGGTGCTACTCACTGTTGCAACCATTACCATAAATCAGTTCGGGAACATTTTCACCACCATCCCCACATAAGATCCCTTATGCCCATTTACATTAATCTCTCTCTCTACCCTGAGCCCCAGGAAACAACTAATGTACTTCCTATCACTAGAAATTTGCCTTTTCTGGATATTTCATATAAATAGAATCATAGGATACATGTTCTTTTATATCTGGATTATTTTATTTAGCATGTTTTTTATGCTCACCCATGATATAGCATGTCAGTAGTTTGTTCCCTTTTTTGCTGACTAGTGTTTTATTGAATGGATATACATTGTCTATTCATTAGCAGTTGTTTTGGTTTTGGCTATTGTGAGTAATGTTGTGAACATTTGTGTCTCCATCTTTGTGTGGATATGTTTTCATTTCTCTTGGATAGATACCTAGAAGTAGAATTGATGGGTTGTGCTTAACTTTTTGAGAACTGCCAAACTGTTTTTCAAAGTAGCTACATCATTTTACATCCTCACCAGCACTATATGAGGGTTGTTGTTCCTCTGTGTCCTTGCCAGTATCTGTTAATGTCTGTCTTATCTATTATAGACATTCCAGTGCATGTGAATTTCATTGCAGTTTTATCTTGCTTTTTCTTCCTTTAAAAGTTCAATCAGGCCCTAGCTGGTTTGGCTCTGTGGACAGAGCTTCAGCCTATGGGCTGAAGGGTCCTGGGTTCAATTCTATCCCTTTATTTTTATTATTTTTTCTTAACATTTACAATTACCTTACTTTTTTCATTCATATTTTTTTGTGGCCTGACTTCCTCAATTTAATGTAAACCCCATAAAGGCAGGAACATTATCTGTTCTTCTCTATATCCTAATCCCTAGAACATTTGTTAAATAAATGAGATAAACATGCCCTCCATATGTATTCATTTCTCTCTCTGCTTAGCAGCCCAAAAAGAAACACTTCACAGGTGTTGTACTTAAGATATTGCAAAGCTTCAAGCTTCCTCAATGTTTCACAGACAGAGTTTACAAGTTGATAATTTGGGGGTTTGCATTGTATATATGCATACACACACAAACATCATTTCTACATAAGGTTTAATAGATCTGATTATCAAAAGGACAAAGTTCAAAATAAATAGAAAAAAATGGACAAATATAAATCCAACACAAGGTTATCCACTATATTGAAAAATGTCAAGCCGAAACTGGTTTGGCTCAGTGGCTAAGAGCGTCAGCCTGCAGACTGAAAAGTCCCGGGTTCGATTCCGGTCAAGGGCATGTACCTTGGATGCGGGCACATCCCCAGTGGGGGTGGGGGTGTGTGTGCAGGAGGCAGCTGATCGATGTTTCTGACTTTCTATTCCTCTCCCTTCCTCTCTGTAAAAAATCACTAAAATATATATTTTTTAAAATGTCAATACTAGGTACAGCTTGATGACAATACCTGGTACAGACATCACTTGAATAAATCATACAGAATTCTTTATCCAAAAAAATCACAGAATAATCAGTTGACTTAGAGAGGCGAACAAGTTTTCCAATTCAGACAGAAGTATAAACATCCTAACTCCAACATCTTCATCAGAAGAGTGCATTGTTACTGAACACTCTAAGTGGCAGTCAGATCAGACTGCAGAAACTCTAAGTGGCAGTCAGATCAGACTGCAGAAATATAACAGTCTTGCATAAGCAGATGTCCAGAGCCCTTCCTTGGGCCCCTCTGTGTCAGCGTTATACAATGCACAATACTATTGCAGGGTACAATTAGTTTCTCTAAAACATCTCGTTCAGATGCCCCAAGCTAGTACATTCTGGTCTGAGAACATTCCTGAACCCTGTACTGTGGAAACATAACAAAGACCAGTTTCCTAGCTCCTTGGGAGTCCGGCTAACAAGCCCTCAGACCAGCCATTGAATTATCCTGAAGTGAAAAGTCAGTAGATAGAAAATATTTTAGAAGCTGGGTAGCCATAAAGAATGAAAAATTTAGAAAAAAAAAGAAGACCAAAGCAGGAAGGGAAGAGGGGGAAAGTGGTTTCTATCCATTTATGAGAAGGAGGGAGAATTGGCCAAGCAAGCGTCCAAGGAAATGGAGTAACTTTTTCCTGCCCTCCCAAATTCAGACACACACAAAATCTTGCATTTCAGGGTCTTCACAGAATCCCTAACAGCCTCTCTATGGATGTGCAGAGTGAGCACCTTCCCACCTCCAAAACGAGCATATCAAATACAACCACTGCACTGCCGAGACCGGTTTGGCTCAGTGGATAGAGCGTCGGACTGTGGACTGAAGGGTCCCGGGTTCGATTCCAGCAAGGGCATGTACCTTGGCTGCGGGCACATCCCCAGTGGGGGGGCGTGCAAGAGGCAGCTGATCGATGTCTCTCTCTCATTGATGTTTCTGACTTTCTATCCCTCTCCCTTCTGCTCTGTAAAAAATCAATAAAATATATTTAATATAAAAAAAAAGCACTGTGCAAAATATCAACTTGGTCCGTTAATGGAGACTAGATTATTTTCATACTTTGTTCGATAGAGTTGGTGAGATGCTAACAGTAGTGGTAGCTATATATTATTATTTGGAAGAGCCATGGGGATTAATATTATGAACTGTAATTGACCTTAGACAACTTTTGATGGTAAAAAGAACACTTGATAGAACTGGAACAGGTCAGGTAGACATAAAGTAACATATATTTCTACCAGTCTTTTATTATAAAACTAGAGGCCTGGTGCACAAAATTCATGCACAGGGGAGGGGAGACCCCTCAGCCCAGCCTGCACCCTCTCCAATCCAGGACCCCTCAGGGGATGTCTGACTGCCGGTTTAGGCCCGATCCTGGAGATCGGACCTAAACTGGCAGTCGGCCATCCCTCTCACAATCCAAGACCATTGGCTCCTAACTGCTCACCTGCCTGTCTGCCTGATTGCCCCTAACTGCCCCCCCCCCCCGCTGGCCTGGTCACCCCCAACTGCCCCTCCCCACCAGCCTGGTTGCCCCTTACTACCCCCTCACTCACCTGGTCACCCCTCACTGTCCCCTTCTGCCAGCCTGGTCACCCCTCACTGTCCTCCCCTACCGGCCTGGTCACCCTCAACTGCCCCCCTGGGGGCCTGATTGCCCCACACAGCCTGATGATCAGTCATTTGGTTGCTACTCACTAACCTCTCTGCCAGCTTGGGCACCCCACGCAGCCTACTGCTCAATCATTTGGTTGTCCCTCACTAACCCCTTGAAGGCCTAGTTGCCCCATGAAGACTGTTTGGTTGTCTGTTCAGTGTGATGGTCACTTAGGCTTTCATATATATAGACTAGAGGCCCAATGTATGACAATTTATGCAAAAGTAGGCCTTCCTTCCCCCGGCTGCCAGCACTGGCTTCCCCAGGACCCAGGTTGCTTTCCTCCGGCTGCCACCAGCAGGTGCCTGAGACCCAGGCTGCTGCTTCAATCCAGCCCTGGCTTTGTCTGGAAGCATGTCTGGAATGACACCTGGAAGGACGTTTGGTCTAATTAACATATTACCCTTTTACCTGGTATTATTATAGACTAGAAGCCTGATGCATGAAGATTCATGAAAGAATGGGCCTTCCTTTCCCTGCCTGCCACCTTTCTGCTCCACAGCCGGAGCCACCTCTTTCTGCTCCAGCCTTATCTTCCCATGCTGTCCACAGGCCCTGAGTGACTGGGGTAGTGTGGAACACCTGCATCCCACCCTGCCCCTGGCTGCTTGGAACCTGTGTATGCAAATTAACCTGCCATCTTTTGTTGAGTTAATTTCCATACTCACTCCTGATAGGCTGGTAGGTGTCACAAAGGTGTGGTCAATTTGCATTTTCCTTTTATTAGTGTAGATTATAGCAGGAGCTCAGATAGAAACAGTTTAAAATAAAATAGAAAAAGGAAAGACTAAGGCCGACAAACAAAATGGCATTAAGAAACATAAATAACAGAAAGAAGAAAAGAGAACAAGAGAAAACAAAGAGACTGACAAGTGAGATAAAGTAAGCTTCCTAAAATGAACAAACTGAGATGGACGTGAAAGTGAAAACCTGATGGAAGAATGGTGCTTCTTTGACCTAAATACAAGAGAACAAAGGCAGAGTAATTCCAAACAACATCAAATCTAATTTAGGCCAAATTTAAAATCTGGCATAAAAATTAAAGACAGGAAGTTTTTCATTTTTATTAAAATTCAAATTTACAATGACAGGAAAAGCAGGCAGGTAGCCAGTGTTTGTTCAAAGGGTGTCCCTTAGAAATAAAAGTCATTATGAAAAGCAGAGGCCTAGATACAAAGAAAAAGGCAATGCAAATCTAAGCCAAATGAATTTAAGCGGAAGGCACAGTGCAGAATGAATGGTTCCAGTCTCCCCATCTTCTGGTTTTGAAGGAGCAGCAAGTAACATTCTCTCTTTGTCTGTATTCCTATTAGTAATCAACAAACAAAGTGGGAAATGGCACAAAAAAAAAAAAAATTAAGGCCATGTTCTTCTTTTGCTTCTAAAAAGTTTGAAGACATGCATCTTTGACAGCACTGACCTAACTCATCAAGAAAGCACTTTTTATTGATGTGAAAAGATCTCCAAGATATATTAAGATACAATAAAATAGCAAGATGCAGAACAGTACCTATAACATGCTAATTTCTGTGTGTAATAATAAGAGAAGAAAAAATAAGAGTACATATTTTTATTTATGTTTTTATAAATCCTGGAAGAACACACAAGACACTAATAAAAGTAGTTACCAGTAGATGGGGCAGATGGAGGACAGAATGAAGGTAAAACTTTTCACTATATGCGCTTAAAGTTCCTTAAATTTTTAATTATGTGATTATATCATCTATTCAAAATTTTAATCTAAAAAAGAGAAAACTACTTTAACTTAAATGTATATTTTCATTTCTAATTCTTGCACTTTGCCTTTACATTTTATTTTATAACAGCTTATTATTCTTATTTTACTTTTTAGAGAACATTTATGAGTTTAGTTGAGCCAAACTGACACATATGCAGGGGAGCAAGATCTCAAATGCTCCCAACAGCAAATCCTTTTAAACAGTACAAAATACCTCAATCTGATCAAAAATTAAATTCTTAACAACACCAATTATGCTATTCTATACAGCTATTTTGGGGCGGAAGTAATTCTCCCATCAAAACAAGCCTGCTTTGGAGCGCCTCAGTTTGAACCGCGCACTGTTGGTTGGAGGGTTCTTCGCCTGGTTGCCTGGGTTGCAGGTCAGGATGGCCGTCCCCTCCTCCCTTGAGGAGCTGGACTCCTTCAAGTACAGTGACCTGCAGAACTTGGCCAAGAGTCTGGGCCTGCAGGCGAACATGAGGGCAGACAAGCTGCTAAAAGCCTTGAAAGCCCACCTGAAAGGGGAAGCAAGAAAAGAAAATGGAAATCAGGATGAAGGTCAAACTTCTGCATCCTCTTGTGATGAGACCGAGATGCAGATCAGCAGTGAGACACAAGCTGAGTGGGAACCACCTGGCCATGTCACCAAGAAAAGGAGAAGGCGCAGGACTGTCCACAGCAATCCTGACTCCCAGCAGGATCATTCAGAAATAAAAACAAGTGATCCCACTGAGTTCCAGAATCAAGAAAAGCAGGAAAACCAGGCTCTCAGACCTATTGCGGAAGTTCCATCTCCACCAGATGAGAGAAAAGGCAACGAAAATGCAGCGTCCTCGGGAAATAATGGAATAAATGGTAATGAAGATTCAAATGTACCTTCAGAAAGTAAGAAATCTGTCTACACAGATGGGTTTTCCAAATCTGGAAAAAATAAAAGAATTGCAATCACTACTCCAAACTTTAAGAAGCTTCATGAGGCCCATTTTAAGGAAATGGAGTCATTGATCAATATGTTAAAAGAAAAAAGAAAAATTTTGAACAACACAATTCACTTAATGAACTGAAGAAGCAGTCCATAACTAAGGAAGTGATGACAACTCCAGTGGGTCTCCAAGGAAGATTCTCTATGGCTTGTACTCCCTCAAGCCAGCAGCGCTCAGGCCGGGCGCAGGGAGCTGCAGATATGAGCACCTTGAATATGAAGGGGTCGGTCAAGCGTTCCACTCTCTCAGCAACTAAAATGAATGTCAGGTTTTCAGCTGCTACTAAAGATAATGAATATAAGCGTTCACTGACTAAGACTCCGGCCAGAAAGTCTCCACATGTGTCCATATCTGGAAATACCCCAAAAGGCCAGGCTGTGCTTGGGACAAACAAGTTAAAGACCACAAAGGGGGATTCTGCTACAGTTATTACCCCATTCAAGTTTTCAGCTGAAGCAGCACACACACCAGTCTCCAACAAGAAACCAGTGTTTGATCTCAAAGCAAGTTTGTCTCGTCCCCTCAACTATGAGCCACACAAAGGTATGTGGGATGTTTTGCAGAACAAGACACGCAAAGACCTAAGATCAACCCATTTCCCACTGAGGGTGTGACTCAGATGGAAACCTTACCTGACCGCCTAGAATTCCTGCCCCCACTCACCATGATTCAAAAAGAATGTCCATTATGCAAATATTAAATATCTGATTCACTTACATTTTGGTTAATCAAAGACACAATTTTTAGTCAATGTTACTACAAAGAATTAAAATTTCAGCCAAAATCAAGGAAGAAAAAAAAAAAAAAAAGCCCGCTTTCAGTTAAGCTTCAATTCATCAAAATACTATTGTGTGATTTTCACCTGTCAGCCCTAAGTTTAAAAGCCTCCAATGACTGCCCACTCGCCTCAAGAATAAAGTTCTGACTCTGGCATCAGAGCCCTAAACCGTGTAGTCCCTCTCCGCTGTGGACAAAAAGGGGCCACATGCTAATGTGACTAGCTCAGGGAAGGCTTGCATGGAAGCCTTGCAAACTCAGAGACCTAAAGTAACCTCCATGGATGGTCCGAAATTAAAACTTTTAAAACTAAAAAGCAGTTTATGTTGGTTAATCATATCCTAAGCCGGTATCTTCCCTGACAAAGGTCAATCTTTACCTGAACTGAGCCTGTCATCTTTCTGTATCTACAATAAATCTTTGGAATGTCAAACCAATTTTTCTTTTCCTGGACTCCTCAAAGCACCTGCACACTCTGCAGAGAAGACAAATCCTCTAATTGGTATTAGTTAATTGTTGATTGTTAACTATCTTGTATCCGCCTAACTAAAAAAAAAAAAAGGATGTGTCTATTATTTTACCAAGCCCAGAAGTTTCCCCGCTTTACTTTCTACCACCTCTCTGATCCATCAGTGGATTTCACGTAACCCACTTATATCTCCTCTTTTGATTGTAGGTAGTGTCTAAAACAAGGTGCAAAACTGATGTTCTCCTGAGCTTTATCTCAATCCTTGGAGATTCTGTTTCCCGGCATTTGTCAACAATTTGGCTCAAATAAACTCACAAAAAATGCCTCACAGGTTTGAATGTTTCTCACATTAACATTACGTGGAGTAGTCGGCAGGATTCTAAAGAGGCTCACCCTCACATTCTCCCTCCAGGTAGCACACCCTTCCCTCTCCATCCTTTTCCTTCCCCTCTCCCAGGGGAAAAGAAGAAGAAACTCACCCAGGACCACCCTGCAGATCTGGACTGGTCTTAGGATCCAGCAAATGGCCCACAGGTTCCCCACCCACTGGGGGAACTTGGGGGAGTTGTCTCTTGGATCCAGGAACTTCCCTTGCTTTTGTTACAGGGGCTGACCTTATTTGAGCTGTATTTTTAAATACTCGAGGTGGAACTAAGGATTAACAAAACCCAGGCTCAGGCAAGACAGGAGGGAAAAAAAAAAAAAAATGGGTGGCTGGTTTTTAACTCTGGCTTTTCAGTTGGAATTGCTTTCTGAGAGTCTAAGCAAAAATCCTTCTCTGTATAAAGGAGAGCTAAACTCGTTCAACTCCAGAGATAAAGGGGCACCTCTCCAGCCGGAATCTCAGATGTTCTTCGGCAACAAAGAATCCTTGTGGAGGTGTCAGAGGCCATTCCTCACAACATGCAGGGGCCCCATATGGAAATCCCAACTAAACTGCAATTAAACTGATTGGCTCTTCCAGTGGAGCAGCCAGAAGTTTTAGTTGATCAGTGTCCCGAGCCCCCCCCCCCCCCCCCCCCCCCATTGTTTTAGACAGCTGGGAGAGACACTGAGGCTCATCAGAGGGCTGAATGGGACTTGAGGGCTGAGAGCTTCAACCCAATGCGCTGCACACTTTGACCCACTACGGGACAGCCCTCGAAAAGTTACTCAGACTGCAGATATGAAGACAAAGACAGACAAACAAAAAACTAAAATTAACACGAGAAATTGTGCCTCCAAGGTTGGAAACTCCCAGGCCTCAGCCCTCATTAATATTCCTGTTAAGAAGTCTTTACTTGCAAGTGCTTTACAGAAATGGGGAGATTTAACTAGAAAATAACTTAAAAAATCAGAAAAAAAATGCCAGCTCTAAAATGAAACTGAATGAATGAATGGAAGGAGTATCTTGATTTGGAAATTAGAAGCTTCTAAGAAGAAACACAGATAAATTTTTTTTTATAGCTCCCCCATTTTATCCTTTGCTTTCTGAGCTTTCTTGTGCTTTCCCTTTCTTTCTTCCTTCTTCTCTGTCTCTTCCACTACCGCTGATTTATGGGGAAATTGGAATAAGAATTCTAAGCTCCCTTTCAAGAAAAGCTTGTCTCAGCTAGACAAGAACCAGCAACTGTTCCCTCTTTTACCCAGGACCTTGATGGATTCATAAAGAAATTTAACTGTTAGAAATGTAATCCTGGCTATTCTGACCTATTCCAACTAATACACCTACTGGTTTCTGAGAGCAAGGCAACAGAATTACTAAATAAGGTCTGCTATGAAACTGTAGAGGAGTCTGTTTTTACTATTAAAGTCAGGGTAAAAAAAAAAAAAAAAGGCAGGTCACCATAAGATTGTAGAAAACTGAAATGGGATTTACAAAGAGAAAGCAAACATAGGGCTGATCTAAGGATTATGAGAGGGTATTTCCGCTTCTCCTTACTAATGCTTTAGAGAAATTGAAATTATCATAAAATAGGAAGTTATTAAAGCCCTTGTATATACTGGGGCCACTTTGTCCATTCTTAACTCTACCCAACTGAGTTTTCCTCTCAGAGTAAAGCTTCTGTACAAATGGTAGCGATATCTAACCAACTGTTTTTAAATCAGAACCTGTCCCCTTTCAACTAGGGGATGTTATGAGGCAGCATATACACTGAGTGGCCAGATTATTATGATCTCTGAATGCATAATAATCTGGCCACTAAGTGTATATCCTATGTAATAAAAGGCTAATATGCAAATTGTTCCCTCAACCAGGGGGAAAGGCTGGCCAACTGCCCTTGTTCCCTTCCCCTGGCCAGTCTGGCCAGACCCCACCCATGCATGAATTCATGCATCGGGCCTCTAATATATATCTGGCGCACATACTGAGTGGCCAGATTATTATGCATTCAGAGATCATAATAATCTGGCCACTCAGTGTACTTTAATGGTCAGATCAATCTCAATTCACCTGATAGGGGGAGATTTTCTTGAAACCCATCATATCCACATATGCTTTTTCCCAGAAGGGTAATATGTATTTAAAGCTAAATGAACCAGATACAGAACCTAAAAGAAAAAATTATGATTTTAAAAAGGGAACCTCCCAAGAGGGAAAAACATTTTGATACTGACTGAATGTCCACTACCCACCTTTTTTCATTATTCACTTCCATGAGAGCCTGAGAGATAGCTAAACAAGAGTACCTGCTCTACTCAGAATGGCCCAGAGACTTGTAGGCTTGATCCCCAGTGAGGGGGGAGGGGGATGCAGAAGGCTGCTGATCAATGATTCTGTCATCATTAATGTTTCTATCTCTCCCTTTCTCTCTGAAATAAATAAAAATATATATTAAAAAAGAAGAAAAAACTTAAGGTAAGCAGCAAAAAGAGTCAGTTCATTGTCACTCAAAAATTAGAAATAACCCAGAATATTTTTTAACAAGGACATATAAGATCTGACTGCCTCCAATTCCCCTGTCTTTTTATTTTAAACTAGAGGCCCAGTTCATGAAATTTGTACATGGGGGGAAGGGGTATCCCTCAGTCCAGCCTGCACCCTCTCCAATCTGGGACCCCTTGAGGGATATCTGACCGCCAGTGGGATTGGGCCTAAACAGGCAGTCAGACATCCCTGTCATGATCCAGGACTGCTGGCTCCCAATTGCCCTCCCCTGCAGGCCTGGTCCCCCACAACTGCCCTTCCCTGCAGGCCTGGGTCACCCCTAACTGCCCTCCCTTGCAGGCCTGGCCTCCCCCCAACTGCTCTCCCTTGCAGGCCTGGGTCCCCAGTTGCCCTTCCCTGCAGGCCTGAGTCCCCCCTAACTGCCCTCCCCTGCAGACCTGGACTCCCCCTAACTGCTCTCCCCTGCAGGCCTGGGTCCCCAGTTGCCCTCTCCTGCAGGCCTGGGTGCCCGCCAACTGCCATCCCTTGCTGGCCTGGCCTTCCCCCAACTGCCCTCCTCTCCTGGCCTGGTTACCCCTAACTTCCCACAACTGCCCTCCTCTGCAGGCCATCTTGTGGCAACCATGTTGGGTCCACATGGGGGCAGCCATCTTTGACCACATGGGGGTGGCCACCTTGTGTCTTGGTGTGATGGTCAATTTGCATATTACTGTTTTATTAGATAGGATAATTCGACCTTGAATGCCATCTAAGGTTATAGTCTTGCCCATCCTCAGTGGTCCACCTCATTCAGTAAGACAAATGCTGACACTGAGACTTCCTAATAACGAGCTTTCCTAGCATCATAGGACCCTGTTATCTAACCAAAAGGTTGGTTATCAATGCATCCTTTAGATTGATTTTTGACCAAAAGGGCTATGTGTGGACAAAAAGGGGCCACATGCTAACCTGACTAACTCAGGGAAGGCCTACACGGCAGCCTTCAAACTTATGAGACCGAAAGTAACCACAAAGGATGGTCCAAAATTAAAACTTTTTAAACTAAATAGCAATTTATGGTGGCTAATCATGCCTCAGGCCAGTATCTTCCCTGACAAAGGTCAATCTTTAACTGAACTGAGCCTGTCTATGACTTTTTGCATCTACGATAACATATCATTGGAATGTCAAAGTAATTTTCCTTTTTCTGGTCCCCTCAAGGCACAGGCACTGCTCTGCAAAGACCACAAATGCCCTCATTGTTACCCAGTTAGTTGTTGATTGTTAACTATCCTGCATCCATGTAAGAAAAGTATCATTTTACTTGTTTTTATCCAACCCAGAGGTTTGCTTGCTTTGCTTTCTCCCACCTCCCTAATCTATCATCAGTGGATTTCATGTAACCCACTTACGTCTCCCCTTTTGATTGTAATGTATAGGACAAGGTACAAAACTGCCATTCTCTAGAGCTTTATTTCAATCCATTGAGTTCTGCTTCCTGACATTTGTCAACAATTTGGCTCAAATAAACTCACAAAAATTCTTCGCAGGTTTGAATGTTTCTTATGTTAACACCATCTTATCTCCCACTACTTCCCTCCAATGATTTCTTCAATTTAACTATTTCAATCTGTTAAGTAATTAAACATTCCTTAATTCACCTGCATGTAGCACCTTCTGCCAATCCTCATTACCTCTTTTCCCTTTAAGACCTAATTCAAGTCCCAGCAATCTTTTTTCCCACTCCCCATCCCCAGTGTTGGTTCTCTCCTCTGAATTCCTATAGCACAAGCCAAGATGTGCTACTCTTAATACATCATTGCTCTATTGGCTCAGATAGAGCGTTGGCCTATGGACCAAAGGGTTCCTGGTTTGATTCCAGTCAAGGGCATGAACCCTGGTTGCAGGACCTCAGTTGCAGGCTCCTCCCTGGTCCAGGCCCTGGTCGAGGCTCCTGCAGGAGACAACCAATCCATGTATTTCTCTCACATCAATATTTCTCTGTCTTTTCCTATCTCTTCCACTCTCTCTAAAAACCAATGGAAAAATACCCTCAGGAGAAGATTTTTTTTAAAAGTCCATCTTACTCATAGTTCATAAGGGGAAGCCAATTCTAACAATGACAAGATAACGCAGGAAAAGACCACAAGTAGGCAGAGGATACAACTAATTCAGGCTTTTATGTACATATATCCTGTTTCCCATCTAGATTGCAAGCACTTTGTCTTATCAATTTAGATTAGGGTTTTCAGGACAATGTTCTATTCAAAGTACATGATTAACAAGCATTACTGATGTTGATAAAGATGATCATGATAGGGTCAGGGAAGAACGCCTAACTTAAAGGAGAGTATGTGCTTTGACATACTGAGATTCAGGAAAAACAGTTCATTTTGCAAATGTTCTGGAGGCTTCTCTGGAGAATAGTCTCATCATCAGTTTTTTTTCCCAAAGAACAATCCTTCTTTAGGATTTTCTTCCAAGATTTATCTCCCCAACTTTGTACCTTTATTCTCCGGGTTACCTAAACTGATACATTCCATTTGGGCTGAATTATTTGGCACTTTGAAATTGAAGACATTTGATTTTTTTTTTTAAGTGGTGCATCCATGCAATTGAATATTATCCTATATAATAAAAGGGTAATATGCAAATCAACTGAACAGCAGAAGCCGGGCTCACGGCTGGTGAGTGCAGCAGGCAGTGGCAAGAACCTCTCCCGCCTCCGCAGCAGGGCTAAGGATGTCCAACTGCCATCAGTCAGACATCCCCCAAGGACTCCTGGGCTGCAAGAGAGTGCAGGCCGGGCTGAAGGACCCCCCCCCCCAAGTGCATGAATCTTGTGCACTGAGCCTCTAGTTTGGTCATAACAAGTATGGCCCTAACTGGTTTGGCTCAGTAGATAAAGCATCGGCCTATGGACTGAAAGGTCCCAGTTTTGACTCCAGTCAAGGACATATACTTTGGTTGTAGGCACATCCCCAGTAGGTGTACAGAAGGCGGCTGATCGGTATTTCTGACTCTCTGCCCCTCTCCCCTCCTTTCTGTAAAGAATCAATAAAATATATATATATTTTAAAAAGAATGGATACATGCTACAACTTAGATGAACCTTGAAAATATTACACTCAAAGAAGCCAGCCACAAAAATCCACAAAGTTCCATACAGTTCAATCTATAAAGACAAAAGGTAGCCCTACCTGGTTTGGTTCAGTGGAGAGAGTATCAACCTGGGAACTGAAAGGTCCTGGGTTTGATTCTAGTCAAGGGTACTCCCCGGGTTGTGGGCTCGACTCCCAGTAGGGAGTGTGCAGGAGGCAGCTGATCAATAATTCTCTCTCATCATTGATGTTTCTATCTCCCTCTCCCTTCCTCTCTGAAATCAGTATAAACACTTTTTTTTTTAAAGGACAGAAAGTAGATTAGTGGTTCCTAGGGATGGGGATATGGGGGAGGGTACATTATGATAGCTAAAAGATACAAATTTTAGACTTTTGAGTCTAAAATTGACTGCAGCAGTGATTGCACTTATCTCTGAATATACTAAAAATCATTTATCTATATATTTTAAAAGGGTGAATTCTATTATATGAATCATATCCGAGTAAAGCTACTTTAAAATAGAAATTGAAGACATTTTGTGTTCATGTTCTCTCTTCCCAACACATATATTCCTCAAACCAAGAAATTCAAGTGAATTAACTTTGAATTAATACTTATCACCCATAATTAATTATCACTTGCCGATAGCTACTTTCCTTGCCATACCACTTAGTTTGAATGCACAATTTTACTTTATGTCACTTTGGGGGTATATTTAATGCCCTACATTAATATAATCATATTTACACTTGATGTATGCATATACACATAAAGTCGGTGAGTCCTACTTTTTATGCTGTTAAGTTAGAACTAAGAAATTAGACTTTTGAATTAAGACATAAAATGTATAATTTTCTTCTTGAATTAAGAATTCTATCATGAAACACAACACCCTCTACTAAATCTAAAAAGCTACAAAAACAATATTCCACTCTCTCTGACATTTTCCAGATGGCAGCATTCCAGTTCCTGATCAGTCTCACAAGAGGCAGATCAGGGGTAAGAAAGCAAAGCACCAGCCCTAGCCGGTGTGGCTCAGTTGGGTGGAGCGTTGCCCCAAACGCCAAAAGGTTACGAATTCCATTTCATCTGGGCACATCCCTAGGCTGCAGGTTCGATTCCGCAGTCTGGATGTGTACTCCCTTCCTCTCTCTCTAAAATAAACATACTCTTGGGTGAGGATTTTTAAAGAATTTAAGCCAATCACCAAATGCAGCCCTCCTCTGGTCTCCAAATAGTTGTCTGCCCACGTCTCGCTAGAGCCTCGCTTGTCCTCTGTTCGTCACACCTGGGGTGACAATGACCCACGAACATGCCTAATACTTTTCATAGCTGTGCTTTTCTTCTCACCTTGGGGCCAAATCCTCTTCCTCTCTTCCATCTAGACTGAGCACAACATTTTCTATAAAGCTTTCACTAAACAACCAATTCTCATGGTCCAATGTGTACAATTTATCTGTCCTTTGGGCTCCTGGCACATAACTATTTTAAACCAACTCATATTAACAGTTAATGGTTTTACCAGTTGTATCTCTCTTAAGGCTGTAGGGTACTCATAAAAAAGAATGAAATCTTATTTGTCACCTGGATGAGCTAAGTGAAATAAGACCGAGGAAGACAAATTCCACTTCTATGTGGAATCTAAAGAACAAAATACATGAACAAATGAAACAGAAACAAACTCATAGATACAAAGAACAGATTGATGGTTGCCAGAGGGACTGGATGAACAGGGTGAAAGAATTAAGAAGTACAAATTGGCCCTAGCTGGTCTGGCTCAGGGGACTGAGCATTGGCCTGCAGACAGAAGGGTCTGGGTTTGATTCTGGTTAAGGGCACATTCCCAGGTGGTGGGCTCAATCCCCGGTTGGGGGCATGTAGGAGGCAGCCGATCAATGATTCTCTCATCATTGATGTTTTTATTTCTCTGTCCCTCACCCTTCCTCTCTGAAATCAATAAAAATATTTTTTTAAAAAAAGAAGTACAAATTAATAGTTACAAAATAGTCACGAGAATATAAAGTACAGCACAGGGAGTATAGTCAATGTTATAATAACTATCATGGTGTCAAGTACTTAAATTATCAGGGGGACCACTTCATAAATTCTATGGCTGTCTGGCCACTGTGCTATACACCAGAAACTAATACAAAATAGTTTTGGATGTCAACTGCAATTGAATAAAAAAGAATAGGCACTTAAGACCATTTTTTATTCTTAATTTAACACTATTTGATATTTCAAAACCTTCCCATCCAAAATGCTTCTTCCATATTATACTAATAATTGACATGTCACCATTAGAGGCCCATCCAGCCCCATCCCATCTCAAAAAGCAAATAGGCTGGGAGTGTAGTGTGGTTGTCAAACACGCCAGCCAGCTGACGGCAAGTTGATAAGCACAAGTTGATAAGCACAAACAGTGCAACAAGCCAAAAGGGGGGCCATCTCTGGCTGCTACATCACAGAGAGGTTCTGACTAAGCAAAAATGAAGAGAAAGTCTAGAGCCCAGAACGTGAGCAACAGGGGAAAAGAAAGTGCTCAAATAGAAGTTGAGTAAGAGCCAACTCAAGTTACCCGGGTTTGACAAAACTAATCAGCAGTGAAGTGGCTGGCAGCAGGTAAAGGGGTAATTGCCACTACAATGGAGTGAAGAATACAGTAGCTATTAATTATGAAAGAAGTTAAGAGTAGTGGAGCGAAGGAAATCAAGAGGAAATATAATTAGGGCTTAAGATGGAATGGGCAACAATGGAACAGAAGTGGAAACCAGTAAAATAATTCAGATATTCATGAGTATAAACAGGAAAATATTCAGAAGGCAAGGGACAGAGGCAAGACTGGCCTGAGGGAAATGGCCTTTATAGACCAGTTAGCCCTTCCTTATCATTTTTTAACATCTTTTCTCTATTTTCATCATCTTGCCTTTTCTTCAACCTTTCCTTAATTTACACACATCATCTCAGTCCTTAGCCGCTTGTCTGAGAAGCAGATAGTCTCACAAGACATGTGCTCTCATAGCCATTTATGACAATCTTGGCCTGTGCCCCAGCCTTATCCCAAATTGCACAAAAAATAAAAATAGTTCATCTTTTTCTTTATTTTAAAAATATGATAGTATTAAAGTCCAAGAGGTACTAAGCTGGTCCCTGTGTGGTCACCAGTACTTTGCAGCAGGTAGAACTGAATCCCCAGGAATGTGAAAGCATTATCTCAGAAAGCTAGCAGCGACTATTACTGTGTCGAAGCCCGAGTCAAATCCTGGGAAAGCTCATGGATGTGTAGTAGGATTTGGCTTGGGCTCCAGCTCTTGGAAATAATGGAAGTGTTAGGAGAAGACAGTTGAGCAAAAGAGCACTAGGCACCAAAAGGGTCTGTCTGGTGGGAGAAGTGGAGAAAGTGAAGGATAGGGATCTTCCTCTCCTTCCTGCCACTATCTAACACCAGAGGCATGTCACCTCAGCAAGGATCCAAAGTAGGTAGCAGCTACTTGGGTCCCATAAAGTAGGGGGCCAGACCACTCCGGAGCTGGTTAACTTTCATGGTCAGGCAGTGGAACACTAGCCATAAGAATGGAGACAAACTGTTCCAATTTCTGCGCAGCTTGTTTCCCAGCATTCAGGACTTCCTCATGGTTGGCTTTCTCTAGGCTTTCGTAATCCAAGACGACCTTGTTAGTGATGAGGGAGAAGCCAAAGACTCGAAGTCCACAGTGCCTTGCAACTACAACTTCCGGTACTGTGCTCATGCCTGATGGAGAGAAAGGAAAGCCATGTATCAGGGTCCTTAAATGACTCTTTTCTTCACCGTTTAACCTAGTCTAAACTGTCTGTGGTAAGTCTGAAGTCAGTTCAAATGATGCAGCTCCATCTTCCAGTCAACGGTACAGAAGATGACTGATGTTGACTAGAATAATCTTTAGAAACAGTTATCAAATCAAGTATACGTCATTAGCTTTACAGCTGTTTAAGCCCCTGATGCTAAGTGGGGAGGTTTGATGCTGTAACACACCAACTTCACCACCTTAATACCTTTCTAGAAATCACTTCTTAGAAAGTCAATCTTTCTCAAGTCAAATCTTCTCCCAACCCACTTTCAGGTCTATAATCTTTTACTCCTTCCTTCTCTAGTTTACCAGTTCACTCCCTCTTCAAGCCTCTAGCCAAGTATCCCTTCTCACCAACAGCATCAGCACCCAGCTTCTGCAGCATACGAGATTCTGCCACAGTCTCAAAGCTGGGGCCTGCCACCATAATGTAGGTGCCTTCCTGTAGCTCTCTCTGCTCTCCCATTTGCTTCCAGCTACTGTGAGCCTTCTGTCTCATCTCCCGGTCGTAGGCATCAGACATGGCAGGAAAACGAACTCCAAACCTAGGACACAGGTTGGATTATCTCAGGTTATGAAATACAATGAACTCTTCCCTCACTTCCAGACAAGTCCTTACACCACCACCCTCCATCTATACACAGAGGAGCAAAGTAAGTACCTTTCTTCATTGGGCCCTATGAGAGGGTTCTGACCGCAGAGACCTGGTAGGTTGATGTGATCACGGATCAGCATGATATCTCCAACCTCAAACTTGGGATTGAGTCCTCCAGCTGCGTTGGTGACCACTAGGGTGTCCACACCCATAAGATGGAAAACCCTCACTGGGAATGTCACCTAGGAAGCAAAATATAAAAGATCAGAAAGAGTTCTATAAAATTTCACCAATCCACTATTCGGATATGCACACCATACATCATGAAAGGAGGGAACCAAAAATCTGCCAACTTAAGCAATAAAGTGGGATAGAGAATTCTCTCCCTTTCTTCCAGATCCAACCCAGACTTAGGTCCCGAATTTACCTTCCACAGTGGGTAGCCTTCATATGCATGGAACCTGCCCTGCATCATCACACAGTTCCTGCCATTCAGGACCCCAAACACCAGTCGACCAGCATGACCTGGCACTGAATACAAAGAAAGAAAGGGAAATGAATGGGATGGTGTTTTCATACAATATTGAGCACCTGCTATGAGTCAACTCACTGTGCTCAACAGGTGAGGATATAATTAAGCAAAAGATGTTATTATGTTCACTTTCAGAAATTTAGGTCAGTGGTGATAGAAATTAATCATAAACTTACAAATAAATACTTAAGTACATTCAAAGATTAGGACTATGGGGGTAAGAATGTTCAATGTAAACATAAATCAAAGAACGGGGGAAAATTTTTTTTTAATTTCCAAAGAATGAGAAAGCCATATGGTAAAAGAATAAGTGAGCAAAAAATAGAATTAGTGGGTAATAATTAATGCTATAGTTATACACTGCTTTCCCAAAATTCTCCAAGTATGTATTCCTATGTATTACCCAAACTAAACTATATGCATCTTCACTCCTGAAAGGATGCTCATAGTATATTCTTCTTCCTAAAGAAGCTACTAAATAAGAGCAAGGACCTGAGTATGAACCCACACAAAGTCTTCTCCATTAGGACTCCCAAACTGTCCTGTGGGAACACATGCCCATGATTGGGCATGGGAATGCAAAAATAACTCCCACACAGATGTAATAACCATCATTACCATTTTCTTTATCTGACATTTCTCCTCTAATGAACATGGCCACCTTATCTTTTAAAAAATAGATGGTCTGCCCTGGCTGCTTTGACTCAATGGATAGAACGTCGGCCTGCAGACTGAACGGTCTCAGGTTCTCAGTCCCAGGTTCGATTCCGGCCAAGGGTACATGCCTGGGTTTCGGGCTCGATGCCCAGTAGGGGGCATGCAAGAGGCAGCTGATTGATGATTCTCTCATCATTGATGTTTCTCTCTCCTCCTCTGTCTCTCTCTTTCTCTTTCTCTTTCTCTCTCTCTCTCTCTCTCTCTCTCTCTCCTTTTCTATCTGAAATCAGTGGAATATATATATATTTTAAAAATCGATGATCTGGCAGATGAACCAAAACCAAGAGGAAGAGTTGAGAGACATTTAGAAATAGAGTTTATTTTTTTTTAATTACCAATAATAAAACATAGGTGAGAGTTAGGAAAACTCAAGTGGAATATACATAATAAGTTAATAAATTAAAAAATGAATCCCCTTATTACTTAGTATAGCGCCCTTCTCACTGCAGATAGAAGTGGCAGGTGGAGTCAATGTCACTGCTGTCTCCCTTACAAAATTTTGCTCTCCATCTCTCTTTTTAGTATTTCCTTCTCCAACCCTCACCCCCACCTTTCTGCTCTGGTCTCCCAGTCTTGCTCCAAAGGGTTTGAAAAATAACTGAAGAATCTGTTTAGTCATCTGGCCGAGGTGGCCGGTGACTGAGCATTGACCCAGAACCAAGTCTGGTTTGATTCCTGGTTGATGTTTTTCTCCCACGGATGTTTCTATTTTTCTATCCCCCTCCCTTCTCCTCTCTCTAAAATCAGTAAAAACATTTTTTTTAATCTGTTAAAAATCCTAGCTCTCCAAGGAAAAGAGGAAGATAGAAATCCAAAGAAGTATTAAATTAACCAATGGAAGTTAATTATCTGGAAAATAATAAGTAAACCAAGTCAGCTACCCTTGTACTATACTTGAAACTTGCCTCTATTTCACTTGGCCCTTTTGCAGGTCTTTGCTGTAGAGCTTTCCAGCTGCTATTAGGATGCTGAGAGTATGTTATCCTTGGGTCCCTCTGTGCACAGGGGACATCTGCCCTTTCCCCCCTCAAAGCAGCCAATGTGTTAGGTTCTGTGTGTTCATTCATGGATTATTTATATACTTATTTTCAAGAACATGGTAGTCTGTGTGTCCATTTGTTGTTGAGCTCTAGCCTGTGCCTTATCCTAGGACGGAAGCTAGAGCTGGAGAGACTAGAAATGGCAGGAGGACACAGGGCAGAGGGAGCCTGACTTTGTCCTGGGAGGTGACAAGTAAGGCTTTTTCCATTTAAGCTGCAGTGATGATGTAGGTGTGTGAGTATGTATGTGGTGACTACAGTGTCTATGGGGGAGGTGTTGTAGAGCTCTCAGGAGGGCTGAGTCATTAAAGCACAGGAAATGTGTCATCATCTAGTAGCATTGACACACACATGCCCTATTATGACAGTTCTTCTAGGGGAATTTCATTCGAAAGTCCTTCTGATGCATGGTGGTTTATTTTCTACTCTTACAAGTTGTCTTTAGTCCCATGCTATAGAGCAGGGGTAGGGACTTTTTTCTGCCCAGGGCCATTGGGATATTTAGAACATCATTTGAGGCCATACAAAATTATCAACTTAAAAATTAGCCTGCTACAGTTGGTCAAACATTTAAGTAACTCACCCCTAATGCCTTGGCAGGGCCAGACCAAATGATTTCATGGGCTTTAAATGGCCCGCAGGCCTGATGTTCCCCACCCCTGCTTATGAAGGTCTGGACATAGAAGCATCGCCCTCCCATCAGAATCCCATCAATGTCAAATCTCAAGGGGAAGGTGGAGGTGGGTGGGAAGAGATCAACTAGAAAACAAACTTACATGCATAACACATGGACACAGACAAAAGAGTGGTAGAGGCATGGGGTGGGGGTATAGGGGCAGGGTACAAAGTGTCAGTGGGAGAATAAAGGTGATATATGTAATACTTTCAACAATAAAGATTTAAAAAAAGAATCCTATCAATATCCCTTTCTCCCCTCAAAGAGAGTCCCACCCCTCTCTCCTTGCCAGTACCTGTACTTTGGGGAAAGTTTGGTATCTCACTGTAGTCAAAGATCTGTGTCTGAATTAATTTATCAGTCAGACCTCCTAAGCCAGAACCACAGATCACTGCCACTTGAGGTCGGTGTTTGGTGTGGGACAGAAGCCATTCTGCAGTATGTTTATAATCTTCATATGTGAATCTAGAAAAAAGAGAAAAAAATCAAGGTGAGTTTTGCTCCCATACCAACAGCCTGAGAGACTAATGACCTTTACTACAGAAAGGCTGGCAGGTACACCAAGGTGGCAGGGGACAGAGAAGCTAGTGGGAGAGCTGCCCAGATTGGGGGCTCCTCTCTCTCCCAGGAAAGGCAACACGAAGCTCGCCCACCTGCCCACTCCCCTTTCTGAATCAGACCCACTGAAAGTATGATATGAAATTCATTCAAAAGCCTGACAAAAGTTAATGTTTCCACTACCAGTCCCAACTTAAGTTTTGCTATCACTTTCCATTTTAATATCTCTCCTTATGAATGACAAAGACTTAAAGAAGAAGGGACCAGAGTCCACAGCAAGGAGGGTAAAGAGACTAGGCTCAGTTTTAAAATTAATTGATATTGCTAATAAGCTCCAAATACCTAGTCATGCTTCTGCTCCATAGCTCTTGAACCTTTCTCCCACTTTCCCCCCTGCTGTGTTCTCCTCCCAGTTTGCTCCCATTTTCCCTTCTCTGCACCAAGGTCCTTTGCCCTTCAGAGACCTAAGGACACACACTTACCCAGAACCCATACACTTGTTCCCCTCCCGCCCCAACCAACCTAGAATTTTTCTCACAGGTCCAGTCCAATTCTCACACCCATCTGGGAAAACCAAAGATTGAAAAAGAGGAAGAAGAAAAAAATCAAACTGAGGTGCAACAGAGCTGAATACAATTAAGGAAGCCTCTAGGAAATCCTATCCTTCAAAAGAAGAACTTTGAAACAAATACACCAGGAATGTAGCTAGGTAAGGGATAGGGGCGAGGGCAATGGAGCTGGGGCTATGAGATGATGGAGAAGAGAAGCAGTAAGATGGTAAAACGTTCATCAAATAGCATCCCCAAGAGGTGCAAAGGAAATGAAAGAAGTCAGACCTAGACACCTGGCATATCTAGCCACAGATTACAGGACTTCCTCACTGGCCGTCGTCAGTCTCCCAAGAAACACCCTGGAGCCCCGGCCATCCAAAAGCCAGTGATCCCTAACGCTGGAAACTTGGACTTCGATTTCCAGAACCAAAGCAAAGAGAAGGGTTTTCAAAGATGTGAGGTGTGGATAGTGAGCAGGGTCTGATGCTCAATTCACTAAATAAAGATTTCCTTTTCTCCTAGGAGACTCCATCCCCAACTTAATTGAACCTCCAATTTGGAGGGAAAGGCTGTGCTGGCGAGGGACGTGAGCGGTATCTCCTCTGAAGGAGGAACTCTAGATACGGGCACAAAAAGTACCTTACAGCTTTACCTAGAATGGGAGTCTGTGAAGAGCCCATGGAGATGGATGCGGGCATGCCTCCCTCTGCACTTACTCCCCAAACGTGTGGGTGTGCGCGCACAGACACCGGCTTCCTTTCGGTATAGACTACACTGTACTCACCGGTCCCCTCACTGCTCTAGCGGCGCCACCTCAACTCTATTCCCACGTGCGCCCCTGCCGGCGCAAGCCGCCCCACGGCTCGGTCGCTTTGTCCCTGGCACCCGGCTCCATGCCAGGCCTCTGCATCTCCAGGGCACCCGGCCGGCCAGCTCTGGGCTCGGAGTGCCAAGTTTCCAGGCTTCAGTGACAGCTATTTCCCCTCCCCTGGGGCCTTTGGGGTTCCTCGGGCCTGGTGCCCGCCTCACCGGCTCTCCATGGTCCCGTGGACGCTCTCTCTCTCTCTCGATGCGCCTGACCTTCCCTGCAAGGTTCTGCTCCGCCGAGCTGGGCTGCCGCCGCCGGTTCGGCACTGTAAACTGGGCGCGGGTTTATATCCCCAGCCCGGGAGTGTCCAGCCAATGGCAGCCACGCACGAGGGCCGGCCCCATCTCCATGGTGACACACCCAGTTTCAATTGCTGAAGGCTGGGGTGTAAACCTGAGTTCTCCCCAGGGCTGGACCCTTCCTTACTCGTGCCTCACCCTGCACCTCCAGCAGCATTTCAACCCTGCACCTATTCCTGCACGCAGGGCCCGGTTTTCCAGCAAGAAGGAAACTGTGGGAAGAAGGCTAGAAGCCAGGAGGGGGAGCTCCCCTCCGTGCCAACACCCCTCACCCCTCGCCCATGAATTGTAACCCCATTCCAGGTTGTGTCTGCAGCACACCGTGGTGAGAGATTAAAAAGAGAAAATTTTAAACCTTAGATCGTGCAATCCCAGAAGAAAATTAAGTGAATCTGTGTCTGAGTTACTTCCTGGACAGAGGAAACTGGGTCGATCCTAGCAATATTGCTGACCTGGAGGTTACAGGATCTGGGTCTAAATCTAGCCCAGCCGGGGAGAAGATGAAACTTTTAGGGAAAAGAATTCCTGAATCCTCCACACAAAGAGGGGTAGGAGATGGGAAACCAGACGATCCCTTGATTTACACAACCTGGATCCAAGCAGTTCAGATAACTACAGAAGGACTCATGTAACAAACTACATGATATAACATTCTTGTAAGAATACAGCTATTGCCCTAGCTGGTTTGCCTCGGTGGACAGTGTCAGCCAGTGGACTGAAAGGTCCTGGATTCAATTCCAGTTAAGGGCACATGCCCGAGTTGCAGGCTTGATCCCTAGAGAGGGTGTGCAGGAGGCAGCCAATCAATGATTCTCATCATCAATGTTTCTATCTCTCTCTCCCTCTCCTTTTCTCTTTGTAATCAATATCTGTAAAAATTCAGCTATTTCCTCTCCCCACTTTTACAATTTCAACCAGCCTCACATTAAATCATAAATCAATGGCCCTTGTTTACCTATTGGAATCTTCCATCTGTTTCCACTCACCTAAAATCTAATCCTATATAATAAAAGGGTAATATGCAAATTGACCAGACAGCAGAACGATTGATTGCTATGATGCATACTGACCACCAGGGGGCAGATGCTCAATACAAGAGTGCCGCTCGGCCACAAGCTGAGCACAGTGGAGGTGGTGGGAGCCTCTCCTGCCTCCGCAGCAGTGCTAAGGATATTCAGTGGGGAGCAGGCCTAAGCCATCAGTTAGACATCCTTTGAGGGCTCCTGGACTGCTAAAGGGTATAGGCCGGGCTGAGGGACCATCCCCACTCCCCCCAGTGCACAAATGTTGTGCACTGGGCCTCTAATCCTATATAATGAATAGGTAGTATGCAAATTAACCCTCACACCCTCACAAGATGGCTACAACTAGGCTGGCAGGGGGGCATAGTGAGAGACAACCAAACGACTGAACAGCAGGCTACATGGGTGACTAGGCCAGCAGATAGGGGTCTGTGAGGGGTGACCAGGCCAGCAGGGGGGTGCAGTTGGGGTGATTAGGCTGGCGGGAGAGTGGGGGGCAGTGAGAGGCAACTAGGCCGGCAGCAAGGGCAATAGAAGCAATCAGGCTGGCAGGGGAGTGGTTAGGGGGTGATTAGGCTGGCAGGCAGAAGCAGTTAGGGACGACCAGGCAGGCAGGCAGGTGAGCAATTAGGAGCCGGTGGTCTAGGATTGTGAGCAGGATGTCCAACTGCTGGTTCAGGGCACATACAGGAAGCAACCAAATATCCTCTGAGAGGTCCCAGGTTGGAGAGGGTGTAGGCTGGGCTGAGGGGACCCTCCCACCAATGCATGAATTTTGTGCACTGGGCCTCTAGTGTGTGTGTGTGTGTGTGTGTGTGTGTGTGTGTGTGTGTGTGTGACACAAATCGATGCTTTATTCTATCACTAGGGGCCCGGTGCACAAAATTTGTGCACCAGAGGGGGGTGTCCCTCAGCCAGCCTGCACCCTCTCCAATCTGGGACCCCTGGAGGGATGTCTGACTGCCCATTTAGGCCCAATCCTGGCTGGACATCCCTCTCACAATCCAGGACTGCTGGCTCCCAACTGCTCACCTGCCTGCCTTCCTGATTGGCCCTAACTGCTTCTGCCTGCCAGCCTCATCACCCCCAACCACTCCCCTGTCAGCCTGATCGATGTCTAACTGCTCCCCTGCCAGCTTGTTTGCCCCTAACTACCCTCCCCTGAAGGCCTGGTCACCCCTAACTGCCCTCCTCTGCAGGTCTGATCACCCCCAACTGCCCTTCCTTGTAGGCCTGGTCCTTCCCAAATACCCTCCAATGCTGGCCATCTTGTGGTGGCCATCTTGTGTCCACATGGGGGCAGGATCTTTGACTACATGGGGCAGCCATCTTATGTGTTGGAGTGATGGTCAATCTGCATATTACCTTTTATTAGATAGGGTAGAGGCCTAGTATATGGGTGGGGGCCAGCTGGTTTGCCCTGAAGGGTGTTCCAGATTACGATGGGGGTTCCCTTGGGGCATGGGATGGTCTGGACGAGGAGCCTGTGATGGTTTGCAGGCCAGCCATGTCCCCCAGTGACCCAAGCAGAGGCCCTGATATCTGGGATTTATTTATCTTCTATAATTGAAACTTTGTAGCCTTGAGTGGAAGCCAAGCCCCTGCTTGCTCCATGGCAGCAGCCATTTCTGTTGGGATTTATTTACCTTCTATAATTAAAAGTTTGTAGCCTTGCATGGAGGCATGGGCCTGCCAGGGCATGTAGAAAGTTTGCCTTCCTCCATCACCTGGGAAACCCAAGCCTCCCTCCTGCTCGCTCTGTGGCTGCCATATTGGTTGGAGTTAATTTGCATGCTTGCTCCTGATTGGCTGGTGGGCATGGCTGGTGGGTGTAGCAGAGTGATGATTAATTTGCATATTACTCTTTTATTAGATAGGATTGGTTTATTATTATTATTATTATTATTATTATTATCCCTATTCATCCAGTAATTTTAGCAAAGATAACAGGCTGATTTAAAGTAAATCTTAGTAGGCCTAACCCTGTAGTTCAGTTGGTTAAAACATTCCCCTGATACACCAAGGTTGTGGGTTTCCCAGTCAGGGCACATACAGGAAGCAACCAATGGCCAAGACCGGTTTGGCTCAGTGGATAGAGCATCGGACTGTGGACTGAAGGGTCCCAGGTTCGATTCCGGCAAAGGCATGTACCTTGGCTGCGGGCACATCCCCGGTAGGGGGTGTGCAAGAGGCAGCTGATCGATGTCTCTCATCGATGTTTCTGACTTTCTACCCCTCTCCCTTCTGTTCTGTAAAAAAATCAATAAAATATATTTTTTTTAAAAAAGAAGCAACCAATGAAGGCATAAAACGACAAATTGATGTTTCTCTTCCCCCTTCCTCTCTGTATCTAAAAATCAATAATAGAATTTTAAAGATAAAGTAAATCTTAGTGATCTTAATAATGAGACTATGAACAACTGAGACATCAAAACATTATATTAAATGATGGATAAGATCAGTCACAGGTAAAATTCAGCCCAAGAAAATATCTATCTAATTTAATTGCTGAAAAGCTTTTTTCTAAAAAAACAAAAAACACTCCAAATCCAATCCAACTTACACAAAGACAAGATTTAGAACATGATTATATATAAGAAAGTGAAGCCCTAGCTGGTTTGCTCAGTGGATAGAGCATCAGCCTATGGACTGAAGGGTCCTGGGTTCAATTCTAGGTGAGGGCACATTCTAGGGGTTGTGGGCTCGATCCCTAGTAGGGGGCGTGCAGGAGGCAGCCTATCCATGATTCTCTCTCATCACTGATGTTTCCATCTCTCCCTCTCCCTTCCACTCTGAAATCAATAAAAATATATTTTTAAGTGCAAACTTAATTTGTTTTAATGGACTCTCTAAAGTTAGTGTATAGAAACCAAAAGTAGATGTTCTACAATACAATAAAAATTCAGGGACAAGTCTCAGTTTTCTATAGTAATTCTAAAGCATCATATGGGAAACAATCTGCAGTATATATAAATATTCCCATTTCCCAAGAAATGTACTGTTATGTGACAGTACATTTACCAGACCCCTCCTTGGTCAGATGGCATAACCTTCAGAGCTACACAACATACTCTATTCTGAATTCAAGTTCAGCAACCCAGCCAACTCAAGGCCCAAGTGCCAAGTTTCACTTGAAGCCCCAATCTCTTCAACCTGTTTCACCTCCGACCCAGAGAGGAGTCTACCCTACAAGGTCCAGCAGGTCTTCTCAAGCCACATCTTCATCTTGGTCTATTCAACAAGAGAACCCAGGCTCTAGGTTGCATTAAACCCTACCTTGGATCCTGTCCTACCCCTCACTTTGGTTTATTTACATCTCTTGCTGCTATCCTCACAGTTTTGAACTTTAAATGGTACAGATTCAGGTGTCCTGTGTTTGTGTGCATTTGCTACACCACGAACACTGGTGTATAGTAGATGCTAAATGGTCAAAACTATAAAATGTCTATTATTTCTATTTAGGCCACATTAGCTCTAAAATAATAGGCTAGACCAACCGGTTTGACTCAGTGGTTGAGCGTTGACCTGTGAATCAGGAGGTCAGGGTTCCATTCCCGGTCAGGGTATATGCCCAGGGCTCTACCCTCAGCAGGGGACATATGGGAGGCAGCTGATCAGTGATCCTCTCTCATCATTGTTGTTTCTATCTCTATTTCCCTCTCCCTTCTTCTTTGAAATCAATAAAAAATATATATTTTTTTTTAAATAATAAGCTCCAGCTAGTTTGGCTCAGTGGATAGAGCATCAGCCTTCAGACCGAAGGATCCCTGGTTCAATATCAGTGAAGGGCACATACCTCGGTTGCAGGCTCCCAACCCTGGTCAGGGTGCATGTAGGACGCAACCAATCCGTGTGTCTCTCTCACATCAATGTTTCTCTCTTTGGGTCTCTCCCTCTCCCTTGTACTATCTCTAAAAATCAATGAGAAAATATCCTCAAGTGAGGATTAAACAAATAAAAAATAGCAAAGAAGGAGTTCCCACATGCAGAAGCAATTTCCAAAAAAATAAAAATAAATTAAATAATGGGCCAGTGGCTGTCCCTCTCAGAGCATGCCGTCATTCTTTCCCTTTCCCTTCTACTTCCCCGCAGGCGTGGTAACTTGATCCTTCTCTCTCCTAAGCTCCAAGGACCCTTTTTTTTTTTTTTTTTTTTTTTTTTTTTTTTTTACCTGTGTAGCTTCACAAATGCCGGTGGGCTCACTTCTACTACCTTTGTAACTTTCTAAATAAACTTCCTCTTATAACTTGGAAATAATAATAGGCCAATGTGAGAAGCAAACAAGCATTTGAGATCCAAAAGAATAGCTATTCAGGAAGCACTGACTCAGGCAGAAACCCAAGTAGGAGGTGAAAGGAAAGGAAGTTTGTGAGAAAAGGAAACGGGAGCAAATACACAAACAGAAGGAATTTCTTTAGGTGCAGATAAGCTAACACAATGATGTTAATTCTAAAGAATGTTTTTTAGGCCTGTAGTCATACTATCTGCCTTCCTCTTATCTATAGAAACAGTTGTTTGGGATACAATGTTTCTTTAGTCCAAAGGTTATTTTGACAGTTTTAACATTTCAGGAGTTTGAGGAGTAAGACTTAGAAGGGAACACCCCTTGCTCAGGCAGTTCTGACTCATACCTAAAGTGACCCTGTTTATATTAGTTTTTATAGTCATCTCAAGTGAAGGTCCCATACTCTATTCCAGTGATTTTTCAACCCTTTTCATCTCATGGCACATGTACAATAATCCCTAAAATTCTGTGGCATACCAAAAAAAAAAAATATTTTTTATCTATCTGACTTAAAAAAAATAGATACAATTTGGATCCATTCACACCGGACAGCTGTTTGTTGTGTTGGCCCTTGCCGTTTTTTCATTTGACAGTCTAAGGGGAAAGAGGTCAGTGCACTGGCTGAATAATTATGTGTGGGATGCTGTAAAAATCTTTTGCAGCACACTGGCCGAAAATTGCCGCTCTCCTCCTTTATGACCATTTCCATCTATTTTCAGCACCTCGGCCAGATGTTACCAATTTCTTAGTTTATAATGAGCTTAGTAGCTCAACGATTTTTTTTATAGCAACCCTAGGTCATAGAAATACCTAACAGTTTTGCTTTTTAAGTAGTTGGTTCATAACAATTTAGTAACCATTTTTAAAAAGCAAAATACACAACTTGGAAGGAAATTAATTTTTTTCTTAAATAGCCACAAATAGTTACCAAAGGAATTGATGTGCCTGTTGGAGATTGCACAACTTCTCAAACTGTGGAATCCAACACTGCTACACCCATTTCCTGTTCTGTGATTTTTCACATAGTACTTAATTTTTTGTCAGAGGGAATGAAAAACAGGTTTTGCAAAATATATTTTGAAATCAAAAGGAATGTAGCAGAATCTAATATTCAAATTGTGAATTACCTCCAGCTGCTAATTTGCATTGTACACAGAAATATTGACTATTGCTGTGTTTGGTTTATTTATTTATTTATTTTTTTAAGAATAGTTTATTGATTTAGAGAGAGAGAGGAAGGGAGAGGGAGAGATAGAAACACCGATGTGAGAGCACAATATCCATTGACTGCCTCTTCCACACCCGCTATCCAGCCACAACCCAGGGATGTGCCCTTGAAGGGGAATGGAACCAGCAAACTCCAGGTTACCCAGGAAATACGGGAAGCCAAGCTTCTGCAGCCCTAGTACCTAGGCCTCCATTCTAAATAAAACCAAAAAGAAATGGCTGCTGCCACAGAGCGAGCAGAAGGCTTGGCTCCACTCTAGGCTACAAAGTTTCAATTGTAGAACATAAATTAATCCCAGATCCCAGGGCCTCTGCTTGGGTCGCTGGGAGGTGTGGTCAGCCTGCAAACCACCATAGGCCCCTCACCCAGGCTGCCTCATGCCCCAAGGGAACCCCCACTCTGATCCAGGACACCCTTCAGAGCAAACCAACTGGCCCCCAACAATGCACCAGGCCTCTAATAAAAGAGTAATATGCAGATTGACCATCACTTCAACACCCAAGAGGGCTGCCCCCATGTGGTCAAAGATCCTGCCCGCATGTGGACACTAGATGACCACCACAAGATGGCAAGCAGGGGAGGGCCGTTGGGAGGTTCCACGCCTGCCAGGGAGGGAAGTTGGGGGCAGTAAGGGGAGGGCAGTTAGGGGTTACCAGGCCAGCAGAGGAGGGAAGCTGGGGGCAAACAGGCTGGCAAGGGGAGCAGTTAGACATCAATTAGGCTGGCAGGGAAGCAGTTAGACATCAATTAGGCTAGCAGGGTAATGTTTAGGGGGTGATCAGGCTGGCAGGCAGAAGTGATTAGGGGCAATCAGGTGAGCAGTTTGGAGCCAGTAGTCCTGGATTGTGAGAAGGATGTCTGACTGCCCGTTTAGGCCCTATCCTACTTACCGGATCGGGCCTAACCAGGCAGTCGGACATCCCTCGATGCTTCCCTAATTGGAGAGGGTGCAGGCTGGGCTGAGGGACATCCTCTGCCCCCCATGCACAAATTTTGTGCACAAGGCCTCTGGTAGAAACATAAAGGTCTGCTGTCCAACACTGCTCGGACCTTTTCTGGTCATGCTGCCCTGTACCCACATAAAAGAAGCTGGAACTATGTTTTATTTTATACAGTTAGGGTTCCTGTAGTCAGGAATCAAATAATCATCAAGAGGTGATTATAGCCTATTACTGCTTATTACCCTTTCTTCTATCTTATCACACCTTCTAACTGCTGAGGGACTCCCTTGTCCAAACGTACTCATTAACCCGCCCATCCCCCACACTCAAGAGCAAGGAAACTGAAGAACAGAAGGGATAGGTTCTAAGTCACTCATCATTGCCTTACAGAATGAAAAGATGTCTCCAGATAGTGATTCTCGACATCAACATTTATAGAAGGAGACTCAGCTGCTGAGGATCCTTTAGGTGAAAAATCTATTTTATTTCTGCTCTCTCCACTGAGATGTTTCATTCCCTCTAGACCAGAAGTAGATGTTCTCCTCTTTAAATATTTATTCCACCACCACTACCAACCTTAAATCCTCTATTTGATCTAATTCCTAAAATTAAAATATTATTTTATTTTAGGTGGAGGTTTTCTCCTGTTAAAGGATCACTTTTATTTCTCGTCTCTAAGAGTGAAATTTCTATCTTGCCTCACTCAGTGGCAGGAATAGAGTGAAGATTTTTTTAAAAACTTTTTTTTTTTTAAAGCCCTGGTGTGTGGTTGTAGCATTTTCTCATATGCCAAAAGGTTGAGGGTTTGATGCCCAGTCAGGGCACATATCTAGGTTGTGAATTTCATCCCAGATCAGAGCTCATGGGATGCAACCAGTTAATGTTTTTCTCTCAAATTCATTTCCCTCTCTCTCTCTCTCTCTCTCTCCCCTTTCTCTCTCTCTAAAAATCAATAAAAACATGTTCTTGAGTGAGGATTTTTTTAAAAACTACTTACCCTCAATTCCATCACCCTGAGCACCCAGATAAGGAGACAGACTATACCCCCCAAAAAACAGGACAAAAAACTGGGCACAGAAAGGACATGGAACATGAGGGAGCAAAGGCTCAGTGTAATAAATAGCAATTGACCCCTTAAAACCAGATCACACCCTACCCCACCTCATCCAACCCTTCCATACTAACCCTTGTGTTGGTTAATTCATTCTGCATATCACCTAAAACATTCTTTATATATATACTAGAGGCCTGGTGCATGAAACTCATGCACGTGTGTGTGTGTGTGTGTGTGTGTGTGTGTGTGTGTGTGTCCCTCAGCCCAGCCTGCACCCTCTCCAATCTAGGACCCCTCAGGGGATGTCTGACTGACCATTTAGGCCTGCTCCCATTTAAGCCTGATCCCACTGGGATCAAGTGTAAAAAGCAGTTGGACATCCCTGTCACAATACAGAATTACTGGCTCCTAACCACTTACCTGCCTCCTCCCTGATTGCCCCTAACCTCTTCTGCCTACCAGCCTGATTACCCCCTAACTACTCCCCTGCCAGCCTAATCTATGCCTAACTGCTCCCCTGCCAGCCTGATTGCCCCTGCCTTGTTCCTCCTAACTACCCTCCCCTGCAGGGCTGGCTGCCCCCAAGTGCCCTTCCCTGATAGCCCGGTCACCCCTAACTCCCATTTTCTGCAGTCCTGGTTCCTCTAAAGTGCCCTGCCCTGCAAGCCTGGTCCCTCCCAACTGCCCTCCCTTGCAGGCCATCTTGTGGCCATCTTGTGGCCACATGGGGGTGGCCATCTTGTGTGTTGGAGTGATGGTCAATTTGCATATTACCTCTTTATTATGTAGGATATGTAAGAAGTAGAAGAGATATCAGGGATATGTATGCACAGAAAAGGCCATGTGAGGCCACAAAGGAGAAAGCAGCTATCTTCATGCCCAGGAGAGAGGCCTCCTGACACCTCCTTGATCTTGAATTTCAAGCCTCCAAAATTGTGAGAAAATAAATTTCTGTTGTTTAAGCCACCCAGTCTATGATAATTTGTTATGGCAGCCCTAAAAAACTAATACACCTCCATAGCCTGATTTTTTTCAATCTAAGTGAGAAGACCCCACCTGATAAATATGGTATCTAGTACCAGGGGTATTATTGAAATGATTTACCTACATGATGCAGGACTACCAACCAATAAAACCTCATGCCAGCCTTTAACAACCAATGTCAGCTATGCTAGAGTCCCAAGCTGAATATTCATCTTGCTTTGTACTACAGCTCACAGTATTGCTTGGTACATAAGTTGACTTCAAGATGAAGCTCAAGTGCCCTAACCAGTTTTGCTCAGTGGATAGAGCATTGGTCCCCGACTGAAGGGTCCTGGGTTTGATTCCAGTCAAGGGCATATACCTTGGTTGCAGCTGGATCCCCAGTAGGGGCCATGCAAGAGGCAGCTGATCAATGTTTCTCTCTCATGGATGTTTCCAACTCTATATCTCTCCCTTTCTCTCCATAAAATCAATAATAACACATTTTAAGAAAAGATGGAGCTCAAGTTAATTGATTGATAGCCAGTTATCAAGCAATTTCTATGTGCCAGATATTGAGCATAAAAAGGGCTCCAGTCTGAATACAATGCATTCTGCCACCTCTGTATTTCTGTCCTTTTCAATCTGCTTAGCAGATGATGTGAATGCAAAAGCATTAAACAATAGTCAGAAGACCTAGGCTTTTAGTCCCACTTCAATTTCTCTCAGCTTAAGTGACTAGCTCACAGAGCCTCAGTTTCCACATTTGTAAAATAAAAAATAGTCTTGCCTTCCCTGTCCATATCACAGGGGCATTTGAACCTACTTTATTTTTTTTAATTAAATTTCTTGGGTTGACATTGGTTAATAGGATCATAAAGGTTTCAAATGTACATTTTCACGATACATGATATCTATTACATTGTGTTCCTACCACTCGAATCATCTTCCATCACCATACATTTGGCCCCTTGACTACATCCCCAGTTCCTTCCCTCTGGTAATCACCATACATACTACTGTCCATGTCCATGCGTTTATTTTATTTTTAAAAATATATTTTTATTGACTTCAGTAAGGGAGGGAGAGGAAGAGATAGAAACATCAATGATGAGAGAGAATCATTGATTGGGTGCCTCCTGCACACCCCATTGTAGGGATCAAGCCCGCAATCCAGGCATCTGCCCTGACCGGGAATCAAACATGTGACCTCCTGGTTCATAGGTTGACCTCAACCACTGAGCCACGCCTGCCGCACGAGTTTCAGTTTCATATCCCACATATAAATGAAATCATGGTTCTTGGATTTTCCTGATGGATTTATTTTGCTTAGCAAATGTCAGTATCATAAGGGGATTTGAAATAATAAGACTATAAAATATTTTATTAACTATGATCAAATTACAGATATTATCTTTACTTTTTGCTTTTCTCTGCCAATTGACGGACTCAAGACAGTGCTCAAATCCAAGCTATCCATGAACAATAGAATAATCCTTCATTGTATTCATTGTATTCTTATTTTTTAAAATATAACTTTATTGATCTCAGAGAGGAAGGGAGAGGGAGAGAGAGAAAAAAACATCAATAATGAGAGAGGATCATTGATTGGCTGCCTCCTGCATGCTCCCTACTGGGGATCGAGCCCAAAACCCAGGCATGTGCCCTTGACTGGGAATCTAACCTGGACCTTTCAGTCTGCAGGCCAACACTCTATCCACTGAGCCAAATTGGCTAGGGCCCTTCATTATATTTTTAAAGTTTTCTCTGGCTACTTTGACTAGATATGATTTTTCCCTTAACTCATATTATACTGTTTAATTCATTTGTTATGAAGCACGTTATATCATGATTTTCTAATATTAATTTTTCCATGTAATAAGGATTACTAGTGCTTATATTTTATACTGTTAATTTTTACATTATTATGTCATCCTACCCAGAGTGTCAGTTTCTTCTTTCACAAAGAGAAAATATTTAACAACTATTTTGCAGATATATTAATTGCTGAAATTCTACCATTTATAGTAGGTTGAAAAACAACCAAAGTATTCACCAGGATTTGAAGTTTATTTCCCAAACCTTGAATCTGTGCAGGCCTTGTGACTTGATATGACCACTAGAATGTGTAGGAATGAAGAACTTAAGATGCCTTTTATCTTCTCCTTTCACCCTCTTGGACCATCCATCCTTCAAAGTACCACCAAGTCAGCACCTACAACTACCAGACATATGAATGGGGCCATCTAGGACCATTCAGTTGTTACAGTTACCCTGACTGCAGGATCATGAATGAGCCCAGGGAGACCAGTAATAGAACCATGCAGCCAACTTGCTGAATCATGAGTAAAAAAACACAGTACTTTGTTTGGGTGTTGTTCATTACACAGGAATAGATAATTGAAGACCAGAAGAGGCATTTCTCTCTTCCATACTTACAGGGTTTTTTCCCTACTGTTATGCCCAGATTTCATGATCCCCAAAGACCACCAGGGAGCTGATTCCGATGCAATAGCATAGAGCCTTTATTACAAGCCCGAGCTTGGCTCTCTGCTCCCACCACTACAGTGGCAGGAAGCAAAAGAGGAAGAATATCCCAAGCATGATGATTTTATAGGGAGGTGGGGTCAGATGCAAACCACTGAGTTGGCCGATTCCAATTGGTTGGATGATGGCTGGGGCTAGTGACACAAATAATCCCTAATGCATGTGACCTGTCCTGTCCTTTGCTCTTGATTGGAGCTCAAGCACACGTCCTTTCGCGATTGGCTAATTCAAAGGAAGGGGTTGATCTTTGTGATTTCAAGATGGCAGCCCCCAGGTAAGTTTATACATCACACGGCCTACATGGTGGTTCCTGAGTCACACAGTCCAAAATGGCAGCTGTCTGCTTTGCCCTTTCACTACCTCTTTTTCACAACTTACCTTGTTTTCTGGGCATGTGTCTTCTAGCTACTACCAGATTTTTATGTTACTGGGGTGAGACAGAATTTATTGATCTTAGATCTCTCCTAAAGTACTGTACCCAGAATTGTAGGGAGTGAGTGTTGAGTACATTTGTAGAATAAGTAATGGTGCCTTCCAATGGAGCCTTGGAACTCAAGTTTCAAAGGAATTTATTATATAAATAAATATATTCTTTATTATAAAGCAGTTTCATCATGAGAACACTTGACAGCCATTGTCCTTCCCTTAACCCTGTCCCACACCTACATGAAAAGAGGTTAGTCTGGCATTAAAAGGGATCTGGTCTATGACCTGGGTGGAGGGTGGGGAAACCAGGTGTGGTTCAAGCTTCCATAAAAGCCACAAAAGGTAAGGGCAGGAGCCTGGCAGGGCACTATCATCAAAGATTGAGTTCAGAGGTTACTGATAGACTCTCAGAGTTTTGTTTTTATTTCTGGGAAGGAGTAAGATAGAACCTGTTCTGGCACAAGGACACTGCCAGGACAGACTCTGGCCATGAAAAGCTGGGCCTTGCAGGTGGCTCCCAGCCAGAAGTGTGGTTTGATATGCTTTAGCCAAGTGTAACTCCTACCCTTCTTCTTTACAATGACCCCTTTAGCACACCCTGCCTAAGGTAACTGCAAGGCTGCACAAACAGAATTGCTTCAAGCTAACTTTATGTACCCACCTTTGATTTTGTAACCTATTGTTTAACTGAGATTTTCCATAGCTGCCAGTAATGTAATTGAGCTTTTGTTAAGAGCTGAATCAACCACAAACTGGATACAAAGTGCTTGCTGTAAGGGCTCGGGGCTCTTGTTGCTCGCTGCTGTGACAGTGGAGACTGGAGCCCGGACTCAAGTTCGCAATAAAGGCTTCCTAAATTTCCAATGGGACTGTCTGGTGGTTGTCATTCGCGGGTCACCCCACAACAAACCCTCATCTGAGAGGCTCTTCAGAAAAAAAGTGGCCATTCCAGCATTATTCTCAGTCAAGGAACCCCTACATTTAATAGACCTGAGCTAAGATATTCCCATTCATAACAACCAGATATTTTCCAAGAGCAGGAGCTGGAACCATTTCCATTTGATTTCCTGGTTCTACCTTCTCCTATGACAATGGGCCCTTCCTGTTGTTTACTGGCTTAACTAAAGGATATTACTTAACATCGTAAAACAAAGATTCGCTAAAGTGACTAATTTTGAATTCCAGAATAACAGCCTACTCACCTTATCCTTACATAATCAAGAAAATTCTCCTAAATTATTCTTTGCATAACAAAGCCATTCACCTTGACTGACTGCCCTTGCTCTACCAGGAAACACCCGATAAAGTTGAAACAAAAAAAAGCTTCCTTCCCCTAAGCAGAGAAGAGGAAACCCACACATTTAATCTTTGTCTGGGTACCTATTTAGTAAAGCCCCTATTAATTTTAGCTGCTGTGCAAGTTGGGTATAGATGAATATGGAAGAACAGGAGAGTGGGTAGGTGGATTGGCTCTATGTTTAAATGCCTGACTTAAGAACTTTCCAATACTTATCAGAACAACCTCCATTGCCGCTGGTGCCTGGGGGCAAAGTCACAAGACTGTCTCATCTGCCAAACAAGGTGACAAAAATACCCTTGGGTTTGATTGGTTAACTCGGCAAAAAAAAATAAAATAAAATAAACATTCACCCTATGCGGTTTGGCTCAATGGATAGTGTCAACCTGTGGACTGAAGAGTTCTGGTTTGATTGTGATCAAGGGCATATGCGGGGGAGGGGGGCATGCAGGAGTCAGCCAATTATTGATTATCTCTCACCATTGATGTTTCAATTCTCTCTCCCTCTCTGATATCAATAAAAATATTTTTAAAAATACTTTTCATGCTGATGTGTTTAGGATTGAGGGATCAGAAAATTGAGTAAAACTTTGAGAGCTTTAAGTGGTAGTCGCAGACTCATAAAAATACAATCTCACAATTCAATTAGCACAATTCAATTAGGGATAGGGAGAAAGGTGAAATCTGCAGACCGGCTTCCAGGAGAAGCCAGTCTTGTCTCCCGTTCCAGAAATGACTCCAAGAAAGACTGGGTTATAATTTCAACATTTTAAAACATTTCCTCATGGTACATCTTTCACTGACTTTTTAACACGTTTTCTTTGAGCTCAGTGTCTTACAGATCCTCCTTTAGCTGCGCAGACATCCCAAGCTCCGCACTCTTCCACTGCCCATCCCTGGAGCCACGCCTTCGGGTTCTGGAGCTAAATTCGGGCCAATAAACTTGCGCCCAAGGATCACAAGACAGGGGAACGGAAGCCTCCAGCCCAGGGGATGTCAATCATAACCGCAAAGAGGGAGAAAACTTTCTAATGGTGTCTTTGGACCAATGAGGAGCCATGATCATTCCCCGCGCTGGTCGCGTAACAGAGGACTCGCGGCTTCCTGACACGTGACCAGCGAGTCGGCGCCGCCCCGCCCCACCCGCTGGCCTGGAGGTAGCGCGATGGCCACGCCGCCAATGGCTTGCTCCGCCTCTCGTCACGTGCAGCCTTTGCAAGCCCAGCGGCCTTTCGGAAGGTCACGTGCCAGTTGACGTTTTTTGCAACGCTCCCCAATGCTAGAGAAAGCTGCCTCCACAGGACCGGGAATTGGTTCCTTTCCACGAATGATAACGCGCGGGGGCGGGGACAGCCTATCACGCGCCGCGGGACAGACCAGGGCGGGGCAGGCCGCTGGTTGCGGTGCGAGCCGGGCGCGCGGCGCGCAGGCGCCCTGGGGACCCGGTAGCGGCGGCGGCTGTGGCTGCGGCGACGGGAGCCGGACCCTTGGCCGAAGCTGAAGGCGGTGGTGACGGCCATGGCGGCCGATGGAGAGCGATCCCCGCTGCTCTCCGAGCCTATCGACGGTGGCGCCGGTGGCAACGGAATAGCGGGGCCAGGCGGGAGTGGGACTGGGCCCGGGGGAGGCCTGACCCCCTCAGCACCACCCTACGGAGCCGGTAAACATGTCCCACCCCAGGGTAAGCCGGGCGGGTCCGAGGCGCTCCCGGGGGTGCTCTGAGAGGCGGGATGGGCGGGGCCGCAGGTGGAGGGCGGGGCCCCAGCGCCAGGTGCAGAGCTGCTGCACTTGTGACAGGGCGAGGTTTTCTTCCTTCCCAATCGCCACCCGATCTTGAAAACGGAAGGGGTGTCTGAGGAAGCTGACTGCAGGACGGTCTGTATTATATAAGGCGCCCGCCGAGTTTGGCCGGAAGGATTGAGGACCAGGAAGCGATCCCTGACCCCGGGGAGCATCAATGGTGGTGTCTGCAAGTGATGCCAGCCCTTCTCTTTACCTTCCTCCCCAGCATTTCCCCCGTTCCCCGAGGGACACCCAGCCGTGTTGCCTGGGGATGACCCACCCCCCTACTCACCCCTGACCAGCCCTGACAGTGGGAATGCCCCCATGATCACCTGCCGAGTCTGCCAGTCTCTCATCAACGTGGAAGGCAAGATGCATCAGCATGTAGTCAAATGTGGCGTCTGCAACGAAGCCACCGTGAGTTATACATATACATACACACACATATAAACGCGTTTCCTGAATCCATTTTCTGATTCCTTGATTCTAGACCCTGACCTTCAGCCAGAGCTCTTCATAACACCCAGCTTTCAGTTCTCGAAGTCTCAGACAGCCCTTTCCCCAGAAGCCACTCACCAAAGCTAATGCTTACCATCCTTCACCTTCATACCTATCCCAGATACTTAAGCTTAGTTTTCATTTGCCATTCTCGCGCAGTATGCCTTTATTTCATTTCTCTGTTCTGGCTAAGACTTTTATTTACCTGATCTCTCCTCAGAAGGTGTTTTTGGGGGAAATGAAAGGGATTGGGATTAGAGGTTTGCTTACTGATATTCCCATTATTCTCTAGCCAATCAAGAATGCACCCCCAGGGAAAAAATATGTTCGATGCCCCTGCAACTGCCTCCTTATCTGCAAAGTGACTTCGCAGCGAATTGCCTGTCCTCGACCCTACTGGTAAGAGGCATCAGGTGGGGAACGGCACCAGTGGAGAAACCTGGCAAGCCCCCAAAGGATGAGTGGTTGTAGAGAATGTCGAGGTGAGAGAGCCTCGTGTTCGTTTAGAAGGAGAAAAGGCTAAGGACTGTTGTGCCTCTAGAATGTTGTAGCCATCTCTCAATAAAAAGATTGGGGTGAAATGGTGTACTTGAAGAAGACAGAGAGTTTTGGGGACTGCGTCAGTTATCCTGAGGTAAAAGGGAAAATAGAGACCTGTAGTTAAAGCAATGCTCTTCCTCAAGGGTTCTCTGGGATAGCATTGAGGAGCAGAGTATGTTAAATGTACAGAGAAGTAGAGGAACCTAGTGAGGTAGGGAGTGGGGAGTATGAAGAAGGGGTCCTTAGGATTAAAAACTTTCCAAACACTTTTTTTTTTCCTTGTACAGCAAAAGAATCATTAATCTGGGGCCTGTGCACCCAGGACCTGTAAGTCCAGAACCTCAACCCGTGGGTGTCAGGGTCATCTGTGGACATTGCAAGAATACTTTTCTGGTGAGGAGAGGTGCTGGGAAGTCCTGGGGGACATCCCCAGGAGGAATCATTAATGTGTTTCTGACTTACGATAATGAATCCTAAACAGGCCTGTTCCATGAGAACCCATTTCCCACCCTCTCCTGCCCTAGGACTCTCAAAATAGAAGACCCTGCTTATACTATTAATTGCTTTCTCCCTTTTTTCTCCATAGTGGACAGAGTTCACAGATCGAACCTTGGCCCGTTGTCCTCACTGCAGGAAAGTGTAAGTGATTATGAATGGCATCATTGAGCCTGGTAATCGGGTAATGGGTAGAGTAAAAATTACAGAACCATTTCAAACACGTATTTCTGTTTGCCTCCCCACAGGTCATCTATTGGGCGCAGATATCCACGAAAGAGATGTGTCTGCTGCTTCTTGCTTGGTTTACTCTTGGCAGTCACTGCCACTGGCCTTGCTGTGAGTAACAGATCTGACCCCTTTTACTCTTCAGCCTCATCTCTGTAGGCTAAGATTTGGGAATAGCTAACCTAAAAAAGGGGGGCGGGGATCAAGGGTGTTGTGTTTATTTTGTTTTAACGTATAGAGCAGCTGAAGTTGAGGTGACTGAATAATAGTCTTCTTCGTTACCATAGCAGTAAAGAACAGCCATCTTCTTTAAAAAAAAAAAAAGTTATTGATTTCAGAGTGGAAAGGAGAGGGAGAGATAAACATGAATAATGAGAGAAGGTCATCGATTGGCTGCCCTCTGCACGCCCCACACTGGGGATGGATCCCACAATCCCCGGGGCATGTGCCTTGACCAGGAATCAAACTGTGACCTCCTGGTTCATAGGTCAGTGCTCAACCACTGAGCCACATGGCCGGGCCAGCCATATTCTTTATGCAGAAGATAGGACAGTGGAGAAGTGGCTTAAGTTAGGAGACCTGGTGCAATAGTAAGACATTAAAAAGATGTTTGGGATTGTATGAGTCTATTCCTGCCTAGGGAAAGGAAACTGAACTGGGCCCTTAAGCAGGTGCCTGCAGGTGGCTGGCTGCACATGGACAGGGAACAGGGATTGAAGCTTTTATCTGTTATTAGGGCTGCTAGAAGGTGGTGAGACATGACAGTAACCCCGTCATTTTTTCTTTTTCTTTGTCAGTTTGGGACGTGGGAGCAAGCACGGCGATATGGAGGCATCTATGCAGCCTGGGCATTTGCCATCCTATTGGCTGTTCTGTGTTTAGGGCGGGCCCTCTATTGGGCCTGTATGAAGGTCAGCCACCCCGTCCAGAACTTCTCCTGAGCCCCAGGATGACCCAGACTGTGCCCGGCCCCTCCCTGGTGGGGACAGTGACACTACAGAAGGGAGCCACGAGGAAAGGCTCCCCGGGCTTCTCTGAGAGGAGCCCAGCAGCTGCCTTCCTTTCCCTGGGGAGTGGGAAGGAACCAGGCCCTCACCTAAGTTCGGAGGGGCAGATAAGACTGCTGCAGGCCATCTGCTTTCCTCCTAGGGTTGCTGTACTTAGGGTGAAGTAGGGGAAATGTTGCTCCTAAATCTGGATCTTAAACATATGGTTCTAGCCTTGTCCTTCCTGAATGCTCCCTGAGCCATTCCTGTCCCTTATACATTCCAGGGCAGGGTTGGGGTGGGTTGCCCTGGGGGTTTCCCTCCCTCTTGTGCACCATTAGGACCTTGCTGCTATTGCACTTCACCAGGGACTGACTCTGGCCTCAGTTCCCTCAGTCTCCTCTCTCCCCATTCCATGTCCTGTGGGGGTGGGGCTAACCGCTGCTTTGTACAGAACCACAGGAACTGATGTGTATATAACTATTTAATATGGGGTGTTGCCCTAGTCCTGTGTCTCCATTAATTCCTCCTTCCAACCGTACCCCCCAACAGTAGTATTTCACTGGGCTAGGTAGGGTTGCTGTGTTGGGAGAGGTTAAGGACTCATCCTGTGCTTGTAAATAAATAAGGTCATGACTCTGCCCTTTTCTAATTGTTAATCTATATGTAAGACAAAAACGAGGGGAGTTTGTAGCTCCACAGAGGGGTAGAATACAAAGACAGCAAGACTGAAACTATGACTCTTTATTTTCACATGGACAGTTCAAAGGAAGTCATCAGTAGCTTAATGTAAAAAAAAAAAAAAAAAGGAAAAAACCCCCTACACACACAAAAAAACCCCCAAAACCTTAGGCTGAAGCCCATCTGTCACTAGGAGCCTGGCTGGAGGGAAATACAGTGCAGAATTCTCTTGAAAGCGAGTAAATTTTAAAGCTAATTTGGGGGCTTTATTTCCCAGGCTTAAAATGATTTGGGGGAGGTATCACAGTGCTAGGTATAGGGTGATGGGACAGTGGTCACTGCCCAAAGCCTTGGAACGGATCTTGCTGTCACACAACGCAGGTAGCAGAGAATGAGACACCAGAAAGTAATCAAGGCGCCAACCAACGTTTTTAGATCGAGCATTCATCATGTAGGTCCAAAAGGTATAGGCATAGGCGGTGTTGGGGTAGAGGTGCCGGAAGCTGTCGGCCAGTGGCACAGCCTGCAGCAATTCCCCAAAGCCTTCCCGCTCTTGAGGGGTGAAGCCAGCATTCTTTTTGTTTCCCTTGGGGTTACGGAGGTCAATCTCTTCATGAGCCACATTGAGGTCCCCACACAGCACAAGGGGCTTGCGGGAAGCCACGTCCTTCAGGAACTTGCGAAAGGCTTCATCCCAGCGCTGTCGGTACTCCAGGCGCACCAGGCCTCGGCCCGCGTTCGGTACGTAGGCTGTGACCAGCACAAAGGCGTCATACTCGGCCACAATCACTCGGCCTTCCTGGTCATGTTCCTCCTCACCTGGAGAAATGAAACAGTGTCAGTACAAAAAAGCATACGGGAAAAACAAACTTTAAATGAGTATACGTAAGCAACAGGGAAGTAGAGGATAAAGGAATCAAGAGTTGGGGCTGGAGGGGGGTACTGGTAATTAGAAAGTGCGTAGGCATTAGGAATTAGTAGGCTCTCACCAATGCCATATGAGACCTTGAGCGGGCACTGGCGAGAGAGTAGGCCCACACCACTGTACCCTTCCTTGTCTGAAGGAGCAGACCAGTACTGATGGGATAGTCCAGGCAGCTCTTGAAGTTCAGCTGGTAGTTTATTCTCTGAACATTTGGTCTCTTGCAAGCACAGGATATCTGGGGCTTCTTCCTTTACCCACTGAGTAAAATGAAAGGTGTAAGATAGTATCAATACAGAGGATATTTGTTGAGTCTGTGCTAAGTACTAAAGATAAACAGGAGGCAGGATCTCTGTGCATAAGGAGTGTAACATTCTAGCACAGTAAGCAATTAGATAACTGGTAACTAATGGAAGAAGGCTTACATACAAGCCTGTGGAGATTGTGTTTTTCAATAGGAAGTGGCTAGCTAAGATTTTTAAAGCATTAGTTACTTCGTTTTTTAAATTTTATTGGGGTGATATTAGCCAATAAGATTGTATGTTTAAATAGTACAATTATATATAGCATCTATGAATTGCATTGTGTAAGCACTAGTTATTTAAAAACAATACGCTGGAAATAAAAGTAGAGCAAGTCCAGTAAGATTTTTCCAATATGCTAGGGAAGAGATGAAGAGGTGAAACGTTTAAGACAATGGCAATGGAATGGATAGGCAAGAAATGTTTGGTATGACTTGGTGAAGCCCTCCTTATACCTCTCCCACAAAAAACACACAAAACTTTAAAAAAATAAACCTTCGTGGTAGGTACTAAAATGGGAAAAGGTAATTAACCCCCAAGATCATTCAATACTTAAAGACTATCTCTTTCCCCTCCTTGATTTCCACTCACATCTAATCCTTTCTTCTTAATCCAGGCTCGAAGCCCATCCACATTCCAGGAGCAGATCTTGAGGGTGGCTGATTTGCCACTGGGCGAGGTTTTCTGATCTGGGGGGTCCTCATAGAGGACTGACCCCTCTCCTGCCGCCTCTTTTTCATTTTTCTTTGCTCCTGCTCCCGCCTTACGCTTCTTGGCCTCTGGTTCTATAAAATAAGTAGTACATAGTGATAAAAGTTGGCGGTAAACAACTTTCATCCGGGGTTAACTATAGGCCCACTGAGAGCATGCAGTGCCTCGAGTTCTTCAAACTCGGTCCGTACTTCCCCTTTATCGAGTAATTTGGAAGCACCACCATCACAGCCTCTAGGGAGAGGGGCTCATTTCACTCTCTTACCGATCTTGGGCTCTTCTCCGTCTTCAGCCGCCGCTCCCTTTTTCCCACGCTTCGGCATCACTGAAACGCACGCCCTCCTGCACCACGCCGCCCTGCGGAGCAGTATTTTCACCGCCTCGCCTACAGATGCAGATAAACGGTGAAGGCAGCTAACGCGGGGGAAAGGCTCCTCCGCCGAGAGCGGCGCGTTATCTTGGGATCCCTTCCCGCCTCCCTGCGCCGTAGGCTCATTAGCCCCTCACCCACGACACTAGATCATTCCAGTGATCTATGTACCCTCCTGCAAGACCTTCCCTCAGGCCAACCGAGGGCCTCAGGCACGGATCCCGGCTTACGCCACCCGAACGGACGTCCAGAAAAGCCCTTGCGATGGTCAAAAGAGCAGCAACCCGGTATCTGACCTGCGAAAGTTGCCGCCGGGATCCTTCTCACCCGAGCACAAAGAATGGAGCACGCTGTGCCCCCACGTGGGTAACTGGCGCGGTCACGTGACCCGGGCTAGCCCCGCGTAGCGCAGGGACGCCGGCGATTAGTCCGCCTGGCACCACGTGACGGGGGACCTAGGCCCGCCCTTCTCCAAAGTCTCCCGGCGACTAAAGGCCCCAGCCCTCCATTGTCGGACTGTTTATCCGTGTGCCCGCTGCACGACTCCTCCCGCCGCCCCGGCCGAGGATCCCAGCGCGGTGCAGGAGAGAAAACCAGTGCGTGGGGGAAGGCTGGGCCGGAGCCCCGGAGAGAGGCACAGGAGCAGGCAGGCGTGCGAGGAGCGGGTGCCGGCTCGGCGTCCCTGGCAGTTAGGAGGACAGTTTCCTGAAGGGGCCTTGACAGGTCGCCGAGACGACGTGGGGGCGGGACGGCGCGACGAGCGAAGCTGTTAGGTGCCGGTCCGTGTGCGTTCCGCCCCTTAGCTGCTGCGGACTCCTTCCCTTGCACCCGGAGCGGTGAGGAGTCCGCGGCCGCCGTGTTAGCCAGGACCCCGCGGGTGTCTTCTCTCCGCTGCGGCCATGCCCACTGTCCTGGGCTTCGAAGGCAGCGCCAACAAGATTGGCGTGGGCGTGGTGCGGGACGGCGCGGTGCTGGCGAACCCGCGGCGCACTTACGTCACGCCTCCGGGCACGGGTGAGTAGGGAACTTAAAGTTGGCAGCGCGCTGCCCCGCCCGACATCATTTTCCATCTTCCTGACACTAGAGAAGTGGGGCGTGGAGCGCATTGCCCCCTCATAGCGGGGTTTTGATTCGACGTCACAGAGCCGATGGAGAGGAGTCCCAGGCACTTGTACCTGGATCTTCAGGGCCCGTCCAGCTTTCATTGGGTGCCTTTTCTGTGCTAGGAGTCAGTCAGCTAACTGTTGGATACAAAAAGAGTTGCATACAAAAGCAGATGTGACGAGCCTGCTATGGAGATCGACATGTAAACCGAACTTTATAATAAATAGCATAGCATATAAATGTAATCAAAAATTCCAGAATGAGTGTAAAGAGTCCCAGTTTAGGTATCAGACAGAACTGGCCGGCTTTGCAGTATTCATGCTCTTTATGTGTTTTGGGAATTCTTTACTCTTAAAACGGGGATAAATACCTGCATCATGGGGTCTTGAGAATTAAAGTACCTGTCACATTACAGCTTGTAATAAATATTATTTGTAAGTTATGATGTTCTATCATGCCTACCCTCTCCCATATCACCTGTATGTGTAGGAAAGGGCAACTGACGTGTGTGTACCCGAGAAAAGGCTCCCTGAGCAGGTGATGTTGTGACAGGTTACTCATTAGAAATAACTACATGTATGTTCAGCACTCAGTTTTCTAGGCATTTTAGCAATGGGAATGCAAAGATGAGTAAAAGGGTCAGTGTTCTGAGATGCTCACAGTTGAACTGGGGAAACTACAGGTAATCATAATGCTATAATTGTTACATGCAGTTCTAAGCATTTTTGCCACAAGCATTTTCACTGCACAACTCATTGACCTTAAGGCAATTACACTACAGAAGATAAAATAACCGGTTGACAGTTTGGTTAACAATTGGCAGATTTAATATATTTCAGGTAGTTGACAGTTTGGTTTTATTTCTCCGTTGAGGAAATTGTTGCAGTTACTTCCATTTTTGTATTAAAGAAATCATAGTCCTCATAATGGTCTCTGCAGTGATGAGTAGATACGGTAATCTTCAAATAGTGGATGATAATAACTATGTATAGGCCAGATTGCGTAGCTATGTGAAAGTCAGATTGCATAATATACTAGAAAATGATAATTTATCAGTTTGCAAATCCTTTGTGAGCAATCTTCCCTCCCACCCATCAAAACCAAAAGTTTACCAAACAATAGCAAATACAAAAGAGGCAGCTACTAATTCACAACAGTCTTCGAGAGCATTAGTTACCGATTTCTTTTGCCCTGGCTGGTTTGGCTCAGTGGATAGAGCATCAGCCTGAGGGCTGGTTCCAGGTTCGATTCCTGTCAAGGGCACATCCCAGGTTGCAGGCTTGATCCCCAGTAGGGGGCATACAGGAGGCAGCTGATCAATGATTCTCTCATCATCATCGATATTTCTAACTCTCTGTTCCTCTCCCTTCCTCTCAGAAAACAATATATATATATGTGTGTATATATATATATTATATATATATTATAACTATATATATACATATACTTAAATATCGATTTTTTTAGCTGAAACTGATACTTAATGAAGGATTATAGTGAAAAAGGAAAAATGTGATGCCAAATAAGGAGATGAAATCAACAAGCAAAAAGTATACTATGAACAAAAGACTTAGAAGACAATGTATTTTTATTTTTCACAATAAAGTGTTTTTAATTTTGTGATTAATTTTTCATGTTTCTCTTTTCCGTTATCGTATCTTTTACTGTGCAATTGCCTTAAGGCCAAGTATTTGTGCTACAAAAATGTTTGTGGAGGAAATGCTTGTGGCAGAGATGTTACAGTAAACAGGCTCACGATGAAAATACTGCGCATGGTTAACTGCAATATTGTGGTCATGCGCAGGGTGTGTAGGGTCATTAGAGAAGATCACCAAAGGATATGAGGTAGTTGTCACCTGGATTGATTTCTAAAGGCTGAGAAAAAGTTGGGATATGAAGAAGGGCATTTGGTGGGGTGGTCATTCTAGCTGAACAGACTAGCAATAGTATGTCTGAGCACCTGGAAGACAGGATGCTTGAGGAGAGTGAAAGGGACTCTTCCTACTACTAAAACGCCTGTCTTGGATTGCTATCTGCCTTTTCTCCCAAAAACCCCTATAATCTCTGACTTCTGTTCACCCCCTAGGATTTCTTCCAGGTGATACTGCCAGGCACCACCGAGCTGTTGTCCTGGACTTGCTGCAGGAGGCACTAACAGAGGCTGGCTTAACCTCCCAGGATATTGACTGCATTGCCTACACCAAAGGTATGGCGGGGTGAGTGGTGGGCAATGGAAGAATACACCTGGAATGTGGCTATGTCAAAGTAGCTTACTGTTTGCTCTGCTGCCATCACTACCTCAGCCCTCTCTCTCATATTACCTGCTTCCTCAATCTGTGAAGGATTCTAACTCATTTCAATCTCCCTAGGCCCTGGCATGGGTGCCCCGCTGGTTTCTGTGGCAGTTGTGGCCCGTACTGTGGCCCAGTTGTGGAATAAGCCATTGCTAGGAGTGAACCACTGTATAGGACACATTGAAATGGGCCGCCTCATCACTGGAGCCACCAGCCCAACTGTGCTGTATGTCAGTGGAGGAAATACACAGGTGTGTAGCAGACTGCGCCATTCTTAATTTCTAAGGAACTGTACCAGCACCTTTCATGCTCTACTTGAGTGGCAGGAACTGCAAAAACAAAGCAGGGCTCGTTTGAACCTAAACTGTGGCACACTAGAAAATCCACAAGACAGTTTTAACAGAATAGATTTCGGCAGGATAACCAGAATAAGATTACTTTTATATACAAAAATTAGGAATTTCCTTATAAAATGAAAGAATGGTAAGGATTGAAACCCTCAAAATAAAGGGTATCCAATGTCATTATTCTGAAGCTAATTCTTGTACAGATCTTAGCAATTAAAACTAAAGGGCACTACACGATTTGTTTATTTATAACAGTAATATGTTTTGTTTGCATTTCTGGTAGAAATATATAGAAGTTATTTTAAGGGTGTAAACATACAATTTTTAAAGCACTTTATAAATGGTTAAAGGTATTTTAAGTTTATCGGGGAAGTCATAGTTGTTTGCGGTACCTTATAAGACCTTTTTAGGTTGGGTTTGGAGAACTCCAATCTTTTTTCCCAAAGAACACCTGTCAGAAATATTCATCGTCCCAGCCTATGAAAGGGTCATGTTCTAAAACTTCATTGCGTGAAATAGTTGTTAAAGATGAAGCACACATTACCACGAAAATAACGTGGGAACTTTAACAGGTAGAGGGCACGTGTGAGGCCTGAAGGATGACATGCAAGGTTAGGGACTTGGGATGTGGAAAGTAGCAATGGAAGCTTACAAGGGTTAAGAGGCTTAGAGTTTATTTCCAGTCAAAGGCACACGCCTCTGTTGCTGGCTCAGTCCTGACCCTGGTCAGGGCAGGTGCAAGAGGCAGCTAATCTTCCTCTCTGTGTGTGTGTCTCCTCCCTTTCACTCTAAAAAAGAAAAACATCCATGGAAAACTGTCCTCGGGTGAGGAGCAACAAAAAAAAGAAGAAGAAGAACAAAGTCAGGAAAATTTCCTTCCCCTTTTGTCACTAGCCTTTCTTTTTTCTTTTTTATCTTTACCCAAGGATATGTTTTATTGATTTTTAGAGAGGAAAGGAGGTGGAAGGAGAGAAAGAAACAAATATCAATCAGTTGTCTCTACTGGGACCGAACCCACAATTGACCAGGAATTGAACCCCCAACCTTTTGCTGCACAGGATGATGCTCCAACCAACTGAGCCACCCAGCCAAGGCTATCACCAGCCTTTTGATAGCAGAGTAAAATCTACATCAGACTGCAAAGAAATCCTGTGTAGCACCAGGGGAAAAGAGACTTCTCTGGTTCCTAGGAATCACTCACTGCCAAAAATATGAAGCATGTGTGTCAGTGGGTTCTATGTTTTCTGTGTTAGAAGCTGGTCACTTAAAAAGAATGGATGGAAGTTGATTGCCAGGGTTGAGTTGGATCAGCCATCAATCTGATCCAAAATGGGATTTTTGAGGTGTTTGTTTTTTTTTAACCACTACTCTTCTCATGTTTACAAATAGTACTGCCCTGATAGGATGCTCTAAAAGGACTCTGGTTCCTTGTCTTAAGCAGGAAAGCCTGTTTCTTAGTCTGTCCCCTGTCAAGACTGCTTTTAAGGGATATGTTAGGAATCTCCAAGCTAGAAAAATGTATTTGAAGTGACAGTTTGCTTCTGCTCTGACCTTCTTTGTAGATTAGGAATCTGCGCTGGGAATATTCAAGGTATATGTGAGTTTAGAGTTTGGCAAAGCACTTTCTATTTCTTATTGGACACTGTAGTAGCCATGTTGATCCTCCTTTGCTATATCCTTCCCCAAAGCCAACTACTCCTCTTTACAGACTTGAGGTTTTCATGGACATCCTCATCACCCTTAGGTGATTGCATATTCAGAACACCGTTACCGCATCTTTGGGGAAACCATCGATATTGCTGTGGGTAATTGTCTGGATCGTTTTGCTCGAGTACTGAAGGTAAGCTATTGGGCTGCAGAGAACATAAGATCTGGATGACTTTTGGGGGAGCCATGAAAATGGAGGGAGAAAGTAGTAAATTCACTTCTTATGTTTCTTGGATATCTGACTTTATCGTCGTTTTTTGTCTGCTAGATTTCCAATGACCCAAGTCCAGGCTACAACATTGAACAGATGGCAAAGCGGTAAGGGGCCATAAGGTGGAAAGATGCTGGCTGGTGGGGCTTCTGGCATTTTTTATGTACACATTAATGAGGTTTGGGAGAGGCTTTGGAGGGTGAGCAATCAGCTGACTTAGTCTTAGTGCCTTGTGTACTCCCACACAGAGGCAAGAAGCTAGTTGAACTGCCATACACTGTAAAAGGAATGGACGTCTCATTCTCAGGGATCCTGTCTTTCATCGAGGTGAGTGTGGAAGAGGTGAGAAGATGGGCACTTGCATGTTTTTTAATGAAGCATATCTTGTTTTGCTCACCATTGTATTTCCTGCATATATCATAGTACTGGCCCATATTTGATGCTGAATAAATTCATTCAGCAAATATTTATTGAACTAGAGGCCCCATGCACTGATTCATGTATGGATGGGGGTCCCTAGGCTTGGCTGATGAGCCATTGCGCCCAGTCTGATTGGGACAAAGGGGGCTGGCTGGCCCGGAGGAACCCAGGGAGGGTTCCAGGGTGTGTACAGCCCTCACCCCAGTCCCCATTGGTCAGACCCCAACAGCAAGCTAACCTACCAGTCAGAGCATCTGCCTTCTGGTGGTCAGAGCTTGCATTCTAACAGGAGGTGGATAAAGAAACAAAAAGGGAGGAGGGGGAAATAATAAAATATAAAGGGCTGCATAGTGATAAGTGATGAAGAGAAATGCAGCAGGGTACGGGAGGGGTGGGGAGGATGGGAGGATATTCATAATTATTGACTCTTGAATGAATGCTGCCCATTCTGTAGTTTGGTACCAGCGAAGGACCAAATGCGTGGTCAATTGAGTTGTGGTGAAACATGGTGATCCTCCAAGTACATAAATTTTTATTCTCGTGCCATCTGCCAAACCACTGTTCATTGTTTTATCTGTTTCCCCACCATTTTTTTTCTAATTAAATTTATTAGGATGACATTGGTCAATATGATCATAATAGGTTTCAGGTATGGCTTTCTATGTTACAAAATCTGTATTTTGCCCTGTGAGCCCTGCACCCAAAATCAAACCTTCTGTCATCATTATTAGGACCCTTTTCTCCCCTCCCCTACTCACCCTTTCTCTCTGGCAACCACCACACTGCTGTTTGTGTGCATGAATTTCAGTTTTATATCCCACATATGAGTGAAATCATATAGTTTTTAGCTTTTTCTGACTGACTTATTTTTTAAACTACTTTTTTATTTTCTTTATTGATTAAGTATTACATATGTGTTCTTATCCTCCCATTGCTTCGCCCCTCCACCCCTCTCCTCCCCACCGCTCATGCCCTCATGCCCTGGTGTCTGTGTCCATTGGTTAGGCTTATATGCATGCAACTCCTTTGGTTGATCTCTCCTCCTTCCCCAACCCTCCCTGCCTGAGTTTTGACAGTCTGATTGATGCTTCACTGTCTCTGGATCTGTTTTTATTCATCAGTTTATGTTCATTATATTCTACAAATGAGTGAGATCATGTGATATTTGTCTTTCTCCAACTGACTTATTTCGCTTAGCATAATGCTCTCCAAGTCCAGCGTAATATTCTCAAGGCCCATCCATATTGTTGCAAATGGCAGTATTTCATCCTTTTTTGTGACTGTGTATATGTATTCCATTGTGTATATGTACATCATGTTCTTTATCCAGTCCTCTTTGCTCTTTGGTTGTTTCCATGTCTTGGCCACCATGATAATGCTACAGTGAACATAGGGATGCATATATCTTTGTGAATACATGATTTTGAGTTTTTCGGGTATATATGCAGGAGAGGGATTGGTGCCTCATATGGTAGCTCTATCCTTAATTTTTTGAGGAATCACCAGACTTTTTCGTAGTGGTTGTACCATTCCCATTAGCAGTGAACGAGGGTTCCCTTTTTTCCACAACCTCTCCTTATTGCTTGTCTTTTTGATAATAGCCACTCTAACAGGTGTGAGGTGGTATCTCATTGTGGTTTTGATTTGCATTTCTCTAATTACCAGTGAGGTTGAACATCTTTTCATATACCTATTGGCTGTTCGTGTGTTATCGTGGGAGAAGTGTATTTTCAGGTCCTCCACCAACTTTTCGATTGTGTTGTTTGTTTGGTTTTGAGTTTTATGAGTTCTTTTCCCCCCGTTAATAATAGGATGTAGCCCAGCGGATGTTGGCCACAGGCGAGTGTACTCCTGAGGATCTGTGTTTCTCCCTGCAGGTAATGGAGTAAAAAGCTGGGACAGAAAGCTGGGGCTGAGTTGGGATTCCCCCTGATGTTTTCTTCTTGTCTGTCCCCTACAGGAAACTGTGTTTGCGATGCTGGTAGAGATCACAGAGCGGGCCATGGCACACTGTGGCTCCCAGGAGGCCCTGGTCGTGGGAGGTGTGGGGTGTATGTATCATTGGACTCCTCCTGTTCTTGTAAATCCTGATAGTGTAAATCTGAGGGTTTGGGGAAATTACTAGTTTCATTTCTTATCCTATGCCTCCCAATCCTTGCCCCCTATCATACTGCACTTTCCTAATTAAATGCACATGCGGCATACAGCTAGACTGGAGAAATAGCTAAACTAAGTTAATCCTACCCACCACCTCATCATAGGTAATATGAGGCTACAGGAAATGATGGAGACAATGTGCCAGGAACGTGGAGCCCGGCTTTTTGCCACAGATGAGAGGTAGTAGTCCTTGTTCTTTCTTGATTTTTTTTCCTCCAATTACTGTAGTTTTTCTACCTTCAGATCCCAAATTTTATATCTCTTTTTCCTTCCCAGATTCTGCATTGACAATGGAGCCATGATAGCCCAGGCTGGCTGGGAGATGTTTCGGGCAGGACACAGGACTCCCCTCAGTGACTCTGGGGTCACACAGAGGTAAGTACCCCCTTGGAGGGTGTAGATAAGATTATTATGGGAGGTAGGTAAAAATCAGCACATCAGAGGGTCCAGAATCTGAGAGCAGAGAAGAATGGAAGATGTTAAAGGATAGTCCATCCACCAAGTTTTTCCTGTTTTTTCACAGGTATCGGACAGATGAAGTGGAAGTCACCTGGAGAGACTGACAAGGTGGACAGGATCAGAGTAGATAATGCCCTAAATGAAGCCCATTATCTCCGTCCTGACGGGAGTCCTGGCCAGGCTGTGGACTCCCCTTCCCATCGTTTGAACCTCCCCTTCCTATCATTTGAACCTCCCCTTCAGCAATAAAATATTTTTGGTTTTGTATGTTGGAAATGGGCTTGTGTTTTTTAGGAACAATGTAGAGATGGCACTAATAAATTGGTGGTAGTGGTGTGAGTGGATAAGGAGGCAGAAGTCAGAGCAGCATAACCTTGGGGATTGCTACTCTAAAGCAAAGATTGAGGGGATGTCTTAGGCCCTCTTCTAATATCTCTTTAATAGTGGTATCATAACTAATATTTTAGTTTCAGGACTTGTGCTGCTTTACATTCATAGTCTCATTTAAATTCTTTGCGATAGATGCGCAGAACTTCCTTCAAAATAGCCTGGAGCCAGGTATAATTGTATACTAATTTAAAACTCAAGAATAAAACTGTCCTGCCCTGGCCAGGTGGCTCAGTTGTTTGGAGTGCCATCTGTACACAGAGGTTACAGGTGGGCTCGATTCCCTCTTAGGGCACATTCCTAGGTGGTTGGTTCGATTCCTGCCTGGTACAGGAGGCAACTGATCAATGTTTCTCTCTAACCTCAATGTTTTGCTTTCTCCCTCTCTAAAATCAATGAAAACATGTCCTCTGATGAAAATAAAAGAATGAATAAAACTATCACCCATGCGTGCATTTAATTGGAAGGCTTGAAGGAGGTCCCCACATACACAAACCTTGTGAGAATTAATGTCATCATGCTCTTGGTCTTGTTTATGTCAATCAACATAAGAAGTTCCAAACTACCAAGTCATCTCTCATCTTTTAGACTAATAACCATTACTCTTCACCCATCTACCTTCTTCTCCTAACTTCTGGAATTCTTTTGTGCTCCTTTCAACTAATGGCCAGTTACTAACAACAATCCCTACACCCTTAGCCTCTCCTCCGAATGTTCCCTTTTCATTTCTGCTCTGAGCCCTGCTTTCTCCTGCGGACTCTGCTTTTGCTTTCACCTCCAATGGTGGTGTTTCCTCTCATCCATTGTACCATTGGGCCTAGAGGCAGTGAATTTTTCTCGTTTTTCCTTACACCATTTTCTCTTATCCATAACACTCCAGCTTTGAAACATTTGTCATTCACTTATACCATGTCAATATCATTCCTGTCATGAATCTTGATTTCATTATCCATGTGGATTAACTTTCTAATGCTCTCATTTGCTCCTTTGGTGATTTTGTTCTCCACCCCCTCTTCAACCATTCATTCCCTTGGTAATATTCTAGACCAGTGGTCAGCAAACTGCAGCCCTGTTGACTAATGAGTTTGCCGACCACTGTTCTAGACCTACGACCACTTCATAAATCATTCCCAAATATCCCACTCTCCCACCATTACTCCGATCCTTCCAGTTTATCCCCTTTAGTGGAATGAATCCAACAATTCATCCTTTCACCAGGACCTACAATCCATTGATCTTCCTTTCCACTAACCTCATCCCCTCTATGTCTTCATTTCCCTCCTCCATCTAAATTTTAATTATGAGCACTTTGTTGCAAACACCTCACCTCCCTTGTCTTTAGGTTTGTAGTAGTCAACTCTTCACCTTTGTGCCTAGACCCATGCAGCTGAAAGGGGTGGCCAAAAGCTTAATTTGTCTTTCTTTAAATCCATCACCATGAAACTTAAGTGAGTCCTTTAGACTACCTAGCAATACCCCCTAAATCCCCCCTCATTCTCACTCTTACTTTGGTTCCTATTTTATTTTATTTATTTATTTATTTTCATCTTTATTGTTCAGTTTGTTAATTACATTGATCCCTTCTCCCCCCCCCCCCAATAGTTCCCCTCCACCTGGCACCCATCCCACCCTCCGCCCTCACCTCCTCCCCACTGTCATCTCCCATAGTTGCATGATTTTTGTCCAGTCTCTTGCTGCACTTCCCACACCCCCCTTTTCCCCAAGAGTTGTCAGTCCATTCCCTCTCTATGTCCGTGATTCTGTTACATTCACCAGTTTATCCTGTTCATCAGCTTATTAATTCACTTGATTTTTATATTCATTTGTTGACAGATGTGTATTTGTTGTTCATAATTTACACTTTTATCTTTTTCTTCTTCTTAAAGAATATCTTTCAGCATTTCATGTAATATTGGTTTGGTGGTGATGAACTCCTTTAGCTTTTTCTTATCTGCGAAGCACTTTATCTGACCCTCAATTCTGCATGATAGCTTTGCTGGGTAGAGTAACCTTGGTTGTAGATTCTTGCTATTCATCACTTTGAATATTTCTTGCCATTCCCGTCTGGCCTGCATTGTTTCTGTTGAGAAATACGCTGACAATCTTATGGGTGCTCCCATATAGGTAACCATCTGTTTTTCTCTTGCTGCTTTTAATATTCTCTCTTTGTCTTTTGCTCTTGGCATTTTAATTATGATGTGCCTTGGTGTGGTCCTCTTAGGGTTCCTATATATTGGGGTTTGGTGCACTTCTTGGATTCCTAAGTCAATTTCTTTCACCAGGTGTGGGAAGTTTTCAGTCACTATTTCTTCAAATAGGTTTCCATTGTCTTGGTCTCTCTCTTTTTCTGGCTCCCCTATAATTCGGATGTTGGTATTCTTGAGGTTGTCCCAGAGGCACTTACACACTATCTTCAATTTTTTGGATTCTTTTGGTTTCTTGCTTTTTCAGCTGAGTGGATTTTACCTCTTTGTATTTCAAATCTTTAACTTGGTTCTCGGGGTGTTCCAAAGCACTTTTAGGTCTTTGTATAATATTTTTTATTTCAGTCAGTGTATGCTTAATTTCTGGTTGTTCCTTTTTCATATCCTTGAGGGTCTCCTTCATATCCTTGAGGGTCTCCTTCATTTCCTTGTAGGACTCATTCATTTCCACGTTGGTCTTGATCATTTCCACGTTGGGCTTGCTTATTTCCTTGTAGGCCTCGACCTTTTGTTGGAGCCTCTTGAAAAACCCTATAACCGTGGTTTTGAATTCCATGTCCAGTCGTTTTTTTCCCTCCATTTCTTTCACATCTGATTTCTTTCCATGTCTCTGCATGGTGGCTGCTTCCCTGAGTTGGTCAATTAGCTTTGTGTGGTAGACTTCCTACTAGGGACATTGGCTCAGCCTCCCCGGTTACCTGAGGTGGATATGGGTTGCACAGTCTTGCTGAATTTAAGCTCAGGTTAATCGTTGTTAGCACTTGGAGGGGCTGACCTCCAGGCCAATTGTCTGTGACATTCAGCTGTGCTCAGGTTGGATGAGCGGAGTCTCCAGGCCAAGCAAACAGTGTTAGTTCCACCCTGTGCGGCCCCAGGAACTCTGTGCCGGGGGCAATGGCCGCCAGCACCTCTGAGAGAGAGAGCTGCTGTGGAACTCCACCGGCTGCCAGGGAATTCAGACTCTCCCCAAATGAGTCTGCACACCCAACGTCTCACCCAGGGTCGTAAAACAAAGCAGTCTGACGGTTTTCCAAATGAGAGAGCAAGTCGCGAGCGCTCTCCACGCAGTCACGCAGCTGCGTTGTTACCAAGTTCACGCGCAAGCCCGCCCTCTCCACAAGCTGGCAGACCCCTGTAGCACCCGAGCTTCAGCGTGCCCTTTCACTGTCCATTTTTCACCCTGTATGATAATGGGTTCCCTGGACTTCGCCCAGAGCTGGAGAATCAGTCCAGTGGGATGTCTTTGTCTCCCCGTTCGAGAAAACTGGCCGGTTTTCAGCCGCCCACCCTATCCGCTGGCGCGCACTCCAAACCTCTCTTCGCGCGAATCTTAAATGCTGTCCTCAGCCGCTCCTCAGAGTCACAGTATCTTATCTTCACTTTTATTTGTGGAATTTTCACTTGGCCAGCTTTCTGGTGATTCTGGAAGGTGTTTGTTCTTTCGTTAAGTTGCAGTTTCAAAATTGCCGTGTATGATGGCAAGATAGGTGTTTTACCTATGCCGCCATCTTGGTTCCTTCACTGGTTCCTATTTTAAAGAGAAAATAGAAACAATCAGTAAATGTTCACAAGCTCCCACCACTACATTTAACTGTATCAATGCTATACTCCATATACTCTGCTTTTCCTCCTGTTTCTTGCTATATACCAGTGGTTCTCAACTGGGAGGTACTGCTATTGCCCAGTGGCCAGGGATGCTGCAAATTGTCCTGCAATGCACAGAACAGCTCCCCACACAAAGAATTATCTGGGCAAAAATGCCATTGGTGTCTCCTCTCCAAAAATTTGAGCAGTACACTCCATACTCTAGCTTTTAAGGATGTCTCTCAACAATTCTCCCTCCTTTTCTTTAGTCAGTTTTTCCTGGATCTTCCTATCAGCACACAAAGATGCTGTCATTTTTCTCATCTTACAAATACATGAACCCCTACATCCCATTGTCACTTCCAATAGCTTCCCATTTTTTGGCCCCATTTTACAGTAAAAGATCTTAAAAGTTGTCTTTAGTTCCCACCAATTCCCCATTTAGTCCGTTCCACCAAGACTGTTCTTATCATGGTTACCAATGGTAACTTGGACAAACCTAAAGGTACATTCTGTCCCATCGTACACAAGCTGTCAGCAGCATTTGACTCCCTCTGAAACGTTTTCTTTACTTGGCTTTAGGACATGTGCTCTTTTTGCCTCCTAGCTCACTGACTATTCTTAGTCTCATTTTCTGGTTTTCCCGATCTCTACAAGCTCGTAACTCTAGGGTTCAGTCCTTGACCACTTCTACACACATACCTGCAGTGATTTCTTTCAGGCTTTTTAAAAATGTTGAGTTTTAAAAATATATATTTTTGTATTGATTTCAGAGAGAAAAGAAGAGGAAGCGAGAGATATAAACATCTAGGCCCAGTGGCAAGTGCCCCTGACCAGAATCCAACCAGGGACACTTCAGTCTGCAGGTCAACACTCTATCCACTGAGCCAAACCAGCCAGAACTCATTCAGTCTTTTACATTAAGAATATTTTAATGTGGATGACTCCAATTTTTTAACTTCAACCTGGACTTCTGTCCTGAATATCTAGTTGCCCATTGAATATGGATTTGGATGGCATCTCAAATTTGATATGCTGAAGTTGAATTTTTTCTCCCAACTTACGGCTGCAGTCTCCTATTGCAATAAATGACAATTTCTGTGTCATAGTACCTTGGTATTATCTTTGACACCTCTCTCATCTTCTCCAGTTTATCAAATCATGTTGCCTTTACCTTGAGAATATATCCAGAATCCCATTTCTTTTCATTTCCCCTGCCTCAACCCAAAACAAAATCAGAATTACTGCAGTAGCTGGTCTATCTGTATCTACCATTGTCCACTTACAGTCAGTTCTCAACACAGCAACTAGAGTGAATAGTGTTAATATGGAAGTGTCAGTCACACCATGTTTTCCTATATTAGAGTAAAAACCAGAGTCTAAAGGTCTGTGAGGCCTTCCATGAGTGGTCCCACCCTTCCCCACTTATTGCTTGACCTTGCTTCCTTTTACCCACCTTGATCACTTTGCTCCAGCAATATTGGCCTTTTTGTTTTTCTTCAACATCAAAGGTGTGCACACACCCCTCAAGATCTTTATATTTCTTGCTCCTGCCTGGAAAGCTCTTCCTCCAGATGTAACTTATTCCATCAGAGTCTTTAAGTCTTTACTTGACTCTTTCTTCTTCTTTTAGTGAGGTCTTCCTGACAACTCTACTTAAAATCACACTCCTCCACACTTTCTAGCTCTCTTCCCTGTTTTCTTTCTCTTTATAGCACTTAACCACCTTCTCATCTAATGGTTTTATGATCATTGCTTGTCTCCTCCCATTAGAATATAAGCTTTCAGTCTCTTCACTTTTCTTCAGCACTGCTCTTGGAAATAAATACAAGTTAACTAGCCCTGGTTAGGTAGCTTATTTGATTAGACCCTTGACCTAATATACCAAGGTTGTGGGTTTGATTCCTGGTCAGGGCACATACAAGAAGCAACCAATTAATACATGGATGAGTGGAACAAAAAACAAACAAACAAAAAAAGAATATAAGCTTTCAGGATGATCACTTCGTGAGATATATGTCTAATCACTATGTTGTTCCGCAGAAAGTAATATAATATTGTGTGTTGAATACTGATCGGGGAGGAACCAAGATGGCGGCATAGGTAAACACCCATACTGCTGCCCCGTACAACAATTTCAAAACTACAACTAAAAAACAAAACGGACACCATTTAGAACCACCAGAGGGCTCGCTGAGTGGACATTCCACAAATAGAAGGAAAGATAAAAGGACACTGATACTTGGGGGAGCTGCAGAGGACAGAGTTGCGGATACGTGTGGAGTCAGAGGTGCAGAGCTGTGTGCATGAGCTGATAGGGCTAGTGGCTGCAAACCTAGCTGGTTTTCTTGAACTGGGAGGGAGGCAAAGGTGTCCCACTACATTGAGCCCAAATTTTGGGTGAATCTCAGGGCACCCAGACTAATACGGAGTGAAACTGGACAGTAAAGAGGAAGCACACTGAAATTGGGGAGCTGCAAAGGCACGAGAGCTATTGGTGAGGGCTCATGGCTGGCTCTGTCGCTCGGGAAGAAAAAAAAAAACAACTGCCAGACTGCTTTGTTTTCCCATTCTGGGTGAGTCTTTGGGTGCCCAGACTCATTTGGGGAGAAACTAGACTGTCCAGCAGCAGGCAGAGCTCTGGGCAGCTTTCTCTCAAAGGTGCCTGCAGTAGTTGCCACAGGACACGAGACAAGGAGACCCAGGAGCCATTAAGGGCGGGGCTGACGGGAAACCAAGGCTGCCGGCTCAGCCTGGAGACTCCGCCTCATCCAAGCTGAGCACAGAGGTGCTCACCACAGCATAGACACAGCTGGTCCTCACAGCTAATTGGCCTGGAGGTCAACTGCTCCCAGTGATACCAACAACAATCTAGGCTTAATTACAACAAGACAGTGCTGTCCATAAAGGGGTGCACCAAGAGTATCCACCTCAGGTAACTGGGAAGACTGAACCACTGTCCCCTAGAGGACACCTACCACACAAACCTACTTGACCAACTCAGGAAAGCAGCCAATATGTGAAGACAAGGTAACAAATCACATGTGAAAGAAATGGAGGGAAAAAAAACGACTGGACATAGAGTTCAAAACCACGGTTATAGGTTTTTCAAGAGGCTCCTAGAAAAGGCTGATACATTTAATGAGACCCTTGAGGATATGAGCGAGACCCTTAAGGATATGAGCGAGACTCTAGAGGATATGAAAAAGGACCAACTAGAAATTAAGCATACACTGACTGAAATAAAAAATATTATACAGAGACCCAAAAGCAGACTAGAGGTCTACAAGAATCAAGTCAAAGATTTGAAATACAAAGAAGCAAAAATCACTCAGCCGGAAAAGCAATATGCAAAAAGAATCCAAAAAATTGAAGATAGTGTAAAGAGCATACCAGCATCCGAATTATGGGGGTGCCAGAAAAAGAGAGAGAACAAGATACTAAAAACCTATTTGAAGAAATAGTGACCAAAAACTTCCCCCACCTGGTGAAAGAAATAGACTTAAAAGTCCAGGAAGCGCACCAAACCTCAAACAAAAGAAATCCAAAGAGGACCACACCAAGACACATCATAATTAAAATGCCAAGAGCAAAAGACAAAGAGAGAATATTAAAAGCAGCAAGAGAAAAACAGTATCTACAAGGGAGCTGGTTTCTCAACAGAAACTATGCAGGCCAGATGGGAATGGCAAGAAATACTCAAAGTGATGAATAACAAGAACCTTCAACCAAGATTACTCTACCCAGCAAAACTGTCATTCAGATTTGAAGGTTAGATAAAGTGCTTCGCAGACAAGAAAAAGCTAAAGGAGTTCATCAACACCAAACCAGTATTATATGAAATCCTGAAAGGTATTCTTTAAGAAGAGGAAGAAGAAGAAAAAGGTAAAGATAAAAATTATGAACAACAAATACACATCTATCAACAAGTGAATCTAAAAATCAAGTCAATTAAAAATCTGACGAACAAAATAAACTGGTGAATATAATAGAATCATGGTCATAGAAAGGGAATGGACTGACAATTCTCAGGGGAAAAGGGGGTAGGGGGTGCAGGAAGAGACTGGACAAAAAGCGTACACTTATGGATGAGGACAGTGGTGGGGGGGAGGTAAGGGCAGAGGATGGGATGGGTACTGGGGGGAGGGGAGCTATGGGAGGGGGAAAAGAGCAATATTGTAATAATCTGAATAATAAAGATTTATTAAATTAAAAAATATTTTGTGTCAACTATAAGAATAAATTTTTAAAAAGAAACTCCATGAGAGGAGGGGATTATCTTATTTTATTCATTGCCATATTGTTTTCCAGTACTTAGAATGGCCATTCAATCAGTATTTGCCGAGGGATGAATAAGTTGATGGGGAAGTAAAGCAAAGAGATAATCAAAGGACTATAAAGTAAGACAGGCAAAAATAAAAAATAGCCGAGACCGGTTTGGCTCAGTGGATAGAGCATCGGACTGCGGACTGAAGGGTCCCGGGTTCGATTCCGGCAAGGGCATGTACCTTGGCTGCGGGCACATCCCCAGTACGGGGTGTGCAAGAGGCAGCTGATCGATGTCTCTCTCTCATCGATGTTTCTGGCTTTCTATCCCTCTCCCTTCTGCTCTGTAATAAATCAATAAAATATATTAAAAAAAATAATAATAAAAATAAAAAATAAAAAGAATTGGGATTATATGAGCTTGGAAAAAGAGTAAGTTTCTGATTACTTACTAAGTAGAAAGTAGTGACAAACACTTTTATTTACAAAGAAGAGACATAAATGGGTTGAAAATGCATTAAGATAATGAAGTTTAAAATCAGAAACTTAGCCATGGAAGAGTGCTTGGGATACAAGTAGAAAGAAGATAAATTTCCCTCGAATATATTTGAGAACAGGAATAATCTCTGCTTCTCTAGGCTTGAGCAGTTAATTTTATAATTGGGAATCAAGTGAGTTATTAACATTTTCCTTGGGTATTTATGTGTAATTTTTAATTAATATGGGGTGGAATGGATCTTGAAGGGAGAACCTTTGGCACTGTAGTGGGGGCATTTTTACCTTAGCAAGCTTGGGGTGCTTGCCTTTTTTAAAACGTATTTTTATTGATTTCAGAGAGGGAGAAAGAGATAGAAACATCAACGATGAGAGAGAATTGATCAGCTGCCTCCTGCATGCCACCCACCAGAGATTGAACCCAGTAATTGAACCTTGACCTCCTGGTTCATAGGTTGATGCTCAATCATTGAGCCACTCTGGTTGGAATAGGCTCTTGCTTGAGGCTTCCCCAGAATAGTCTTAACATTTGTGGAGCCAAGAGACTAAAATCATGGGGTCCTTCTTCTAGCTCATTCTCCTGAGTCTCCTACAGGCTCAGTGTGCCCTGCTGATTAACAGCAACGAAGCGGGGAGTGGGGGGTGGTGGGGAGGGGAAGGTGGGGGTGTCAGGCTGACAGAGAGTTTGGTGCTGTTCCTCAGGTTAGCATTGGACTGGCCCTATCCTAGCATCTATGTTTGAAATTTTCCCAGACTCCCATGACTGAGGGCAACACCCTGAGGAAACATTGCCATAGGGCTTCATGAAGACACATGTGCCACTCCAATCACATGGCTAGGAAGAAGGAGCTGAGGACAGGTAAATGCCATTATCAGACCCTTTTCTATAGCTTCTCTTTTCCCTCAGCCAGTACTCCCACTGCAGTCCTGTTTCATCAGATTCCGGCTCTTCCTCCCCCTCTTTCCTTTTGTTTGCCAAAATAGTCAGTGAAAGTGTAGCTTGTCTGACACTTACTTGCTCCTATAGGTACTTAGCTATGAAGATGGAGGGAAGACAAGAAGAGACATGTTGGGGGTGGAAGGTTGGTTCTGACCACGTCTCTTGAGGTTTGCCTGTGAGCTCAGGGAGTGGGCACATGTTGGAAGCCAAGCCTGAACCTTGTGATGATGAACATTTCCTAGGGCAAGACAAGAGAGGAACTGGACATTTTGCCTACATTTCATAGCTTTTTCTATCCCATCACCTGCAACAAGTGGCCCAGTACCCTCTCCAGGAAGGGGAGCTTCCTGTCTTCTGTATTTTAGGCCATAATCTTGGGTTTTTGTGTCATGCTTATTCCTGGTGTTTCTCCTTCAGCTGCTCAGGGGGACTTCTCACAATAACTGTTACAGGACATCCCATTTTTTTCTTGGGGGCCAGTAAGTAGGAGATTAGCACTGTCAGCCCTCTGATTGTAAGAGAGCAGATGGGTAGCCTCCCCGCCTACCTTCTCCTGAGGACAAGGGAGCACGCTGTGATGGCCGCGGAGGTGGGAGAAGGGTATTGGGTGCTCTGTACATGCAGCTTGTTCTCAAGTCCTCCCTCAATTTTATATCCCTACCCTCCTTTCCTCTGGAACTTGCAGAAGAGTTGGGCTTTTTAGTCCATGCCTCCATCATCACTGAGCCAGTACATGCCCACTGGTCCTGCTTGGACTGGAGTGGGATTTGAGGCTGCCAGTGTTAAGATACTACCCAAGAGGAGGAAGGACAAGAAAAGACAAATTCCTTATCCAGCTTAACAATTGCGCCAACTCAATATAAGACCTTCCCCCTCTCAGAAGAAAACAGTTGCTATGCCAGAGAAATGTCATGTAGCTTCTTTCGCATTCATTTTTGTGTCCATTTTACTGGGTTCCTTGCTCTTCTGCACTCCCCAAATCTATTCACCCTAAAACAGGACCTATTTGAGAATTGGTCTCCTCTCCCTTCTGAGAATCCATTCCTGTGGTAACCAAAAACCTTGGATTTACTGAGGAAGGTAGGGGTATAACAGAAAATGTCTTGTTGCATCTTTTCTGGAGCCCACCCAATCAATGAGGACACCCCAAGTGTAAGCTATTTAAATGTGTGCTATTAATTGCTTCTCAGCCTTTGGCTAAGTTCAAGTATAAATGTATGCTATTATTAGAATTGGAGTATTTTCAGAAACCCTGTCTGGTATTGGGTCATACCCCTCCCTGACCACACTCCAGCTCACCCTCACCCTGCTACTGTATTTCTTCATCCACATTCCTGCCACCTGAATTTAGGGGATAACTTTAAAGCTTTGCCCCATTCCTAAGGTTTCAGGAGAACTTACTATAACAGGTAGGAACTTCAAAGCAAAGTTCATTTTTCTCACATTGTATTACGTAGGATTCAAGTCTTGGTAACTAAATAAATACACTTACCTCCTGTCAGTGTCTTTGACAGCCAATCTCTACACACAGTTTTGACACCTTATCCTTCACTTAGGCCCATCCCTTTTTGACACACTCGGATGATGTTGGATAGCCAGGCCTAACACTTGTGGCATCCTTAAGAGGCAGACATCATAGTTGTAGTCAAAGTCCTTTATTAGGAAAAAAGGAGATTAAGGAGCTCCCCTTCCCAGGGACACAGGTACTGCTTGGCAGCCGGAAGGAACAGGGTTTCACCGTGATTACATTTCCTCTTCCCTTGGTTTCTGACCATTTCTAAGCCCATCTTCACCTCCCTATGCCCTCCACCCTCCACTTGCTATAAAATGCCAACACAGTCCTCCACAGATGATATCAGCACCTCCTGCCAATTTTGCTTATATCCCAAGACTAGTACATTGGGCTTCAGCTGGCCCAAATCTGTGATCTGAAAGGAGAGGCAATGAGGAAAGAAGGGGGTGGGGTGGCATTGGGCACAGGGCGACATTGATGCAGTTTGACAGGCTACCTGCATGAGGCTTTGGGCCCTAGAACATATTCTGGAGTTAAATATGACTATATAGAATGAATGAATCTTCCAGATATTTAGCTAGTTGACATAATTCCCAGAACCTTGAGTGCTTGGGGCTCCTAAGAGGGGGAGGCAGAAATGTAGGCTGTGACTGTCCCCTCCTTAAAGCATCCTTCTATCAACCCTCGCTACTCTCTAAGTTCTCTGAACTCACTCACTGACCTGTTGATCTCCCCACCCCTTTTCTTCTCTGTACTTAGTCCCTTCCCACTGAGAGTCCTTTCTTCTCTTACCAAGACCACATTCCCACAGATTACAAGATTCATGTTCTTGTGAAGAACTGCCCAAAATCACCAGGGCTGGAGAGCAGCTGTCCTGTCCCATGGGACAGCAGCTCCGTGGCACCAGATAAGTATGTCATATGTGACGGAGGCCCAAGACTACCATATGTATATTAAGTGTTGCCAATTAATTTTTAAAATTGTAAATGCTGTGCAATCTGAACCAAACTCAAGATCCAATTCAGAGGCTATCAGTTTTCAAATCCTGGTCTAGAGACTCCCTCACTGAAGTTCTTAACATGTTCCTGCATATTGGTCAGGCTCATTGAGTAGGACAGTGCTCTTTCTCTTTTCATCACTTATACCCTAGCATCTCAGAGAGACAGAAACCAGGACACCAGATTATTCTGGATAGAAGGCCTTACCAATGGAGGTAAGAAAGTGTGATAAAGAGGGTTCCTTTGAGGAGAGCTGTCACAGATCTGATAACAAAAGTTGAACCATTAGTAAAGAGAAAGAATATGCTTTATGCCTAAATAAATACACACAAGGTGAGACATCCTTCTCACCTTGAGGTCCCCAGAGGTATTGGCCCCAATGAATACTCCATGGCTAAAGAGAAGATGGGAAACATACCAAAGAAACTGTCTTCCGGACCATGCCATTATTTCCCAAGAAAATGCTCCCAACATAAAAGTGCAGGGAGAAAAGATGGGGTTTTAAAGAGTATCTCTGGCTTCCCTTCATTCAGTCAAGATTATTACCCCTCTACTCATGGTGGAAAGAATAAGGGAATTTGGAAAACTTGCCAGCCTAGGAACTTACAGGACTTCAAGTGGTCTGATGGTTAGTTTACAGATTGAATACAGAATTAGAAGTCAAAGGGTCTTTTCTGAAGAGGCTTGGGCTAAAGGAAATGAATGCCTCCCCCTGCTCCATTTCTCAGTCATCGTCCCACCATCTCACCTTGATACCCAAAGAACCCAGTGGCTGGGGTTTGTGGGAGGACTATTGCAAGCTGGTAGCTGATAGAGGAGGATCAGGAAGAAGATAATTTGGACCTAAAATACTATGAGTGAAGAAAAAAGGAGAAATGTGAGTGGAAGGAAAGGAGTAACAATCTACTTCACCTCCTTTCTTTCTTTTTGTCCCATCTTCACTCTCCCCTCCTTACCCACCAGTCTTTTCCATGAGTGTGGCTAAATGGGAGTCCTTTTTCTTCTTGCCTCAAACAGCAGTGTCCTTTCCCATTCCAGAGGAGTGAATCTCAAGGTTATACATATCTGGGAGCAAGAAACAGAATTTCTCATCTGATAGTCTTATCTGGTGCTTATCCCAACAGATCCTCAGAATGAGTCCTACTTTCCCCTCCAAGAACTGACATGGGGAGTTTCTTCCAGCAAAACTGTCCAGTTTCAGATCTGGGTCCCTGGAAATCTGCTCTGCCATCTACACACACACACACACACACACACACACACACACACACACATCTCCCCACATTTGGTCCCTCCCTTATTTGTCCAGTTCTCACAGCCATCCCCTCAGCCTTCTCCCCCCTCCCCAACTTCAATTCCAGCACCTTAGACTCCCATGCCCAGAAAGATGGTCACAGTCGCCATGCCCACCACCTACAACTCATTTTGGGACCCATGTTTTGCAGCTGCACCCCATGCTTCTAGAAGTGGAGAACACAGAGGTAGAGGTCATGGAGACTTAACGGACCAATCTGATGCCTCCATCTGATTCTTAAAATGATTCGCCCAGGCTAGAGTCACACAAAAATGCAGGCTGGCGGTTAGCTGGCTTGAGAAAGGATGTACCAAGGGACAGGATGGGCAGTACTCAGAGCAGGTCCGAAAGGGTGTCCAGGAAGCCTGCCATGTGCAGAGCCACAGCTACTGGGTTGAGAAAAGTGAAAATAATCCTGAAGGAACTTTCAAGTCTGGGACCCAATCTGTATGAGATTACAAAGCACACGCTGCCTGATCAGGACACAGTCTCTGGTCTCAGCGATTCCTTACAGGCCCTGAGATAACCGAGTGGTAAGACATCAGCCTGAATTTTGCCACAATGGAGAAGGCAAGATAGACAGGCTGGTGATGGTAGTGACTGAAGCATGCCCCCTACTGGGGATCACACCTGCAACCTGGGCATGTGCCCTTGACTGGAATCAAACCTGGACCCTTTAGTCCGCAGGCGGACGCTGTATCCACTGAGCCAAACCGATCAGCGCAGGAGTGGTCCCCTTTAATTCACTCAGGCTATATCCTGCAGTCCCTTCCTACTGCTCAACAGAGCCCCGAGTTCACGCCTATGCCCACCTGAGCAGTGATCCAAGACAGCCGCAGGAAGAGGATGATGCCCCAGGGGTTGAGCATGCAGCAGACCTGGTGGAGCAGGGTGCTGAGGGAGAAACGGAAGTCATCCTCAGCTCTCCTCCCTCCCACAGAAATACCTTCTGAGAACTCTTAAGTTCTCTCTCCCCTATCTAGACCCTCAATCTTTGGGAACCCCGAGACAGCAAAGATGAGGCTGAGGTGCCCAGACCCCTCCCCAGCCAGCACATCAGCAACCAGAAGGAAGGCCAGTAGACCTGGAGGTTTTGTGAGGGTGGGGTATGTCAGTCCCAAGGCTTTCATGGAGGGTGGATGATGGCCCAGAAGAGAGGGTTTAATAGTCTTCGGTGTTCACTGTGGGGCACGTGTCTCACTGTGGCAGAGCCACACAGGGTCTCCAGGCAGCTACCTCAGTCCCAGCACCAGGGAGTTGGTATAGAACTGAGTGGGGTCCCATGTCTTCCTCCTTGGGGAGGTGGGGCTGGACCAGGGACTTATCTCAGATATGTTTCCGCTGGCTTATCCGGGAATATAGCTCCCCTTCTTCCTGGTGGGGGCTCAAGGTGCTGGCCTTCTCTCCTGGGCAGGAGGCCATAAAACGTCTGAACTGGGGGACAAGGGACAGAGGCTGGTCACTGTGAACCTTTTCTCTAGCTAGGACGACCCCTGGCTGGCCGCCTTTCTCTCTCAAACCATTTTGGGGAGTGCAGTCCTTGGTCAGTTGGGGGTACCTAAGCCTCAAGTGTAGAGCAGGGGCAGCCATGAAAGCAGAGGGATTGCTGTGCCCAGCAATTCACCTTCCCCGTCCCCGCCCCCCTCCCGCCCCCTGCAAACACCACCCCTCACACCTGAGTCTTAAGGAACCATCTGGGTTCACTTCCTGGTTAAATCAGCTTGTCCAGTAAATCTGCTCAGCCTGGACCAGCCTTTCTATTGGCCAGAGAAGCCAGCACTGGCAGCCCTTGGCCTGTCCTACCGCCCTGGTAAAGGGGAGGAGAAGGGTGCCCCTCCTCTAAATTCTTTGTCCATGAAGATATCTGCCACTGCATGGATTTAACGGTCTCAGGTTGAGAAAGGGGCGTTGTTCCGGGCAGAGGGAGTGGCTGTTGGTGTCTTGCCCCAAACAAAATTCTAGAGTGTCCCTAGCCCATCCAGTCCAGGACTCTGGTTCCCACTATCCGGTCGTCACTCCAACCACCTATGAAGACACAGGGTTTCCGGTTTCACTCTCTCACCAGGGACTCTACCGCGGTCCTGAAGGAAACTCCCTGCTGGGGGTGGTCACCTAGAGTGGTAGCCCTAACTCAAGCCCCTCACCTTCCCCACCCATTCCACCGACGACGGACCCAGCCAGGTTACGTTTGCGTTTCACATCAACTGTTCGCTCCAGGGTCCCCGTTTCATCCTGCACGGAAAATTCAAGTCAAAACCTAGGAATGACCCCAAACACGCTTCGCTCCTCTCGCCCCGGTTTCCGCGGGTCCACGCAGTCCAGTCCTGGCCACCCGCTCCAGCGCGGACCCGGCTCACTCCACCCAGCCCCGCAGCCTCCAGCCTCCGAGTGCGCCTCGCTCAGCTGCAGGGCGTGACCTCCAGAGGGATGGGGCTAGGCGGTCACCTCAGGACCGGGCCCAGGAGGATTGGGTGTCGGACGGCGGATGCCCGGGGCCCAGGCCCAAGCCTGCCAGCGCCGGCTAAAATTAGCGGATGCGGCCGCTCGCTCGGTTGCGGGCGAGTCCCCGCTGCCTCGCTGCCCGAAGCGGAGCAAGTTGGAGGGAGAGGGCGAGCGGAGCTGGTGTCTCGGGAAGGTGACCGCGGGGATGCGGGCAAGACGTGGGGGGGGGGGGGGTCGGGGGGCGCTCTCCGGGCGCTGGGTCTTGACACACGCTTCTTGCTGGCTCCGCTGCACCTGGTGAGCCCCATACTTGCGCGGTATGGCCTGGCTGCCTGAGCCTTGGAGTGGCCAGTGGGGCTGCGGGGGAGGGACTGGTGCGGGGCGGGGGGAGGGGGGACGGTGCGGGCGGAGGGGGGTGGAGGGATTGGTGGGGGGGCGGGGGGAGGGGAGACGGTGCGGGCGGAGGGGAGTGGAGGGATTGGTGGGGGGTTGGGGGGGGAACGGTGCGGGCGGCGGGTGGAGGAACTGGTGTGGGGGGCGGGGGGAGGGGAGACGGTGCGGGGATGGAGGGACTGGGTCGGGGTTGAGGGTCGGCGGCGGTTTGGATGGCTTGAAGCAGGGAGAGATACTGACGTCGCCAGGGGGGAGGCAGGGGTTCCTCTGCCCTCCGGGGTCAACTCTGACTCCTCTCCTCCCCCCGCGCCTCTGCAGCAACCCAGGGAGCTTAGGCCATGAGCGTCTCGGCCTCGGAACGTCGTCCCCCGGCCGGGGGGCGCGTCTCCCTTCCCCTCCAGAAGGATGGTCGTGGCTTCCCCTCGCCCGGCCGGAGAAACCCGTCCTGGCCTAAGACCCCGGACGAGGACCCCCGTCTGCCCCCTTTTCCTCTGGAGGAGCCTGGCCCCAGGTCCGTGGCCCCGGGGGACCTCCCCTCTCCCACCTTGTCCCTGGAGGAGGAGGAAGGTGACGAGGAAGACTCGGCGGAGCCCGAGGGGCTGCGCAGCGAGGAGCATCCCAGACAGTTTTTCGCGGAGGCGCAGCGGCTGCGGGAGCAGAGGTTGTTGCTGGATGAAGAGGTGTCCGTGGAGGGGCGAATATACGGGGTGCATCGGGTGATCTTGGCCGCAGTTAGCAGCCTTTTCCGAGGCAGGCTGCTGGACGGCAGTGGTCCGCGACTCCCCTTCAGCCTCGACGTGGCCCCCAAGGCCTGGGAGGCCGTGCTGAGCTTTGCCTACGAGGGAGTGCTCAGTCCCGTCCCGCTGAGGCAGGTGCTGGTGGCAGCCAAGGCCCTGGGAGCACCCCGTGTGGAGGCTGCGGCCCGGCGGCAACTCCGGGAGGCTGGAAGCGCCCAGGACGAAGAACAGAAGCCCCGCCAGGCGGAGGAGCTGACGGAGAACCTGCGCAGCATTGAGCTCTTATACCAAGAGGGCGTCGGGTGTGACCTGGAGCTGGAAGCAGGCGGCTGCAGGCTGAGGGGTGAGGGTCTGGGGGGCATTCCTTACTGTAGGTGCAAATGCTACCGGAATGGTGTGTGCAAGCAGCAGGTGGTTTGATCCCCAGCATAGTGGTTTTGATGTCTGCTGCAGTCAATTCCCCTGGGAGGGTCTCTGGATCCACTTGAGAGTGGAGCATGCACACATGGATTGTTTGCCTAAGAGCACTGACAAATTTAAACTGACACTCCACGTGTTGGCTTCCTGGGCCCAGTAACAGGGAATGAGCAGCCAGCTGGCTGGAGCTAAGGTGCAGCCATTGCCAGTAGAACAGGCAGAAAGCGATTGCCTCAAACAGGAATTAACCAAAGGCCCTTCTTGTATTTAGGACACGGGAAAAGCCAGAGGAGCATGGTGTGCCCTTTCACCTAAGTGTGTCCTTTCACCCGAGTGTGTTAGACAACATGACTGATGTGGTCCTACAGCTAACGAGCAAGGTCTGGTACTGTTTTGCCAGAATCTTAAGGTTCTCAGACCACAACACTTTGAAGTTAACTCTGCTCATTACCAGGTAGGCTAAGGAGGGTTGAGTAAGTGGAGTTCAGACTCTACTAACATTTAGTGAGGTACTGAGTACCATGAATTGTTACATTTGCTCCCTTTTCTCATTGAAAACTAGTGAGGTAGATACCATTATTCATAGGTGCAGGTAAAGTACATTAAACTAAGACATGTTAACTGGTTAGAACCAGGATACAAGCCCACATCCACTAGCCCAGCCTACTCTCCTGAGGCATGCAATGCCTCCTATGCAGCCAAACCAAAGACACATAGAAACTGGAGTTGGAATGCAGATGCATACATGTTTAAAATTAAGAGGGATTAGTTTAGAGATTATCTAGTTCAGCTCTTATTCTCTACTAGAGACCCTTTGCAGGAAGATTCCTGCAAGAATAGAGCTTCCTGCAGCCTGAGCAAAGCCCCCTCCCTTCTCCTCTGCCTCACTCCTGTCTCCTTTGCCTTGCTCCCTCCCTTCTTCCCCACCCCACTGGCTTACTTCTCCACAGCTTTACTCCCTTCTGCAGTGCTTGGCTTTCTTCTACGCCATTTTTTGTGGGCCGATATGCAAATTAACTGATATCTTCACTGGGTTAATTTGCATACTTGCTCTGATTTGTTTGTGGGTGTGGCTTATGGGCATGGCTTGTGGGTGTAGAGAAGGTATGGTCAATTTGCATATTACTCTTTTTAAAATTTTTTAAATTAACTTTTTATAGAGAAGAAGGGAGAGGGATAGAAAGTCAGAAACATCGATGAGAAACATCGATCAGCTGCTTCTTGCACACCTCCTACTGGGGATGTGCCCGCAGCCAACGTTCATGCCCTTGACCTTCGGAATCGAACCTGGGACCTTTCAGTCTGCAGGCCAACGTATCCACCAAGCCAAAGAAATCAGGCTTGAAGACACATAGCTACTGCTCATGAGATGAATGACTGAGACCCAAAGTGCTTCTGGGATTCCCAGGAGGAAAAGCATCCTGTCTTAGTCAATTTTGAGATGCTATAACAAAAATAACAACAACAACAAAATACCAGTGACAGAGTAGTTTAACAACATAAATTTATTTTTCACAGTTCTGGAGGCTGGGAGTCTAAAATCAATGTTCTAGCATGGTCAGGTCATGGTTAGGCCCCTTTTCCTGGTTTGCAGAAAGCCACCTTCTCACTGTGCTCACATGGTAGAGAGGCACTCATCCCTAATTACCTCCCAAAGGCCCCATCTACAAATATCATCATATTAGGGACTAGGGCTTCAATTCCAGTCAAGGACACATGCCCAGGTTGCAGGCTTGATCCCCAGTAGGGGGTGTGCAGGAGGCAGCCAATCAATGATTTCCTCTCCTCATTGATGTTTCTATCTCTCTTTCTCTCTCCCTTCCTCTCAGAAATAAATAAAAAGATATATTAAGAGAGGGATAGAGAGTTAGATGTGTAGTGGGGGTGTGCAGAGGAAAGCTAGAACAGATGGAAAATCTTAAGCACTAAATCTTGGGCAAGAGGAGATAGCAGTTTGAGAAGGTTGGCTTATAGCCTTCCTGAGTGTCATACCACTTTCTGAGTAAAACCTGACTAACAGAATGGCTGATGTCAGTGGCCCTTACCATTGTCAAGGAAAGAATTCTATTCTGTGCACACAATACAGAGATCTATACAAGTTGCACATTGGTCTTTGAGGTTTATTTTCTGTCTCCCCACCTCCCTCGTTAGCAAATGCTGTCTAAAACATCTTTTGGACTTGATCTATCAAGACTTTTTCTAATTGACCTGGATCAAAAAGACTAAAGCAATGTTTACCAAAGTATCTTCAGGTCACTAACATGAGAATCATGCAGGATGCTTAAAGATAAAAATAAAATAAAAATTCTAGAAACTCCATTCAGACCTTCTGAATCAGCATCTCCAGAAGTAGGTTCCTGAAACCTGCATCAAAACACACACACACACACAACTATGTTTTATTGATTTTTTTACAGATAGGAAAGGAGAGGGATAGAGAGTTAGAAGCATCAATGAGAGAGAAACATTGATCAGCTGCCTCCTGCTCACCTCCTACTGGGGATGTACCCACAACCAAGGCACATGCCCTTGACCAGAATCGAACCTGAGATCTTTCAGTCCACAGGCCAACACTCTATCCACTGAGCCAAACTGGTTAGGCCTGAAACCTGCATTTTAACAAGTACCCCGTGGTATTCTGATACACATTACAGTTTAGCCCTTGGCCTTAGGTGGTTGGTTCAAAGTTGAGGCTGTGAAGGTGGGATAGTACCTTAGCAATTTGCAAAACTGGATCTCCATCTACTTTTTCTCCCTCTTGCAGTGCACAGAACTGCCCTGGCCTGTGGCAGCGAGTTTTTTGGGGCCATGCTCCTGAGTGGGATGAGGGAATCCCAGGGCACTCAGGTGTCTCTGCGTACCATGTCTGCCCAGGACCTGCGACTCCTCGTCTCGTTTGCCTATTCTGGGGTTGTGCGGGCAAGATGGCCAGGACTGCTAAGAGCTGCCCAGACTGCCCTGCAGTACCAGAGCTCTTCCTGCCTAGCTCTGTGCGAGACAGCGTTGGCACGGGGCCTCAGCCCTGCCCGTTGCCTGGTCCTCTTCCCCATGGCGGAAGTCCCTGGACTGGAGAGGCTCTGGAGCAAAGCCCGTAACTACCTCCTCACCCACCTGCCCGCTGTGACCTTGTGCCCTACTTTCCCTTCTTTACCGGCTGCCTGCCTGGCTCAACTCCTGGAAAATGATGAACTACACGTGCAGGAGGAGTTTGAGGCCTTTGCGGCTGCACGATGTTGGCTTGCAGCCAACCCCGAGACCCAGGAGTCAGAAGCCAAGACCCTGCTTCGATGTGTCCGCTTTGGCCGTATGTCCACCAAGGAGCTTCGGAGAGTACGGGCAGCTGGGCTGCCTCCACCCTTGCCCCCAGACTTGCTGCTTCAGCTGATAGTGGAGTCTGAGATTCCAGGTCAAGAGAGGCGAAGGGAGCCTGACCAGGCTTTGGTAGTGATTGGCGGGGACAAGCTCAGGTCAGACATGGCCATAAAAGAGCCGTCCCGAGGCGTGTGGTGGGCGCGGGCGTTTCGCTGCGGCATGGGGCTGGTCCGAACTGTGGAGTGGGGCCGGCTGCCTGCCCTGCCTGCCCCAGGACGCTTCCGGCATGGGGCTGTGAGCCTGGCAGGAAGCGAAATCTACGTGTGTGGGGGACAGGATTACTACGGCAACTCCAACACCTTGGCTTCTACTCTCAGGTATTCACCCCCCAAGACCTGAAGGTGGGCAGCTGAGGGAAATTGCTGGCCCGGCCAGCCACAGACTCCCAGACTCACTCTTCCTATCTCTTGTCACTCTGTGTCCAGGTGGGACCCCAGTCAAGAGGACTGGAAGGAGATGGCACCTTTGTGCCAGGCCCGCAGTTTTTTCCCTCTGGTGGTACTGGATGGACTACTATATGCCCTGGGTGGACGAGCCAACGGTGTTGCCCTAAACTCTGTGGAGACCTATGATCCGGAGCTCAACGTCTGGAGGTGAGCAGGGGAAGGTGGGGGGGGGGGTGAGTTTCTAGGCATCAGGGAGAGAGAGACTAGGAGACTTGGAGGAGGAGAGTCAAGGATGATTGTTGCCTGATCGTGTGCTCTGTTCTCCCTTAGGCCAGCACCTGCACTTCCAGCACCACGCTTTGCCCATGCAGCTGCTATTTTGGAGGGCCAACTGTACATAAGTGGGGGCTGCAATGGGACTAGCCAATGCCTGACCTCATTACTGCACTATGACCCTAAACTCCAAAAACCAGGGACACTTCTGAGCCCTATGGGGGTAGCTCGAGCTGGCCATGTCATGGCTGCTCTGGGCGGGCGGTTGTATGTAGCAGGTGGGTTAGATGAGACTGGGGACCTGCTGAGCTTTGAATCCTATGAACCCAAAACTGACAGCTGGACTCACCTGGCACCTCTGCCCTCCCCCCACGTGGGAGCTGCAGGGGCTGTGCTGCAGGGAGAGTTCCTGGTGCTGGGGGGCTACAGCCACCGTACTTATGCCCTCTCCCACCTTATCCATGCTTACTGTCCTGGCCTGGGCCGATGGCTCTGCCTGGGAACTCTGCCAAGACCTCGGGCTGAGATGCCTGCCTGCATCCTGACTCGGCCCACAGTGCAGCACATAGGTTTAGGTCCCACTGGGCACCCAACCAAACCTGCTGGGTGAGCGTGGAGCAGCACCAGGGGATGGGGGAGGAAGGGATAAGAGATATCACGAGAGAAAGACGGAGATGAAGGGAGGACAAAGAGAAGTATTTTTTCAGGATAGTATTTTATTCTAGTACAGTGCTTTACAACTCATAAACTGCGTTTGAATATATGATCTTCATGGAAGAAAAGGTGGCTCCAGAATTGCCAGGGAAAGGGCGTTGAGGAAGGGGAGCAGCTGAATACCTAGGTAAGAAGAGGAGACCCAGGAACAACTGTACAAGGTTTGGGGATCCTGGTACTATTTCTAGCAGGAAAAGTACATTTAGCTGGAAGATAGTCAAGAAGCTCCAGTAGCCAGGGTATAGGGGCTATAAGAGGACAACTGGAAACAATGATTCTGACCCATGGAACAAGGAGAAAATCATTTAAAGGCCATCCATGAATGAGTTTGCATGGGGTAGGGAGGACTATAATTGTTGAGCCCTTCCTCTTTCTAGTTTTTGCTCCTCTCCACTCTCCAATCCCTGGGTCACCTGAACCCTTTGACAATATTGTTTCTCAGGTGACTGGTAGGCCCAATCTAGCGTTTCTCAGTCCAGACACTACAGGCTGCCACCAAGAGCCTCTTGGTATTTAATCTGAGGCAGAAGTTCCCATCTGGACCTGGCACAGAACAGGAGTGAGATTCCAGGGCGCTAAGGTGGGAGTGTTGCATGTGGGGAAGATGAGGAGGAAAGAGGCAAAGTGGAGAGGCACCGTGGTGTAAAAGGGTTTGAGGGGATGGGGTAGAAGAAGTCAGAAGCTTAACTGGCTTCTTTCCTTCCCTTTGGCGTCAACTGAGGGATTAGGAGTGAAAGGAGGACAGTGTGGAATGAGGTTAGGGGAGGAAGTGGTAGGGAGAAGGGTGAGACAAGGAAGACACGGAAAATTGGTTTTCCTCTGTTCTGTGCCTTTCCGCCAGACTTTTTGGAATCAGTTTCCCTTTTTCTTTGCCAGGGAACATTGACTCAGCTGCTTTCTCTCTCACTTTCTCCACCCTGCTCTTTCTTCCTTCTTTCTTCTTCTTTCTTTCACTCCTCCATTCTCCCTCAAAGTTATTTATCCCTTACTATATGTCAGGAACAAAATGGGACATTAAGGATGCAGAGGCCAGAGAGCTCCTGGCCAGCAGACAGACTTGTAAACAAATGCTAGTTTTTCAGGTGATTTAGAAGTATGGGCATTTCCCTCACACCTCTCAGACACATTTAACCTTTGAGAGCCCAGAGGATGGAAGAGGGATTGATCTCTGCCCAGGGAAGGCTCTGTTACAGAAGGCAGTGTCATCAGATGGGTGTAGTTTGAACTGGATCTGGAAGACTGTCTGGTTCACAGGTCAGAAAAGGAGGAAGGCATTCCTGACAGAGAAAGGAAGCAAGTGGGGAGTGTAGCGCTCTGGGTCTCCACAGCAAAGGGGAAGTTAGAATTCCAACGCTTCTTCAGAGAATTCTGCTGCTGTGGCCAACCGTCTTTCTTCTCTGGAGCCTTTCTGAAGACAATGGATTTCACTTAACGATTGCCTATTCCCTCCCTCCACAACTTCACTAAATCTTTTCTGTATTGATATTTCCATTTCTCACCCCTAAGCAGCTTAGGACAAAAGGGCAAGTTCTTTGCTTAGATCAATCTTCTGCTGCCATTGTTCATTAAGAATTTCATACTCCTAAGGGTAAGAAGAAGGAGACTCATTGTACCTCTCTTCATCCTGGCCCGAGGGGTACTTGAAATGTTTGTTGTTTTAGATATTATTATTTTATTAAGGTTATTTTCTCTATCTGTTTAGGAGCATAGTTGAAAATGAGGAGGGATAAGTAGGATTTTTAAGAGAAAAGAGGAAAAAGATTGAAGAACATAGGGAAAGAAGGAAATTGGAAACATTGAGAAACTATAAGAATTGAGTCTTGCCCCAGCTGATGTGGCTCAGTTGGTTGGGCATCATTCCATGCACCAGGAGGTTGTTGGTTCAATTCCCTGGTCAAGGACACATGTCTGGGTGTTGGGCTTGATTCCTGGTAGGCAGCATGCAGGAGGCAGCCAATAGATATTGTGCTATCGCATTGATGTTTCTATTTCTCTCCCTCCCCCTTCCTCTCTAAAAATCAACAAACTATTCTTAAAAAACAAAGAATTGAGTCTCTAGGGTGAACTATGAACATATGTTTATGATTTTTATGCAAATATAGGCTTAAATAAAGGTTTTCCCATGATTGAATCATTCTTGTCTGAGTTTCTTTATTATAAAAAGCATTTAAAATTCCCTGTAATTTGACTTCTGTCTCCAACACACTACTGAAAACGTCCTCCATCATTGTTATTATGACCTACTTCTCACCAATCAAATCAGGTAAGGCCATTCTCATTCTTACTCATGTTTCTGTAGGAATTGACTGGCTTGAAAACTGGCTCTTACTGTAAACATTTGTCCTCCCCTGGCTCCAGCTATCAGCACACTCTAATGAGCCTTCTTTCTTCAATCCAAAGATGTGACAGAACGCCAAATCATAGTGTCTAGGAGGACATGGCTCCATTCCATGTCTTCCTGAAGCTGATAGCCAAGAATCTAAAAGTGTACAGATGGGAGCAGTTAGTTGTAGAGGTCTCTGGCTTTCATTATTTAGTTTTAAAATTGAAAGTGGAGTAAGAAGAGAGGAGGAAGTTTCTGATTTGAAAAAGGACCCTAGTTAATGATCACTCTTGAGTGAGAGGGACCTGATATAGGCCATTTAACAGTTGGGTCCCTTGCCAAGTGGACTGAGATTCAGGATAGTAATTTGGACCCAGAAGGAAGTACAGTAAGAATCAGGAATTGGAACAGAAAACATTCACAGACTGGGAATCATGGCAATCCAGGGATTAGGATACAGTTTGGTGAGTGTTTAGAGCCTCCAGGACCACCATTCCACAGCATGGAACTCCCAGGCCCTCACAAGAGGCAGTACTAAGAGATTATCTGATTGTAATACATATTCTAACCCCTTCTCTATAGACCAGATAGTTTCACTTTCTCTTTATGAATTTGCCAAAAGCCAAAGTAACAATGCCAGCCCCTCATCACCTAAATGATTGCACAGGTCCAGCAGGTCTCACAGCAGCCTTCAGACTGTGCATACATAAGAGAGGTAGCTCATCCGAAACTGGTTTGGCTCAGTGGATAGAGCGTCAGCCTGCGGACCAAAGGGTCTCAGGTTCGATTCCGATCAAGGGCATGGACTTTGGTTGTGGGCACATCCCCAGTAGGGGGTGTGCAGGAGGCAACTGATTGATGTTTCTCTCTGACTTTCTATCCTTCTCCCTTCCTCTCTGTAAAAGAGTCAATAAAATATATTTAAAAAAAGAAAGGTAGCTCAGCCCAACTTGTGTGGCTCAGCGGTTGAGCTTTGAGCCAGGAACCAAGAGAATACCGATTTGATTCCCAGTCAGGCACACGCACAGGTTGCAGCCTGATCCTCTGTGTGGAGTGTGTGGGAGGCAGCCAATTGATGATGTTTCTCTCATTAATTTTTCTCTCTCTCTATCCCTCTGTCTTCCTCTCTCTGCAAAAAAAAATCAATTAAAATATATATTTTTAAAAGAGGAAAAGAAAGGTGGCTCAGCCTTAGCTGGTTTGGCTCAGTCGATAGAGCATCGGCCTGTAGACCAAAGGGTCCCGGGTATGATTCCAGTCAAGGGCACATACATTTGTTGCAGGCTCCTCCCCAGCCTCGGCCCTGGTTTGGGCATATGTAGGAGGGAGTGCAATTAATTACATAGATATGAGTTTCCAGATATATTGCCCATATAAGTTGGCATCTATCTCAGCTAACCTACCTCCCAAAATGAGCATTTCATTACATGGAACTATTGCAGAGTGCCAATATGTTAGGAATTAGGTGATTTAAAAGGTTTAAGGAGAGCCCCGCTGGTGTGGCTCAGTGTTGAGTGCTGACCTATGAAGCAGGAGGTCATGGTTCAATACCCAGTTAGGGCACATGCTCAAGTTATGGGTTCAATCCCCAGTGGGAGGCATGCAGGAGGAAGCCGATTAATGATTCTCTCTTATCATTGATGTTTCTATTTCTCTCTCCCTCTCTCTCCTTTCTCTGAAATAAATAAAAATATATTTTAAAACATACATAAAAGGTTTAAGGAGAGTAGGATGACAACAATGTAATCTGATGTAACCTAGGGTTAAATGTTGCAGGTGTGGTATGCCAATTATCTAATGCTGCATAGCAAACTGTCCCAAAATGTAGTGACTTCAAATAACAATCATCCTATATAATAAAAGCCTAATATGCTAAGTGTCTGACTGTTTCCTTCAACAGTTTGACCAGTTGCTATGGTGCTCACTGGCCACCATGTGGCAGATGCTCGGACCTGTAGGTTAGCTTGCTGCTGGGGTCTGGCTGATTGGGACTGGGCGAGATAAGCTGGACACTCCCTGGAGCCAACATCCCAAGGTCCCTCCCCGGCCTCTCAAATATTTCTTCTAATTAATTTCCTTTTAATGTGCATGAACCTGTGCACCAGGCCTCTAGTTTTGCTATATTTCTCATGATCTTATGTGTCATTGGTTTCACTTACATTTAGGCAGAATTCAGCTATATGATTCTTTTCTTCCATGTTCATTGATGGAACTTACTTGGTTGTATTGAGGCGGTAGATGGCCTGATCTGGGCCCAAGACTGCTCTGTTCACATGTCTGGTGCCCCAATGGGGATGGTTGGAAAGCTGAGCTCAGCTGAGATTGTTAACTGAAGCACCTATATGTGATCTCTTCAGCATGACAGTCTAAGAGTAGTTGGACCTACTTGGTAGTTCAGGGCTTCCCGAAGGAGTACTCCAGAGTCCTGGGTGGAAGGTCCAAGGGATACCAGAATGTCACTTCTGTTACAAATATTGGTTAAGCAAGTCACTAGATCAGTCCAGTTTCAAGAAATGAGCAATCAGACTCCACTTTCCACTGGGAAAAGAAGCAAAGAACTTGCGGCCTGCTTTAATCTACCATATCTGATAAGGAAGATGAGTCGGGGAAGGATGGCTCACAGGGGAACATAGCCCTTGAAGGAAGGTGAAGAGAGATGTTAGTAAATGTCAATAGGCCAGAGACCAAATGCAGGTTTGTTTTGAATCAGGTGAGTCAGAGTGGAGAAGGCATTAATATTTGAGGTTCATGTAACCTGCTGACTGGTTTCTGGCACTTTCAGTTGGCTCCAAAGGGCTCTTTTGGATATCAAGTACTACACAGTAAGTGCTTGTCCCTCACAGCCTGTGCACTGCTTTGAAGTTGGCACTGATTAGACTGAACAGAAACACAAGTTGTGAATCTAAAGGTAATTATTCACAAAGGGGAAAAAACTGTGATGGAACCAACTGGTCTTTATAATCTCCAGGCTCTCACGCTCCTCCCCACTTCTTATCAGAAGCCTCCCTTCCCAGTTCAAAGTCTACTCCTCCAGGAAATTGCTGAAGGTCCCTCCTTCACATAACCCTGTAGTTTCTTCCTTAGTGGAATATAGCACTTCCCAATACACCCCTCATTTTAAAAAAATTTTATGTATTGACTTGAGAGAAAGGGAAGGAAAATGAAACACACACACACACACACACACACACACAGAGAGAGAGAGAGAGAGAGAGAGAGAGAGAGATCAATTTCTTATTCCATTTATTCATACATTCATTGATTCTTTTTTTATATTTTATTGATTTTTTAACAGAGAGGAAGGGAGAGGGATAGAGAGTTAGAAACATTAATGAGAGAGAAACATCAATCAGATGCCCCCTGCACACCCCCTACTGGGTTTGTGCCCGCAACCGAGGTACATGCCCTTGATTGGGATCGAGCCTTGGGACCTTTCATTTTAAAAAATATGTATTTTATTGGTTTTTTTTGTTTGTTTGTTTGTTTTGTTTTTTACAGAGAGGAAGGGAGAGGGATAGTTAGAAACATCGCTGAGAAACATCCATCAGCTGCCTCTTGCACGCCCCCTACTGGGGATGTGCCCGAAATTAAGGTACATGCCCTTGACCAGAGTTGAACCTGGGACTTTTCAGTCTGCAGGCGGATGCTCTATCCACTGAGCCAAACCGGTTTGGGCCATTGGTTGATTCTTGTATGTGCCCTAACCAGGGATTGATCCTGAAACCATGGAGTATCAGGATGACATTCCAAACAACTCAGCTTCATGGTCAAGGCTCCACTTTGTATTTTTGTGACTTCTGCATATCTGTCTCCTTTGTGAGACCATGAAGACTTTAGAAGGAGGAGGCATGTTGTATACATTTTACTCACTGTCCTCCATAGTTGATAAATGCTTAACTAATGTTTGTTGAATCAAAGTGGGGGGAAATAAGAAGTTTGCAGTTAAACTGACTAGAAGGGGTGAGCAATTTTAATAGTCCCAGTAGGGCCTTCAATAAAGGGGCTTCTAGCCCTAGCTGGTTTGGTTCAGTGGATAGAGTGTTGGCCCATGGGATGAAGGATCCCAAGTTCAATTTCAGTCAAGCACACATACCACAATTGCAGACTCGATCCCAGGTCCCAGTTGGGGTATGTGTAGAAGGGAACTAATGGATGTGTCTCTCTCACATAGATGTTTCTCTCTTTCTCTCTCCCTCCTTCCACTCTCTCTAAAAAATCAATGGAAAAATATCCTTGGGTGAGAATTAACAAAAACATAAAGGAGCTTCTAAGGGCTGAGGGCATTCCTTGGCCTCAGAAAGGAACCAGGCTGGATACTACACTCATCAATTGGACATTGGAACTCAATGCCACTGATCAACAATTAGGGGTGTAGGCTGCATATGGAGATGAAAGTGAATTAAGAACTTGGAAATAAGAAAAATAAACTCTAGGAGAGGTACTCCAGTGGGGAACAGAATGTCTCCTCAACTCTGCTACAGTTATTCGATTGGCAACCCCCACTCCCCTCGATTGAATCAATGACAGCAATCTGAAGAAAGGTTACTTTAACTCAGAAGAGTGGCTAGTTTAGAAAAGAAGAATTAAAAGGAACAAATATTGGCAATATGCTTTTAGCCCTGTCCAGGAGGAAGAAAATCTGAGTTTGCAAACATCTTGCCAGCTGAGAGATTTTCTGTTGCAAGGCAAAGATAGTGTATCTGGCTCCTTCAAAATCTAACTGAAATATCCTTTATGGATGTCCACATAAGAACATCCAAAGCTGGAAGGAATTTTTATAAGGTTTTGTTTGAGCCAAACTGATGACAATGCCAGGACTCAAGACCTCAAAGCCCCCTGAGAATGAGTTTATTTTATACATCTGGAATTAAGGAGGGTAGTAAGAAAGATTATATGAAGGTGGGAGAAAGCAATGTATAGGATAGTCAATAATATTATGTGCGCTCTGGAGGGTGGTTACACCTTCAAGAGATCTGGAAAAAGAGGAATCCTCTGAGATTTCAAAGGTGTGTTAACCTTAAATGCACAAAATCAATGGACAGGAATTTCTTAAGGCAAAGACAAATCTTTTACTAAAGAAGTTGAGAGTGCAGCTTCTGGACTTAATTTCCAGTTTCCCAACAAATCCAAAGGTGGACATTTTACAAGACAATGGCAAGGCAACATCATTAAAAGAGGACTGTTTAATTTGAAAACATATATGCACTCTATGTTTATTGCAGCATCATTTACAATAGCCAAAATATGGAAGCAACCTAAATGCCCTTCAATAGACAAGTGGATAAAAAACAATAGTGGTACATATATACAATGGAAAACTGTAACTCAGCCATAAAAAATGAGGCTTTAACATTTGTGACAGCATGGATGAATCTAGAGGGCATTATGTGAAGTGAAATAAGTCATAGAAAAAGACAAATACCATACAACTTCACTTATATGAGGAATCTAAAAAACAAAATAGAAACACACTAATAGCTACAGAGAACAGACTGATGGCTGGATGCCAGGTAAAAAAGGTGAAAGGGATTAAAATCTACTAATTGGGCCCTAGCGGGTTTGGCTCAGTGGATAGAGCATCAATCTGTGAACTGCAAGGTCCCAGGTTTGGTTCCAGTCCAGGGGACATGCTCAGGTTGTGGGCTCGACTCCCCAGTGGGAGACTTGCAGGAGGCAGCTGATCAATGATTCTCTCTCATCATGGATGTTTCTATCTCTCTCTTCCTCTTCCTTCCTTTCTGAAATCAATCAATTAAATAAATAAATAAAAGCACTAATTGGTAGTTACAAAACAGTCGTGGGAATGTGGAGTACAGCATGAGGAGTATGATCAGTAATCTATACATATAAAGAGGTAATATGCTAATTTTTCCGTTATGGTGTCCCAGTCATGACCAGTCTGTGGGCGGGGACAGAGGTGGGGACTTCCGCCCCCAGCACTAATGTCCCACTGCCTGAGTGAGTCCCTGCCCAGCACTGAGGCGAAGCTGCCCGCCTCCATCCGCGCTAGGGATATGACACTGCTTGCGTGGTCCCAGTTCAGCACTGATGTGATGCTGCAGGGGTGGGGGTGGGGCCCTGGGCTTGACAGGGATCTCAGGCCATGCCCGCTGCCCCAGCACTGGGCCTGGAGACCTCAGACCATGCCCCCCACCTCAGCGCCAGGCTGGGGTACCTCAGGCCACATTCTCCACCCAGCGGGGCTTGATGGGAGACCTCAGGCTGCCCGCCTCCATCTGGGCTAGCGATGTGACACTGCTTGCGTGGTCCCGGTTCAGCACTGATGTGATGCTGCAGGGGGTGGGGGTCCCTGAGCTTGACAGAGGACCTCAGGCAGCACTCCCCGCCCCAGCACTGGGCCAGGGGACCTGAGGCTGCGCCCCCCGCCCTCCCCTCCACCAGGAGGGGCTTGACAGGAGTGGGGCTGGCTGGGTCTGGGTCTGGGTCTCCTGTATTTTCAAAGTGTGTGTGGGTGGTGGCTGGGGACTTGACTCTAGGTCCCATGGCATGCCCCACATTCTGACAGAAAAGATATTTTATATACATTTTACTAATTTTCTTTCACTTCTGACACTTCTATTATAGAGAAAGGGCAAATAGCAATATTAAAATATTTCTTCTAACTAATTCCCTTTAATGTGCATGAATTTCATGCACTGGGCCACTAGTATTGTAATAACTCTGTATGGTGCCAGGTGGGTACTTCAAATAAAAGAAGATCACTGTGTAAAGTATATGATTGTCTGCCCACTGTGCTATACATGTAAAACTAATACATAATGGTGTTGAATATGAACTGTGACTGAAAAACAAAACTTAAAACATTTAAAAAAATAAAAAAATAAATTATCTTTTTATCTTCACCTGAGGATATTTTTCCATTGATTTTTAGAGAGTGTGGAAGAGAGAGGGAAAGACATCTTCTTCCTTACCTTTTCCCTCTTCCTCTCCCTCTCCCTCTCCTTCCAGTCCACTCTCTCTAAAAGCAGTGAAAAAATACCCTCTGGTAACTATTAAAAAACAACACAAAACAAAACACAGAATAACAGGCCTCCTCTTTGGAGATGCTGAATATGTAGGCCTGAAAGAGAATTCTTGGCTCTGTGAAGATCCCTACATGAATTTTATTAACAAAGTTTGGAAAATTAACCTAAGCCACACGAATAATTCAAGTTTGTGCTTTTCTGTGTTTCAGGGAAGAATCAAATGATCTTTTGTTTTATTGTGTCAAAACAAAAATTTACATCTGTTAAATACATAATTCTTATTCAAATACATAATAGCAGATGCAAAAATTCTGTTTAACTCAGTGAAGGGACTGGCAGGATGATAATGCTGTTCAAAAGAGATTGCCAAAGATGAAAGCCTGAAGTAAAATTGCTAAATTAGATACAATCTGGCTAATGTCCTATAGGACAATAAAAACCATCACTTTTTGAATTATTTTGTCTTGTAGACAGAAATTAGTTACATCTTTAAAAGCCGAAAATTCTTTTCATCTTCTCACTTTGCTGATCACTGTATGTAACTGTCCAGGGTTGCAAAATGTCAAAATATATGGAACTTATTTAATTGTAAATAGGGTGTCAGAGTGATGTGTTTCATAGAAAAGGAAATGATCATTCTGTGGGCCTCTAATGCCCCAATTATACTGAAAGGACTTGCTGTCAGTGTTTTACTCTGGGCCTGTATTTGGCCTCAGAGGCTGTGGGCAGGTTTGCCCTTTCCTCTCAGTACCTGTAATCGGCCATGGAGGCTGCAGGCTGGCACCCCTGTGTCTGTCTCCATTTCTGCCCAGGGCCTTACTTGCGCACTCAACCTCCTCCTGTCTGGTAGTGACCTGTTACAGCGTCCTGGTCTAATTTGCATATATATATATATATATATATATATGTTTTGCATATATATATATATATATATATATATATATATGTTTTAGAGGCACAGTGCACAAAATTCGTGCACTCAGGGGAGGATCCCTCAGCCCAGCCTGTACCCTATCACCATCTGGGAGCCCTTGGCAGACATCTGACTGACGGCTTGGGCCCACTCCCCAGAGAGACTAGTCAGACATCTTTAGCATTGCCACAGATGCATGAGAGGCTCCTGCCACTACCGCTGCACTCACCAGCTATGAGCCCAGCTTCTGGATGAGCAGTGCTACCCCCTCTGGGAATGCACTGACCACCTGGGGGCAGCTCCTGCATTGAACGTCTGCCCCCTGGTGGTCAGTGCATGTCATGATGACTGGTTGTTCAGACATTGTGCTGAAACCAGATCTCCAACATCCCCCAGGGATCCCAGATTGCAAGAGGGCACAGACCAGGCCTCTGTATGATTGGGGGCCAGAGAGGGATGTGGGAGATTGGCCAGATGGGGAGGGACCACGTGAGTGCTCCAGGAAGAGACCCTGGGAGGGCTCCAGGGCGTGTCAGGCCCATCTTGCTCAGTTCTGATTGGTCGGAGCCCAGCAGCAAGCTAACCTACTGGTTAGAGATTCTGCCCCTGGTGGTCAGTGCACATCATAGCAAGCAGTTGAGGCCTTAGCATATCATTGTCATATTACTCTTTGATTGGTTGAACTGCCAACTGGATGACTAGACACTTAGCATATTAGGCTTTTATTATATAGGATTAGGTCATCTGGTACCCAGTTGAGCTGAGCCCCAAAACGGTGCCAGAACCCAAAGACAGGGAGTCGGAGGTTTTTAAAAGACTCTAAGTGGGCTTTTTCTGGGCAGAGAATTCTCTGTGCAGGTCTGCATTCTGGGAAACTCTGGAGGGGAGAGATAATGGTTTTAGCAAGTGGAATTTGGTCTAAGCAAGTGAAATGTCAGTTGAGAAGTGGCCTAAAGGTCATTTCTCAGGGGAGTGAGTATTGATTCAACTGATGGCTCCAGATAGATTCTAATGTACAATCTCCTCTAGATGGGCATGGGGTGCTCTTAGTTCACCCTGCCCCAATTATTCCATACTAGGGGCCTGGTGCACAAAATTTGTGCACTGGGGGTGAGTGGTCCCTCAGCCCAACCTGCCCACCTCTCACATACTGGGAGCCCTCAGGGGATGTCCTACTGATGGCTTACAGAGGCTTTCGGCCTTGGGCAGGGGATCTTGCCCAGGGGACCCCCAGCCCCATTGATTGTTAGCTCTGCCCCTGCCCCCTTGGCTGTGATGGCTTACCTCACAGTGACCCTGGTGCCTGGATGTTCCCAGGACACAGGCGCTGGGCACCTATGTATGCAAATTAACCACCATCTTTGTTGGGTTAATTTGCATACTCACTCTGATTGGCTATGGGCGTAGGAGAAGTATGGTCAGTTTACATGTTTGTCTATTATTAGGTAAGATTCATTCTCATTTTATTTCTATTTCCACAAAGTAACTTGTGGGTGAATTAAGAAGCCAGCTGTCTTTGACACCAGGAAAAAAAAGTGTCCAGACAGGAAATGAACATGCCAAGAATCTTTTTCAAGAAACAGTGTTGGAAGGTATGCCACAAGAAAGGATAGGAAATTTAGCAAGAGGGGACCTTGGGAGCCTGACGGGCAGGAGAAAGGAAGACAAGAAAGGGGGAAAAGGGAGGGGTCCAAACCCAGGCCCCAGAAAAAGCTGCAATGTCCTCCGGGCATTCGCACCACCAGCCAGGCACCTGCTCTTCCTGCCCAGGACGCCCCACTCTGGCTGGCAGCTCGGGCGGCCTCTCCTGGCGTCTCTGTCCGCGACAGTCCCCTCCCCGCGCCGCCCGGCTCCTCCTCCGGCTCCAGTTCCTCTGACCCACGGAGCCAAGAGCCCGGCTCCTGCTTCCTGCTCCTGACCACGGAGATCGGCGTCCCAGGCAGCCAGCTTCCCCAGCCCCGAGTGGCTCCGGGGAGGGTCCGAGCGCAGGTAAAAGCCGCCCTGGCGCGGCGTCTGGAGCACTGGGCTCGGAGCGCGGCCCAGGCTCGGGTGGGGCGGACGCGGGTGGGTGCGTGTGCCGGCTCCTCCCGGCAGCCCCGGGAGGGTGTGTGCGTGTGTGGAAGGCGCAGGGAGGAGGCCCACGGGAAGCCGGAGGAGAGAGTGAGGGCCAGGGTGGGGCAGGGCGTAGAGGGGAGGTAAGAGGGAGGAAGGGACCGAGTGAGAAGGAGTCTCCCTGCTCGCTCAGTGCTGCTTGGAAGGAGACAGTAACTGCCACTAACAAGGGAGTCTGGGCGCTGTTTCTCATAACAGGAACCCGGCGGTGCTTAAACGGGAAAGAACCTCTTAACAGCCAACTTTTGTAAAAGTGAGGTGGGTGTTCACGTGTTAGCACAGCAAGGTTTCCATGGCACACTGAGTGCAGAATGGTGTCCAAAGTATGATCCCCTTTATGTAAAGCAAAGAAAAAGAAAACAAACGGTGTGGGTGGAAGGAGCTTATGTATATATTTGTATAAGCGTAGAAAATATCTGAAACGACTCATATTAAATAGCAGTGGCATCCCTGGAGAATGGATCTAAAGATGGGGGTGGGGAGCAGGGACTTTTCATTTGTAGTTTACAGCTGAATCTCCCTTCCCAAATTCCAGGGTGCAAAAAACATTTAACTGTGTTTTTCTGTTAACTTAATTTTTGTCTTGAGACATTATAAAAAACGCTTGAGTTGATTCTGAGATTCCCCCACTCCTTTCCCTGGGGCTCATGTGGTGCCAAGATATGAGGGAAGTGCCGGGCACAGAGGCCATCTTTCGTGATGTATTTGCCCCCGCTGATGTTCAGGGAGCTATCCGTGTCCTTTCTGGTTCTGGACTGTCTCTCCATTCAGATTTTCTTGGAAGTATTCTACGTTTCTCTCCATAAGCTCTTGCATGTGAGGTTTAACCGATTCATTGAACAACATACTTATTCCTAAAATATTTAAATGCAAATAGAAGATAACCACTTGTCCAAATAAGTAAATACATTCCAATAGCATAAGTTCACACATTCTGTCAAGCAGAGGTTCTTAATTTGCAGTTAATGGAGGTTCTAAATGATCCATGGATGGACCCTGAAAAGTTGAACGCAAAGTAGTATATACTCATATTTTTCTAAAGAAAACTCCATAGCTTTCACCAGATTGTCAAAAGTCTCTGAATCCCACTGACAAGGGCATTATAGAAACAATAGTGAACAAGGCTACAAGGGTTTTTGTTCTCAGGAATTTATAATCTGGTGGAATGAAAGACAAATAGACAATTGCAATCCAGAGGATATGTCCTATGATGGAGGAGGTACGATGCTGTGAGAACACAGGGCCCTCTAACTTGGCTGGCTCCTTGGAGGAGCTATCAAATTGAAGCCTGCTGAGTGAGAGGAAAGTACAGTTAGGCCTGGTAAAGGAAGGGGTGGGGAAGGAGTGGTCTTTGTAGAAAGAAGAGTGTTCCAGGTACCTGCCTTTATGTAATCTAGAGTGATTACATAAAGTGGAAACTTAGAGTTAGATGGGAGTAATAGTAAGAGATGAGGCTGAAACATTATCAGTGTTAGGGTCGCCAAAGGAGAAAGGCACGAGGCCAAAAGAGGTGAAGAATCATGAATTTATTAGGTCATCTGTCTACCTGATAGTCTGAGCTCCAAAATGGCACCAGCAGCCAATGGCGGGGAGTCAGAGGTTTTTAAAGGACTCTAGGTGGGCTTTTTTGGGGCAGAGAATTCTCTGTGCAGGTCCAGATTCTGGGAAACTCCAGAGCGGAGCAAGTGGAATGTATTGTGAAGTGGCCTACAGGTCAGTTCCCAGGGGAGAAGGCATTGATTCAATTATTTGACCAGACCTAAAAATCAGAAGCCAGGTTATATGTATGATGCAGGGCATATAAAGGAAAACAAGATAAAGGAACCCTCAGGGAGTTCTATTCCTGTAAGGAGAAAGAATGAATAAGGAGGCAAATAAGCAAACAAGATAAAAATTTACCATCCTATATAATATAGAGGGAATTTGTTAATTGACCATCATGCCCTCACAGGATGTTAGCATCCATAGTAAACAAAGCATGAATATGCTAATTGACTGTCACACCCTCAAAGATGGTGGTGCACAGTCCCCTCAGCCCTGCCTCATCCAGTCTCAGTCCCCCAGTCCCCTCAGCCCCACAGGGGAAGGCAGTTGAGGGAGATTGGGCAGGCAGGGAGGGCAGTTGGAGGTGATTGGGCCAGCAGGGGAGAGCAGTTGGAGATGATCATGCGGACTGGAGAGCAGTTAATCATCAATCAGGCCAGCAGGAGAGAGGTTAGGGGGCTTATCAGGCTAGCAGGCAGAATGGTTAGGGGCAACCAGGCAGGCAGGCAGGCGAGTGGTTAGGAGCCATCACTCCCAGATTGTAGAAACATGTCCGACTGCAGGATTGGGCCTAAACTGGCAGTGCCCCATCCCCCGAGGGGTCCTGGATAGGCTCTGCTGTGGGACACACACCCCTACCACCCCATTACGAATTTCATGCACTGAGCCTCTAATCTATAATAATAAAAGGGTAATATTCTAATTAGACCCAACATCCTTCTGGGCATCATTACAGACATCCTTCTGGATGAAGTCGGAATTGGAGCGAAGCCCTGGTGCAGGTGCCTGGTGGCGAGGGCCGGAGAGAAGCAGCTCGGGTCCTGGGTGCCGGCGGGAAGCCAGTGCCAGCAGCCAGGGGAAGGAAGGCCTACTCTTGCACAAGTTCTTGTGCATCAGGCCTCTAGTGATAAAATAAACAAGGCTATGTATTAAACAGTGGCTGGGGTATGTATCAGGGTGCTCCTTTTTTTGGGGGGAGGTGCTCCTTTATTTAAACAGATCTATATACTGGGGTCCACATGGATTGCAGGGTTTTAACAAAGGTGGTGGCAGGCAGAATGGAGAGAACTGGATAGGTTTGAGAGACACTGATAGAGTAGAATCAATAGGATTCAGTAGTTTATTGGATGAAAATAACAATAGATTTTATTTATTACTAAGTGTTACTGTCAGTGCTTATTTTTTTTCTCACTTATTTCTCTAACAACTCTGTGGAGAGAGACATTTATATCAATTTTGTAGATGAGGAAACTGAGGCACAGAAAGTACAAGGAAGCCCAAGGTCCCAAGTAGATTCAAGGTTCCATAAGGATTTAAACTCAAGTCTGTTCCACTCCAAACCTCTGTAAGCAGAGGTGGCAAATGAGGGGGCATAGATTTGGAGAAGAGGTGGGATTGTGAGAAAGACAATACATTTGGGACCTATGGAGCTTTGCAGACCTTTGAGTCACCCAAGTAGAGATATCTAATAGGCAAGTGGGTGAGTATAAAGCTCAGATGAGATCTAGGTCAAGGAATAAATTTGTGAGTTGCCAGCATAGAAGTGTTATTTGGAGCCACAGAATAGGTGAGACTATGTTGGGGAAAGTATACAGAATGATTGGAACCCTAAGGAGCATTAACATTCAAGGAATGGCAGAGAAGGTACCCCCAAGAAAGTCTGGTCAGAGTTGTAAAAGGAAAACCCCCAAGAAGGTCTGGTCAGAGTTGTAAGAGGAAAACCAGGACAGTAGCCTCATGGAAGCCAAAAGAAAAGAGAGTTTCAGTGAGAGTGATCAACAGTCTTATATTGTACTTGAGAGGTGAAGGAAGATAAGTTCCCAGATGTGTTTGTTCTTATATAACAAGAATTCCACTAGTTACCTAAGAGGACAGTCTTGCAGAAATAGTCGGACAGGCCGAGACTGGTTTGGCTCAGTGGATAGAGTGTCGGCCTGCAGACTGAAGGGTCCCGGGTTCAATTCCGGCAAGGGCGTGGACCTTGGCTGCGGGCACATCCCCAGTAAGGGGCATGCAAGAGGCAGCTGATCGATGTCTCCTTCATCGATGTTTCTGACTTTCTATCCCTCTCCCTTCCGCTCTGTAAAAAATCAATAAAATATATTTTTAAAAAAAGAAATAGTGGGACAGAATCATATTTATTTGGTTGAAGAGTGAAGTAGAAGGCAAAGAAGTTGAGGTGGTGCATGTAGATAGCTTAATCAAAATGTTTGTTTCTGTAGCTAAGAATCCAGACTCCAAGTTACAAGTGTGGCCCCTCTACTAAGTTGGGATCACACCTATAGCCCTTGGGTGTTCCTTTACTGTTTCATAAGAAGACATGTATGTTTAAAAAAAACAACTTTCTGCTCTTAAGCTTCTGTCTTACCTTTCTCTACTCTCCTCCCTTAGAATACTCCCTCTATTCTCTCTGTAGAATACTCCCTGAATACATTCTATATAATAGAGGTAATATGCAAATTGACCATCACTCCAACACACAAGGTGGCCATCCCATGTGGTCAAAGATGGCCACCACAAAATGGCTGGCAGGGGAGGACAGTTGGGAGGGACCAGGCCTGAAAGGGAGGGCAGTTGGGGGTGACCAGGCTTGTAGGGGAGGGCAGTTAGGGGCAACCAAGCCTGCAGGGGAGGGCAGTTGAGAGGGACAAGGCCTGCAGGGGAGAGCAGTTGAGGGGACCAGGCTGGCAGGGGAGGGAAGTTGGGGGAGATCGGGCCAACAGGGGAGGGCAGTTAGGAGCAACGAGGCTAGTAAAGGAGAAAAGTTAAGGGTGACCAGGCCAGCAGGGCAGGGCAGTTGGGATTGACCAGGCCTGCAGGGGAGGACAGTTGGGGGAGACCAGGCCTGCAGGGGTGGACAGTTAGGGGCAACCAGGCTGACAGGGAGGGCAGTTAGGGGCAATTGGGCTGGCTGGGGAGCAGTTAGACATCAATCAGGCTGGCAGGGGAATGATTAGGGGGTGATCAGACTGGTAGGCAGGCGAGTGGTTGGGAGCCAGTAGTCCTGGATTGTGAGAGGGATGTTACAGGGATCCCACAGGGATAGGGCCTAAACCAGCAGTTGGACATCCCCCGAGGGGTCCCAGATTGGAGAGGGTGCAGGCTGGGCTGAGGCACACCCTCTCTTCTCCTGTATATGAATTGTGTGCCCCGAGCCTCTAGTCCTTATAATAAACCCAGCCCTGGAAGAAGTATTGGTTGTTCTCTGCCTTCAGGTCACTGTCATTACCAGGATTGCTATAGGAAAGAAACACTCCCAGTGCAGCCAAGTGCTCATCACATCTTTCTCTCCATCTAGGATATGCTGGTTGGGCTCCAGCCATGGAGAAACTTTATGGGCATGTGTCTGCCCACCCAGACATCCTCTCCTTGGAGAACCGATGCCTGGCCATGCTCCCTGACTTGCAGCCTGTGGAGAAATTATGTGGGCATATGTCCACCCGTCTAGACATCCTCTCCTTAGAGAACAAGTGCTTGACCACACTTCCTGATGTGAAGATCATGGAGAAACCACGTGGACATGTGTCTTCCCACCCAGACATCCTTTCTTTGGAAAATCGGTGCCTGGCCACACTTCCTGACATGAAGGTCATGGAGAAACCTCATGGACATGTATCTGCCCACCCAGACATTCTCTCCTTGGAGAACCGGTGCCTGCCTACACGCTGTATTCTAAAGAGCACTATATCTGTCAACTCCTTTCTCCAGTGTGTCCAGACATCTCAGCTGGTGCAAGCTGATCTGTGCAGCCAGGACACCAGTAACCACCTGCTTTCTGAGCCTCTAACCTGGAGGACTCAGTGTTTCTCTGAGAGTCCAGGCCCTCTGACCTGCCCCAGAGCCCTGAAATCCATCTGTGCCACACAGGGAGCTCAGGAAACAGCTTTGGTAATAGCTCTAGGTGCTCATCTTGACTGCAGCCATGTCTGTTAGATCCATGTCCCCAGCTTTCGTGCCACGGCATCTCTCTTTGAAGCCTTTTCCTGAGATGTCCTTTACCCCAGGGCTGGCTTCATCAGCATCATACTCTCATTACATATCTAGTTCAGACATTCTGGACAGTAGAGCAAAAACAGGCTCTGTCCTCAGAAAGCCCCTGCTCAGGAGGAGCGTCATCATGATGTTACAGAAGCCCCGTCAGTCAGGTGCTTTTGAGGTCTCATTCAGGCATGAGACACATCTACTTTACCCTGACCAGTTCCCTGGAGGTGCATGTACAGACACATGTCCACTTACACTTGCATATATGAGCACAGGTCAGAATCAGTATACAGACACACATTCCTCTGTATAGCCTCGGAATTCGGAATGAGGCAAAGACTAATCTGAACCCTATACTGTCTCTGCCTATTACAAGCACAACCTTGGGCAAGACTCTTAGCCTTTTGAAACTTTAATTTCCATTTATTTATTTATTTATTTACTTATTTATTTATTTATTTATCTTTCTTTCTTCTTGAGAGTATTACAGACGTCCCCCTTTTCCTTCCCATTACCACCCACCATAATTTCCTCACCTTTAAAACAAGATCAATGGAAATATACCTCACAGGGACATTGTCAGGATTATGGTTACTGCCATCTTACACTTATTTAGGGCTTTTCAATTTGCCGAGAGTCAGACATGCGTTATCCCATTTAATCTACTGAGCCAAACTGGTTAGGGGCTATTTTCCTTTTAATCTAAATGACCCCATCAGGTAGCCCTAACCCTACCTGATGGAGCTGTTAGAAGGGAATGAGGTAGCTGAGGTTTAAAGGTTAAGAGGGATCCAAAAGTTGCTGGGAGATTGACCAGGGATGTGGCCCTTCTTCTTCTGACTCCAAAATGCATTAAAAAAAAAGATTTTAATTGATTTTTAAAGAGGGAGGAAGGAAGAGGAGGAGAGAGAGAAACATTGATGTAAGAGCAAAAGATCAATCAGCTGCCTCCTGTAAGCCCCTTACTGGTGATTGAGCCCACAACCCCAGGCATGTGCTCTTACCAGAAATCGAACTGGCAACCTTTTGGTGCATGGGATGATGCCCAAGCAACTGAGCCACACTGGCCAAGGTGACTCCAGAATACTTTAATAGCATCATGGGAAGGCTCCCAGGCTGTATCATCAATAAGGAGATGAAAGCAGGTTGATCATGAAGCACTTGAGCAAAAGTGCAAAAGGTTGAGCCAAGAACGATGGTGTGTGTGATAGGGAGAGATCCCTATGTCAGAGGAAGGGAGAGGAGTTGAGGTGCTAGAAGATAAATGTGAACACTTCCTATCCCTGGGAGCTGCCTTTAAATCTACTAGTATCTATGTTTGAGAGACTGTGATTAATAATTGCCACTATCCCCAGGGTCATTGGTACTCTTCAGAAGAGAACAAGCCAGAAGAGAAGAAATGGACAGAGGCCCAAATGCCTTTTTACAGTCTAAGCCTGGGAGAGGAGGAGGAGGTGGAGGAATCGGCCTTGAAGCTCACCCCTGGAGACGCTGAGTCTTGGTGTGAGCCCACTGACCAGGTCCTTCAGGAAAAGAAGGTAAAAGTTTCAGTGTGACAAAGAGGTTAATGGTGGTGGAGGGAAGGGGCTGGGGTGGGAGGGAGGAATAGTGCCCAAAGACAACCAGATCCCCTCTACTGATGGAAGGGAGGGAAGGGGAATCACCCAGCTCTTATTTCTCACATCCTAATCCCCTTTCAACCTCTTGGTGGAAAAAACATCTTCTGAATCTGGGATCCATTTTCTCTGTCCATGATTTTGTAAGTTGGCCTGAGGGATGCTTAAGTTGGTCCTTATTACCTCTTTCCTCCTTCCGTACCTCTCTTTCTCAATTCCCAGATGGCTCTAATGAGCTTGTTGTGCTCCACTGTGGCATCCAAGGTAAACATGAAAGATGCCGCCAGCCCTTGCAAGACTGCCCTCCTGGAAATCTGTGGTGAACTTGCCCCCTTGGAGCCTGAGTTTATCCTCAAGGTATTGTGGTGTGAGAGAATGGATGGAAATGGAAAGCTGGGAGTTAGAGAATGTGCTTACGGTATGTGAGGGTGATGGTGACCAGCTTTGTGCTGTCTGTGGAGGAAACTTCACTTAGGAAGTGAATATGATCCCTGGGTGAGTCTGTGGCCTCTAGGGTTCTTTGAGGAGTGGAGAAGATGGGATTGGGAAGGAATATGCTAGGGTTCATTTGTTTAGCAAGTACACAGGCTTAAGTATACAGTGTCTTGGGGGTCATACCAATAGAATGAAACATGATCTGGCTCTTAAGGAGCTTATGGTATTGTTAAGTCAGCAAAACACTCCCAAATATGTAAATACACATGGCACAGTAGATAAGTGACTGTTTCAGAAGTAGAAAGGCGTGGTGGTGGTGGTGGTGGTGGTGGGGTATTTTTGATGAGACTTTGGAAGATGTCAGGTTTAATCAGCACTTTGAACCCAGGGTAAGTCTTTGATAGATGTTGAAGGTGGGAGGTCTTCCAAAGAGGGAAAGGGCCTGGTTGACGAGGAGGTGATCCATAGACCCAGGAAAAGACATGCTGCAAAGGCAGACATGCACTAAATGACAGAGGATTTAGGATGCAAAGCTCAAAGTTGAACTTGATATTTCATAGACCATCTGGAGGGATCAGGAAAGGTTTTATGCAGGTAGATTAGATATGCAAGTTAGTTTAGGACATGAAGTGGCCAAGATGCTAACTCTCCCCATCTTGCACCCTAGGCATCTCTGTATGCCAGGCAGCAGCTGAATATTAGGGATGTAGCCAACCAAGTCTTGGCCATTGCTGCCTTCTTGCCAGTCTGCCGCCCCCACCTGCGACGATATTTCTGTGCTATTGTCCAGCTGCCTTCTGATTGGATTCAGGTAGCCGAGTTTTATCAGGTATGGCACTCACTTCCCTGAACTTTGGCCTTCACGTATGTTCTCTCTTTGCTCATTGCATCCCTGGAGAAAATTCTTGGACAGTTTGGCCGCCTTTCTGCTGCCCTCAACCTTGGTGTCCAGACAGGACAGCATCTCCCTCTACCAGGCTGGGTTGCCCAACAGGGAGAACGTGATTGATTGAGAAGGGCTGGAGCACAGTTTAAGAAAAATTGGTCTTATTCTGGACCTTATATTTACAATGAAGAAAATGAGACCCATGGAAGTCTGTTGACAAGCTCAATATCACAAAAACTGTCATTTTAGAGCTGGGGTAGAGAGCATCTGGCCTGTGGGCCGTATAAGGCATTAAGACACTAAGGCACTAAGGATGAGTTAATTAAATGTTTAACCAAATATAGCAAGCTAATTTTTAAATTGTTAATTTTGTATGGTCTGAGAATGATGTTATAAATATCCAAATGACCCTTAGCAAAAAAACGGTTCCCCACCCTTGCTTTAGAGTTTGGGCTGAGAACTTGCTCCCTATTCTCACTTAACCCTGTGATGGGTCTTGTTTTGTTTTGGAGGGTTTGTTTGGGTCTTACTCCTATGTTCTCTCCTCTCTCTGGCAGAGCCTGACTGAAGGAGTGGAGGACAAGCTGGTGCCCCTGCCTGCTTGCCTGCGTGCTGCTATGACTGACAAATTCACCCAGTTTGATGAGTATCAGCTGGCCAAGTACAACCCTCGGAAGCACCGGGCCAAGAGACGCCCCCACCGACCCCCCCGGCCTCCAGTCAGTCCCCATCTCAGTTCTGGTCATTCACAGCCCAGGTCCCTTTTCTCTGGAAAGGGAGGGACGAAGGAACATGCTGATCCAAGGGGATCCCACACTAAGTGGCATATTCTTGCCACCAGGAACTAACAGTCTGAAAAATGCAGAGGAGCTGAGTAGAGCTCAGGAGTCAGAGAAGGCAGGGTCTGCCTCTTTCCTAGCTGGCTTCCTTTTGGATAGAGATGGGCCTTTGGGGCTATTGAAATGGATCTCTCCAGGGGCAACCTCCATTTCCCTTTTTTAAACTGCTTCTCCTGTCCCTACAGAAGAAGAAGCATCCATTTTCTAAGAAACAGAAACATCTGCCAATATTTAAGTTTTTTGAGGATGAACAGGAGAAGGTGAGTGCCTTGTTCTGCAGTTCTATATGTGCACTAGAGGCCTGCTGCATGAAATTTGTGCACTGGAGGGTGTCCCTCAGCCCAGCCTGCACCCTCTCCAATGGCACTGACTGGGACCCCTTGGGGGATGTTCCTGTGGATCTGGCCTAAACTGGCAGTCAGACATCCTTCTAACAATCAGAGACTGCTGGTTCCTAATTATTTGCCTGCCTGCCTGATTGCCCCTAACTACTTCTGCCTGCCAGCCTGATCACCCCCTAACTGCTCCCTGTGGTCTGATTGATACCTACCTGCTCCCCTGCCAGCCTGATCTTGCCCCCAACTGCCCTCCCCTGCCAGCCTGATGGCCCCCAACTACCCTACCCTGATCTTATGGTGACATGGGGGTGGCAGTCTTGTGATGATGTGGGGGTGGCCATCTTGTGGCAGCCATCTTGTCGACCATCTTATGATGATGAGAGGGCAAGATGCCACCTGGGCTTTTTTTTGTGAAGGAAAAATTTTAATACTGCTACAATAATACAATGTTAACAAAAATTGGCCCTGTACTGAGGTTTTTAGTGAGCTAACATCATTTAAATATAAGAAAAGTAATTTCTTGGTCCAAATTAGTGAAACCTTAAAAAAAGATTGTCTCTAGAGAACATTGTTTGAGAATACTGCTTTTTCCGACACATTCTGATTCTCAAATTCACTTTATAACAACAATTATCAGCTTTTGATTCTGTCTTTCTTAAAAAGCTGTCAGGTTTCCATTTCTTCAGGAGACATTCTCCCCAGTGTGCTGTTCAATCCCACAGGTTAAACTTTCTTCATTATTAAGAACTTCATACATATTAGTGAGATTGCCATTCATCACTTTTTCATCTTTTTGAAAAGACATGGGAAGGCTTGCTAGACTAAAGCTGACATCTTTAAAGGTGTGCAACAAGAATATTCCCACAATGATTGTGCAGAAGCCACTCAAGGTACTGATGATGTTGTCCACAGACATGTCCTGTCACTCCTTAAAGAGAATAACTGAGTAGGTCAGCATGGAGGTGGTAAAGAAGACCTAGTAGAAGGGGGTGACGAAGGAGGTGTTGACTGTGGTTGGAGCCCTGGTCAGGTAGTTGATCTATGTGCTCACACAGACGGCGAGGCTCAGCGGCAGGGACCAGGTCAGGGGGTGCTGCAGCACAGGTTGACCAGCAAACAGCTCCTTGATAGCTATGCCCAGGCCCTTTACATAGGAGACCGAAAACGCTCCAATCACAGCGCAGATTGTGATGTACATGAGAATGTTCATCTGTCCACCACCATGACCACAAGTGTTGTGAAGACCTGGATCCCCAAGCTTGTGTGAGATCTCGTTTAAAGTCTCGATCTCCTCTTCCTTTGGCGTGTGAATGACCATAACTGTGGAGCCCAGAATGCTCAGCAAGCACCCAATATTCCCACTGAAGATTCAGCCTTTCATTGAGGAAGTATGAGGAAAGAATGGCACTGACTAGGATGCTGAGACTCCCAGCAGAATCATGAGGGTGGCTGGGGCAAAGGCGTATGCGGCCAAGTTGGCCACCTCATCGGCTCCCATTGCAAGCAGTCCAGCCAACCATAGCCACTCTTTAAGATATACCACCTTGACCTGCTCTCATCGAGTCTTTCTGGGCCAGCCACAGAAGGCCTTTCTTTTTCAAAATGAAGCTCCCTGCAGTGAAAACGCTGGAGCTCATAGCCAGCCCTAGACCAAAACGGGAGTCATGCTTTGCGCGCCCCGGGCTTATTGAGTTTATTACTGAAGAGGTGCCTGGGAGTCGTATGGATCACAGGACTGAGATGCCAGGATGTGGTTTTCAAATGTACAAGTTTAATAGGCTCTCTCTTATGGCAAAAAAAAAAAAAAGAGTCTGAAGTGGTAGAGATGTCTCCTTCGCTCTCATTGCCTCACAAGTAAGACCCTTTACTGCCATTTGAACTTTTAAACCCTGGCATACTGGCTCCAGCCCTATGGGCTGGCCTCTGGTCACTGCCCACACCCTCTCACAGGTCATGGGGCCAGCCTCTCCTGCACTTGTGTGGCCAGAGCCTCCGTCACTGTCCAGTGGGAGGTGTAAGCATCCAGGGCTGCAGCTGGGTGCACTGTCTCCTCCATGGGGAGCCCTGAAGGCAAGTAGCTTGGGACAACCTCCAGTCCTGGCAACTGCCTCCCTGGTGCGGTACCAGGGACCGCACCAAGCCACCACCTAGGCTTTTAATAGTGAACAGTCTTCTCAGCTGATACTTAGAAATGGAATTCCATTTGGTTTAGAAATATGAATAGTGTGTGGTAGGCACAGGCCAATTTCCTACCTGGGAATTCTTAGCTGTGATTATGGGATCAGGTTTTGAGAGCTCTGGGAAAGGTTCTTTATATATACATACTAGAGGCCCAGTGCATGAAATTCGTGCAAGGGGCAGCACAGGCTTCATCCAGAAGGTCATCCAGCTGTCTGGTCTAATTAGCAAATTATGCTTTTATTATTATAGATATCTTTATTGATTTCAGAGAGGAAGGAAGAGGGAGAGAGAGAGAGGAACATCAATGATGAGAGAGAATTATTGATCAGCTGCCTCCTGCACACCCCCAACTAAAGATTGAGCCCACAACCTGGGCATGTGCCCTTGGCCAGAATCAAACCTGGGATCCCTCAGTCCGCAGGCTTGATGTTCTATCCACTAAGCCAAACCGGCTAAGGCTTTCCCCCCATTTTTTTTCTCTAAAACTTGGATTTAATATCTGTTTAGTTTCATTACAGTCTTTTTAAATTTGATTACTGATACTTGATCTCAAGTAAAGCAATAAATTACAGAATTCCCCCCCCCCCCTCATTTCTTTAATGACGGCTGGCATGCCCAGCTGGATAAATGAGTTAAAGACATGAAATGTTTACTTTCCACGGGAATTTTTAAAAACAAACCAAACCATTTATTAATTTGCATTAATGACAAATAAGTCATTGCACTTAATGGTTAAGAGCATAAAATCTGGATTCTGACCTGCTGTGAATCCATCCACCACTAGCTACCTGACTTTGGCCAAATGATTTGCCCTTTCTTGCCTCAGTTTCCTTAGATATAAAATGGGGATTATAATAGTACCTACTTCATTGGGTTTTTGTGAGGATTAAATCAGTTATTCTATTTCCAGTGTTTATAACAACACCTGAATAAATGGAATAAATCTATTCCATCATTGGAATAGATTATTGGGAAGACGTAAGCATTATAAGCAAACACATTCTCAGTTGGTCAGCTGATCTTTTCTCTGCATCCTGTTAATACATCCCAAACTTAACTCTTCCACCATAGAAGATTCCGTAAAGCAACTTCTTTCAGTTTTTTTTTTTAACTCCTCACAGTCTGCATTATTCTGATTCCTGCTCCTTGTCCAAGTCTCAGTGATTTAAATAAGAGCCCCTTTTCTCTTTCCTCTCTTGGAGAACAAGGTATCCTCTGTTCATCCTACCTCCATTTTGCTATTCACAAGCCAATCACTCCATTTTTCCATTGATAGTTCAATCTTATGTAAATAAAACATGGTGATCCCAAAACACTGCTACATTATGCCTACCGTAGGAGTTCTTGTTGATAGAGATTTTTATCCCTTATTCCTATTCTTTGCCCAAATTTGCTTTAGGGAAAGAAATGATCTCATAGGTGTAAAATGGTCTTAGGTTCTCCTTTCTGAAGAAAGTGACCATGGTCATAGATTAAATAACCCCAGTGGGATTTGGGAATATTTCCACAGTTTGAGAAGTCTTACAATGCAGCGCCAGAGAGAAAGAAGCCACCAAGGTTCACCCTAAAGAAGTTGGTACAGCGACTGCACATCCAGGAGCCTGCCCAGCACGTGCATGCCTTGCTGGGTTACAGGTGGGAAGATACACTCCGAACCTACATTCCATCTGGGAAACCCCATGAGTCTTATACATTCATGGCCCCAATCCTTGTATTTCTGACCCCAGCAACATTAGTTTGGGCAGATGTAGCCTGTAAACATGATTGACTAGTACTGACTGTCTCACCTTTCTTTTCCTCTGTTATTTTCAGCTGGCTTTGAAATGATAATTTTTTCCTCCTCCGTTCCAGATACCCCTCCAACCTGCAGGCCTTTTCTCGAAGTCGCCTCCCCGGGCCATGGGATTCTTGCAGAGCTGGGAAGCGGATGAAGCTATCTCAGCCTGAGACCTGGGAGCGGGAGCTGAGCTTGCAGGGGAACAAAGCTTCCGTCTGGGAGAAACTCATTGGTACAGTAACCTTGACCATCACACCCTCTTCTGCTCTTCCTGATTTATGCCTCTCCATTTTAGACTAGAGGATTTCCATAACATGATGCAGTTATTCTATTGCTTGGTAGTTGTGTCACTAAAAATTATTGGACTTAAAAGGTCTGCCATTGACCACACCCAAGTGGACAAGGGTGCCTGCTTTGAGTAACATTGCAATTGTACATAGATCATTATTCCAGATGTGGTTAGGTCTTTATCAACACATGACAAAAGTGGTACCTTCTCCCTGATTTCACTTGTATCAATATCTGTGTGATTCATTCAAGTAAGATAGAACTTTCTGGCACATGGCATAGTAGAATCTGCACAGGAATTCATATTTACAACATGGAATTTTAGGTAATTTGCCCGTATTGAGTTAAAAAAAACTTCAAATCAGGAAGGACCAAATTATTCTCAATCTTCTCTTGCTATTTTGTGTTTTTTAAAAAATATATTTTATTGATTTTTTACAGAGCGGAAGGGAGAGGGATAGAAAGTCAGAAACATCGATGAGAGAGAAACATCCATCAGCTGCCTCCTGCATGCCCCCCACTGGGGATGCGCCCACAGCCAAGGCACATGCCCTTGACCGAAATCAAACCCGGGACTGTTCAGTCCGCAGTCTGAAGTCTGAAGCTCTATCCACTGAGCCAAACCGGTCTCAGCTCTCTTTCTGTTATTTAATGTTTAACTATAGAAGGCTCTTTCTATTCCATTTTTTCTTTTATTTCCTCTTTCATCTTTGACAATTTAAAGTCAAGTTCCTTCTGTTGAGAAATATCTAATTAGACCTTTTATCTACTTGAGTTTTGCAGACTTCACATTGTAGAGCCTTGGAAGCCCAAGTTGGCTTTTACCTTATTTCTCTGTGGGCTGTTGTTTTATAGGCTATTCTCAGGGAAGCCCGAATTGCTCAGCTGCTCGTACCCCACTCGCTTTGTGGTTGTCACAATCACATGTTCCACACAAACGCACACACTTGCCTTCCCCAGTATTTATTCAAGTTTGGGTGGAGTAGAATAAAGAACTCTGGATGGCAGCCAGTATATGTAGATGACTCTTGTATGCATCATCTCCACTTCCTCTCTCTGCCCCTGAAAACCAAAACTGTCATTATTTTTGGTTGAGACAAATGCCCATAGTTTAACCCACTGGACTCCAGACTTTTAAAAAAAATTATATATTGCAAAACAAACTTTGAGATACAGCAGAATATGTATATATACAGAGTGGGGAAAAGTAGGTTTATAGTTGTAAGTATGAAAAAGTTTATTCTTGTGTTATTATTAATTATTGTATTATTTTCCATATGAACAACTGTAAACCTACTTTTTTTCTACCCTGTATTTATAAAAATTTCATACATATATCAATAAATTAATGTACTTAAAATGTAGAAAATGTAATTATTTTTAATAGAAGTATGAAAGTAAATATAAGTAAATAAAAGAAAATATTAAAATATATAAACATAAATATAAAATATAAGATAAAATGTGTGCCCTAACTGATTTGGCTCAGTAGAGCATTAGCCTGTGAACTGAGAGGTCCCAGGTTCGATTCTGATCAGGGGCATGTACCTTGGATGCGGGCACATCCTCAGTAGGAGGCATTCAGGAGGCAGTTGATCAATGTTTCTCTCCCATCAATATTTCTGACTTTCTATCCCTCTCCCTTCTTCTCTGTAAAGAACCAATAAAATATATATTTTTTAAAAAGATAAAATGTAATTAGATATACAGACCCCTCTTTGAAGACCACTGGTTCATTAACTTATGAACAATTTCTTTGGAATGAAATAGTGAATTTCCCAATTTACAGGATAAATACTCAGTTTTTTTTCTAGAGTCATAAATATGATATTGACTTAAGTTCTTATATCTAGAAGACCTCTCAGACATAGCAACAGTTGAGAAAACATGACTTTGCAAAGAGTACTTTACAAAGGTACAAGAGTTCATCAGTTATTACTCATTACTTATACTGTGTACACACCCTCCTCTTTCCATTCTCCTGATGAAAGCTGCTGAGAAATGCAGACTAGAGCATGGGATATGGGTTTGGGGCCCACAGACCTGGTCTCTAAAATGGGTGCACCCAGGTAAAATAGGAAGTGACAGAGGTGAAATTCTGTCTGCTTATTCAGATTGTACAAGTTTCCCAGAAAACTTAGAAGGATCAAGAAGACTATTTGAAATAGGGGTTTGCATTCACTGTCATGATGATGAACCTTATCTTAACTGTATATTGTGCTTTGAAATATTAACTAATTATTGTACTATATGAATATAATTTATTAATAAACAAACTTACACCAGGATATTTCTCTTTTAGCCATCTATAAAGTTTGTAAATCATTACTCTTTTTTTATTTTTAAAAAATATATTTTATTGATTTTTTACAGAGAGGAAGGGAGAGGGATAGAAAGCCAGAAACATTGATGAGAGAGAAACATTGATCAGCTGCTTCCTGCACAACTCCTACTGGGGATGTGCCCGAAACTAAGGTACATGTCCTTGACCGGAATCAAACCTGGGACCCTTCAGTCCACAGCTGATGCTCTACCCACTGAGCCAAAGTGGTTAGAGTAATCATTACTCTTATTGGAAAAAATTACCTTTATTGTTGAAAATATTACAAATGTTCCCCCTTTTTTTCCCATTGACCCCCTCCACCCTGAAATCCACCTCCAGGCCTTCACCACACTATTGTCTGTGTCACTTATGCATATATACATACTAGAGGCCTGGTGCATGAAATTCATGCATGTGGGAGGGTGGGGTGTCCCTTAGTCCAACCTGCACCCGCTCCAATCTGGGACCCCTCAAGGGATGTCCTACTGCCCATTTAAACCTGATCCCGGTGAGATCAGGCCTAAATGGGCAGTCAGACATCCCTCTCACAATCCAGGACAACTGGCTCCCAACTGCTCGCCTGCCTACCTTCCTGATTGCCCCTAAGCACCTCTGCCTACCAGCCTGATCACTCCCTAACCATTCCCCTGCCAGCCTGATGGATGTCTAAATGCTCCCCTGCCAGCCTGTTTGGCCCCAACTTCCCTCCTTTACTGGCCTGGTCACCCCTAACTGCCTTCCCCTGCAGGCTTGATTGCCTCCAACTGCCCTCCCTTGGAAACTTGGTCCCTTCAACTGCCCTCCCCTGTAGGCCCGGTTCCCCCACAACAGCCCTCCCCTGCAGGCCTGGTCACCCCTAACTACCCTTCCCTGCAGGCCTAGTTCCCACCAACTGCTCTCGCCTGCAGGCCTGGGTCCCCCCAAACTGCCCTACCCTGCAGGCTTGATCACCCCCAACTTCCCTCCCTTGCAGGCCTGGTTCCTTCCAACTGCCCTCCCCTACTGGCCATCTTGTGGTGGCCATCTTGTGGGGGGCAGGATCTTTGATCACATGGGGGCAGCCCTCTTGTGTGTTGGAGTGATGGTCAATCTTCATATTACTCTTTTATTAGATAGAATAGAGGCCTGATGCATAGGTGGGGGCCAGCTGGTTTGCCCTGAAGGGTGTCCCAGATCAGGGTGGGGGTTCCCTTGGGGTGTGGGGCGGCCTGGGCAAGGGGCTTGTGGTGGTTTGCTGGCTGGCCAGGCCCCCCAGCGACCTAAGCATAGGCCCTGGTATTTGGGATTTATTTATCTTCTACAATTGAAACTTTGTAGCCTGGAATGGAGGCCTAGGCCGGCCAGGGTTGCAGAAGCTTGGCTTCCTCTATTGCCAGGTACAACCCTAGCCTCTGCTCTCTCCAACTCCGTAGCTATCACCATTTCTGTTGGGATTTATGTATCTTCTATAATTGAAACTTTGTAGCATTGAGTGGAGGCCTAGGCTGGCAAGGGCAGGCGGAAAGCTTGGCTTCCTCCATTGCCAGGGAAACCCAAGCCTACCTCCTGCTCTCAGTGGCCACAGCCATCTTGTTTGGGGTTTATTTGCATATTCACTCTTGATTGGCTTGTGGGTGTCATGGAGGTATGGTCAATTTGCATACTACTCTTTTATTAGATAGGGTAAATTCTTTGACTAATCTCTCCCCACCCACCCACCCCCACTTTCCCTCTGAGATTCATCAGTCTGTTCCATGCTTCTGTGTCTCTGGATCTTTTTTGTTCATCAATTTATTTTGTTCATTAGGGAAATCATTACTTTTAATTAGAGAATATATTTTGCCAGTTGAGCCTTCTCAGGGCTGGAGCCAATAGACAAAGTGATAGACATAAACAGTGCTGTATAAATTTTGCTCCAAACTTCAGGCCAACCATGTTTATTTTTTTCTTTGTGGACCTTTAAATCATTTTGAGTAGAATAGTTAATACCTCACTTGCTCCATCCTGAATTTTCTACATCCTCTGAACTTCTTGTTCTGATTTCTGACCTCTCTCACTTATCCTTTGTTTCCTTTTCTCACCCCTACCCGACCTTCTGACCTTCTGCAGACAATGGGAAACTTCCCTTCATGGCCATGCTTCGGAATCTGTGCAACCTGCTGCGCGTTGGGATCAGTGCCCACCACCACGAGCTTGTACTGCAGAGACTCCAGCAAGCGGTATTTGTGAGGGGCAGGGAGCTGGGAGGTGGGTGTGGAGATGCTGCTGCAGTTTTGGGAACTGGGCTTTTCTTAGTGGCTGGGGAAGGTCATGGCCACCAAGCTATTTCCATGTAGGCAGGTAAGGGGATACAGATAAGATGGGGGAGATAGGTCAGGGGGTTCATCAGCTCTTGGAGAAATTAGAGTGTAAGAACTTTCCTTTTTCTCTGGCTGGGTAGCTCAGTTGGTTAGAGCATTGTCCTGATATACCAAGATTGAGGGTTCAATCTCTGGTTAGGGCACATACAAGAAGCAATCAATGAATGCATAAATAAGTGGAAAAATAAATCAATGCTTCTCTCTCTCTTACTTCCTTCTCTCTCTACAATCAATAAATTAAATGAAAAATAGCTTACCTTTTTATTTTCTGATCTACCAGAAGGAAGCACTTCAGTAATTTAACTGATTTCAGAAAGAGTCTGATATAAAACAAAAAATTCCTTCTGTTACTTCCTCTCCTTTCTTCATGTTCTCATATAGACTTTCATTTTTCTTTAATCTTCTCCCCCTTTCTCTGTGCCTCATCTATAATATTCATCTTGTCTTTCTTCACCTCCCACAAATCTAGAGCAGTTATCTCAAGTTTCTGGTCCCGGAGACCCCTAATGCCTCCCATAGTCAGACCTTTCCCTTGCTTTACAGAAGTCTGTGATCCACAGTCGGCAGTTTCCATTCAGATTTCTTAATGCCCACGATTCCATCAATGACCTTGAGGCTCAACTAAAAAATAAAGGTATTATCTCTTCTTCCGACTCCTGTTTGTCTCTCATGTCTGAGAATAGACGAGGCAGCAGAACTGGTGTTTTTAAGCCTCCTGCCTTCCAGTTTTAGGGTGTGGGGTGAGCAGAGGTCAGATGCTTGCCAGCCTCAAGGGTTGGGATACAGGACAAATATTAATGGGAAGACAAGACGAGAGAATAAAAACTGCCTGACTCAGGTACTTCCCTTTTGCCACACAGAATTGCCATTTCCTTCCAACATACAACTGATGAGGCAGATAATGATTAGACACTTAAGAAAGGTCAAGAGACGGGACTATAAATGGCAACTTCAAAACCTAAATCGTCAGAAACTTCGAGCAGCAATGATGGTGCCCGTGTTTTATGAGCAACTCAAGCGGGAGCAGCTGAGATTACACAGGATCAGGTAGGGGTGTGTGTGAGTGTGTGTGTGTGTGTGTGTGTGTGTGTGTGTGTGTGTATGTGTGTGTTATGTGGAAGCAAAAGATGGCAACAAAAGGTATCTTAACAAGGCTTGGGAGTTATCTGGGAACCCCAACTTTTATTCTCTAAAGACCTGCTTGTCAGTCATCCCAGTGGCTTAGATTGTCTGATCCAATCGTCTCTTGCACTGCAAAACATATCTTTAACATTGTCCTATACAGATATCATGAAATGAAACCTATTCTTTGATTGTTTCATTGGTTTCTGTAGCGTCTGTGAGTCTGTGTGGCACCTCCCTTTCTCCTGTCGGGTGCTAGGGTCTTCTCTGCTTCTGCTCTGGTTCCGGTTTCTGTCTTTTTCTTCTCTGTTTATCTTTGGGTTCTCTCTCTGTATTTTCTGACCATTTCACTTTTCTTTTTCTTTTGGCACATATATTGTTATCATCAAGTAGGCTCAAACACAGACATGAAATCTGTCCTAAGTCCTAGCACCCTGTCTTTCAGATGCTTCGACAGTGTCTTCATTCATTTTCATTCAAGGCAAAGCATCACCTGACTTTTTGGTAGAACTCGGTGGCCAGGAATATCCTGAATCAGTGACCAGTGGTGGAACTGGTTCATTAAGAACCAAGCCTAGCATACAGTCCGAGCGGTATACCTTTGCTGGCTGTGAAGATAGCCATCAGCCACATGTGGCTTTCGAGCACTTGGAATGAAATGTGGCTTGTTGGAACTGAGCTGTGCTGGGTTTTGAGGACAGTATGAAAAAAGGATGTAAAATATTCATAATTTTTGTATTAATTAAATGTTGAAATCAAAATATTTAATTTAATTTAAAACTGTATTTTAATTTTATTGGATAATACTGGTAGAAACTACTGACTTCTATAGATTTAAAATTATTATGAAAAAATTTAAATATCTAACAATTAATGAGAATAGTATAATGGATTCTATAGAACTGTTAGTCATATTCAATTATTATCTACATTTTACCACACTTCCTTTTCTGGCCCCTCTCTTCTTTTTCTTTTTCCTATTTTTGAAGATGATTTTAAAAACAAATGCCAAATAATATGATGCATTTTATTTCACCCCTCTGTACTTGTCGTGTATCTTTTAAAGCAGACATTTTCTTATATAATCAGAATGTCATTAGTATACTTAACAAAATTTTTTTGGTATGATTTACTAGGGGCCTGGTGCATGAAATTAGTGCACAGGGGTGGGGGTGTCCCTCAATGCGGCCTGCACCCTCTCCAATCTGGGACCCCTTGGGAGATGTTGCACTGCTGGTTTAGGCTCAATCCTGGGATCAGGCTTAACTGGCAATCCAACATCCCTCTTACAATTTAGGACCACTGGCTCCTAAACGCTCACCTGCCTGCCTGCCTGATTGCCCCTAACCGCCTCTGCCTGCCAGCCTGATTGCCCCCTAACCTCTTTCCTGCCAGCCTAATCAATGTCTTACTGCTCCCCTGCCAGCCCGATCATCCACAACTGCCCTCCCCTGATTGCCCAGTCGCCCACAACTGCCCCCCCAGCCCCAATGGCCCTGAACTGTCCTCCCCTACTGGCTTGATCACCTCTAACTGTCCTCCCCTGCTGGCCAGTTGTCCCCAATTACCCTCCTCTGCCAGTCCTATGGTCCCGAACTGCCCTCCCCCCCACAGCCTGCTTTCTCTGCCAGGACCCACATCCTCCACACGAGGTGGTGGAAATGCTGGGACTGGCCTCCGCTGCATTGCACAGAGCCATGGGACCCTTAGGCCTCACCAGGCAGAGCGGCCACCAGGCCCTGCTTCCCTAGTGCATGCAGCCACCTTGTGATGACATCACACAAGGGCATCATGTAAGAGCATCGCATGAGGGCATGACACCACCTAGGCTTTTATAGAAAGTTCCAACATTGGGAGAGCAATGAAATAAATGATAGTAGATCCATGTGGCAGAATTATAATGTGACCAATAAAAAATGGTATTTTCATACAAAAAATATAATGCCAAAATGATCATGATGTTAATATAAATTTCAAAAAGAGGATACCAAATTGTATACAGATATGGTTTTAATATAAAACTAGAGGCCCAGTACACAAGGCATGTGCCCTCTCGCAGTCTGGTAGCCCTCAGGGGATGTCTGACTGATGGCTTAGGCTCTTAAGCTGTCAGTTGGACATCCTTAGCACTGCTGTGGAGGTGGAAGAGTCTCCTGCCACCACTGCTGTGCTTGCAAGCCATAAGCCCTGCTTCTGGGCTTCTGGCTGAGTGGCGCTCTCTCTGAGGGAGCGCACTGACCACCAGGTGCAGCTCCTGTGTTGCGTGTCTGCCCCTGGTAGTCAGTGTGCATCATAGCAACTGGTAGTTCTGCTGTTTGGTCGATTTGCGTATTACTCTTTTATTATATAGGATTATCTAATCTGTATTAAAAATTTTCACTTGTCTCAAAAATATTTCACAGCTTTATTCAAATCAGGATCCAAACAAGGCACACACATTACATTTAGTTATTAGGTTTCTTAAATCTCTTTTAATTGTTTTCATGTCATGACTTGCTGTAGAAACCAGGTTCAGGGGCCCCACAGAATTTTCCACATTCTAGATTCTTCTACTTCCTCGTGATGTCATCTAACTTGTTCCTCTATTGCATGCACCCTGGCCATTAACTCCAAAGGCTTGAACAATTCAGATTTAACTTTTTTTCTTATAAGACTATTCCATAGGTAATTCTTTGTACACTATAATAAGACAATTAGACTTAAAAAAAAAAAGGAAAAGGAAAAGTCCTGGCCAGTGTGGCTCAGTGAGTTGAGGGTTATCCCATGCACCAAGAGGTCCCTGGTTCAATTCCTGGTCAGGGCACATGCCCAGGTTGCAGGCTTGATCACTAGTAGAGGGTGTGCAGGAGGCAACTGATCAAGGTTTCTCTCTCACATCAATGTTTCTCTTTCTTTCCCTCTACCTTCTGTTCCTCTGAAATCAGTAAAAAACATATTTTTTAAAGTAAAAAAAAAAGGCTTTTTTTTTTTTTTGCTTCCTAATAGGATACAAGCTCTAGAGGCACAAAAAGTCTGGTGGTCCCATTCATAGTGATGCTAAGATGCTAAGATTGATCAGTGCTCTTAGTTGATGACAGCCTGATCTCTCCACTGTTAATGGTTCATCCATTGATGATCTTTGCCTGAACCAATTGTTTCATTAGCAGTTGCAGATGGAAGTTTTCTGTCATTCCTCATATTTATCAGTTGGAATTCTAAAAAGAACTTGCCTCATCAACTAAAGGTATTTAGTTACCCTGTAATAGCGATTGTATTGGAAAGGTGGAATGAATGCTCAATTCTTTCCTCTTTAACTGCCAGTTTGTAAAGTAAGGAAGGAGTATTTGTTCTTTATATATATATTTTTAAAATATATTTTATTGATTTTTTACAGAGAGGAAGGGAGAGGGATAGAAAGTCAGAAACATCGATGAGAGAGAGACATCGATCAGCTGCCTCTTGCACGCCCCCTACTGGGGATGTGCCCGCAGCCAAGGTCCATGCCCTTGCGGAATCTAACCCGGGACCCTTCAGTCCACAGTCCGATGCTCTATCCACTGAGCCAAACCGGTCTCGGCAGAGTATTTGTTCTTTAAAAGACAATAAAAAAATATGTAGCAGTTAAGTCTTGCCTCATGAAGCAAGTATGGATTGATGAGTTAAGCATGGCAAGTGAGTTCAGAGAATGGGTCTGCAGATGACTTCTCTTCTGCCATGAGAATGGATTAGGAGAGTCCTGTAGAATTCGAGCAAAGGGAAGCTCTCTCCCTGTCTTCTCTCCTGGCAGTGGAGGCAGGCTCTGGAAGGTGGCAGCGGGGAGGGGGTTGGGAGGGTGGAATGACTCAACACTTAAGTGGCCAGCCAGGTCTCATCTTCCCATCTGCCTTAAAGTGACAAACAGAGAAGCTCCTGAGCCCTTGTGTCTGTGCCTTTCTGTCTGCAGACAGTGGAAATGTGACAGTGAAATGCTGGCTCGATATCGACAGGCCCTGGAGACAGCTGTGAGCCTCTCCGTGAAGCACAGCCTGCCCCCGCTGCCAGGCCGCACCCTCCTGGTCTACCTGACAGATGCTGATGCAGACAAGCTCTGTCCCAAGAGCAACCCAGAAGGGGTAAAAAAAAAAGTTTTAACATAGAAGGTTGTTAGGATGCTGGGGATCCCGAAAGGTATCCTGTGTGCAGACCTGGTTCTCACAAGCAAGCATGCATAAGCAAGCAACCAACTGAAAGAAATGACTTGCATTTGCTTCCCAGTGTCAGGTCCCTGTAGACAATTCCTAGAATGTGATCTCAAGCCTGTTCGTGGATTATAATTCTAACATTTCACAATTAGCTGGTACATAATCTTTTCTAAATTTCTGCCACGAAAATACTCACTTTACTTCCCTACATCCGAGTACTGATTGTGGGCAGAGGTCCTGGCCTCTCTCCACTTCCTTCCTGGGCAGCTGTTTCTGAGAGCTGCTGAAGGTCCCCTCCTAATCTGGGGATCTGTCTCTTTCCCCAAGCAGTGGAGCTGTTTGGCCTTCAGGGTTGAATAGGCAAGAGTAGTTTTAAAAGTAGGGAAGCCATATTTCAACCTGACGCTTGTCCCATCAGCCCCCCTTGAACTATGTGCTGCTGTTGATGGGCATGATGATTGCGCGGGCGGAGCACGCGGATCTCTTGCTGTGCGGAAGAGGCATTCTGAAGCCTGCGGTGATTAGAGCAGAAGATGGTATACTGAAGACTGCCCTCGAGCTCCAGGCTCAAGTCCAGGTCAGCCACCCACCCCTGCCCTGCAAAAATAGGCGAATGCTCACAGGCATCGGAACAGCCTGCAAAGTTGAGAGAGGCTTGTACTAGTAAATGCAGTTCGGAAGATTTCCCAAGCAGACTATGGTGTTTGTTGCTTACCGATCAGCTCTCAGGCAACCACGTAACATGAGCCTTTTGCCTTCAGGAGTTAGATGAAGACCATGAATGGTCCCTGCATACTTTGGGGAAATACCTGCTGTCTCTGGCTTCACAGAGGGTTCCTGTGAGTACTGCCCAGTCTCTGAGAAACCTTTCCCTCCCCCACATTTTCCTCCACAAACGGATGTATCTCACTCCTCAAAGCTACCTTTCAGACTAAATGCAGTAACCAGATCGGCTCCCTGCTGGCTGCAATTTCCTAACCAGTGGTATGCTGGTAATATATAGCAACCAGCAATCTGGGAAAATAAGTCTTGGTTAGTAGCATTTGCTAATCTGCATGGTGTAAATTCTCCTTCCATGGCTGATTTCAAGGTATCAGTGAACTCAGAGGTAGGAAGAGATGGTATCACACTATTGTGTAATTTTCTACAATACAGATAAAGTGCATGTAAATAAGATCAAGACTACATAATGGTAAGATCTAATAAAATATTTAGGAAGTGGTGTGTTTTTATTTATTACCTTTGTTTTTGATATAATTTACTTAATTGTAAGTTCATACAGTTGAATATTTAATAATGACCATGTTTCACAACTGGCTCACAAAATTCCTGAATATTTGGCAACCAGCACTTGGGAACCTGACTGAGCCAGCTACCCACACCACTGCCCCTACCCCAACTCCTGCTTTGATGCCCCCTCCAAGTCAGGTTGTAATGGCTGCCTGGTCCTAAGTGCTCTCAGGAGAAGCAGTTTTCTTTTGTGCTCAGAATTCTCCTTGTGCTCAGAGGTCTCTTATTGTCCTTAGCTCTTTGGCCTATCTTCTGTTCCTTTGTTCCCAGGTCTCAGCCCCTCCCCTTTTACCTTACAGGTTGACAGGGTCATTGTCTTTGGCCAAACTCTGAATGAGAAACTGATCAACAAGGCCAAACAGCTTTTCTGGCAGCATGTGAATTCCAAGTGCCTCTTTGTTGGCGTTCTCCTAAGAAGGACATATGACACGTAAGGGTGCTCATTCTCATTGCTCAGTGTCAGAAGACAGTGTGATCCATATTTAATCTCTACCGTAATAAGTGTGGATCGTCCCACTCGCCAGACCCTCCCCGGGCTCTTCCTCTTATGTCTGTTGACTTCAGATGCAGGAAACTTCAACCTAGCTCGTACCCGTTTATGAGGGGCCATCCTAGCCCCAGCCTAGCACATTACCCCATTAAAAGTGCAGAGGCAGCATGTTTAGCTTAGGATGTTGGGGGCGGGGGGATAGTGATTGTGTTCCTAGCACTGTTTCTGATAGGCAGTGGCTTCTTCCTTTGCCAGATTACAAGATTTGAATCCCAATGACGTGACACTCTCAGGCTGTACTGACGGGATACTGAAGTGAGTACAGGCTGGGCACTATAGGGGTTGGGAGTTTGTTAGAGTATTTTTCAGAGAGCTCTGTGGTCTCTACTCCATTTACTTGTTTTTTCAAGGAAGATCATAGTGTATTCTTCTTTAAGGCTGTCTAGGCATAGCAGCAACACTTTCTGTCTTATTGCTCCAGCATTATCAAATACTCTGCTTCCACCTCACGGTACAACATGACTGCTCCAGCTCCAGCCATCATTTTTGTATTACATCTAAGTAGGAAAAGGGGACCTAGGGGACTATACTATTTGCTTTTAAGAGAACAACTCAAGAGTTGGTCACATTACTTCTATTTATTCCTTTCTTGATCCAGAGGAAAGCCAATGCTAAAGTTATTTATGCCAAATTTACAGAAATCTTTTTACTTTGTTGTTGTTGTTGTTTCTTTTCTTCATACTTAACCTCCTTATTCACATGTTTTCTTCCCTGCCTTTTTCTTTGGCTGCCATCCATTTCCCCAACTCCTGTTAGGAAGCCTCATGCAATTCCCCCTTCTTCAGGGAGCTTTTACGGCTGATAGAGCTGATCAAGCCCAGACTGGGATGGCCTTCTTCATCTTTCTACCTTCGCCCAGCGCAGTTTCCACTGGCCCTACAGAAAGCCTAGGATAATTATGCATGATGGGGCCAGAACTAGGTTTTTCTCTTTTCTTTCATTCCTGTGGATACACACCCTCATTTATTTTAAGCCTAAATTCCCTGCTTATGGTCCTCTTCTTCAGGAGCTCCAGTTAACTGGGGACCTAACCTAGCCATGTCTTTGTCCCTTGTCCCCTTAGAAGACCTTGCTGATTCTGACTGTGATATTCTGTTCTCATTTTTTTGGTCACTGTTTCAGGTTCATTGCAGAGCGTGGGGCCTCCCGACTTCTAGAACATGTGGGCCAAATGGACAAAATATTCAAGATTCCACCTCCCCCGGGAAAGACAGGAGCCCTAGCCATCCGGCCACTGGAAGAGAATACTCCAAGCCCCTTGGCTCCTATTTCCCAGCCTGGGTCAGTCTGTCTCATGCTTTTGTGAAGTGGGAGGGACTGTCTTCAAAACCTAAAGAATCTCAGTGACTGAAATTCTTGCTGTTGAGATGCTCTTGCTCTGTTCACTGAGGTGTGCTTCTGCTTTCCCAGGCAGGGGTTTCTCTAACGCAGGGAGTCATCAGACTGTGAGCATGTCCCTTTCTCTAGTGGAGAAAGGGGCTCAGAATGTGAGGGAAGCAGCATGCAGCCAGGGTTCAGGCAGAGGGCTTAGGAGCATGGGCTCTGGCGTTCTCATCCTGTCTTTGCCAAATAGTAGCTTGAATCTTGGGTTAGTTGCTTCAATTTTTAAGCGTTAGTTTCTTGATCAGTAACCTGGGGATAAAGATTGTGCTTATTTCAAGTGTTGTCCTGGGCCTTCCCTGGGCAGATAGTAAATGCATAATTATTATTTGACAGAAGAGGGGTGCTTAAAAAATGGCAAGTGGGGTTTAATTTCCTGGGCTCTGCAGCTTATTTTTTGGAGGCCTGCTGGACACTCCCCCACTGTCTGTTGTACCTGGCTCATGCTCTATGCCGAAGAGTGATCGCAGCTGTGAATGGGGAATTGGGTTGTGTGGCTGATCCCTAGATCAAACACAGCCCTCTGCTTACATGCCCTCTGCTTACCCCCAGATGGCACAGCATCCGGATTTTCATTTCCTCGACTTTCCGGGACATGCACGGGGAGCGGGACCTGCTGCTGAGGTCTGTGCTACCAGCATTGCAGGCCCGAGCGGCCCCCCACCGCATTAGCCTTCACGCCATTGACCTGCGCTGGGGCATCACTGAGGAGGAGACCCGGAGGAACAGGTGTGGGACCACAGAGAAGAGGGGTGGGGTGAGGACCATATGGTGGGCAGGCTTGGGGCTGCAAGGACGCCTGAGGGCTGCGAGTAGTGGATGGCTCCTTGGATGCTAACGAGCAGCCTGCCTTCTGCCAGTGAGCCAGCGCCCTGTCTCCACATTTGTGTCTGTGTTCCATGATATGTGCCTGCAGACAACTGGAAGTGTGCCTCGGGGAGGTGGAGAATTCGCAGCTGTTTCTGGGGATTCTGGGCTCCCGCTATGGCTACGTTCCCCCCTCCTACAACCTTCCTGACCATCCTCACTTCCGCTGGGTAAGGCAGACAAGGTTGGAGCAGGCTCTGGGGAGGGAGCAAAGGTTGGGACAGGAGTGGGGAGAAGCCATGGCTTGTCAAGAACCCTGGGACTATGCACAAGGCAGGTCCTTGAGACTGGAAGTGGAACACAGGCAGAAGGTTCTGTGAGCTGCCAAGACCTAGAAGAGGTAGCTCCTTTGAGAAGTACCTCTGGGTTGTCTGTGGGACGCAAAATTAAGAGGGTAGGTCTGTGTAGGTTTTGCCATCAGATGGATCTGGCTTCTGGTCTTCCTTCAGCCATTATATGTGGGAAGTAGCTTATTCTAATCTGGCCTCAATTTCCCCATATACTAAAGAAAAACAGTGCATCCACATTGCGGGGTTATATGAGAATTAGCTAGTCTATAAAAAATGCTCAATGTATGATGGGCATTCAGTAAGTATTAGCTGTTAGTTATATTTTACTGGCTTGAGTCTGGAGGGAGGCAGAAAGGAACATTCCTAAGATGAAGGAGCTCTGGATCTTGGCAGATCGCAGGGGTGGGTTAGATGTTGGAGTGGGCCCGCCTGTTCTCTGCCCTCTCCCTCAGGCCCAGCAGTACCCTTCAGGTCGCTCTGTGACAGAGATGGAGGTGATGCAGTTCCTGGATCGGAGCCTCCGTCTGCAGCCCTCCGCCCAAGCACTTATCTACTTCCGGGATTCCAGCTTCCTCAGGTACCTTCTCTGGCCTCCAGGCCTCGGTCTCCAAAGAAGGCCAGACAGGCTCAGTGGCCATGTCTTTTCCCCCCATAGTCAGAGTACTGGTAGAGGAAGGGGAGCTAACAGAGGGAAACAGCTTGGAGGGCTGCCTTTGCCGCACCAGATCAGCCTCGGAGTTGAAGTAGGGAGAGCTCCCCTTGAGGAGTTTCAGGGAAACACAGCCAGGTCTGATGTGGGGGAGTGGCGTGGAGAGAGGCTGGAGTCTGAGTTCACTGTTGGGGTTTCTTTGGTGGTCAGCTCCGTGCCAGATGCCTGGAAACCTGACTTTACTCCTGAGTCTGAAGAGGCTGTACATCGGATCTCAGAACTGAAGAGCTACCTGAATAAACAGAAAGGGGTTACCTGTCACAGGTGAGCTGGGGAGGTGGAGAATCCCTGCACAGAGGGATGTGGTGAGGGGATCCAGGTTCTGTAACTCTGCTTGTGCTTGCTTTGCCCACAGATACCCCTGTGAGTGGGGTGGGGTGGCTGCCGGCCTGCCCTATGTTGGGGGTCTGGAGGAGTTTGGGCAGTTGGTTCTGCAGGATGTATGGAGAATGATCCAGAAGCTTTACCTACAGGTCAGCAGGAGCACTGGTGATAGGGGAGTTGAGAGGGGGTCAGGTGGTCTAGCTACTCCTAGGTGGGAAGTAACTTTCTGGGAGCTCTGAGTCTTTGGCCTGGGGTCCTGAGGGCATGGAAATATAGTCACTGCCCCTTGTGCCCTCAGCCTGGGGCCCAACCAGAGCAGCCAGTGTCCATCCCAGATGATGACGTGGTCCAGGCCACCTTTCAGCAGCTGCAGTGCCCACCGAGTTCTGCCCGACCTCGCCTTCTCCAAGACACAGTGCAGCAACTGCTGCTGCACCGAAGGAGGCTGAGCCTGGTGACCGGGCAGTCGGGACAGGGCAAGACCGCTTTTCTGGTACAGAGTCTCAGGCCGGGGCAGGAGGAGGGGCAGGCCATGTGGGCTGAGGAGGGTTGGGAGGTGAGAGCTTGTGTATGTAAAATGTGACCATGTTTTCTGTTCTCTTCTCGTACAGGCATCCCTTGTGTCAGCCTTACAGGTTCCTGATGGGGCCAAGGTGGCCCCCTTAGTCTTCTTCCACTTCTCAGGAGCTCGCCCTGACCAGGGTCTTGCCCTCACCTTGCTTAGACGCCTCTGTGCCTATCTGCATAGGCAACTGCAAGAGCCGAGTGCCCTCCCTAGTACTTACCGGTGTGTATCTTCCCCATCAACCCTGCCTCGTTGATGCCACATGCTACCACCCCTGATTCTCCTTCTCTGCTTACCCTGGTCCTTCCCCTACACATTCAGGGGCCTGGTGTGGGAGCTGCAGCAGAGGCTGCTGCCTAAGTCTGCTCAGTCCTTGCAGCCTGGCCAGAGCCTGGTGCTGATCATCGATGGGGCTGACAGGTTGGTGGACCAGCATGGGCAGCTGATCTCAGACTGGATCCCAAAGACTCTTCCCCGGGTGAGTATGAGAAGGAGGTGGGGGTGGGATGCAGCAGGGAGGAAAGGGACCTCTCCAACCTTGTTCTCTTTCCCTTCTACTTCCATACTCTTTGCCCAAATTTCACAGTCAGTGCACCTGGTGCTGAGTGTGTCTAGTGACTCGAGCCTTGGGGAGAACCTGGAGCAGAGCCAAGGTGCCCATGTGGTGGCCCTAGGGCCTCTGGGTCCCTCTGCTCGGGCCCGGCTGGTGAGAGAGGAGCTGGCTCTTTACGGGAAGCGGCTGGACGAGTCACCTTTCAACAACCAGGTTGGATTTAGGCCGGTGCTGGTGGGTGTGTTGGGTGAAGCTGGGAGCTGTGAGGACCAGGGTGCTGAGGTGGCCAGCTGCCCCACACAGACTGGCTGCTTCTTCATTTTCTCAGGAACCCCGTGTCAGGGGAAGTTGTTAATAAGATAGCTCATTCCTGGCGAATGGCCTCTCCAGGCCCATCAGTGAGGGGAGGAGTGAAGCTGTGGTTATTGGGTTGGGTAGACAGGGGATTCCCAGAAAGGGGCTTGGCTGGGCAGAGCAGCGGAGGGGAGGGGTGACTGTGCCCGAGGTGACGCCGTCCGTGGATCTTTCCACTGCTGGGGATTCTCAGAGGAGGGGCTGCTTTGCAGTGGGCTTTGTGCTGGACTGGAGAACAGGGGGCGGAGGGCTGGCTGTGGACAGGCTCTCTGGGACCATGTTGAGTCTTCTGATTCTCCTCAGATGCGGCTGCTGCTGGTGAAGCGGGGCTCAGCCCTGCCTCTCTACCTGCGCTTGGTCACTGATCATCTGAGGCTCTTCACACTCTATGAGCAGGTTCGTTGAGGATGTAAACACCCATTGCTCATCTTCTAAGTTCTAATCCCACCTCCCTGTCTCCATTCAGCTTCTTTCATTCCCATCCCTCTCCTTCACCCAGCCTCATCTTTTGCCATCTTTGATCAACCCCAACCCTGCTTTTTTTTTTATCACCTTTTCCCCAACCCTGCTTTTCTCTCACCTGTTTTTCTTTCCCTTTCATTTCTTTCCCATGGTTTCTCCTGCTGCCCCCTCCCCTTCCTACAACCAAAGCTGCCTCTCCTCTCCCCCCACTGACTGGCCTGTCTCTTCCTCTCCTAGGTGTCTGAGAGACTTCGGACCCTGCCGGCCACTGTCCCCCTGCTGTTGCAGTATATCCTGGGCACCCTGGAGAAAGAGCATGACCCTAACATACTTTGCCAAGCCTTGACCACCCTTGCAGTCACACGTAGCGGTCAGTGTTTGGGGTGGATGGGGAGGCTGAGGGTTCAGAGGTTGCATGACCTTGGTTGACCTGGAGTCTTCTCAAGCAGTGCAAGGAGGGATTAAGTATCCTGAGGATGGGGACACTGTGGTTTGGTGGGGGCCTCAGAGAACTTGCCTTGTCAGGCCTCACTGTGGACCAGCTGCACGGAGTGCTGAGTGCATGGAAGATTCTTCCCAGAGGAACCAAGACCTGGGAAGAAGCAGTGGCTGCTGGGAACAGTGGGGACCCCTACCCTATGGGGCCATTTGCCTACCTCGTCCAGAGCCTACGCAGGTACCAGTGCACCTAGCTGACCTCCTGTGTCTTCCCGTGTTTGAACCAGGGCCCCATGTGATCTCTTCTTCACCCTACCTTTCCTCTGCATAGCCACTGACACCTGCCTCCCAGCTTCACTTCCCACTATTTGAGGTGGGAATGGCAGTTCACAGCTGTGCTGGGATGCTCACAGACAGGCCTCCCTCTCTTCTCCTTCCTTCTCTCCCTCACAGTTTGCTAGGGGAAGGCCCCCTGGAGCGGCCTGGTGCCCGGCTCTGCCTCCCTGCCGGGCCCCTGAGGACAGCAGTTAAAGGTCGATATGGGAAGAGGCTGGAGCTAGAGAGCACAGCACATGTCCTCATAGCAGGTAACTACCAGGTCACTAGGCTCAAATTAGCCTGGGGCACTGAGTGCGGGGCTTGGCCCCAAGGCTAGGACCACGCACTGCCGCTCCCTTTGGGCTGGCCTCCTCTCCAGCCCCTCCGCAAGTGGATGGCTTGCTGTAGCCTGAAGCATGTGATCTCTGGAGATGCACCAGGGCCGAATCATTGCAGTGTTCTTCCTCTGACCTCCAGCTCAGCTCTGGAAGACCTGCGACCCTGATGCCTCAGGAACCTTCCGCACTTGCCCCCCTGAGGCCCTGGGAGACCTGCCTTACCACCTGGTAAGTCCCTACACCCCACAGGCGCCTTCTTCCAAGCACCTACTTTAGCAGTTCTGAGACCCCTCTCTCCTTTGACCATGCCTGTCACCACTGCCATTGCCCCTTCAAACTCCCTCTATTTTTCTTCTTTTGGTTTTCCTGCCCTCCTCTTTTGGGTCCTTGGTGCCAGATCCCAAGTCTAGGTCCCAGCAGCTCAGGCAGGTCCAACCCCCTTCACCAGCCTCTAAAACAGACCTACGAATCCACTCTGGTCCCCTCAGCTCCAGAGCGGGAACCGCAACCTTCTTGCAAAGTTCCTCACCAATCTCCATGTGGTGGCTGCACACCTGGAACTGGGTCTGCTCCCTCGGCTTCTGGAAGCCCATGCCCTCTACGGTGAGATGGGTTACTGGTGGCTTCTTCTTTGAGATATGGGGCTCCATCGTGTGTTCATTGAGGGGGGAGGGGGCGGCGTTGCTCAGAGGGAAGTGTCATGGAAAGACCAGTCTAATTTCAAGTAGGAAATGCCAAGAGGATGAGCAGGTGAGTCTTGAGAGACCTTTTGCCTAGATATCTTAGATTAGAGGTTCTCAAATGTTACCTGGGAAACGTATTCAAAATGAAGAGCTCTGGGTCCAACAGACTCTGGTTGCCGAGGTCTGGAGTGGGGCCCAGAGATCTGTACTTTTAACAGATGTTCCTGATGTGGGGCCAGAGGGCCACACTCTGAGACTTACCATTTTAGATACATGTATTGGTACTGGGGTCCATGGGGGGTCCAGGCTGGCTCTCCAATCTGCATCTTTCCCATAGCTTCCTCAGTTCCTGAAGAGAACCAACAGCTTCCCGCGGCCGACATCACTGCATTTCACACCTTCCTGAAGCAGCAGGCTCCAGTCCTCAGTCAGTATCCCCTGCTCCTGCCTCAGCAAGCAGCCAACCAGCCTCTGGACTCGCCTGTTTGCCGCCAGGCCCCCCAGCTCTCCCAGCGATGGCACCTCAAGCGCATGCTAAAATGGCTAAATAAACCCCACACCATGGGAGGCCAGCAAAGGTAAGAAACTTAATCCCACTCTCACAGGAGGAGAAGTCCACTAAAGAGCAATCTGCAGCCTTTCTGAAATAGGACAACAAACGAGAGATCAGCCAGAGTCACCGTTGGAGAGGGGACCCCAGGCATAGAAATGCAGAAATGAATTCCTGTTTGCTTCCTTCCCCTCGTTCCTCATTTCCTCCCTTTCTTCCTGCTCTAGCTCCAGCCTGTCCCTGGCAGTTTCCTCACCCCCCACAGCGGTGGCCTTCTCCCCCAGTGGGCAAAGAGCTGCTGTGGGCACTGCCAGTGGGACAGTTTACCTGTTGAACCTGAGAACCTGGCAGGTATGACATTCAAGGTGGGGCAGTTTGTCTTCAGAAACGCCTCACAAACTGACCTGAGACCCTAACAGGCCACGCCCACCTGCTGCCACCCTGTTTGATTCAGCACCTTTACTTCCCTCACATCGGATCAAAGGGGCGTGGGCGAAAATCAATCACACAGCCAATATTTGCCATATGCCTTCCGTGCAAGGCACTGCTATAAGCATGGCAAGGAACACAGGGCTTAGGACATTGTCTTTGCCTGCCTAGTGGTTACTTTGGTTGAAAGATGAGACATAGCATGTAAAGAGCAACCAAAACATAGCCGTGTCTCATAGATCAGAGCTAAGTTGTACAGTGACCATAGGATATTAGACAGAGAAGAGCAGGCCTTCAGGCTTGGCTGAGGAGGAGTCTGAGCAAAGACATGGGGAAGAAGGTCTCCTGTAGATTTCGGGAACAGTTGCAGCAGAGGGCGCTGAAAGGCTGAAGAGGTGGGCCTCTCGTCTTTCTGCCCTGTATCATACCTCCCGTATGTCGGCATACAGTTCACCCATTCCCTACCCAGACCTATCAGAGTGTTCTCTGATTAGGTATATATATATATATATATGGAATTTGGAGTGGGAAACAAGATGTGACCCCACTTGGATTACCAGGCTCTAGTTGGATCTGCACTTGGCCTAGGTCTGGAGTGGGGCCCAAACCTTTGTACTTTTAGCAGGTGTTCCAGATGTGAGGCCAGAGAGTCACATGTGGAGGCTTATGTAGAGAATGTAGAGAGCTAGAATGCTAGCCCTTTTTGCCATGACATCCTTTTTGTTTGGGGCTTGGATTGGCTGGACATGGTAAGAAGGGCGGGGTGGGTTCGAGCGAGTGTTCTGAGCGTGCTTCCCCACTCTCACAGGAGGAGAAGTCTCTGGTAAGCGGCTGTGATGGGATCTCCTCTTGTTCGTTCCTTTCGGACAATTCCCTCTTTCTTACTGCCTTTGATGGGCTCCTGGAGCTCTGGGACCTGCAGCATGGCTGTCGGTAAGGGCTCTCCCATGTCTTGGAGTGGGGGCTTTCCCTGTTTGTGGGAAGCCCAGGGAAGGGGGGATGAGTGGGAGCCTATAGCCAGATGGCCCCTGGGCCTGACTCTGTCTCCCTGGGGTAGGGTGCTGCAGACTAAGGCTCACCAGTACCAAATCACCAGCTGTTGCCTGAGCCCAGACCGCCGGCTGCTGGCCACTGTGTGCCTAGGGGGGTGCCTAAAGGTAATGCCTGGGCTCTGTGGCACTCAGAGTTGCCCTAAGTGCTGCATCAGCCTGGGAGGTTGCCCTGTCAGTATGGCAGGGGCTGCTGACTGCTTGGCCTGGGGAGGCCTTTCCTGTTGAAGGTGGGGACTGGACAGGGTGGTCCCTGGAGCTGTGGGACTGAGGGGCTCAAGCCTCTGTCTTCCTCCCCTCTCTCTCCTCCAGCTGTGGGACACAGTCCATGGGCAGCTGGCATCCCAGCACACCTCACCCAAGCCCGTGAATTGTGTTGCTTTTCACCCGGAGGGGCAGGTGATAGCCATAGGCAGCTGGGCTGGCAGCTGCAGCTTCTTCCAAGTGGACGGACTCAAAGTCACCAAGGTGAGAACGTCCAGTGGGAGGAACACAGAGGCAGGAGTGGAAGGCGGGGAATGACGGACGTCCACATTTTGTGCCACTTTGGACTGAGTTGAGAGCATCCCTGACATTTCTGTTTCTACCTCCCTGTGTAGGAACTGGGAGCTCCAGGAGCCTCTGTCTGTACCTTGGCCTTCAATGTGCCTGGGCGGGTTGTGGCCGTGGGCCGGCTGGACAGGATGGTGGAGCTGTGGGCCTGGCAGGAGGGGGCACTGCTAGCTGCCTTTCCTGCCCACCATGGCTTTGTGGCTGCTGCCCTTTTCCTGCATGCTGGGTGCCAGTTACTGACAGCCGGAGAGGATGGCAAGGTCAGGTGTCAGAGTGCTGGGGGTGGGTTCTAGGGAAGGAGTGGCAAAGGCGGGAATGTTTGTTGAGGATGGGCCTTTGTTGAGGGGACTGTGGAGATAGCTTGGCTGGTGTGAGCTTCAGGGAGAAGGTGTGGGTGTGGGTGTGGGTGTGCCTACAGGCAGCTCTCAGAAGACTGTTTGGAAGGAGGACTTTAACAGGGTGGCTATAACTCTGGGGTGGAAGATCTTATGATCTTTAAGCCCTTTTATCGGCCCTCAGGTTCAGGTGTGGTCCGGGTCTCTGGGTCGGCCCCGTGGGTGCCTGGGTTCCCTTTCTCTTTCTCCGGCCCTCTCCGTGGCTCTCAGCCCAGATGGTCATCAGGTGGCCGTTGGATACCGAGCCGATGGCATCAGGATCTACAAAATATCTTCAGGTACAAAGGGAGCAAAGGATGGGGTGTTTGAGCCTTTGGGAAGAGACCCCCTCCTTTCCAAGTGTCTTCCTCTCGAGTTTTCTCTCATTCTCTAGGTTCTCAGGGGGCCCAGTGTCAAGCACTAGCTGTGGCAGTGACGGCACTGGCCTGGCTAAGCCCTGAGGTGTTGGTGAGTGGTGCAGAAGATGGATCCCTGCAGGGCTGGGCCCTCAAGGAGAGCACCTTTCAGGGCCTCTGGCTCATGTCCAGACACCAGAAACCCGTGCTGGGCCTGGCCTCCTCCCAAGAACTCCTGGTTTCTGCCTCAGGTACTGCTGGGCAGTGGGCAGGGCTGTGAATCACTGAAAAACACACACATTTTTCACATTTTTATTTTATTTTTTACAACTTAGAAGTCCTTTTAAATGCATTTATCTTGCACAGTTGGTCTAGACTGTTTCTTCTTGTTCTTTAACCCTGATTCTGGGACCTCTTTGCAATTTCTATGATCCTTTGAGTACCTGCTCAGTGGGGGACTTTACTGTGTAAAGAAAGGGATGGGTTTCCCTCAGGAGGTGAGAGACATGTGGAGGTAAAAATACAGAGTGGCCTCAGTCCTCTCTAGGTAGAAGGCTTGGGCTCATTGACACTGGACACTGGGAAGGGGAGGGTCTGGAGGTGCGTAGGGAGCTAGAGCAGAGCTGGGGCTGGGAGAGCCTGGCCTCTTATCCTGTGTACTCGAGATGGTTGACCCTTGTCCAGGGCCTCTGCATAGCTTGTGATCTCTCCTCTCTCCCTTGGCGCTGTGCCCTCAGTCTTGGCCCTCAGTCCCCATGATTGCCTTTGTCTTTGGCCTCTGGGCTAGTCTTGTTTCCTCTCCCAGGAACTCTTTCTCCCTCTTTCCATTGCAGAGGATTCCACAGTGCGGCTATGGCCACGGCAGTTGCTGACACTGCCACAAAAGGCAGAACACTTTCCCTGTGCCACCGAACTCTGGGGACATACGGGCCCCGTAAACTGCTGTAGCTTCAGCACTGATGGGTGCCGCCTGGCCACCGGGGGCCGGGACCGGGTGAGCCACTCTCCCTCCACCCCCGGTTCCTGAACAGCCCAATTTCTGTTGCTTCCTCCAGCGTTTTGCTGGATCTGCCCTCCTTCCTTCTTTAATACTTTCTCTCTCCTTGAAACTTCTTGTCTGTAACGGTCCTAGTGTTCCTTCCTCCCTCCCATGGTCCTGACTCTTCATCTTTTGGGATCTATCCAGAGTCTCCTCTGCTGGGATGTGAGGACACCCACAGCCCCTGTTCTGATTCACTCCTTTCCTGCCTGTCACCGTGACTGGGTCACTGGCTGTGCCTGGACCAAAGACAACCTACTGGTGAGTGAAGAGTAGAAAGGTGTAAAGCTGAGCAAGGTTCCTAGGGGAGGATAACACTCCCCATCTGATCCTTTCCTGACACCCGTTTAGAATGGTAATAGCTAAAATACCCACTGACCTATGAACCAGGAAATCATGGTTCCATTTCCAGTTAGGGCACATGCCTGGGTTTCGAGTTTAATCCCCAGAGTGGGGTTGTGTGGGAGGCAGCCGATCAATGATTCTCTCTCATCATTGATGTCTATATTTCTCTCCCTCTCCTTTCCTCTCTGAAATCAATAAAATACATATTTGAAGAAATAGTAATAGCTAACATTTATTGAGCAGTGAGTATGTGCCATGCATTGGATTAAGCTCTTTGCACATATTGTCTCATTTGATCTTTACAACACCCTGTAAAGTAGATAATGCTATCGTCTGTTTTACAGAGAAGAACATTGAGTTCAGATAGATTAAAAAACATTTCCAAGGCTGTGAAAGAGATTAAGCTGAACCAGAAAACTTTCTGATAACAAAGCTCATGCTCTTGACAAGAACACAAAACTGTCTCCCAAGAGTTTAGGATGCCCCATCCCTGCAGTAAAGGGTGCGATTGTTATTTCTTTGTTCTAAGACAACATCCAAGGTTAGGGAAGCCTCGTTTTCCAATGGCGAGTCCAGTCTCATGTTCTCAAAAAGAGATGAGAAAGGAGAGAGTAACAGTAATAGACTTGTCATAGTTTGTTCTTCTCTTGCCTTCTAGGTAGCCACACCTTTCCTTGGCATTGCAGACTTTTCACCTTTGTCTAGATTTGTTGACTGACAGTATGTTAATACCAAGGACAATAGTTACTATTTATTCATTGCTCATTGTGTACCTGGAAGCTGTGCTAAATCCTTCTCAATAGTTGCATCAGCCCCAAAGCAACCAAGGCAGATAGGCGAGCTGTCATTATCCTGGTTGGATAAAAACATAAGGCTCAGAGAGATGAACTTGCTCCAGGTCACAAAGTAATGAATGGTGGAGCTAGGATTTGAACCCAGGATAGCCATGCTCTCAGTCACAAGGTGTACTGCCCTCCATTATATATACACAAAAATGCCCCGGGGGGGGGGGGTGCTGATTCTCCCTCTCCTCTGACTCTGCAGATCTCCTGCTCCAATGATGGCTCTGTGGGGCTGTGGGACCCAGAGTTGGGACAGCAGCTTGGTCAGTTCCTGGGTCATCAGAGTGCTGTCAGCGCCGTCGTGGCTGTGGTGAGAAGGCAATACATAGTTTCCTGGGGTCTCTGGGAAGGCCAAGGGTGCCTTGGGAGACTAGATGCATTGTGTATCTAACTGCAAAGGCAAAGGGGTATAAAGAATGAGGTGTTTGGACCTGGATTAGAGCAGGATTAGGGTGTTGAGCCTGAGAGTTGGTGTAAAGGGAGGGCAAGCATGAAAACACAGCATCTTAAATTTATGACCTTATGGGAGGATTGCAGCCATGAACCCCCCAGCTTTTAGGTCCAGTTCTCCTCACTCGCTAAAATCTTCTAAGCTCCTAGTGTTCAGTCAGCCCACAGCTTTGTGATGGGGTTGGACTTCCCATGTCTTGCTTAGTGTGATTCTGCTCTGGGGCAGGAGGAGCACGTGGTGTCTGTGGGCCGGGATGGAACCTTGAAAGTGTGGGACCGTCAGGGAGTGGAACTGACCAGCATCCCTGCTCACTCAGGACCCATCAGCCATTGTGCAGCTGCTCTGGAGCCCCATGCAGGTGATGAGATGTCATCTACCTTCCCTCCCCTGCTGCCTCTTCCTTTCTCCCCTGTGTCTCCCTTTTTTCTCTTCTCACTCATTCTCTGTGTCTTACCAGCTTGCCAGCCTGGGTCAGAGCTTCTGGTGGTGACTGTTGGACTGGATGGGCTCACACGGTTGTGGCATCCGCTCTTGGTGAGTTTCCTGAAAGGATAGGTGGGGGAGATGGAGAAGATATAGCTGGATAACCTTCTGTGTGTCCATTCCCTATTGTCCCATCTCCATCCTTTCTTCCTAGGTGTTTCAAACACATACTCTACTGGGACACAGTGGCCCAATCAATGCAGCAGCTGTTTCAGAGGCCTCAGGCCTTCTGCTGACCTCCTCAGAGGATGGTTCCATACGGCTCTGGCAGGTACCGAAAGAAGCAGGTAAGTGAGGTGCGGCGAGAGGCAAGGTATGGAAGAGGGTTGTGTAACCGGAACCAAGAAGGTCAAGGGTAGCCCCATATCTCCTCTTGGATCCCAGCAGAGGTCCAGCTTCTAATGAATCCCACTGCTCTCTTCTCCAGATGAGGCAAATATACCTAGGAGTCCTGCAGCCATCACAGCTGTGGCCTGGGCCCCAGATGGTTCTGTGGCAGTGTCTGGGAATCAAGCTGGAGAACTAACCTTATGGCAAGAAGCTAAGGCGGTGGCCACAGCACAGGTGAGTTGGGTACTCTCAGTTCATTGTCTACGTGAATTCTGCCCCTGCTATGTACTTAATGGCCTGGGTTGGAGGTTGCATAAGTCCCTGGGAGAGGAAAGAGGGTGAATCCTGACTTCTCAGAAATATTGAAATGAAGTTGTTCACTCCAGGCTCCTGGCCGCATCAGTGCTCTAATCTGGTACTCGGCAAACACCTTGGTCGTTGTCAGTGCGGATGAAAAAGTCAGCGAGTGGCGAGTGGATCTGCAGAGGGATTCAACACCCAGAAATTTCAGGTGAAACAAAGCAGCCAGGCTAATATGGTAGAAACAGTAGTCTCATTATGCCCAAGATTTTACTCAAATCACTACAACTCTGCTTTTGAATTAGGTCAATAGGATGGTAGTTGTTAGGCGGAAAAACTTTTCTGCTCCCAGTCATCTCCATTTGAATAATAATTAGCCTACTTTATGCTAAGCACTGGGTCAGGCAGTATGAACTTAATTGTGTTAATTAAGAGAGCTCACAGTAGAGGAGTGTGCATATAAGTAATCTGCCAACAGTATTCAGAGTGATTAGTGCTACAATAAAGATATAAAAATATCTATAAATATATTTATATATGTCCTGGATCTGCAGAATTGGAGAAATTTACATTTTATGTAAGAGTTGCTATTTAAGGTTGGCCTTAAAGGATGAGTAGGAGTTTTCTGGACCAGTAAGGGAAGGGAATGGAGTTGTAGGAAGAGGAAGTGTAAGGTTCTATGCTGCCGTGAGAGAAACTGCAGGCAGGAGTCCGAATAAGTGAATGAATTAATCAGGCTTTATTGGGGATCTCCGGGTGGGTTCACGGGCTCGGGGGTAATGGAGCCGGGGAAGCCGCACCATGAGACTGGTGCCAGGGGAAGGGGAAAAAGAGGGGACCCTGCCGGACCTCCTCCTGGACTGCCTGGGAGAGCAGTACGGGAGAAAAGGGTCCCACATGGTGCACTGAGACACATTTTAAGGCAGGGGTTGGGTCCAGGGTGGAATGGGAAGGGGTGGGACACAAGGCACTCTGGTATGTGATTGATTGGCGGCTCAATGTCTCTGTCAATTACATCATAACTCTGCCCACCAGTTGGGGGGGTGGTTACCTATCAGGAAGTAGCATTAACAAGTAGCACGGAGCCATGAGAGTTCATGGTGTATTCTGAGTATGCACAGCCAACTCTTTGTGTCCTTGGTGGGAGGTCGGGGTAGGATATTAGATTGAGAAGATGAAGTGGCCAGGGTGTAGAGGCGGTAAGAATTTTAAGCAGAATAATTATCTGGATTTTAGAAAGATAACTTGGGTGGCAGTAGGAGGATGGATAGTAGTAGAGAGATGCTAAAGGTAGGGAGACCACTGTTATAGCAGTTGTTATAGTCAGGGCAGACATAATGTGGGTCCTGACCAGGGACAGTGGGGGTGAGAAGGAGAGATCCAGATTTAGGCATGTGCTACAAATAGGATCCACTTACTGATCACTTGGAGGTCAGGAGGAAAGGAAAAGGCAAGAATGTTAGAGATTCCTAGTTTGAGCAAGTAAGGGGATGATTATGATGATGATGAATACTGATATAATAAAAACAGGATGAGGAATAAAATTTGTAGGGAAGAGAATACATTTTGTTTTCTACTTCACTGAGGAGCCTCAGAGAGGTGGACTAAAGTAGGCTTTCTCTTCCCATGTGCCTTGGGCTACAGTCTCCACCTGAACCGAGTTCTGCAGGAGGACTTAGGGTTCCTGACAGGTGTGGGCCTGGCCCCTGATGGCCACTCCCTCATCTTGGCTACAGCGGATTTGCAGTTATTGCACTTGAAGCCAGGGGATGCTCCCTCTGAAATTAGGTAAGATCCAAAATGTAGCTTCCTCTCAGGCTGGAGAAAGAGGGGAAAGGGGTTAGTGGTTGGGTTTGACTGAGAACAAGCACTGGGCTCTTATAGTCAAGTGTTTCTGGGCTCAGCTTCTTTCTTCCTTGTAAACCAGGCACTACTACACAGACCATCCTATGATGTTGTCCACCCACCAGGACTATGGTGTGTTTGCTCTGCAGCTAATGGCCCCTGGAAGTCTTTCTGTCTTAGTAAGTCCTGTTTGGGTGTGTGTTAAAATAAAGATTTGTCCAGAAACAATATTTTAAAACTTTGGGGCCTTGATGGAGGATAATAGAAAAGAAAAGATGGTTGGTTCCAAATCTCTTTCTTTTCCTTCAATTGGGGCCATGATGGAGGATAAGAGAAAAGAAAAGGTGGTTGGTTCCAAATCTCCTTCTTTTCCTTCAATTGGAAAGTCATTGTATATTGACTTTCCCTCTAAGATTTCATTGATACAGAAAGTAAAAATAAAATTCTAGTGTTTAAGAAAATCATAGGAAACCATAAATCTAGGTGTTCCCTTAATTGCATTTGTTGTCTCTTATAACTATACTAGAGACCCGGTGCATGAAATTCATGCACAGGGGTCGGGGGGATGTCCCTCAGCCCAGCCTGCACCCTCTCCAATCTGGAACCCCTCAGGGATGTCCGACTGCCCATTTAGGCCCGATCCCACCTGCTGGGATCGGGCCTAAACAGACAGTCGAACATCCTTCTCACAATCCAGGACTGCTGGCTCCAAACTGCTCACCTGCCTGCCTCCCTGATTGCCCCTAACTGCTTCTGCCTGCCAGCCTAATCACCCCCTAACCACTACCCTGCCAGCCTAATTGATGTCTAACTGCTTCCCTGCCAGCCTGTTTGCCCCCAACTTCCTTCCTCTGCCAGCCTGGTCATCCCTAATTGCCCTCCCCTGCAGGCTTGATCGCCCCCAACTGCCCTCCCTTGCAGGCCTGGTCCCTTCTAACTGCCCTCTCCTGCTGGTCTGATTGCCCACAATTGCCCTTCCTTGCAGGCCTGGAACCTCCCAACGGCCCTCCCCTGCTGGCCATCTTGTGGTGGCCATCGTGTGTCCACATGGGGGCAGGATCTTTGACCACATGGGGCAGCCCTCTTGTGTGTTGGGAGTGATGGTCAATCTGCAAATTACTCTTTTATTAGATAGGATAGAGGCCTGGTGTATGGTGGGGGCCAGCTGATTTGCCCTGAAGGGTGTCCTGGATCAGGGTGGGGGTTCCCTTGGGGCATGGGGTGGCCTGGGCAAGGGGCCTGTTGTGATTTGCAGGCTGACCATGCCCCCCAGTGACCCAAGTGGAGGCCCTGGGATCTTGGATTAATTTATGTTTTACAATTGAAACTTTGTAGCCTGGAGTGGAGCCAAGCCTTCTGGCTCACTTTGTGGCAACAGCCATTTCTGTTTGGGTTTATTTAAATTCTATAATTGAAACTTTGTAGCCTAGAGTAGAGGCCTAGGCGCTAGGGCTGTAGAAGCTTGGCTTCCTCCATTGCCTGCGCAACTCTAGCCTCTGCTCTCTCCAGCTCCTGGCTGCTGCCATTTCTGTTTGGATATGTCTTCTGTAATTGAAACTTTGTAGCATTGAGTGGAGGCCTAGACCAGCAAGGGCAGGCAAAGAGCTTGGCTTCCTCCATTGCTGGGAAAACCCAAGCCTCCCTCCTGCTCTCAGTGGCCGAAGCCATCTTGGTTGGAGTTTATTTGCATAAGTTGCTCCTGATTGGCTGATGGGCGTGGCTTGATCAGAAGTATGGTCAATTTGCATATTACTCTTTTATTAGATAAGATTAGTGTCTGGCATGATGCAGACATATCTCATAGATATTACTTTGAGTGAAAGAAGCCAGACACAAAAGATTATGTATTATATGATTTCACTTAAATGAAGCTTAAGAACAAACAAAATTGCCCTAAATTGTTTGGCTCAGGGGATAGAGAGTCAGCCTGCGGATTGAAAGGTCCCAGGTTCGATTCCAGTCAAGAGCATGTACCTTGGTTGTGGGCACATCTCCAGTAGGAGGTGTTCAGGGAGCAGCTGATTGATATTTCTCTCTCATCGATGTTTCTAGCTCTCTATCCCTCTCTTCCTCTCTGTAAAAAATCAATAAAATATATTTTTAAAAGAACAAGCAAAATTAATTTATAGTGACAGAAGTCAGAAAATTGTTAGCTCTCAGGGTAGAGGTCTCTGATGTTGACTGGGAAAAGGCATGAAGGCAGCTTTCCAGTGTGATGGAAATGTTCTATGTCTTGATCTGGGCAATGATTGCATGGATGTGCAAAAATTCATTAAGAGGCACAGTTAAGATTTATGCATTTTACTATATCTGGGTTACAGTTTTAAAAAAATCCTGACCAGCCCTGGCTGGTTTGGCTCAGTGGAGAGAGCATTGGCTTGAGGACTGAAGAAGGGTCTCAGGTTTGATTCCAGTCAAAGGCACATGCCCGTGGGCTTGTCCCCAGTAGGGGGTGTGCAGGAGACAGCCAGTCAATGATTCTCTCTCATCATTGATGTTTCTATCTCTCGCTCCCTCTCCCTTCCTCTCTGAAATAAATTAAAAAAATAAAAATCCTGACCAGTTCAGAAGAGAAAACAGTTGCTTTTGCCTGGGATGGGGTAAGTGACACAAGTAGACTAAACAAAATGACCTGTCCTGTCACAGAGGCAAAAGGAGTCTGGAGAGTTTGAAGAGCACCTGGACTTTGATCTGAACTTAGAGAATCCCAGTGGGACCCTAATATCAGTAACTCAGGCCAAACCTGAATCTGGTGAGTGGTGAGGGGAGGACCCACTGAATCTAGAGGTGGCCTAGGGGAGGATGGTGGACCCATCAAAGACTGAGACCTGGCTCTAACGCTGCCCTTGGAATGGCAGAGTCCTCGTATTTGTGTGCCAGCTCTGATGGGATGCTGTGGAACCTAGCCAAATGCACCTTTGAAGGAGAATGGACCACAGATAACATCTGGCAGAAAACTGAACAAATGCCTGAAACCCAAACTTCAGAGACAGGCTCATCTGTGAATAGTGACATGGCGAACTGGTCAACAACCCCATGTCTAAAGACACGGCAGCGTAAAAAGGTGAGTTTGAGGGAAGGGTTACAAATACAGGGGATGAGGCTCTAGGTCTGATTCTGATGCTTTCTCAACTAAGGAGGGCCCACGAGAACTCACCATACATTTCTCCTTCCTCTCTAAGATTCACTCAGGCTCTGTCACAGCCCTCCATGTGCTGCCTGAGTTGCTTGTGACAGCTTCGAAGGACAGAGATGTTAAGCTGTGGGAGAGACCCAGCATGCAACTGGTAAGTGTGCATGTGTGCAAGGAGGGCTGAAAGGATGTCACAAGGGAGCAAACTTGGGATAAGAAAGTTCAAAAGATCAAAATTCTATTTTCTTCTATCTTTCTTGCAATATGGGTCTAACCTGTTCTAAATTAAAAGCACGAATGTGAGAGAAGAACAAGGTAGTGAGGAGGCCCTAGGCTTGTAGTTCTCATCTCCCTCTTTTTTGTTCTCATTGTAGCTGGGCCTGTTTCGGTGCGAAGGGGCGGTGAGCTGCCTGGAACCTTGGATGAGGCCTGACTCCACCCTGCAGCTCGCCGTGGGAGACACGCAGGGCAATATATACTTTCTGTCCTGGGAATGAAGGTACATTACTCAGGGCAGAGGTACCATTTGTGCTAGAGATGCAAGCCTGAAGACACCGTTGGAAACTTTCTTGATAAAATTATAAAAATAAAGTATCAAGAAATTTCAAGTGCAGTCCTGCCTGAGTTTTCATGTAGATTTGGACCAACTGGGAAGAAAACAGATGTTATAATGTTTCTTTTCTGATTTAAGGTGAATTTTGACTAGAACTGCAAGAAAGTGAACCAGATCTTTAGTAGATATTCTTTGAAACTAGGCTTTAAAATTCTTGTGTCATTTGCTGGGACAGGGAGCCCAAGATACCACTCCTGCCTGGAGGAGGAATGGAAGTGATGTTGGCCAGCACTGAACTGGAGACCTCTCACTGGGTCAAGAAAAAAATAAGGGAAGGAAACGTCGATAGAGCCCCTAGTAAGGGCCTTTAGACAGAACTGGGATAGAAGGGGGAAAACACTAGGCTCATCTTAGAGAAACAGCCCCTTGTACTCAGAGCTAACTGCCCAGATGAGCAGTTAGCTCATCTGAAAGCAGAGTCTACTGGCTTTCACAGTCTCTGCCGGAACAGCAGCAGCGACAGTGGCTTGCAAGCATAAGTCAGCACAAATCATCTGCATTCTTTTTCTAAAAAATTATTGTATTTTTATTGATTTCAGACAGGAAGGGGGAGGGAAAGATAGAAAAATCAATGATGAGAGAGAATCATTGCCCCTTCCTGCATGCCCCACACGTGCCCTGGCCTCCTGCTTCATAGGCTGACATTCAGCCACTGAGCCACCAGCCAGCATCATCTGCGTTCTTGGATCACAAAGTGTGTCTTTTTCAAATTCAAGGTCACAAACGTTAAAATGAGTGGAAAGGGGAGGCTTTTAGTTAACAAGACTTACCAGAGATTGTGATCCTTTTAAGTAAAAATTCTAGAACCTTATTTTCCTATAATTCTGTCCTATGGAAGAAGAAGTTACCTGAGGCCATTTCTTTCTATGGGTGAAACAAGGGCTAAGGATCTTCTGTGTTCAAGAATTCAAGTACTTTTTTTTTTTTTTAATATATTTTATTGATTTTTTACAGAGCAGAAGGGAGAGGGATAGAAAGTCAGAAACATCGATGAGAGAGAAACATCGATCAGCCGCCTCTTGCACGCCCCCCACTGGGGATGTGCCCGCAGCCAAGGCACATGCCCTCGACCGGAATCGAACCCGGGACCCTTCAGTCCGCAGTCCGACTGCTCTACCACTGAGCCAAACCGGTCTTGGCGAATTCAAGTACTTTTATGTGATAAGCCAGGGCTATTACAGGAAGCTGTCCTGGTTTGATAGGGTTCTTTCAGAGAAATACAACTGCACTCTAGTCTAGAAATAAGATTTGGGGACTTGAGTGGGATATTTTGTTCTTATTTCACCTTGATTCCAGATTTTGCATGGAGAAATAACATGAGGGACTTGACTTTATTTCTCCCCATGCCTCATGGTCTCCCTCACCCAAAGGATAAAGACAAGAAACACCACGTAGACATTTTTCAGTTCTCTTGGTTATATACCTAGGAATGGAATTGGTATGTCATGTGGTAACTGAGGAACTGCCAAACTATTCTTCAAAGCAGCTACACAATTTTACGTTCTCATGAAATATGAGGGTTCCAATTCATCCACACCTTCACCAACTTGTTATTGTTGATCTTTCTTATTATAGTCCTCTAGTGGGTGTCAAGTGGTATCTCATTGTGGTTTTGATTTGCATTTCTCTAATATCCAATGATGTTGAACGTCTTTTCACGTGCTTATTGGAATTTGTATTTCTTCTTTGGGTAAATGTCTATTCAAATCCTTGGTTTTATTTGGATTATTTGTCTTTATCTTTGAATTGTAAGAATTGTTTCTATATTCTGGACATCTGTTGAGTCCTAAAACACAAAGTGGTGAGAGCCCTGGTGTGCAGTTGATAAACAAGGAAAAAGGCAAGTGAGATCTGATTAGGAAAAAAGGACCAATTCAGCCTTTGCTGCCTCTATTCTTCTTATAATAATAACAAACAAATTCCAGTTTGCAGAAAAATTGAATTAAATGGCAAAAAGTAATAGCCTCAATTAGTATTCCCCAATGCACAGTAGCTATTCTGCTGTGAAAGAACAGGATCTCGCAGGGATATAATGTACAGCACAGGGAATATAGTCAATAATATCATAGCAATTTTGTGAAAGATGGTTACTAGATTTATTATGGTGATCACTTCATAAGGTATATAAATGTTGACTAACCATGTTGTACACCTGAAACTCATATAATGTTATATGTATGTCAGCTATATTTTAATAAAAAAATTTTAAAAAGGAAGAAAAAGGAAAAACCAACCCCCATGATCCTGAGTAACCTGCAGCTAGCTAGCTGTGAGATACCAAGAATTATACTTTCTGTCCTGGAAATGAAGATACACTAACATCAGAAGAGATGTGAGCTTGTAGAGAAGTAAAGCCCAAAGAAGCCAGTGGTAGATTTGTACCATTTTTATTACATAAAATAAGAAAAAGTTCAAAAGTACAACACTGTTTGTTTCCTAGCTTGAAGATATCTTATCTGGATTATTTAATATCAATGTTACCACAGCTGCAGGAAGTTAAATTTAACCTTTAGAAGGTATCGCATACGGACCTGGTTGGGGTTATAGACAATAAATTCATTGTAGTTGAGGGTATAACCATCTGGATTCAGAATTCCTGTGTCATGTGCTGGTCCTAAGGGTACTGTACTCCCATTCCTGCCAAATAGAGGAAAGCATGTGAACATTTGCCTCTGGCTCAGAAGTTGAAAGAGAGAAAGTAGAGCCCTATCTAGCCAAAAGGAGTTTTCTGGTCCTCCAAGCTCTGAGTACTTACAGAGTGACGAAGCTCGCAGGATTAGGAGCCATCTTGCCCAGGCCTTTGGTGCTGTGTTTGCCCTGAAGTAATCCTTCTGCCTCTGGGTTGGCCTCCAGTAGCTCATTACACTGACCTAGAGCTACCTGCAAAGCAAACGATCTTTGAACGCCCACCTCCTACCAAGGACTGGATGGCTCTGAAGCCAACAGAAAAGCCCATCAGTACTTTCTTCCCCTGTAGCAGAGGAATCAATTGCAATGGAAATTGTACTTGGCTCCCGACTCAAGTTCTCTAGTGGTCAAACTTTTCTTTGGAAAAATAGAGGTAATACACTAGAGATCATAGATATGTTCTTGCCCTACCTCTGACAGGAGCAGTAATCCAATATCCTTCAGGCGAGAGGCGAAGCAGTAATTGGCACTCTTGGAAGACATGTCAGCAAAGTAGATTCCTTTTCCAAACTGAAATATACAAATAAACACCAATGTCAACAGCTTAACGTATTGTGTTAAAAGGGAGGCTCACATCACTAACCCTGCGTTTCTATAACCTTAAACACAACAGAGACCCTTTCCCATTTCCCCTCACAGTTCTGATCCAGAAAAGCTTAGCACTGGTGAATCTCTGCTTCTGGGGGGAAAGGATGGATCTATTTAGGAATTTAAATAAAGAGGGACATAGTAAAAAGTGAGCTGGGCCCTGGCCTGTGTGGCTCAGTTGGTTGGAGCGTTGTCTCATACACCAAAAGGTGGCGGGTTCAATTCCCACTCAAGGCACATACCCAGGTTGTGGGTTTGATCCCCAGTTGGGGCATATGTGGGAGGCAACCGATCAATGTCTCTCTCTCCCTCTCTCTAAAATAAAAAATAAAATAAAATAAAGTGAGCTGGTTCAATGCTTGGAAAGGGCACCACTAATCATAATCTAAGGGAAAAAAGGACTAGGACTGAGAAAATTATTGTATCCTTTTATCCTGTGCCTCCTTCTAGGGTTCAAATTTTTTTTTTTAATATATTTTATTGATTTTTTACAGAGCAGAAGGGAGAGGGATAGAAAGTCAGAAACATCGATGAGAGAGAGACATCGATCAGCTGCCTCTTGCAGGCCCCCTACTGGGGATGTGACCGCAGCCAAGGTACATGTCCTTGCCGGAATCAAACCCGGGACCCTTCAGTCCGCAGTCCGACGCTCTATCCACTGAGTCAAACCGGTCTCGGCTAGGGTTCAATTTTTACTCACCATGTAACCTGTGATGGGAGCCTCAGGTGGGGCAATCTGAAGCCCATGGCTCAGGATTCCTACCCAGTTACTCAGCCTGGAACCGTGCCATAGCAGCATCCTAAGGAAAAGCCATTATTATTGTTATCGCCTGCAAAGATAGGCTCTAAGCATAAAGCCAACAGCTCTCTGTGCCATCCTTCCCTTAGTTCCATGACTGCACTTCAGGCAAGGGAGTATCTTCCCAAACCCAAAGCTAAACTGAGACCTGTTATGAAGGTCCTCTTTGAAGGCTTCTTTCTCACCCTCCTTCTCTACTTCAAAAACATCCAGCAAGGTCATGGTGTAGTCACTGTGTGTGGGAGCATGGGTAGATTGAAGGCACTGGGAAATTATCTGTGAAAAAGAACAAAAGAAATGGCCAGTGTGACTCTATAATAGACGAGACTAAGCTGAGAACTTCAGGGCCTCTGGTATAAACTGACAGACCTTTCCGCTCCCAAATGGTCTCACAAGACAGTCAGAAAGAGCTCTACGTCCCCAAATTTCTAGTAAAGATAAGTTCTGTCCTATACAAAAGCTTGCTCTTAATCAGACATAGCCAGAAAACAGTGGGGAGGGGAAGGGTAGGCTTTAAAGGTATGAACACAAATTAACATTTTTCTTACTTTGAACTCATAACTTTGATGGTCTAAAGGGTGCAAGGCACAACGTAGCTTTTTATAGTGTTGGTCCAATGGATGTTCTGGGCTTTGCAGCTCGGTCTTTACCAGCTTAATGGCAATTTCAATGTCTCCCAAAGCCTGTCAAGATGAGATATAGAATCAATATGGGAAGAACCTGGGATAAGAGATTTAATACTTGCCAATCCACACATCTCTCACCTCTAGTAGTTGTATTTTGTCTGACAGTTCTTTCTCTGTCCGGATTAATGGAGGAGTACGGAGTCTAAGGATAGAGATATAACCCATAATAAGTCTCTAATCTGTGCAACATGATTAAAAATAACAGACTGAAGATAGGTCATTTAGAAAAAAGATATAAGAAACTGGGGGAGGGGGGAGAGGAGAGAGAGAAAGAGAGAGAGAGAGAGAGAGAGAGAGAGAGAGAGAGAGAGAGAGAGGTCCATAAAGATATTTTAACTTCCAAATATAGAGATATGATGTATATACTCTGAGTAGGATAAAACATAGATTTTGACATTTGAGACTAGAGTTAAAATTCTTCTTTATGGGATGCTTTTCTAAAAAGGAGATATAAAAAAAAAGAAAGAAAAAGAAAACAAAAGAAAAAGAAGATGTATGGCTATCAATAAGGAATACTTTGGGTGCAGTCCTGTCTAAAAGCAGTAGACCACTCAGGGTTATTTCTAGTTCACAGAGCTCTATAAAGCAATGGAAGGAATAAAATAAGCATAAGAATATAGAATCAACAAAGATAAAGGAATGTATATACCTAATATTTAAGTTCACAGAAATGGTGTGTGGTTATAGTCGCCTTAAAGAACAGGAACTAGGAGGTGATATGCCTGAGGGTGGATAGTTACTTGCTGGTTGGATACACTCATTCTTGCTTGAGTTTGTAACTTCCACTTGGTCAGAGAATATGGCTGTAATCAGGCCAGAAGACTGCATTCCATACTTGTAAGCTGATTAGTTAGGCTATCTATAAATCATTTTGGCTCTGTACCTATTCAAGATGATCATTTCCTTAGAAATGAAAGACTTCCAAAGTGAAGTAACAGCACAGGCCTTACCCAAAGTCATGTGGGATCCTGGTGTAGAATTCATTGCATGCTTCCACGAGAGCTCGTCCTTGCTGGCCAGCCCGAATACAGTCCTCAATCTTCTTAAGAGACTGGTAACCGGCCTTGATTTGTGCCACTGTCAGCTTCCCTGCAGACCCAGCCAGAGATCAGACTCCACAACTAAAGTCCTGTCCTATCCTATAAAATACACTTATGCCCTGCCCAACAGACTCTCACCTTTCAATTTTCAAAATAGATCCTCCTCCCTCCACACGGCCCCTGACCCCAAATCTCTTTTTCTTCATTCATATCAGCAAGTTTTCAATCATGAGAGTGATGAAAGATCCCATTAAAGGAACTAGGAAATATGAAGAGAGAATGTAGGATAGAACCTGAAGTCCTACCAAGTGGGGCTTTCTTGGTATCATATTTCATTTCTATCATCATCTCTTCCATGGCCTGGACATTACAGATCAACTTTATCAGCTCTTGTATACGAAGATCTAGCTGTGACTCTGGTTTCAAAGGGGATTTAAGAGATTCCTCCTTTTTTGTTTCCTCTTCATTCTATAGCCGAAATATAAATAATAAAATCTAAAAGGATCTATTTTAAGCACTCTGCAAGAGCTGGCTGTACAATATTCTTGGCAGGTGAACATCTGCCTCTGAACACAGGCCCGTACCATGATTACCTAGGTAGAATACTCAATATGACTTCCACCTTCTAGTCCTACTTTGCCTCCCATACGTAAACACTCAGAATAAGTCTCAAATAAACACAATATAATATCATTCAGTATGTAGGGACAGCTATTTGTCTTAAATAGTCTCATCTTAAGACTAAGATTTCTCTTGCTCCTCAGACTAGATGTGTGTTCACTGTGTGTTACATAACTTGTAGTTCCTTTTTCTATAATTAGTCATATCCTGGGATCCAATGTAAATCCAATATTGGATGTTTTGTGCATAGCTGTTCTAAAGGATCTTATCCTATGTACTGCATGAATCAGATTAGTGTACATTGCCACATAATGTAAAAAGAAAAGTCTACATATAAATAATACAGCCAACTATCCAAGTATCATACCAAATAAAATGCCAAATAAACCTTAAACTAAAAAAAAAAAAGGGACTAAGATTTCTCCAGGACAGCTTTCAATATCCTGGTTCCTGTTTGCACTCCAGTTTCTACCGGGGGTGGGAAGGAGGTTATGGTTGTGAATATGTGAAAGTTTATTCTTGTATTATTGTTTATTAATTATTGTTTTATTTTCCATGCAAACAACTATAAACCTACTTTTGCCCCACCCTGTAAAACCAGAAGTGAATACAACTTTAAATGTAGTTTTATCCATTTGACAATTAATTACTCCTCTTTTGATTTGTAACATTAAACTTCTGGAAATAGGACCTAAGATTTTATAGCACCTTAGTCAATAATAGAGACTAGAAAAAAGCACATTTATCCTCATTCTATAGTCCCTTGAAGATTACAAAGATGAGTGAAGGTAACTCATGAGGGAACTGTAATCTTTCCTTAGGTAGGAAATAGCAAGATTCAGGATCCTTTGGCCCATTCTGATCTAGGACCTGATCTAAGTCATTCTGTTAGACTTCACCCTGGTTAAAAGGAAACAGTTTTCCCCCTAAACACGCAGTCAGTTTACCTGAGTACTGGCGGTATAGTCCATTTGTACCATATCATATTTTCCAGGCACCTTCTTAAACTTCTCGCGATCCTCCCAATTGTTTTTTGTTTTGTCAAGGAATCTGTAGAGTCCAAGGTAGTGAGAAAAATCTTACAAATAAGGGTCTAAACTTTACTTCCCACAACAGAGCTCTTTTACACATCAACTTTCCATAAATCTGGATTCTAAATTAAAGCCTTGAATTAACAGTAAGGTTCTGGCTATAAAGGGAACAAAAAATAAATAAATAAAAATGGGGAAAATGGACCTTTGGGCTTCCCAAAGTCTCTAGAACACCACACAAGCCATTGGAAGTTTAAGACAAAAAGATACCTATCCAACCCTTTCTCTGAAGGAAACATTTCTAGAGACTCCAGAAAAGTTCTTCATCCATCCATAGGAAAAGTATTTTTTAAACTCTAGCTTTATATTCTCATACCACTTTTCCCAAATTTCCTAAATTGTTGATCATGTGCTAAATCATATTAGATCTTCTATTTTTAGTCAATTTCAAGGTTCCAGGTGATGTAATCACTAATTAAGGATGCAGTTTGGTGTTCCAGTCATAGTGTGTTATAGTGGAAAGACATTAACATTTAGGCCAAATCACATTTATAAAATTCTTAAAAGAAGATACATCCAAGAAGAAGGGTCTATTTTTACACTCATTTCTTAGTACTCACTTCTTCTGAAAGATTTCCTTGGCCTTGTTGAGGTCCCCTGAACAAGCCACCAAGTTGTGCTGCCTCATTTTCCCAACTGCAAAGTAAATGCCACATATAAGATTGGTAATCTAACCCAAGAAGAGTTCTTTAATAGTAACAAGCCAGTTCTCTGGGGTCTGGTTAGCTTCTAACAAATGGAAGGAAAAAGTGAAAGGGCTTAGGGAATATATCTTGTTGCTATTAGTTACCTCCTACTAATTACCATAGTTGATGATCAGCAGTATGAGAGTTCTGTCTCTCAACAGGTTGCTCATAGTTTTTCCAATGAGAACTTCCTACTGAAAATGTCTGCCACTGCCTAATTACGGAAAGCACCATCTGACTCTTAAGCCCCGACCCAAATTACAAAGCCTCCCTCCCACCAACTTAAGCTTAGAGAATCCTAGCCACTCACTAAGTTGTTTCTGGCTTTCTGAATGACAACTCAGAAAATGCATAGTAAGTCATTACCTCGGCCCCATCTCATCCAAACACTGAAGTTCCTCTGAGCATCATCTTCTAACAGCTGAATCAGATAGTACTTGTTGTTGTTGAACTGGAGATTGGTCTATGATGAGTGAGACAAATAGAAACATAAAATAACAGGCTTGCGAAGGAGGAACCAAGATGGCGGCATAGGTAAACACCTATCTTGCTGCCCCACACAACAATTCCAAAACTACAACTTAATGACAGAGCAAACATCATCCTGAATCACCAGAAAGCTGGCTGAGTGAAAATTCCACAAATGAAAGTAAAGATAGGACACCGTGATTCAGAGGAGTGGCAGAGGACAGCGTTGAAGATACGCACAGAGTCAGAGATTTGGAAAAGTGTGCGCGCGCCAGCGGAGAAGGCAGGTGGCTGCAAACCCGGCTGGTTTTCTCCAATGGGGAGGGAGACAGAGGCGTCCCACTGTGCTGATTCCCCAGTTCCAGGCGAGGTCGGGGTGAAACTGGACTCATAAGGGGTGAAACTGGACAGGGGGAAGGCGCGCTGGAGCCCGGGCGCGGCAGAGGTCTGCGAGCCTGTGGAGAGGGCGAGCCCGTGGGGAGGGCGGGGGCGGGCCCGTGGGGAGGGCGGGCCCGTGGGGAGGGCGGGCCCGAGGAGAGGGCGGGCCCGTGGAGAGGGCGGGCCTGTGGAGAGGGCACGTAAACTTGGGAACAAACGTGCGCGACCGCGCAGAGAGGACTCGTGACTTGCTCCCTCGTTCGGGAGACACCGGACTGCGATGCTTTACAACCCTGGGCGAGACTTTGGGGGTGCAGACTCACTTGGGGACAGGCTGAGTTGTCCAGCAGTGAGTGGAGATTGCGGCGGCTTTCTCTCGGAGGTGCGTGCAGCCATTACCACCCGGCACAGAGACCCAGGTGCCGCATAGGGCGGAGCTGACGCTGCCTGTGCAGCCCAGAGACTCCGCCCATCCAACCTGAACACAGCTGACCCTCACAGCCAATTGGCCTGGAGGTCAAACCCTCCTAGTGCTAACAACAATAATCTGGGCTTAACTTCAACAATACTGTACAACCCATAAAGGGCTGCAGCAAGAGTATCCACCTCAGGTAACTGGGGAGGCTGAGCCACTGTTTCTTGAAGGACACCTACCACACAAAGCTAATGGACCAACTCAGGAGCCACAATGCAGAGACATGGAAAGAAATCAGATGTGAAAGAAATGGAGGAAAAAAGAGGACTAGACATAGAGTTCAAAACCACAGTAATAAGGTTTTTCAAGAGGCTCCTAGAAAAGGCTGATGAACTTAAAAAGAATTATGAGGAAATGAACAAGACCTACGAGGATATGAAAAAGGACCAACTAGAAATTAAGCATACACTGACTGAAATAAAAAATATTACACAAAGACCTAAAAGCAGTCCAGAGGACCACAAGAACCAAGTCAAAGAATTGAAATACAAAGAAGCAAAATCCACTCAGCCAGAAAAGCAAGAAGCCAAAAGAATCCAAAAAATTGAAGATAGTGTACGGGGCCTCTGGGACAACCTCAAGCATACCAACATCCGAATTATAGGGGAGCCAGAAAAAGAGAGAGAGCAAGATAAGGAAAACCTACTTGAAGAAATAGTGACCGAAAACTTTTCCCACCTGGTGAAATAAATTGACTTAAAAGCCCAGGAAGCGTACAGAACCCCAAAATATAGGAATCTAAAGAGGACCACACCAAGACACATCATAATTAAATTGCCAAGAGCAAAAGATAAAGAGAATATTAAAAGCAGCAAGAGAAAAACAGATGGTTACCCATAAGGGAGCACCCATACGATTGTCAGCGGATTTCTCAACAGAAATGATTCAGGCCAGACGGGAGTGGCAAGAAATATTCAAAGTGATGAATAGCAAGAATCTACAACCAAGATTACTCTATCCAGCAAAGCTATCATTCAGAATTGAAGGTCAGATGAAGTGCTTCGCAGATAAGAAAAAGCTAAAGGAGTTCATCACTGCCAAACCAATATTATATGAAATGCTGAAAGATATTCTTTAAGAAGAGGAAGAAGAAAAAGCTAAAAATATAAATTATGAACAACAAATATACAACTATCAACAAATGAATCTAAAAATCAAGTGAATTAAAAATCTGATGAACAGAATAAACTGGTGAATATAACAGAATCATGGGCATAGAGCGGGAATGGACTGACAATTCTTGGGGAGAAAAGGGGTATGGGAGGTGCAGCAAGAGACTGGACAAAAATCATACACCTATGGGAGAGGAAAGTGGGGGGGAGGTGAGGGCGGAGGTTGGGATTGGTACCAGGTGGAGGAGAGCTATAGGAGGAAAAAAAGGGGAACAATGTAATTAATAAACTGAACAATAAAGATTAAAAAAAATAATAACAGGCTTGCAAATAGAAGAAGCATAAACCAATAAATCTTCCTTGGACAGAGGTGCCAGTAATTGCCATAAGGAAAAGAATAGCATAGGACAAGGCACTCAGATTCCTGTAAGAGTGAAGATTTAAGGAAGAATTAGATTCTATATTAAACTTTGAATTTCTAGGAATTAAAAAATGGAGGCTGCAAGCTTCCTCAAACTTTCTACCCAATCTCAAATGTGTTTTCCAGCTCCCAATCCATTCTCAATAACTATTTTTCAAATGAAGTTAATTTTGATGCTTCAAAGGTCCATAACTATTATGCTTGCTTGTTTGTTTAGACAATTTGCTGTTTAATAGCTTTTATTAAAGTTTGTTTTGCCGAGACCAGTTTGGCTCAGTGGATAGAGCGTCGGACTGCGGACTGAAGGGTCCCAGGTTCGATTCTGGTCAAGGGCATGTACCTTGGCTGCGGGCATCCCCAGTAGGGGACGTGCAAGAGGCAGCTGATTGATGTTTCTCTCTCATCGATGTTTCTGGCTTTCTATTCCTCTCCCTTCCGCTCTGTAAAAAATCAATAAAATATATTTTTTTTAAAAAAAGGTTTGTTTTGTCAACTGCAGCATTTTGACAATGAGCTGAGAGCAAGACAATGTTAGGAAGGGATAGAGGACAGGCAGAAACCACTGCCACATCGGTCCCTGGCATGACTTGGAGATATTCAGAGAGACTGTGACTAGAATCTTAAAAGAGGTATATGGTAAGTAACTTACTCAGAGTGAAGAGAGGGAGTTGTCCATGATAGGAATAGTAGTTTGTGTGGTAAGGTTGAGTCCTGGCTATCCAGGCACTCTACTTTGTTAAGTGTCTGCTCCTTCCTACCTTATACCTATTCACACTGTAAAGTCATAGGATGTTAGAACAAAAAGGAGCCATAAGATCTTTTCTATCTGCTCATATTTCATGTAAAAGAAGTAGTAACAAAGGACTTACTAGGTAGTACGTTAAAATATTATATGCTGGGTGGTGTATAAGTTCAAATATGAAGATACATAATTAGGATATATATTTTAATCAGGCAAATGTATTATCTATTCAAAAACAACAAAAATAAACAAAGAGGGAAAGGTTAATAAGAAAAAAATTCATAAATTTAACATAAAAATGTAAACTTCAATAAGGGCAAAAGGTATGCCATAACGAAAATCAGAAGGCAAATGACAAATTTGGAAAACATATTGGCAATTTATACCACAGACCAGTGATTTTCAAATGATGTGTCCCCCAAAATTTTTAAAACATGGAATACTTGATTATTCAGTCAGGGGCACTGGCTTTTCCCTCTGATTGCCAAATAAAACTATGACAACAGTCAACACAATAGCTGTCTGATGTGAATGAATCAAAGCAATAGCTATTTCTTTTGTCAGGTGGACAAAAATATATTTTTTGGCATGCCACTGAATTTTAGTAATTAGTTTATATGCAAGGAGGTTAAAGAGGTTGAAAATTGCTGTTATAGTTGAAATACTATTCTCATATTATATAAAGTTCCTTGTAGCCAGTAAGAAAAAGACCAACAATCTGTAGGGAAATGTGCAAAATGATATGAATAGAGAGTTCATAGGCTCAATAAAAAACAAGAAATCTGCCCAAAAAAATCTGCTTGCCCTAGCTGGTTTGGCTCAGTGCATAGAACTGAAGGGTCCCAGGTTTGATTCGGCCAAGGACACATGCCGGGGTTGTGGGCTCGGTCCCCAGTGGGGGGCATGCAGGAGATAGCCGGTCAATGATTCTCTCTCATCATTGATGTTTCTATTCCTCCCTCTCTCTTCTTCTCTGAAATCAATAAAATTATATATTTAAAAAATTTGCTTCTTATTGAGGATTCTGCTATCAGATAGACTTTATCCTACTTTAAAGAGCATGTGCCTAACATAAAGGACTCCAGAATTAATGATCTGGGCATTGGAACATGGTCATCAATAACTGTCAAGAAGAAATTCCCATAAATAGAATGGCTTCTCTCCTTACCTGATTTAACATGACATCATACACATCATTCCCTTCGCAGTAGATATGAGCCTAGAGAGAAAAGAAGAAACTGACATTTGTGCAGTCTTGGTGAGATCCTAAGTGAGGCATAAAGCACGCGGCACAAGGCATAAAAGGTCATTCTCCAGCGCTACCAACATCTATCTTCCAGGAAAAGAAATGCAAAAGTATCTTCTTTCACAATAAGCTATCGTTCCTATAATAAAAACCTGGTGGCTCAGTGGCTGAGCATCAACCCATGAACCAAAAGGTCATTTATTCAATTCCTGGTCAGGGCACATGCTTGGGGTTGCATGCTCAGTCCCCCGTAAATCCCTGGTAGTGGGTATGAAGGAGGCAGTTGATCGATGTTTCTCCCTCTCTCTATCCCTCTCTAAAATAAAAAACACACTTTAAAAACAAACATGGTGCCTTTCTATAATTACATAAATACAATACAAATGATTTTTCAGTTAAAGAAAACCTATTCTCAGTAATTCATGCCATACCATGGCAAAGTTTTTCATTTTTTCCCTCGACAATAATAGAATTTTCTAACTGAAAAAGAGAATGATGTATGGAAAGCTGACGACAGTCCCATAAGTTAACCAGGTTAAAAACACCCCGATTATTAATCCTTAATACCACCACTCCCATCCTTTAGCCTTGCAGAAAATGAATCACTAGTAATATTTCGGTGAGGGTTCGTGAAATAAATACTAGCAATGCTCCGGTGAGAATCCCAACAACAACAGAACATTGCTCTCTGAGAAGTCAATGGGTTGAAAAGTCTCTCACCTTCCCCACCTTTGAGGTGCACTCTGGGTCCACGGGAGCCTTGCCCTTCAACAGCAAGGTCTTCACAGACTCTGAGGAAAGACAGGCATGTACTGTGACCACTTGTATGGGAATCAAACTGGTTAGAAAGAAACTTGCCATAATTAACTGTGTCCTTCCCAAGCAATCCTGATCTGCCCAAGCCTCAATCTGTTTCAAATCACGAAACTGAAGGTTCTAAGAAAACAGTAAACCCAAAAGATAGAAAGTTATTGTGCCTTGGAGAAATGAGAGTTGAAAGAACAGAATATCCTCCACAGTTACCCCTCCCAGAGACCTCTTGCTGGCCCGCATCCTCCCTGGCCTACCACACCAGGCTGACCTTGCTTGTCTTCTGTTTGGTCTTGATCAGCCTTCCCTCCAGGCACAGGCTCTTCCTTCACCTCCTGCCTCTGGCATCGTCGAGTTTTTTTGGCAGGAGGAGAGTCTTCTGTATTGTCGGTTTCATTTGCTGCTTTAGAAGCTAAGGGCAAGAATGGGCAGACAGAGAAGCAAAACAAAGAATGAGTGTACAGCGAATATAACCCTATTTGGAAAAAGCACCACCTTTTTAAGGAAATGGTTTAGGATGGTTTTGTAAGGTTACAAAGAAATAATGACAACTGTTGATAACGGTCTGAGTGATTGCTTCTGAAATTGCTATTCTGGCCAAGTAAAAAAATAAAAGGGTCTTTGCAGCTGCAGTGGAGCTCCATCCTGCCCACCCCTGCTCCTTACTGACCACTATTCGCTCCAACAAGTCAGTCAGGAAACCCCACCGCAGCCATGGCTTTTAAAGATTCCAGAAAGGGTCAAAACCGGTTTGGCTCAGTGGATAGAGCGTTAGCCTTCGCACTGAAAGGTCCCAGGTTCAATTCAGGTCAAGGGCATGTACCTTGGTTGTGGGCACATCCCCAGTAGGGGGTGTGCAAGAGGCAGCTGGTCGATGTTTCTGACTTTCTATCCCTCTCCCTTCCTCTCTGTAAAAAAATCAATAAAATATATTAAAAAAAAAAGATTCCAGAAAGGCACCTGTGGAACCAGAGGCGGCTGTGCTTCACTGAATTAGAATTACTCTAACCACCTCCCAGGTAAGGTCTTTGGAGAAGGTGTGTGCTGACTTGACCAGAAGTGCAAAGGAAAAGAACCTCCAAGTGAAAGGACCAGTTGAGATGCCTACCAAAACTCTTGAGAATCACAAGAAAAATTCCACGTGGGAGGGTTCTAAGATTTGGAATGGTCTCAGGCGAGGATCCACAGGGGACTCAGACTGCACAGCCCTTGTGAGGTTGTTGAGCAGATTACTGCCCTCAGGATTGAGCCAGGCGTCAAGGCTGAGTCACAACTGCCGATGCTTAAATCAACCTTGTTAAGAACTGACTAGCGGTTGTTAATAAAAAAAAATAAAGTGAAAGGGAGCCACGGGACTCTTGTGAGTTCAGGGGCGGAGGCATGCGTCTCACAGCTTGCTTATCGGCTCTGTTTACTTACTACCCCCAAGAGCAAAGCGCTTTGGAGGCTGCGTGGCGCTGAGCCCAGCGGTCCCACACTGCGGAGCCTTGCGGGAGTTATCTCATCAGTCGCCCCAGCCGCAAAATCCACAGCATGACAATCATACCGAATCTGCTGGACGGGACTGTGCATTTCAGAATGGGTGACACAGAGAATAAAGCTCTCGTCCATTCAGAGACTTGCCTCTTACCATGGGTGACCTATAAACTATGAATCATGTTTTAGCGGGAAGCGTGTTTCCCTTCTTACGGCTCCATAAAATAACAATGCCTCTTACAATTAAATTCGTTTTGATTGGATGGCATTAGGCAGATATCCAATAGAGCTGGCACTTTGTTAGGTCCACAACTCTATAATAAAAAAAAAAGCTCTGAATACCGAAGTCTTGTAAGTTTATTACCCAAACTAGTTTGGCAGCCAAGGGCGAGACAGGGGGCGACGAGAGGGGAGGGGCTAGAATAGGAGGCGCCGTTCCGCCCCCGACTTCCCGCTCCCTCCGCATTCCGCCCGCCAACAGTGATCTCCGAACCTGACGCCCGACTGCCGCCGCTGGTGCCCCTCAGCCGCCGCCGCGCCGCCATGGAGCCCGGCTACTGACGTCATCTGGCCGCTCCCAGGATTCGCTCGGCTGGAGTCAAGAGGCGGGAACACTCCGCGCCAGCGCGCGTTCGGGAGAGGAGTTGCCCCCAGGGACAGGGGAGGCACGCCCATCTAAATTTGCATGTCGCTATGTGTTGTGGGAAGTCACCCTCACCGTAAAAGGCCTGTTGGTAAGGGGGCCTTATATAGCCGGCGAGGAGGCCTCGCTTCCCCAGGGCGGAGGGAAGCTCATTGGTGGGGCTACGCGCTGAGTGCACCTCGTCACTCTACCCCATGTCCCCTGGGAAGGTCTGAGACTAGGGCCAAACGCGGCCCTAACAGGGCCCTCCCTGAGCTGCGGGGAGGTGAGTTCCCAGAGAACGGGTCTCCGCGCGAGGGCAGACTGGGCAGGAGATGCCACGGACCCCGCCCCCGGGAGGGGCCTGGCGGATGCCTCCTCAAGCGGAGCTTGGAACAGACTCACGGCCGGCCAAGTGAGTTCAATGGCTGAGGTGAGGCACCCCGCAAGGGGGCCTCATAACCCAATTCAGACTACTCTCCCCCCGTCCTCTTTTGCCGCTAAATTCATTTAATCTCCACGAGGATAATCGCTAGAGTACTTAATGCTTGCTATAGGAATTCTCATAACACCCCTATAGCGTATTATTATCCTCATTTTACATCTGTGAAAATTGATCAGTGATTTATTAAATGTTACAGTGTATTTGCTTGCTAGGGCTGTCATAAATAAGGGGGTGGCTCAAACAACAGAAATATGCAATCTCACTTACCTTTAACCTGTCCTAAAGGCTAGAAAGAAATCCAAGATAAAGGCGTCGACAGAGTTGATTTTTTCCCCCAAGACCTCTTTCCTTGGATGGTAGATGGCTTTTTTTTCTTCCATGGTCTTCCCTTGGTGTCTGTCTGTCCTAGTCTCCTCTTTTTATAAGGACACTGGTGACATTGGATTAGAGCCCACTTACATGACCTATTGCACTTGAATTACTTCTTTAAAGTCATTGTCTCCAAACACAGTTACGTTCTGAGGTACTTGGGGTTAAAACTTCAACATATGCATTTGAAGGGGGTAGGGTGCACAATTCAGGCCATAACAATGTGATTGATAATTTTCTTAGGTTTTATTTAGACAATGAAAGAAAACAGAGGAAAATGGCATATTTGACTATTCAATGAAGAATTTGAGACAAAGCCCAAAGGAAAGCTGCAGAGTGTTTAAAAGTTAAATTAAAGGTGCTTAACATATAAAGAGCTGTCTCAAAGTTATAAGAAAAAGCAAAATCTCTGTAGATAAGTGGACAAAAGGTATGAATAAACAGCTTGTATTATGATAACCAAGCACATGGAAAAAATATTCATTCAGACTCACATGGCATAAAAATTCAAATGCATATTCCACAGAAAAACTGACCTACTCTCTCAATAAGTTATTGTTATAAGAAAAAAAATAAGGTTGGCACTTTTTTAGATTAAAAGAGACTTTTGAGGCATAGCAACCAAATGCAGTGTTTGATATTTGGATGCTGGTTTAAACAATAAAAGACCTATGAGGATATGTAGGTATGGACTGAGTATTAGATGACTTTAGGAAATTATTTATTAGATGTGATAATGCTATTGTAGGTAAGATTTAAAAATGCATGGGTGGCTCTGTGGTTGAGCATCCAACCATGAACCAGGAGGCCATGGTTCGATTCCCATTGGGGCACAGGCCGGGGTTTCCGGCTGATCCCCATGTGTGGGAGGCAGCTGAGATCAATTATTCTCTCTTATCATTGATGTTTCTATCTCCCCCTCTCCCTTCCTCTCTCTGAAATCAATAAAATCATAACTTTTTAAAAAAACGCATGCTATAGTATTTAGGGATAAAATGTCATTATATATGGAATATGCTTTAAAATGCTTCAGTCAAAATGATTAAATATGACAAAATATAAATAATTGTTAGATTTAGGTAATAGGCAGATAGATATCCATTATATTCTTTTTCCTATTTTTCTGTATGCTTATAATAGTCATAATAAATTTTAAAATATTAACAAAATGATAAATTAAAAATCAAAAGTATAACTAAAGAGAATTAACTGTGCCAATCAAAACTTCATACCCTAATAAGTGAACATTTTAAGTGGCATCACTGATTGTGATGTGGTATTCCTAAGATTTATTTAAATTTCTCTTTTATCTGTACTCCAGAACAACATTAAAATGACAGGAAAATTTATTATTAAGCTAAAATACAGGTATATTATTACTGGGAAAGTGTTCACATTTCAAAAAGTAAAACCGATGGAAAGTGGGAGTTTATGAAGCCAAAATTAAACAAATAGATCTTTAAAATAGGGAGTCTTCCTAATGACCAGTTGTTTGGCTTTGTATCACAGCTGACTAAGCAACTGGCATCCATGTCATGATAAAGAACCATGTAGTTCATACATAAGATCATGAAACTTCAGGCAGCTGAAGCAATCTATAAATAAATGAGTTATTTTTTATGTGGGTCCCCAAAAGGTATAAAAATATTTTCTGGTAAAATTTCTGAAATCCTACAATACATAAAATAAAATTAGGAAAAATAGCAGGAGCAGAAGGAACATGAGGAAGAGAAGAGGTAGAAGAGGAGGGAAAAAAGAAGAAATAAAAATTTAAACAAAAGTATTTTGTTGACGTGAGTAACATACAAACCTGTAGAAAATTTTTATGCATTTACTGGAAGTAAACTGATGACATATGCCAGGGAGCAAGATCTCAGATTCTCTGGAGTAGTGGTCGGCCAACTCATTAGTCAACAGAGCCAAATATCAACAGTACAACGATTGAAATTTCTTTTGAGAGCCAAGTTTTTTAAACTTAAACTTCTTCTAATACCACTTCTTCAAAATAGACTCTCCCAGGCTGTGGTATTTTGTGGAAGAGCCACACTCAAGGGGCCAAAGAGCCGCATGTGGCTCGAGAGTCGCAGTTTGCCGACCTTGGCTCTGAAGAATGGCAGTTTTGCAGCTTATTTTATATATTTGAATAAAAGGATAAGACATAGAAAAGGTACATGAAATCTACTGGTGGTAGGTTAAGGGAATGGGAGGAAGCATAACAGGACTGGCTAAAAGGCAAAATGGAGAAAAACATCTTTTACATTGGTGAGTACAGGATAGTTCATTAACATTTGCAGCACATAAAGATAGTAGGCAGAGCCAAAACCGGTTTGGCTCCGTGGATAGAGCATCGGCCTGTGGACTGGAAAGGTCCCAGGTTCGATTCCGGTCAAGGGCATGTACCTTGCCTGCCGGCACATCCCCGTAGGGGGTGTTGTAGGAGGCAGCTGATTGATGTTTCTGACTTTCTATCCCTCTCCCTTCCTCTCTGTAAAAAATCAATAAAATATATTTTTTTAAAAAGATAGTATGCAGAGAACAAGATAACAATGGGGAGTTCTGTGTCCTATGCTCTGGTGACCTTGAGTCTGATGCCTGTGGTTGTGACTTTGACTGGTAGGAAAAGAAAAGTACTGTGACATTTCAGAGGTTTGTTGTCCTATGCTTAAGAACCACGGACAGAGCTCACTTAAGGTAAAAAGTACCCTTTGCTTAGGAGGCTATTGGCCTAGATGATGACCTGCCATGAACTGCCCAGTTAGTAACCGTCCTGTGTGGTTACTTTTGGTCACTGAGCTTGTCAGGCCTGCCTTGTGGTCCCATGAGCTTGTCAGGTTTATTGTATAGCCCTTTTCCGTTCACAATTTATGGAGTGTAAATGTGAGTTTTACTGCTTAACCTTGTCATTAGCATATTTCTGTTTTTTAAGGAGCTTAAATCATTAGGGGGGAAAAATCACTATTTAAAATTTGTGATTGTAATAAAGTATTTAAGGTTTTTGAGTGTTTGTAATTTATAAAACACATTAAAACAAGATACCATTTCTATGGATTGACCAGCACTGCTCGTATTGCTGTGGCATCATAAATTTGTTCAACTTCTGGAAAGCAAAATAGTAGCCAGGTTTCAGGACATCCCCAGTCCCTGATGAATGGAAAAGAAATGAAATGTCAGCATAGGTACTGATGGGATAAGATGGGAAGAGGAAGACATTATAGGTTCAGAGAAGAAAGAAAAAGTTAGGCAGAAAATCTGGTGAAGAAGGATTGTGATTAAAGCAAAGGGGCTTAAAATTGGTCCCAGGAATGTCAAGGTCAGGGATTATACGCAATGAGATGAGCCCCAAGGAAGAATGGAAGTGGGAAAGAGATGAACAGAAATCAAGTGCGGGACCAGCAGAGATGAAGAGTAGCTGTCGTAGGAGGTGATTAGAGTGAGGATGAAAGGGGTTTCTGAAATGGTGTTTTGAGGTGGAGAGTTTTGCTTTTGTTTTGTTTTTCTTTATAATGGTACCATCAAGGATTGGGGATAATGGGCTAAATCTGTGATACTCTATAATCGTTATATCATTTGGTAACTGTAGATATGTAATCAAAATTATGTCTGCCACAAATTCAGGTTGTGTGTGGAGGGTGGGGGGATTGTTGTTTTCCAACACCTTACTAAGATCACACCTCTCTCTTCCCCTGAATTCTCTAAGAATATGTAGGCCTATGGAGTCCCAAATACATTCCAAAACACAGTCTGTTTCACTCACTGTCACATGGTGTGGTTACATTGGTTTATGGTGCTGGAATAATCATCTTGTTTAAGTAGAATGTATAGATCAGCAAGGCTTTCTGAGGGCAGATGATCCCACTTGTTTGGTGCTGGAGTGAGCAGGAGGCTTAAGTTGCTTCTGGTGATAGAGGAAACCAAGCTTCCTGCCCACCCTGGCTGGCCCTGGCCTGTGCTCAAGGCTACAAAGTGTCAATTATAGAATATGATTAAATCTCAGATACCTGCTTCCAGCTGGCCCTGGCCTCTGCTCAAGGAGGCGCTGAAAGAAAAAAAAAAAAAAAAAAAAAAAGGAGGGGCTGGGAGCCTGGATCGCCAGGGGACATGGCCAGCCTGAAAACAGCCCTCAGCCCCTCACCCAGGCTGGCCAGGCACCCCAGCGGGACCCCCCACCCTGAAGGGGCTATGGCCAGCTTGAAAACAGCCCTCAGCCCCTCACCCAAGTTGGCCATGTCCCCCCAGCGGGAACCCTCACCCCATGGGGGCGTGGCCTGCCTGCAAACCCCCACATACCCCAAGGGAATCCCCACCCTAATCTGGTTTGCCTTCAGGACAAACCAGCTGGCCCCCACCCATGCACCAGGCCTCTATCTATACTAATAAAAGGGTGATATGCTAATTAGACTGGGAGACCTTCCAGGAGACCTTCCAGATGTTCTTTGGGACAAAGCCATGGGGGCGGGGCCAAGTAGAGGCAGTCAGAGACCAAGAAAGGAGGGCAGTTGTGGGTGATCAGGCCAGGTTGGGACAGCAGTTGTAAGAGATCAGGCTGGTGGGGGGCAGGGGCCATTGGGGGTAAGCAGACCAGCAGGGGGGCTAGTTGGGGGTGAGTAGACCATCAGTGGGTGTCAGTTGGAGCTGATCGGGACAGTGGGGGGGGGCAGTTTGGAGTGAGCAGGCCAGTGGGGAGGGAAGGTAGGGGTGAGCAGGCTGGCATGGGGGGCAGTTGGGGGTGAGCAGGCCAGCAGGGGAGGCATTTGGGGGTGAGCAGGTCGGCATGCAGAGTGGTTAGGGGCAATCAGGCAGGCAGGCAGGCAGGCAGGTAAGCAGTTAGGAGCTAGCAGTCCTGGATTTCAAGAGAGAGGTCCAACTGCCAGTTTAGGCCCGATCCCTGTAAACTGGCAGTAGGACATTCTTTGAGGGGTCCCAGATTGGAGAGGGTCAGGCCGGGCTGAGGGATACCCCCTACCCCACCATGCATGAATTTCATGTACTGGGCCTCTAGTGGATAATATATAATTAAGCATTTATTAAGTCTTGGTATTAGCCAGGCCTGTAGAATAAATAGGCTGTCTTTGATCACACAATTATAGTACAGAGAGTAGTTATTATTAATAAACAGTATAATCAGCATAGGAGGCTCTACAGACAGTTCCGGAGCCCAAAAGGACAAAGTTATGCTCTACAAACAACCTCAGAGTTCAAGCTGCAAAAATCCAAATTCTGGTCCACAATTTATGACACTGGTATTAAAGCTCTTACAAGTTCTCAATAGGTATTACTGGCACCATGCTACAAAGGAGAAAATTGAGTCTCAGAGATTTTAAGAAATTTATTCCAGACTGTGCAGCTAGAAAGTATCCTGGAATATCTGTGTGCAGCACCTTGAAATAGAGGTTTTCATTTGCTACTATAAGGTAGAAAAAAGTTTTCCTCATCCCCTTCAGGGTCCCTGGCTAGGCTTAAAAATTAAACTGACAAAGACAGATTAACAGGAGAAAAGCATACAAATTTTGTTGAATTTTTACATGGACATGGGAGAATTCACAAGAGAATGAAGATCCAAAGAAGTGTCTAGAACAGGAACCTTTCATACATTCTAGACAATGGTAAGTTTGTAAAAAACTGTCAAGTCAGCCAGTGCCAATTTGGCTCAGTGGGCAGAGTATAGACCTGCAGACCACAGGGTCCGGGGTTTGACTCGAGTCAAGGGCACGGACCTCGGTTGCAGGCTCCTCCCTGCCCAGGCCCTGGCCCCGGCTTGTGCAGGAGGCAACCAATCAATGTGTTTCTCTCACACCGATGTTTCTCTCTCTTTCCCTCTGTCTTCCACTCTCTCTAAAATCAATGGAAAAATAGCCTTGCAGGAGGATTTAAAAGAATAATAATCTTAAAAAAGAATGGACAAGTCTAAGGTGCAGGAACTAGGAGTAGTAAATGATGAAAAAGTAGAAAGTAAACGGTTAGTTTGGCAAGGTTTGCTTATACAGCTAAATTTTATTTCAAAGCCTAGGCCTTTAACCACCCATGTTTTAATCACTAAGCCTATTCATTGGCTTAAATGTTACCCTGAGGGTAAATTCTAAGGTGAACAGACTTAGACTGTTTATAATGAAACCATGCATAAATTAACCGTGTTGACGTCACAAAGGACAGGAAATTAATCCTAAGTAGGAATGGGGAACAGTCTGGCCTCTGAGTAGCATAAGGCCCCCTGGAATCATTTGGTCTGCCCTGTCAAAGCATTAGGGGTGAGTTAATGAAATGTTTGACCAAATGTAGCAGGCTAACTTAAAAATATATATTTTTTATTGATTTTTTTTACAGAAAGGAAGGGAGAGGGACAGAGAGCCAGAAACATCAGTGAGAGAGAAACGTTGATCAGCTGCCTCCTGCACACCTCCGACAGGGCATGTGCCCGCAACCAAGGTACAACATGCCCCTGACTGGACCCAAATCCGGGGACCTTCCGTCTGCAGGCTGACGCTCTATCCACTGAGCCAAACTGGTTAGGGCAGCAGGTTAATTTTTAAGTTGGTAATTTTGTATGGCCCACAGATGATGTTATAAATATCAAAGTGGTCCTTGGCAGAAAAAAGGTTCCCCACCCCTGATTCTAAAGGAATGAAAATTGATTGCAGTAGGCCCATGTAAACAAGAATATTTCTAAATTATTAGCCTGAATTAGCCCGTGTTTACTTGTGTCCCCTACATTAACTCAAAAGGAAACTTGATTTTAAAAGTTCACCCTAAAACAATTAGGGTAGCATTATTGGCTCATTAAGAGATAAGTTGGTGAAGGAGGGGTTTGTGTTATTTTAGTACTTTTTAAGGTAGAAGAGGAGGGTATCTGCCTTTAACTCATTAGCCAATCAGGTTCTGAGGGCCCTTCTTAAAGCCACTTCCTGTCTGCACTTTCTCTCTCTCTCCTGTAGGTGATAGACTGGTAAGTGTGCTCTTAATTTTATCCCCTAATTGTTTTGAATATTTCTTCAATTTGGGCCATATTTCCTGGTAGCAGGCCTTAATTTCAAGACAGAATTGGAGTTTGTGTGTGTGAGGCCTAAGGGGACTCAGTTGGGCTGGTGGAGATGGGAGGAAGGCAGTGAAATGCTCTGCCTGGCCTGTTTCCACGTGGGCTTCTGTAGTCCTGGGTCTGTCTTCCTTCCCAAGACTGGTGACCTAGGAACAATATACTCAGCTTTATGCACACAGTGCATGTGTTCCTGGAACACCCCTGGATTCATTTTACTTGAGGAAAAAGGTGTTGCTATTAGCCTAGTGCTGGTTTGAATGTTACCTCCCTGACTGAGAAGGTAGATCTTGGGAGGAGTTCAGACCAGTACATTTCAATTCTGTGTCTGCAGAGCCCACGGCCTTACTGGGTGTGTGGGAGCTGCAGTAGATGTGGTCTTTGCCCAGAGCCTTCCAGTTTTCTTAGTGCGACTAAGCAGCAAATTCTGAAGTCCGATGATTTTAGTGAGCTCCAAAAGAGGTCCCAGTTTTAATGTCCTCACTGTGGGGAGGGTGCCCTAAAAAGCTTAGGATATACTAAAAAAGACCAGGGGACTAGCTTGATGTAAGCCTAAATCAAATTCATGCCACTCTTTACCATTCCAGTGACCTTTGTGAGTCACCGAGGATCAGCTTTTATTTTATTTTTCAAAGTTGATTTTAGAGAGGAAAGAAGAGAGACCACAGTTGTTGCACTCATTGGGAACCCGCAGCTGACACTGTGTAACCAACTGAACTACTCAGTCTGAGGCTCAGCTTTTGAGGATCAAAATCTATATGAAGGCCAGGCATTAGTTGGTGTATAATAAACGTTAGGTAATTTTTAAAAGTAAGCCATACATTTTTTTAGTATACTTTTGTCTCATAAAATGTTTTGCCAGTTCCCATTTTTCTTTTTAATATACATTATTTTGAATAAAATGTATGTGTTTGTTATCCTCATAGGAAAAAGGTGTAAGAAAGACATCTGTATGGAATTTTAATTATTCTTGAGCATTGTTAATTTAATGTTATTTTTTGAATAGGTAATACATTCACATGGTTCGAAATTCAAAAGGATCAAAGTATATATAATGCAGTCCTAAGCCAGTTTATTCCCCTCCCCAATAACAGTGTCAGCAGTTTCTTCCTGAGATATTTTATGCAGATATATGTACTTTCCCTCCCCTTTTCTGTATACAATACCACCATCTACCTTACTTTTTCAACTTAAAATTTCCAAATGACTAAATGTAGAGTGACTGCATTCTTTATAGTGGTTACATAGTAAACAAATGTATGTGCATAACCATCATTTATTTAATCTTTTATCATTGGACATTAAGTAGCTTACAACATTATTTCCTCCCAATTGAATAGTCTTACACATAACTCAGTTGTCACATCAGACATTTCAGTTGGGTTTTGCTATATCCTTGCTTATAAGGACTCTCTATGCATGCTTTCTGTCAGTTATATTTTGTGCACATAGCGATGGCTAGAAACCAACACCATAAATATCTTGATTGAGTGATAAAGATTTTTCTGTTAAAAGCAGCACCATGCTGATGTACATTTTTAAAGTCTTGAGAGAAGGCTAAGGTCATGTCTTGTGAAACATCTAGTTTTCTAGTTAGGCTTTGCTGATTGGGAGAGAAATTAGTGTCTTTCCAATGGAAGTATGCTTTTGTTCAGAAATTTTATATAGGCTACACTGGAATCTTCACTCTTAAGTAGGGAATGAGGGGAAGGAAGAAGTAAATTTTTTCTTAAAATATGCCAAATCTTGGTTTTGGAAGGGACCTTATGAGCATATCAGTGACTTTCTTGGCTTCAAGATTGTTATGAAAAGTGAGGTTTTTAGGCAGAATAACTACATTTCTATTCATCAAGATGGTTGGATTTGGACAGTTAATAGAAACAACATATTAAACATTAAAATGTTTTATGTTTTGCCTCACTTACTCTTCACAACAATTATAAGAGGTCGGTGGAATTTGTCCTCATTGCAGAGAAAGGGAGGCTGAGGCCCGGACGGCGTGGCTCAGTTGAGCGTCCAGGAGGTCCTGGTTCGATTCCCGGTCAGAGCACATGTCCCGGCTGTGGGCTCTGTCTCCAGTAGGGTATATGCAGGAGGCAGCCAGTTGATGATTCTCATCATTGATGTTTCTATCTCTCCCTCCCTCTCCTCTGAAATCACTAAAAATATATTTAAAAGAGAAAAAAAAGGGAGGGGGAGTTTCCTGAGGCTTAGGGAAATTGCATAATTTGGTCACAGAAAATATGTCGAGAACCCAAGATTCAAATTCAGTTCTGTCCAACTTACATCCATTATCTCAACCACTAAGCTAAGTTGCCTATTTAGTCTCTAACCTTGTTTACATTACTTGTAAAATGGAGATGACATAGTGCTTGCAAAAAGGTAATATCTGAAAAGTGCTTTATATATATTCAAGATAGGCAAAGGATGAAATAAAACATCAAGTTAACAGAGTAGGAGGTCTTTATTTCCACTTGTATCCTGATTTTAAATTACTCCTGTTTGCTGTTTTGACCCAAAGCCCTCAGTTCTATATTTTCATTTGTTTCACCAGCAATGGGACTGGGTGAAATGGTAGTCTCTTGGGATAAACTTGCATGGTTAGTGATGTTTCTGACCTTACCACTTTTATTTCATACTAGAGGCCCGAAATTTGTGCATGGGGGGTTCAGTCACTTGGTAGAATCCCTCAGCCCTGCCTGCACCCTCTCCAATCTGGGACCTCTTGGGGGATGTCCGCCTGCCAGTTTAGGTCATAATACGGGAGCATTGGCTCCTAACTGCTCACCTGCCTGCCTGATCGCCCCTAACTGCCCCCCCACCCCTTGCTGGCCTAGTCATCCCCAACTGCCCCCCTGCTGGTCTGGTTGCCCCATGGAGCCTGTTGCTTGGTAGTTCAGTCGTCCCTCATTAACCCCACAAAGCCTGTTTAGTTGTCCGTTTGGTTGCAATGGTCCTTTAGGCTTAGATAGATAGATAGATAGATAGATATGCTCTAAGTGCATACCTCCTGCACTGAGAGGTGATAACAATCACTGTTCTTGGCTAAATTAGCTGACAGTGTGAGGGTAACAAACCAGTCTGCCCAGCTAGCATGGCTCAGTGGTTTAGCACAGAACCGAACCAGGAGGTCATGGTTTGATTGCTGGTGAGGGCACATGCTGGGGTTGTGGTTTTGATCCCCAGAATGACATGCAGGCGGCAGCCAACTGGTGATTCCATCATTGATGTTTATATCTCTCCCTCTCCCTTTCTTTCTGAAATCAATAAAAATATATTTAAAACAAAACGCTTGGGAGTCTGTTCTGAGAGTAGTGCCCTATAGAGCTAGCTCTAAAAGAGAATTATGCCAAGCAACCAATTTATTTTCCTTTGCTTCAGGGTTAAAAATGGGATCCACTGGAGAAGAAAGACCTGGGTCTTCAAGCATCCTGAAGTGTTATTTGAAAGCCTCTGTTACATCTGCTGCAGACACCCTAAACAAGTGGACTTGGATTTGGACATTCTCAGCAGGAATGGTTATAGGCTGACAGGACCATAAAGGTAGGTACTTCAACTCTCTGTACTCTTATCACACGTATGTGTCTTTTCTATCGAAGAGGGATGCCCTGCCTGGTGTGGCTCGGTTGAACATCATCCTGTACACCAGAAGGTTTCTAGTTGGATTCCCAGTCAGGGCACATGCCCAGGTTTTCTAACTCATCCCGAGTCAGGGTGAGAGACAGTCAATGTTAATTTGTTCTCTCGCTCTCTTCTCTCATCAATAATACAAAAACAAAAATTATTTAAAGAAAACAACCCCTCAAAAGGTAGGAGGTTCTGTGAGTTACTGTAGTATTCCAAATTGCTAGATACACAGTAGGTACTGAGTAAAATTGAGTGGCAGTATAATTACATAGAAGCATCAGTTGATTATTAACAAATTTTAGTTTGTACCAGACCTTCATGAAGTGTCTGTTCACACATATAAAATAAACCCTTTGGCCATGAGCTCCAGTACTTTGAAACACTTCTTACAGGGAACAAAATGAGTGGGTCATAGATTGTTTATGAGGTATTTACAAAATGTTTACTTTATGCTCAGTAAATTCTCGGTAAATGTGAAGTGGCCTTCATGTGGGAGAATGACACTTGCTGAAGCATGACTGGAATTTGGGAATTTGGGAACGGCATCACATTTAACATCAGGATTTCTGTGCTGGGTTCTGTGCTATGTGGTAAGACCAAAGACCAGGCCCTTTGCAATCTGGGTTTTGTGAGATGAGACAAATAGAGAAGTACCTTTAAATCTATAATTACTATCCTGTAAGGTCTGTTTGGATTATGGAGTTTTGAGGTAGACATGAAAACTATGGAAACCTCTGACTTTATGTCTTGCTTTCTGTCTACATTCCCTTAGCTAATCTCAAATGCTGCTGTTATGAAAACATTTTACATCATTATAAAGTCTTTAACTATAGGACAACAAAGAAATAACACTTTGATTATGTCTCTTTACATTTTAAAGCAAACCATCTTCTGTGGCTCTGCTTATTTTATGTTGAAGTGAAAATAGGATTTAAATCCTAGCTCTTAATAGCTGGGTGGTGTTAGGAAATTTATTAAATTTCTCTGAGTCTAAAATTTTCTTATAAATATGGTGTTGTTGTAAAGTTTGGATAAAATGGTTTCTATGGTTTTATTAGCTTATTTTAGTCATACCTATCCTTCAAGACACTACTTTTCAGAACTTTCTGTGATAGAAATGTTCTATATTTGTAATGTCCAATATGGTAACCATTAGCCAAATGTGGATATTAAGCAATTAAAAAGTGACTGACTGAAGAATTTTATCTTTTGACTTAATTTTAATTTGCATGGCTGTGTGGAATAACATACTGGACAGTGCAGTTTTTCAAAATTGAAATATAAGTGACATAAGTTTTTAAAAATTGAGATATAAGTTTCAGGTATAGAACATGATCTGATATTTGTATGTATTGCAAAATAAGATGATCACCACGATAAATCTGTTTAGGATCCATCACTACACCCAGTTATAATTCTTTTCTTGTGATGGAAAACTACTCTCAGCAACTCTCAAATATATAATACAGTATTATTTTAAGTGCAATTTTAAGACTCATTCAAGACCTACCTTTTTCTTCATGAAGTGTTTCTTGCCTTCTAATTCTTAACATTACTTATTGTTTCTACCAATTATTTGGTATTTACCATAGACATTAATTTTCATGAATCTTATCTCCAATTAGATTGTCTTTGAGGTTATGAAGTTTTAAATCTTTACATTGCTGCATAAAAAGGAACATGGTAAAAATATACTTATAATATTTTTAGTTAATAAGTTTTAAATAAAGTAAATATAAGAGAAAAAATTTTCTGGTTAGTAAATGACGTGAAGACTAGGGAATAGTCTGAAAGTTGCCTGCAGCCATGAACTATTGTCTAGTATGCTTCACCTGAAAATTCAGATTACACTCAAGCTCTGGAAGAGGAAATGAGTTTCTTATATTGCCATCTTGTGGCCAACTTGGGCTCCACGTGATGGGAATTCAATTTTGCTTTGTTAAGGGGAGGTGTATTGTGATAAAAAGTTTACCAATAGTAAAGGCTAAATATAATATATATTGGCTCAAATGAAAGTGAAACATGATTTGGAAAGCTATTTTGGATTACCTTCTCATTTACCTGAATCTTTGCTTTCCTTCCCTTAAAAAAATTTTTTTAAAGGGAGTTTTATAAATTTAATGACTGGTTACATGTGTTCTGCAGTCACACACCCACAGAGTGCATAAGCTGGCAGTAACCATGTCATTTTTACTGCATCTCCCTGCATTTGTTCCCATGATGCCAAGCTCTCAGCCAGCACACAGCTCTTGTTTTGCATATCTGTTCTCTTATTGACTGTTCACTATTATAAAATTTCAGGGGATGGTTAGACTTATTATATAGTTTTACCCAAACTTTAATATTTACACAAAAAGCGGAGCTGGTATAGAGGTTTGCCCTAATCTGATACTGAGTTTGAGCATTTGATGACATCTGCAAATGGATGGGTCAATTTATAATAGTGAATGGAGATTTAAGTAAAAGATGAGCAGTTTTCCTTGATGCTGTATGGGTGTGATTTGGTGTGGAGTAGGCTGGTGTACATTCAAATATTGTAACCTTTGTGTATTTTTAAAAATTTTCCAGAGATGATGGCTGATAGTTGATAGATCCTGCAGTTCATCTTTATCCTAAAGAGAAGCTGGATTCATCTGACATCAGAGGTAAGTGTGAAAGAAAAATCTTCATTTTTACCTCATTTGGATTTCCAATCACCCAGCAAGTTTTGGGGCTCACTGTTCTTAGTGGTTGAAATTTGGTAGTTGAAAAAGTGTTCTAACCTCAACAGGGTTTTCCTGGTTTAGAGATAGGGAGCTGGTGTTGGTTTGCCTTCACCAGTCATTTACAGTTTGCCATGATGAAATGCATGTTAAGTCCGTGTTTCAGCTGATTGTCCTGATTAAACACATGCTCTGAGCAGACTAGAACTAGGGAAAACACCTGGAATTGAATTCTACTTCTTAGAATACTTACTGGGATCTATCCCACGATCTCAAGTAATTCCTAAATACTTTGTTGTGCTATGATCTTTTGACCAAAAAATCTCTCTGAGATAGACAGAAATAAGGTCAAGAATTTTTCATTAGTTGGTTGGATGTCATGCCCTGCACGGAAAGGTTGTCAGTTTGATTCTGGTCAGGGCACATGCTCAGGTCTCTGGCTCGATTCCAGGTGTGGGTGTGCAGGAGCAGCCAATCAATGTTTCCCTCTCACATTGATGTTTCTCTTCCTCTTCTTCCCTCTCTCTGTAAAATATCAATTTAAAAAAATCTTAAAGGAACTTTTAATCGAAAAATTCAAACAGTAGAGAAAAAGAACTGGTAACTGATATAATTCCATCAACCACTTAGCAGTTTTTAACTAATCACTATTTTCCTAGTCTATAAGATTAAGAGAATCCATGTGTTGGTTAAATCAACTTTGTCAAGATCATTTAATGCAAAATTATACAGTCACTTAAAAGTTATGGTACAGGTTTACCTTTCTTGAAGTAGAAGGGTATTTGTAATACATTAAGTTAAAAACAAGTTACAGAGCAATAGATATAATCCTTTTCTGCTTAAAACATTTGTATGTACTTACTGAGAAATCACCTGAAAAGATATACTCAAATACTAGGGATTATTGTCTCTAGAATTGGGTTCTATGAATGATCTTGTTAACCTATATTTTCTGACTTTATTATATTTATGTGCTATATAATTTAAAAAGTTACTTTTAAGCAAGCTATATAAGACAGGCTTGTATTTTTTTATTTTTATTTTTACCTGTGACTGCATATTTCATCAAGGAAAGGGGGGGTTCAAAAATAGGAACTACAAATAATTCAAACTAACATCATCTCTTACAGTACTGTTTTAGCTTTTGCTGTCTTTTGCAGAAATGAAATTTCAGGAGACCAAAACTGGATCTGAGTTTCTGTATAGAAACTTCTTTCCCAGCCTTAAAACTCTTTGATGCTATGAATCCTGGATATACAATAGATGACTACATTTTTCTTTTATGGTAAGGATTATGCTGAAATTGAGAAGCTTTGACATACATATGAATCTTTGAAAACTCAGCATTGTGACAAGGCTAGTTCTGATAAGGTGCTACAAGTTTAATTTTTTAAAAAGTCAATTAAAGATGTTGAGAGATAGCATAATACAGTAGTTATATATGGGTTCTGGAGTCAGACTAGGTTCAGATCCTTCCTCTATCACTAAACCTATGTAACCTTGGCAAGTTTCTTAATATCTCAGTGCTTGTCTTTATATCTTAGAAGAAGATAATCCTAGTATCTGATTCAAAGGAATGGTGCTTGACTTTAAAGATTAAATTAGGTAATAGATGTGGGGCTTAGAACATTGTTAAGCATATGGTAAATGGTGAGTAGATGCTAGATATTTTATCAGTGTCCATGTGTACATTTATCTTAGCTTTGTATTACCTGGCAATTTCCTATCTATCTATCTATCTATCTATCTATCTATCTATCTATCTCCCTAATATGCAAATACTAGTAGACTGAACGGAACGGCTAACAACTGGTTGCTATGACATGCGCTGGCCATAAGTGCGTGCAAGTGCAGCTGGCACTGTCAGCACTGCATAGGAGTGGTGGTGGCAGGAACGGGGCTGCTGGGAGACAGGGGCCTGGGGCTGCAGTGGGAGAGGATGGGCCAAGACTCACTCCTGTGCCACTGCAGTCTCATGGCCCACAGTTCCTTTCAAGGTGCATGAATGTGTACATTGGGTTCCTAGTATATGCATAATAGGTTGTCTGAGATTCTTTGTTCACTGTTTATCTCTATCTTCCCATTAGCCTATCCTGCATTATCTTTTACCCTAAAGTCTAATTTAATTCTAGAATTAGAGGCAAAATCTGTGTATCCCAATATAATTGGTCCAGTAACATTTTCTTTAGTTAATTGATTTTGCCACTAATTTATTTTATCATCAAGTTCCTCATTTTACTTATCTAGCTGGACTAAGTGATATTTAATGGTTCCTTGAGAGTCACTTGGTGTTTTTAATAAATACTTATTAGACCATTTATTAAAATATTTGGTAAAATGGTTGGAGAGCCCTAACTAGTTTGGCTCAGTGGATAGAGCGTCGGCCTGTGGACTGAAAGGTCCCAGGTTCGATTCCGGTCAAGGGCATGTACTGTGGCTGTGGGCACATCCCCAGCAAGGGGTGTGCAAGAGGCAGCTGATTGATGTGTCTCTCTCATCGATGTTTCTGACTTTCTATCCCTCTCCCTTCTTTGCTGTGAAAAATCAATAAAATATATTTTTTTAAAAATAAATAAAATGGTTGGAGATAACCTCTGATGGCTGTTCCTCTCACTGCTTGCAGCCTTAAGTAGTGGGATTTTAGTCCATCATATATCTAAGCTGACTTGTCTTCACTCAGAGCACCATGGGATGGGTTGGCTGTCCATTAGTGCCTTCTGATTTTTGCGGAGTCAAACAATTACAAACCAGGTGGTAATGTTGGCTTAAAAAAATTTAACTGTGATTAAAAAAAAAAACTAAATTAATTTTTAAAACATGAGGATATAATCTATAGAGAAATCTTTAATTGTAATAGTATTTTAATGACACTGATCTGGGGTTATATAAGAGCTCTTGTAAATTGCTGTAATATATTCTGAAGTCATGAATTTTTAAATGATTTATTCACTTTTCTACTGAGTGACTGTTCACATATTCAAGAAAATAATAAAAAATTGTTTTTTCTTTTACAGTATGAAGGTGTAGATGGAAGCTGATTTCTCACCAAAAGTGGTTTATAGAATCAACTTACAAACATGAGGCAGCAAACAAAGGAAAGAGTAAAATATTTCTTTTATCATCCTTAGGTTCTTTGCTAGATTGCAAACTCCATGAAAGCAGGAAAACTTCCCTATCCTTAACACCTAGTCTAGAATAAATACTCAAAACATTTTTTTGAAGTGAATCAATTTCCATTAATTTTATTATTTTTTAATTCCTGGAAAATTGCAACCATTTTAATGGGATTTCAGCAAGATATTTAAATAGAATAACTGGGACTTAATTTTGGCTTTGATGTAAACTGTACATATAGGTGCATTAAACTCCCTGGGTACCAGTGAGTCTATTTTAAAATATTTATTTTTTTGAAATAAAAATTACTTCATTGATTTTTAAAGAGGGAGGAAGTGGAGAGAGAGAGAAACATCGATTTGCATATCCCACTTATATATGCATTCATTGGTTGATTCTTGTATGTGCCCTGACTGGGTAACAAACCCATACCTTGGCATATCTAATCCAGCCAGGACCTAAGACTTAATATCTGATTATGATGTTTGATCTTTTAAGAGGCAATAAAGAATGGCTGTGAAAATTATATATGTGAGGAACAGATATACAAAAGCTTACTGATATTTAATAGGCAATCTTTTTATTAACATTTTATAGTCTTATTGGATATTTATCATTGGTTTAAATTGTACATAGCAGTCAAGAATGGTTAAAAAGTCATTAATTTTGGGGGAAGTAGGTGGAAGAGGGCATAGAGAGGATAAACGATGATGGGGGAAAAATAAAACTTTTTTTAAAAGTAATTATTTCTGCTTTATATTTAACTAGAGGCCTGGTGCATGAAATTTGTGCATGGGTAGGGTCACTAGGCCTGGCCAGCGATTAGGGTTGATGGGGCCTTCCTTGGCTGCCAGCCAGGGCTTGCCTTCATTCTGTGCTGCCCCCTGCTGGTCAGCACATGTCATAGCAAATGATCAAACTTCCGAGGGGAAACTTGCATGTTAGCCTTTTATATATATAGATGTCAAAATATTCTCAGTTCTGGCTAAATTATAGTACAGGGATTTTTTGCTCCATATACTGTACTTATATCCATGAGAATATAAAGTACATGCAAAGTGTATAAAAGACACATCTAAATATTGGAATTTGGCTATACTTCACTGTGGTTTGAAATATAATTTAATATACATGCTTATATTAGAAGCATATAAATGGTATGCAACTATAATAACCTGTTGGAATATGAAGCCTATTCTTTATAGAACAGATGATGCTAACAGTCTAATATTCAATGATAATGAGGGAAAAGTACTATCATAATATAGCTGATAGGTACTTAGAATATCTGTTCAAAATCAAATTTCATAGTAGCTAGCATTTTTAAAAAGTGAAAGTAACCTGTAAATGGTATACGTGATATATAAGCACAAATTGTGCTGTCAGTTTATCCAGACTCCTCTATGTTATTAGGAAAATGGAATAAAGTTCAAACTTTAAAATTCTAGAAAAGCGAAGAATATAGCACTGGGATAGATATAAGCACAAAAGGAATGACTGGTTTGTGTATAGTAAAATTCAAACTTTTCATGCCATGTAACTGACAAAGGATTCCATGTACCATAAATCAAGGAAATTATCAAAGAATATGAATGGGCAAGTCACAGATCAGGACCCTTGAAAAGATGTTTAATCTCACTAGTAATAAATTACAAATTAAAACAGTGAGATACCATTTCACTGCCATCGGATGGGCAAACATTGAAGCAAAAAGCCTGATACTTTCACATGTTGATGGGTCTGGAACAAGAGGATCTCATCTTTGCTAATGGCAGAGAAATCTAACATCTTTTGGAGAATGGCTTGGCAACAACTAGATTTCTTGAAAATTCTTATACACTAACCCAGTCTCTGCTTATTACATTCTATAAGAATTCTTGGCCTGTGTACTCAAGAAGACATGTACTGAAAGTGCATATCAGTATTGTTTTTTATTGTAAAACTTAGGAACCTATGTTCATTAGGAAATGGATAAATGGGATATGTGCAATATTTAACTGTGAAATTAATACAAACTGTATTGACTACATTTCAAAAATGAGTTAAAATGGCCTAGTTATAATGTGCTATAAACTAGTCATTTTAGATCATGAAAACAAAGACTGATGTATACACATACTAAAACATGTATGAGAATGATAAACACCAAAATAAGAGTTTTACCTCTAGAGAGGTAGGAAGAAAATGGAGTTGAGATGTACATAGGGGTGCCGAAAATTGTATATAATATGTTCATTTAAATATCAAATATGAGAAAAGTTGGGCTTATTAAAGCTGAGTGATGGTCATTCATATATTTTTATATGCTTGATATTTAACAATAAAAAACTATTTTAAAAAACTTTGGTGAATGGGTCTCTGTATCTCAGCCTTGATTTCAGTGGTCTCATCTCCAGAGCATCCTAGAAATAAGCCAGGGAAGGGTTTATCTATGCTGTGAGAACAGGACACATACTACCAAGAATCAGTTTAGTTCTTGGTGTTCTAGATTTCTTCAGTATTAAGACTTTATAGCTCCCACACTGTATATACACTGAATGACCAGATTATGATCTCTGAATGCATAATCTGGCCACTCAGTGTATATCCTATATAATAAAAGGCTAATGAAAATTGTTCCCTCAACCAGCAGGCAGGCCGGCCAATTGCCCTTGTCCCCTTCCCCTGGCCAGGCTGGCCGGATCCCACTGGGCCTCTAATAATCATGTAAGTGTTGCCAAAACCGATTTGGCTCAGTGGGTAGAGCGTTGGCCTGCAGACCAAAAGGTCCCAGATTCGATTCCGGTCAAGGGCATGTACCTTAGTTGCAGGCATATCCCCAGTAGGGGGGTGTGCAAGAGGCAGCTGATCGATGTTTCTGACTTTCTTTTTCTCTTCCTCTCTGTAAGAAATCAACAAAATATATTTAAAAAATAAACATATAAGTGGCCACACATATATCACACATACACTGAGTGGCCATATTGTTATGCGTTCAGAGATCATAATAATCTGATCTCTCCATATCTGTCTATACACATACAGAGAGAAATAATAGATATAACAACTCATACAGGCTTTTAGCCAAATGGGTTGGAAGTTGGAAACAAAATGGTGTAGGGGACACTAGGTTTGGGAAATCTGGGATCTTAATGAAGTAGGAAGGGATATTGCAGAACAAAGGTAATGGCTAGGACAACAGTGTTAGGTACTTATGCTGGTGGAATTTGATTACTTTGTTTTAGAACTTTAAATGACACTGTATCTTTTTGTACTTACTTCTACACTTGGCATAGTCAAATCCAGAAAATGCACAAAAGGCTCAGAATGCCAAAATAGAAGTTAAAGGCTACCTTTTTTTCCCATCCAATTTGTGCCACTAGTATTAAGTCACCTCTGTAAATTCTCAGAAGATAGACATTTTGGGAAATGTATACAAAGGCCAAGATGAGCCTTTCTAGTTCCTGTGAACAAGTTTCAAAACAACAAAAACAAACCAAAAAACCTAGTAGGAAGTTGTTTAATTAGGATAGGTTTTGGTTTGAAGGAGAAAGGTTTAGTAACATTCACAACCCATAAAGGATTTGCAGGACTTGGTATCCATTTTGTTGCTGATTCATTGGATTGTGTGTTACAGATTCATACTGGAGTCACATCATCTGGAAAGGTGGCTACAAAAAGAAAGTGTTACGACTTATATAAGAAGGACCTCTCAAGCCCTCCCCAGCTTAATTTCTAAAATGAATTCTAATACATGCATTGAGCAAAAAATCATAGTTAGCAGAAAAAAAGAAAGTGATAGGTAAAAACATTAGGGTCAAATGAGTATACACTTTAAAAATCACAAGCAGATCCAGGAGAGTACACAGGCAGATCACCTCAAAACAACAACAAAAACCTTGGTGCCTGATCCTATTGCTTCATAAAGCACAAGTTGTAATGAATGTGCATAATGTGGACTCTCAGCGAAGGAAATTCTATTTAAGTCTACCGTATATAGAGGATGTGTAAAAGCTGGAAATACGTCTATTTTTAGATGGACAAAAATGAAATGGCAGAATCTACCTCAATAAATAGGTGATAGCTGTCCAGTTTTAGGTATCACGATTTGGGGGAATTATTTTCTGAAGCTAAGAAAGCCTGTGCTGCCCAGTAGGCACTCCCCATATTTTTCCTGGATAAACACCTGTGTGTACTCAGGCGGCCCCGTGCTTCTCAACCGGCCCCCTCCGCTTTTAGCCTCGGGAGACGGGCATCAAACGTTACCCCCTTTTAAGGTTGGCGGGGACTCCTGGCTGGCCAGGGCAGTCAAGGACACTCATGACAGTGGGGCTCCCAAGTCGGAAACCTAGGCCAGGCTCGTGGGATTCGCGTTCTTACAGCGCATGCCTGGTGGGTGCGTGGCCCAGGTCGGTGTCCCAGCATCCTGAGCGGCTGGAACTCCCAGCAGGCTCCGGGCGACTCTGCGCATGCGCACTCACATATAGTGGCGTCGCGCGCAACGAATGCTTTCTTGTGCTGGCGTGGTGGAGAGAACCGCGTTTTCCCGCGTTTTTCTTTTTTCTTGTTTCTCTTTTTCTGGTGTCCCCTCAGGTGAGGTACGTGATTAGAATTATTTTCTGTGTCCAGCGCGGAAAGCAGGCCCAGAATTTCAGAGTGATGTTTCTGTGAATCCAACTCTCAAAAACGTGGCCTTGATAACCGTACAGCTCACTAAATCGGCTCTTTCCCCATCTCATGGAAAAGTTGGTATCATCTGTACGTCTCGCTCTTCGAGAACGGTCTCAGCTCCAAAACCGTTTCCAGCTCTTCTGCTTCCCCGCTGCCCATTACCGGCGGAGGTGAAATAGGCCTCATAACCCCGCAGCCTGGCCGTGTACCTGTGGAGACTCCCTCTGAGGGTAAAGAAGTCCGAGTGTCCTTGTCCACCCTGTGACCAGTGCAACGTTTTTTGCTGTTAATATTTTCCCATTGATTGTTAGAGAGACTGGAAGGGAGGGGAGAGAGAGACATAGGTGTGAGAAAGATTGGTTGCCTCCCCCACACCCCACACTGGGGCTGGATGGAGCCTGCAACGGAGGCAGGTGCCCTGGACCTGAATGAACCCTGGACCCTTGCGGGGGAAGGGGGGGGGAGAGTCGGGGTGGCCACGCCCTAACCACTGAGCCAAACCCGCAAGGGCCCAAGGCAACATTCTTGACAGAATTTGTCACTGGAGAAAATGTGGACATTTTTTCTTGGTGTCTAATTGGTGTATCACTATTATTATTTTTACAATATATGACTTATTTTAGTATATCCAGAAGATTGCTGCCCTGTGCAAGTTAGCAAAATTCCAATAATAGTGAACACTATATTGAAAAGTAACTTAAGAGTATATTTAGTTTCACAGATGTTTTAAATAGAAGCATAGCATTGAATAGTAGTTATAATAATCTGTGAATGTTGACCTCATGATAAAAATACCTGCTTTTACACAGTTTTTTCCTACTTCATAATGGTCCATTATGTAGATGAATTAGATTAATTTCCATTTAATATTATCAGGTTACTACTACTCTGTAGGTAAAGAATCTGATAAATCAGCATATATGAAAAACCTTTGCACTAAAGAATGGCTGAAATCAGTTCCTGGACCTTTATATCTACCAAGTGTGAGAAGTAATACTAAAATATCCTAGCAAACTAAGAATGGGTAATAAATTGGAATTTTTTGTTTGTGATAAGGAATGACAAAAAGCATTAATTTACTTTTTTATTTGTACTATGTAAGCTTTCCTAAACTTTCCCCCATGTACATATTTTTTATTTTACTAAAATTTGGAACCACTTATGTCTTAACTTTCATTAAATTTTTTTTTCAAGGCCTTTGTAATGGCTTGCACAAAGGAACACAGTTAATATGGTTAAGTTTTTAAAATCAACACAATTTATTAAATTGTAATAATTTTGTAATAAATACAAAAACAATGGAACATTATTATAAAATTAACATGGTTTCTTTATTTGTTATTTATTTCATTTTCACTGCAATTTGACTTATTTGGCCTTTTTATTTACTGCTTATTAGGATTCAGAATCTGGGACCTCACTATATATTATGTCTTTGTGTGACGACATGCTGCTTTGTAATTATCGCAAGTGTCGCATCAAACTCTCTGGCTATGCCTGGGTCACTGCCTGCTCTCACATTTTCTGTGATCAGCATGGTAGCGGTGAGTTTAGTCGTTCACCAGCTATCTGCCCAGCTTGCAACAGTACCCTTTCTGGAAAACTAGATATTGTCCGTACAGAACTCAGTCCATCAGAGGAATATAAAGCCATGGTACTTGCAGGACTTCGACCAGAGATTGTGTTGGACATTAGCTCCCGAGCACTGGCCTTCTGGACATACCAGGTTAGTGCTTAGGCTGGTTTCTTTGGAGAGTATGATTTGAGGTATATGTAGAAGTTTCTAATGTTTTTCCTTCACTTGTGTTTGTACTTATTTTTATGAATGTATGGAAAACTTTCTTTTTAATAATTTTTTTCTTTAAAAGTATTGTTATTTTTGAAAATCCCAGAGAAAGAAAAATTTAAAAAACTAATTCATCACTCAGAGATAATTATTGTTGATATTTTGTGTATTACTACTTTTATGTATATAAATATGTATTTTATATATAAATATACATTTTTTTCTTTACAAAAAAGGATAATGCCACACATACTGTTTTTGTGGCCAGTTAAAGTTGACAATATATTATGCCTATTATGAATATTTTATTAAATATTTTTAAAGTAAGCAGTATGTAATTATAATTTTAATGATTACATTGTATCATAATTTATTTCCAAGCTATTAAAATGCTTTGATGAACATTATTAACATCAAATTCATGTCTTTAATTATTTGCTAAGATTAAATTCCTAAAGATAGGTAAATCAATTTCAATGTTTTTTAAATTGCAGTATTTAAAATACATATATATATATATTGTTTTTTGTTAATTCTCACCCAACGATATTTTTAAAAAATAAAGTTTTATTGATTTTTTTACAGAGAGGAAGGGAGAGGGATAGAAAGTTAGAAGCATCGATGAGAGAGAAACATTGATCAGCTGCCTCCTGCACACCCCCCTACTGAGGATGTGCCCGCAACCAAGGTACATGCCCTTGACAGGAATCGAACCTGGGACCTTTCAGTCCGATGCTCTATCCGCCAAGCCAAATTGGTTTCAGCCAATGATATTTTTCTTTTAAAAAATAATCTTAATTGATTTCAGAGAGGTAGGGAGAGGAAGAGAGAGCTAGAAACATCAATGATGAGAAAGAATCGTGATTGGCTGCCCCCTGCATATTCCCCATTGGGGATCATGGTTCATAGATCACCAGCTGGGCACCCGAGGATATTTTTCCAATGGTTTTTGGAGAGAGTGGAAGAGAAGGGAAACAGAAACATCGATGTCAGAGAGACACATCAATTGGTTGCCTCCTGCACGCACCCCAACCAGGACCTGGGATGGAGCTTGCAACCGAAGTACATGCCCCTGACCAGAATCTAACCTGGGATCTTCAGTCCATGGGCTAGGGCTTAAAAAAATATTTTTGTTGATTTCAGAGAGGAAGAGAGAAAGAGAGAGAGAGAAATATCAATGATGAGAGAGAATCATTGATTGGCTGCTTCCTACAGGGCCCCACACTGGGGGTTGAGCTGGCAACCCAGCAATGCACCCTGACCAGGAATCAAACAGTGACCTCTTAGATCGATGCTCAACCACTGAGCAACACCAGCTGGGCTAAACTGTAGTATTTTAAAATAGCCCTCAAATTAAGTTATATCAGTGTGTTCTAATAAGAAGTATATGAGGGTGCTTGGTTCTCCATACCTTTGGAAATAGGTAAAATAGAATCTCATGCATCTTTAAATATGCATTTCTTGTATGACTTTTAGATAGATATATTTTCCTATATTTTTCTTTTGTAAATTGCCTTTCAGTTTGTTTATTTTAGCTGCTGTAATTTCCCCCCCTACTGTTTTGAAAAAATTCTCTTTATGTATATACTTAACTCAGATCTTGCAAGAAATTTTATGGTTTTTTCCACTTATCTTTTATTGGTCTTCATTGATTTTTTTTTGACATAGTGAAGTTGAAAATTTTTGTGTATTCTGTTTGTTTTAAAGTATATTTTTATTGATTTCAGAGAGGAAGGGAGAGGGAAATAGAAACATCAATGATGAGAATCATTGATCAGCTGCCTCCTGTTCACACCTCTCTTCCCTCCAGTGGGGATTGAGCCTGCAACCCAGGCATGTGCCCTGACCAGGATTCAAACCATGACCTCCAGGATGATAGCTCGATGCTCAATCACTGAGCCGTACTGGCTGGGCTATGTAATCATCATTAAATGATTGCATTGTGTCATAATTTTTCTAGGTTATCAAATTTTTGTCATCATATTCACATCCATAACGCCCTTTGTGATTTCTATCTTTGATGCCTTCTTAGAAAAACCTTCTTGTGGAGAATTTCAATCATATTCTTGATTTATATTCTTATATCTTACACTAGAGGACCAGTGCACAAAATTTGTGCACTCATGTGTGGGGGGCCCTCGGCCCGGCCTGCACCCTCTCGCAGTTCAGGAGCCCTTGGGGGATGTGTGACTGACGGCTTAGGGAGCGGGCCTAAGCCATCAGTCAGGCATCCTTAGCGCTGCCATGGAGGCAGGAGAGACTCCCGCCATTGTGAGCCTGGCTTCTGGCTGAGCAGCACTCCCCCTGTGGGAATGCATTGACCACCAGGGGGCAGCTCTTGCATTGAGTGTCTGCCCCCTGGTGGTTAGTGCACATCATAGCGATCGGTCGTTCTGCCATTTGGTCGATTTGCATGCTAGCCTTTTATTATATAGCATGTGCTTTTTAAAAAAGATTTTTTAAAAAATTGATCTTTAGAGAGAGAGGAAGGCAGAGGGAGAGACAAACATTGATGTGAGAGTAAAACATCTGTTGGCTGCCTCCCTTCTATAAGTTGGGATTGAGCTCACTTATAATAATGCTTTTCAAAGGGTATTTTATTTGTCATATGTCAAGTAAATATTTTTGCTATATTTTTCTAGGTAAGATATCCCTCTTACATACTCCTGTATCATTTTTAAAAACTTCGAATCGAAGGATATGTTTACTGATTTTAGAGAGAGGAAGGGAGAGAGACACACACGCACACGTACACACACCAATGTGAGAGAAACATCAGCAGTTGCTCCAACCAACTGATCAATACCAGCCAGGATTACTGTGTTATCTTATGCTTACCTTTATTGTATTATTGTATTATTAATACTCTATTGTAATTACATACTGTTCATCTTTTCTAGTTGGGAGAGTTCTTTAGGTTAGGTTTGGATTCCTCTATTATTTCTGAGTCCTCAGTGACAATCATAGTCATTGGTCTTAAATCTCAATAAATAATTATTGACTGAATGAATAGGTCACTATTTGGGGGATAGTATTGTTTGAACATGTACATGTGATATTGTTTTAATCATTTCAGATATGGAGGAAACCAATGAATGATTTAGTAAGATAGCCAGAAATGAATTTTTCTTTATTTCATTTATTAATTTTTTTTCTATTAAGTCATTAAACATATTTTTTGAGTATCAGGAAACATATTTTATGCAACTTTTTAGGTGCTGGGTGACAACAATAAACAAAACATATGAGCTTCAAGTATGCTACAGTTTAGTGTTGCTAAACTTTAAAAACACACACATTTTTAGCCTTAGCTGGTTTGGCTCAGTGGATAGAGCATTGGTCTGCAGACTGAAGGGTCCTGGGTTTGATTCCAGTCAAGGGCACATGCCCAGGTTGCGGCCTTGATCCCTAGTAGGGGGTGTGCAGGAGGCAACCAATCAATGATTCTCTCTCATCATTGATGTTTCCATCTCTCCCGCTCCCTTCCTCTCTGAAATCAATAAAAATATATTAAACACACACATTATTAATGCCTACAATGATAAGGGAAGTACAGAGTGCTGTGAGACCACATAGTAGAGAAAGTAACCCAGACTTTGGTTGAGTTATAACTATATAGAATAGGCAAATTAAAAATGCTTATTAAAAAAAAGAGCACTCATATTTCACTTTCTGTCAATATTTAAAGGCTAGTGAATCCAAAGATAAGCCAAACTTGGTGTCTGTGTATAATAAATTATAGTAAGTTGTTTTTCCTGTGTAACAAACTTAGTAGCTTAAACAAATTTAGTGGATTAATACAACGCACATTTCTCATCTTCATTTCTGTGGATCAAGAGTTCAGGCTTGGACTCTGCTTCACAAGGCTGCAATCAAGGTGTCAATAAGGGCCTGCAATCTCTGAACCTTGACTCAGAAGGATGTTTTCAAGCTCATGTTGTTGGCAATAGTCACTTGCTAGTGGTCTATTAGACTGAGTCTCAGGTTTGTTTTTTTTAAATCCTCACCCAAGTTTTTTTTTTTTTTTAATTAGAGAGAGAGAAACATCTCTGTGAGAGATAGATACAATATCATTAGGTTGCCTCCTGTATGTATCTCAATGGGATTGAACCTGATGGGGAATCAAACCTCCAACTTTTTGGTGTATGATACAACACTCCAATTAACTGAGCCATCTGGCCAGGACTTGTGTTTTTTTTTTAATGGACTTTATTTTTTAAGCAGTGTCAGGTTCATAGCAAAATTGAGAAATTGAGAAGGTTCAGAGATTTCCTGGCCTACATTGTCATATCACTATCCACCAAAGTTTATAATTTACATTAGGGTTCTCTCTTTGTCTTATACGTTCTGTGAGTTAGGAAAAGTATATAATGACATGTATCTCATTATGATACCATAGATTCACTGCCCTAAAAATCCTCCATGTACCACCTATTCATCCCTTTTTTTCTTTTGTTGTTGTTAATCCTTGCCCAAGGATATTTTCCCATTGATTTTTAGAGAGAGTGGAAGAGAGAGGGGGAACACTGAGAGAAACATCGATGTGAGAGAAACACATGGATTGATTGCCTCCTGCATGAGCTCCGACCAGGGTTCGGGCTGGGGGAGGAGCCTGCAACCAAGGTACATGCCGTGAGTGCAATCAAACCTAGGACCCTTTGGTCCAAAGGCTGATGGTCTATCCACTGAACCAAATCGGCTAAGGCTGTTCATACTTTTTTACCCCCAACTACTGATCTCTTTGTTGTCTCCTTAGTTTTGCCTTTTCCAAACTATCATAAAATTGAAATCATGAAGTTGGTAGCCATTTCAGATCATCCTTTTTGGCTTAGTAACATGCATTTAAGTTTCTTTCATGCTTTGCTATAGTATAATAGTTCATTTCTTTTTAGTGTTGAATAATTTTCCATAGTTTATTTATCCATTCATCGACATAAGGACATTTTGGTTGCTTTCAAGTGTTGGTAATTATGAATAAAGCTACTGTAAACATTTTTATACAGGACATAAGTTTCTACTCCTTTGGATAAGTTCCAAGGAACATGATTGTTGGATTGTGTGGTAAGAGTAGATTTAGTTTTGTAAGAAACTGCTGAATTGTGTTCCAAAGTGGCAATAACATTTTGCATTCCTACCAGCAATGGATGAGAGTTCCTTTGGCTCCATATCCTTATAAGCATTTGGTGTCAGTATTCTGGATTTTGGCCATTCTAATAGGTATGAGTGGTATGTCATTGTTTTAATTTTCATTTCTCCGATGACATATGATGTGTAGTATCTTTTCATTTTCTTATTTGCCATCTGTGCCTCTTAATTGGATTGTTTGTGCTCTTATTGTTGAGTTTTAAAAATTCTTTGTATATTTTGGATAACAGTCTTTTACCAGATATTTCTTTTGCAAATATTTTTTACTAGAGGCCTGGTACACAAATTTGTGCATGGGTAGGGTCCCTCGGCCTGGCTGGCAACTGGGGATGTTTGGGACATCTTGCTCAGTCCCGATCAGACCATTGGGGCCTGCTGGGAGTGGGGTTGTGGGAGGTTGGCTGGCTGGGGAAAGGCTGAGGGAGGTTGGCTGGCCTGTCCCATCAGGGTTGATCGAGGCTGGCCAGGGAGGTGAGGGGGCGTGGGAGGATGTCCTCCTGCTGGAGGTTGGCTCTGGGAGTGTACTGACCACCAGGAGGCAGCTCCTGTGTTGAGCGTCCGCCCTTGGTGGTCAGTGCACATCATAGCGACTGGTCAACCAGTCGTTTGGTCGTTCGGTCATTTGGTCACTTAGGCTTTTATATAGATAGATTAGTCTGTGACTTTTCTTTTATTCTCTTGACATTGTCTTTCACAGAGCAGAAAATTTTAATTTTAATGAAGTCCAGCTTATCAGTTCTTTCATAGATTTTGTCTTTGGTGTTGTGTATGAAATCTCAACACCAAACCCAAGGTCGTTTAGATTTTCTCCTATGTTACCTTGTAGGAATTTTATAGTTTTATGTTTTACATTCAGGTCTGTGATCCATTTTGAGTTAATTTTGTGAAAGGTGTAAAATCCATGAGTAGATTCATTGTGACCTAAGTATTTTGCTGGCTATTGCCCAGAGTCTGCTCTCAGTTACTTGCCTTGTTGGCCTTTCCCGCATGGCTGCATGCTTTCACAAAGCCAACAAGAGAGAGTGTGCTAACAAGACAGACTCCATATTCTTATGTAGTGTACTCATGAAGTGACATCTTGTAATTTTATTTTTACTTTATTGTTTAAAGTATTACATATAGTAGTACATATATCTCCTTTTTTCCCCATTGATGTTCCCCCATCCTCCCCTACCCTTTGTCACCCCTCCCACATCTTGTGATTTTTTTTCTGTTTTAGTCACAGATCTCTCATACACACTCAAGGAGGGAATATAAATACCAAGAGGCAGGAATAATTGGGGGCTATTTCATAATCTGTTTGTTGTACTATGATTTACTTAAAACATAGGATTATATTTCTTTTACAAAATATATTTTTATTGATTTCAGAGATAAAGGGAGAGGGAGAGCGAGAGATAGAAACATCAGTGATGAAAGAGAACCGTTGATCAGCTGCCTCCTGCACGCCCCTTACTGGGGATCAAGTCTGCAACCCAGGCATGTGCTCTTGACCTGAATCGAACCTGGGGCCCTTCAGTCTTCAGGCCACCTCTCTATCCACTGAGTCAAACAGGCTAAGGCGAATTATATTTCCTAAAAAGTTTGTACTACATGTTATTTGTAAATGTTAGACAAATGCTTACTTCTTTTGTTGGTGTAATGGTAATGGTGTTATAGTATTCCTCTAGATTTTTTTTATGTGTTTAGTGACATAACATTTCTATAATAATTATCCTATTATCCACCCTGATTATTTCTTAACATGGTTCTAAATGTTAATAATACCCTAGGATAAGCATCTTTCTTTTCTTTTTGCATTGTAAAATTTTACAATATATAAGTTTTATATTTATTATCTTAAAAATCTTTTTTTCTCCTCTTTTGGGACAGGTACATCAGGAGCGTCTCTATCAAGAATACAAATTCAGCAAAGCTGAGGGCCATCTGAAGCAGATGGAGAAGATATATACTCAGCAAATACAGAGCAAGGATGTAGAATTGACCTCTATGAAAGGGGAGGTCACCTCAATGAAGAAAGTGCTAGAAGAATACAAGAAAAAGTTCAGTGACATCTCTGAGAAACTTATGGAGCGAAATCGTCAGTATCAAAAGCTCCAAGGTCTCTATGATAGCCTTAGGCTACGAAACATCACTATTGCTAATCAAGAAGGTAACTTTGAACCATCCATGATTTCCAATTCTGGTATTTTTGGCTTCCCATTAGGTAAGGAAGGACATATAATTATCTAATATTTGTTCTTTAAATCAGTGATTTTTCACATTGTTTTCGGCATGGCTCCAAGTAGTCAGTAGAGACTCCAAAGGCCGAGAATGGTGATAGGCTCTAGATTCTTCATCCATGTCTCATTCTGTATATTATATATCTATTATTTTTTATTTATTATATTTGTTTATGTTTAAGTTACAGATTCAATTTGAATAGAAAGTAAATATCTTCAAAATAAAATTTCACAAATTGCTACTTTAAATGAAAAGCTATTTAGTTGCAATAATAATAATATTAGCTGCCATTTATTTATTTATTTTTATTATTTGGTAAATTGATTTTTAGAGAGACAGAGAGGGGGAGAGAAAGAAAGGTGGGAGGGTGGGAAGGGGAGAGAGGGAGAGGAGGAGAGAGAGAGAGAGAAAGAGATATCAGTTGCCTCCTATAAATGTCCTGACGACTGGGGATTGAACCCACAACCTAGATATATGCCCTCTGGGAATCAAATCCATAAACTTTTGGTGCACAGGACAGTGTTTTAACCACCTGAGTCACAGCAGTCAAGGCTAAAAATGTATTTCATTGTGTCCAATTACTTTTGGTGATGAGGTCATGGCTGTAATTGGAAATTGCATCACAGAAGAAAGTACAGTATATGTACTGTGATCAGGGAGGGATGGGAACCATCATGGTCCTTTTCTTGATCTAACATTAGGTTTATATTTTACTTGTCTTGTATGAATTGAGTTCTGTTAAAATATTTATTGAATGACTTTTGTCTTTTTGGTTTTAAAGATTTGTAAGTAAATAGATGTTTAAGTTTTCCTCTTCTTTCTACCCTAGGGAACAAATCCAAGTTTCCTTTGGACAGTACACCAGTTCAAAACCATGGTGGTGGAGATGGAGATTTTCAGTTCAGACCATTTTTTATGGGTTCTCCCACAGCACCTGAACCTAGCAACAATTTTTTTAGTTTTGCATCTCCGAGTCGTGAATTAGAGCAGCAGCAAGTCTCTAGCAGGGCCTTTAAAGTAAAAAGAATTTAATGCACTTTACAAAATGTTTCTCTGTTCACTTTCAGTGATTTCATTTATCAAGTAATATTCTAGATAGGAGTCACAAACCTCCCTCTGCTACTAAGTTTTGAAGTTGTCTTCACATATTCAATTTTTAAGAAATTGAGTGGCAATGAGGAGTGGCTTTAGAGTCTGGTTCTTTTTTCTGTTTTCATTATTTAAAGCATGAGCATTTTATTGAACTCAATTTCATTGTGAACTGTTGAGTTTTTACCAGTAGTAGGAAGGTTATACCACTATAGGGTGCTTTGTAGATCACAATTTGTTTCTGTCTAGGTATTTCTGACTGAGCTATATGTCTACATGTCATTTTGGAGTTTGGTATTTAATGGATATATGTATATGCATGCTCCTTTATATTGATATTTTGATATATTTTCCAGTATATTTATGAGAAGATATAGGTCTCAGGAAATGGTAATGTATGTCTGTAGTTTGTTATTTGGGTGTATACATTTATTCCTATATATTTGCATATTTGCCCTTATATTAACTTGTGTAGAATGTATGTGCTCATTCAGTGAATGAGAGTACAATTTGATGTACATATGATCAGTTCTTATTGCTACTTAAAAATAATTTACATTGTTAAAGTTATTTTGTAAAGTTTTTTGCCATTTATTTAAAAATAAAATGATTCTTTTACTGTTTTGTCAGCTGTTGTCTTGGGTTTATTTATTGTTTTTTATTAAATATATTTTTATTGATTTCAAAGAAGAAAGGAGAGGGAGAGAGAGATAGAAACATCAATGATGAGAGAGAATCATTGATTGGCTGCCTCCTGCACGCCTCCTACAGGGGACTGAGCCTGCAACCTGGGCATGTGCCCTTGACCAGAATCAAACCTGGGACCCTTCAGTCTGAGATTGACATTCTATCCACTGAGCCAAAGCAGCTAGGGTTTGGGTTTACTTATTTAGTAATGCACTTCTATCATAGAAAACTTACAATATGATATTAATCTCAAGAACTTATATTAATTAAAATACTTTTAAAAATTTTAAATTGAGAGCAAGCGGGGGAGAGAGAAAGGTAGAAACATGGGTGTGAGAGAATCATTGATCAGCTGCTTCCTACATGCTCCCCGACTAGGGATCCAGTCCACAACCCACGCACGTGCCCTGACCAGGAAGTGAACCATGACCTCCAGGTTCATGGATCCACACTCAGTCACTGAGCCAAGCCAGCCAAGCTCTGCCTTGAACTTTTGTTTCTTCCTGTAGATTCACAGTATCAGTCTGGAGTACAGGTAAGCTATAATTAAAACTGAAAAGTAAAGAGAAACTTTGTTAGGACTCCTACATGCAACTTTAAAAATAATTACTAATTGAAAAGTTGAATATGTTCACATGGTACAAACTCAAAAGGTACAGAAAAGGCACCTGTCTCCCAGCCACTGGCTCCCCCTTCTGGAAACAGTTATTGTTGCAGGTGTCTTGTGTCAGAGAATCTACGTGGAAGTAATTTTTAAATTTAAAAATTATGCTTATTTTTCAGTAACTAATACATGTACATAACAATAAATTCAAAAGTGTACATAGTGAAATTTTCTTTGCCTACCAACAACTCTCAGTCCCCCTATTTTCTTTTTCAGAGACATTCATTGTCTCTTATAGTCTGTCAATAAGCATTCATGCACTAATATCCTATCTAATAAAAGAGTAATATGCAAATTGACCATACCTTCACTATACCTAATAAGCCACGCCCACAAGCCAATCAGGAGTGATATGAAAATTAATACCCAACCAAGATGGCTACTGCCCATGGCAAGCCAGGGCTGAGGCAGAGCCAGTCAGTGATGGGCCCCAATCGCAGGGCGATTGCTTCCCTGGGAGTCCAAGGCTGGGGAAAAGGCCTTGCTAAGAGGCATTTTTTCCCTGCCTTGGGCAGGCCAGACCTTGCTCAGGTGGGACCAGCCAGCGATGGGCCCCGATCGCAGGGTGATTGCTTCGCTGGGTGCCCAAGGCCAGGGAAAGACAATGCGAGGATGCTTGGTTAAAGTGAATTTATAGTTTGTCTAAGGCTGCCTCTGGGTGTTAATGGGGAATTGACAGATATAACTGGGTCTCTTTTGTTACTTGACAGAGTGCTTCTTTCAGCATCCTGTAGCCCAGTGTTATTGGGCATAGGCCTGGCATTTTGGAGTGAGAAATTGGCATGGGGATTTTAATATGAAACTTCTTGCAACCAGTAAGTTCTCTGGTTCTGGTTGCCAAGAGGCCTTTTCCCCAGCCTCAGGCAGGCCTGGCCAGAGTGGGGGGCGGAGCCAGTCAACGATGGGCCCCCATCACAGGGCAATCGCTGGCTGGGGTCCCCTTGCTGAGGTCCCCTGCCCAAGGATGGAAAGCCTCGGCCAGAGGCTTTTGGCCTTAGGCAGGCTGGGGGTGAGCTGTCAGTAGAACATCCCCTGAGGACTCCCAGTATGTGAGAGGGGGCAGGTTTGGCTGAGGGACCACCCACCCCCAGTGCATGAATTTCATGCACCAGGCCCATAGTCCTATACAATAAAAGGCTAATATGCAAATATACCAAATGGTGGCATGACCAATAACTATGACACACACTGACCACCAGGGGGCAGATGCTCACTCAACACAGGAGCTGCCCCCTGGTGGTCAGTACACTCCCACAGGGAGAGGGCTGGTCAGCCAGAAGCTCTGAGCCAGACTCACAGCTGACAAGGATCAGGCCTAAGCTGTCAGTTGGACAGCCCCCAAGGGCTCCTGGACTGTAAGAGGGCGCAGGCCAGGCTGAGGGACTCCCACCCCTGAGTGCTCGAATTTCATGCACCAGGCCTCTAGTACTATTAGTTATCTAGTACATATTAGTGATAGCTTTCATACTACTCCAAATGTAGTAGATTTATTAGGATAGTGTGTTCAAAATGATAAATTCCTCATACAAAGAAAATCACTATCCAGTTGTACAACATTTTCTTCAAATGTTAAACTTGTAACACAGGCATCTATTCTCAACCTGTCTTCTTTTGGGGGGTACTATAATCTGGACATAAGTAGGAAAAAAAATGAGACAAAAACATACAGTACATGCAATTAGCTGAGGACATATTGTTTCTGGGATTTTGGAAATGAAGCTTATGAACTGTATCATGATTAGAGAGCACCTCCTTTGATCTTGAGGCCTTGGGTTAAGTTGGTTTACCCTTCCGTGGAAACCAGCTCCTCTACTTAGGCGCAGGCAAGCCTCCAGCTCCCTAGATGTCGCTGTGGCTCCATGGTGCGCGTAGGCATGAGTCTCTCTGGTTATAAAGTTGGGGGCGGAGTAACCGAGAGTGGCCGGGAAACGATGGCTGAGGAAGAGGAGGAAGGCAAACAGATCTTGCAGAAATTGCAGGTGGGCTGTAGGATTAAAACCTGAACGCGCTTTTGTTATCGGGGAGGAGCAGGGAGCCGAGTTCAGGCAGTGCCTGCGAGTTCCTCGGCACCTCCCGGGCGCCGGGCGTCGGTGCGGTTACCATAACAACTTCCGAGGGGCCGGCGCCTCGGGCCGGGAGCCTCGCGGGCCCGGGGGCGGCGCGGAGCCGACTTGATTTCAGGCCTGGACGGAAGATGATTTGTTGCGCCTAACTTTATGCCTGCACGTTCTAATGAAGCTTTTTTCCCTCCTCAATTCACCCGTAACAAACAGCGTACACACGTTTATGGCAGGTTTCCAGGAGCTGTTTTGCTCCTCGCAAAGGCCGATTCTCGCTTCTCCGCTTTGAAATCGGCAATAATCACAGTAATGGCTCACCCCGCAGCGTCCTGGTGACGCCTTTCAGTGCCTGATGGTCTTGTTATTCTCTGGGATCGGATGCCGGGGGACCGGGCTCCACCCAGGCCACAAGTGACTGCAGTTTTGGGTAGGACTTGTGTGTTTTGTACTAGGTAGGTAGGAGCTAACTCCCTCCCTGACTTGACTCTTTTTCTTTTAATGACCCAAGATTTTTTTCTCAAATCACAGAAACTCAGTTTTTGTGTGTTATACAACAGCTTGTAATTTAAACATTAGACCTGTGACAGGCTTGTAACTTGCGTAAAGGCTCTCATGCAAAAATTTAAACATTGGTGAGTTGTGTTTTTTTTTTTTGTATTTTTGAGCAGATTTAAATGTGAAACACTTTTTAGAATGTGAGCTTTACTTCCAGTAGACTCGGATTAACTGAACTTTGTTTACTAGTATGACTGGCTGAAATATTGTTAGTGTGTGTATGTTTGTGTGATCTCTCTCTCTCTCTGTATTATATGGAATAGAGGAGAAGAAAAGAATAGTGATGTTGCTATATCCATGGGAATGGTGGCAAGCTTTGATTTCATTCTTTTAAAAAATATATATATTTTATTGATTTTTACAGAGAAGAAGGGAGAGGGATAGAAAGTCAGAAACATCCATGACAGAGAAACATCAATCAGCTGCCTCTAACACACCCCCTACTGGGGATGTGCCGCAACCAATGTACATGCCCTTGACTGTAATCGAACCTGGGACCTTTTAGCCTGCAGGCCGACACTCTATCCACTGAGCCAAACCGGTTTCAGCTGATTTCATTCTTATAGACATCTTATGGGACAAGGGAAAAGTGTAGTTTTCAAAGTGTGTTTCACAGACCATTTTTATTACAGTCATCTAGAATGCTTGTTAAAATGCACTATTTTGAGTTGTGCTAAAATTACTAAAATCAGAATCTCTGCAGGCTGGGTCCTGGAAATAATATACACAACAGAATTTGAAAAACACAGATGCACAGGGTGCTGGTCCATTCTCTGTTTTGTGTGGGCTTTTAAGTTAAGTATAGGACATAAGTACTATTTGTTAGAGACAGGGACAATTCATTCAATTAAGTCGTGGCTGGTGTTTTCTCCACATAATTGAATCATCCTTGTGCTTCCTAGGATCTGGTGGATCAACTCTATTCATTTCGAGACTGCTATTTCGATACACACAGTGTTGAGGATGCTGGGAGGAAGCAACAGGATGTGCGGGAGGAGATGGAGAAAACCCTGCAGCAGATGAAGGAAGTAGTAGGTATGAGTTCCAAAAGAGCATGCAACCTCTTGCCCATCACTGACATGTGATAGGGTTTTTCTCTTTCTGTGTAATTTTGGATATCCTATTTGTGGCTGCTACAGCATGGTACAACCAAATAGTACCCCTGGCAGGATGGCAACCTTTCAGTGCTCTGATTTCCCTAAAGTTTGTTTATAGTAAATGCCATGAAGAAAAATAACACTCTTGTTGCTTGAACTATTACAGTGATCTTCTTAACTGACCTTCTGCCTCTAATTTTTTTTTTTTTTTTACTTCCAAATAAACTTAACTAATGACTGTGGCCATTATCTTTCTAAAGCATTATTTAAAGCATTTAATTTTATCCTTTTGTCTGCCTCTTTGCTTAAGTGTCTTCAAAGATTGCTACTATTGAATGGTTGACTCTAAACCCCTTAACCTGGTATATAAGTCTTCATTTTTTGATTCTTTTTTTTTTCCTACCCTTATCTCTGACTGCATACTTACAGAAGAGGTTTTTTTTCATTCAGGTTGGATAATGCATTCTCCCATGAATGTGCCACATGTCTTCTGCCTTTTTTTTAAAAAATATATTTTATTGATTTTTCACAGAGCAGAAGAGAGAGGGATAGAAAGTCAGAAACATCGATGAGAGAGAGACATCGATCAGCTGCCTCTTGCACGCCCCTACTGGGGATGTGCCCGCAGCCAGGGTACACGCCCTTGCCGGAATCGAACCCAGGACCCCTCAGTCCGCAGTCCGACGCTCTATCCACTGAGCCAAACCGGTCTTGGCTCTTATGCCTTTTTTTGTTTACATCATTTGCCTACTGGAGGGTCTTTTTTTTTCTTTTTTACCTTTTAAAGTCCATTTATTGATCGTTCATTGGTTGTATGCACATGTTTTGACTGATTTTTTTTTTTTTTTTTTAAGAGAGCAGAGAACGGAGAGGGGTAGAGAGAAACATCATTAATCGGCTGCTTCCTGCATGCCCCCTACTGAGAGTGGAGCCTGCAACCTGAGCATGTGCAGTGACTGGAAGTCCAGCCAGTGACCTCTTGGTTCCTGGGTCAGTCTCTGAGCCACACCGTCCAGGCAGCACATGCTCCTTCTCATTGTTGTTTCAAATTTTCACATGCATGCTTTGTCCTCTCCACTAGATTGTAAGCCCCTCAAAGATAGGGATAGTGCTTTCTTTGTTACCTGATTAACACTAGAGCCTGGTGCATGCACGGGGGAGAGGGGTCTCCTCAGCCCAGCCTGGACCCTCTCCAATCCGGGACTCCTTGGAGGGATGTCCGACTGCTGATCCTTGGAATCAGGCCAAAACAAGCAGTCGGACATCCCTCTCACAATCGGGGACTGTTGGCTCCTAACTTCAGCTGCCTGTCTGCCTGATCACCCCTAACTGCTCCTCCCCCCACCTCCCCCCGCCAGCCTGGTCGCCCCTCACTGCCCCCCTCTGCCAGCCTGGTCGCCCCTCACTGCCCCCCTCTGCCAGCCTGGTCACCCCTCACTGCCCCCCTCTGCCAGCCTGGTCGCCCCTCACTGCCCCCCTCTGCCAGCCTGGTCGCCCCTCACTGCCCCCCTCTGCCAGCCTGGTCGCCCCTCACTGCCCCCCCTCTGCCAGCCTGGTCGCCCCTCACTGCCCCCCTCTGCCAGCCTGGTCGCCCCTCACTGCCCCCCCTCTGCCAGCCTGGTCGCCCCTCACTGCCCCCCTCTGCCAGCCTGGTCGCCCCTCACTGCCCCCCTCTGCCAGCCTGGTGGCCCCACACAGCCTGCTGGTCAGTTGTTGGATTGTCCCTCACTAACCCCTCTGCCAGCCTGGTAGCCCCATGCAGCCTGCTGGTCGGTTGTTACTGTGACGGCCTCGTGACCAATTGGCATATTACCCTTTTATTAGTGTAGAAAGTTCTCTGCCTATGGTAGGCTTTCAATAAGGAGTTTGTTCATAAAGATTTTCCTCAGATATTTTATTTCTAGAGCTGATGTGGGGTTATTCCTTGAGAGAAAGTGTTCTGGTCTTATCTGTAAGACTGCCTGAGTTTTTCCACTTTCCTCTATCTTTTTCCCTTTCTCCTAGGTTCTGTCCAGGGCAAAGCACAGGTTCTGATGCTAACTGGGAAGGCACTGAATGTGACTCCTGACTATAGCCCTAAGGCTGAGGAGCTTTTGTCAAAGGCTGTGAAGTTGGAGCCCAAGCTGGTGGAAGCCTGGAACCAGCTGGGGGAGGTGTACTGGAAGAAAGGGGATGTTGCAGCTGCCCACACCTGCTTCTCAGGAGCCCTTACCCATGTGAGCTGATCACTGTCCCCTCAGAAAATACAGATGGGATTTCTTTGGTTCTATGCATTTCCAAGGATATGAATACCATAGTAGAACTGTATTGGAACTAGGAGAAAATCATTAAGGAGGAAGGGAGGGGGAACAGACCTTAATAAGGAAAACAGGGATAGGGGACTGAAAAAGGAAGATGATGGGGTCAGGTTCAGGGGTAGATGATCCTTGTAGATGTGGGTCTAAGATACACGTGGCAGTAAGAATTAAGATGATTTATGTTATTGGGTAGATGTGCTATGTCTCCTGGACTTGGTAGAGTCGCCTTGCGAGGTAGGTGTCCTTTAAAGCCCAGTGGCTCAGCCTCCCCAGTCACCTGAGTTGGGCGCTCCAGTGTTGGAAGCTGCCCATTATCCTCACTGGCAGAGAGGAGTGGACAAGGAACCTGGAAGGCTGAACCCGGAAGGCTGGTCAACTTTGAAGCTCTGAAAGGTCAGAACCAACCACCCACTGTTTAGTTGAGACAAAGGGAGCTAAAGCAACTTCCACCTTTTAGTTTTATGTAAATTCTTGCTGATTGGTTATTGGAACTGCCTGCCTAAAGGCAATGGATGTATCCCATAGTCTTAATAAAAGGGATAGCAAGGCCAGAGTGGGGTGGAGTCCTTCCCCTTGAGTTGGGCTCTCGCCTGGCCCCCAGTATTTCCAAATTAATGTTTTCTAGTTTCTTTCATTTGTGTGCGGCCTCCTTCAGAGCCCAAACCCTGAACCTCAACCCATTCTACATGGTTCACATGTAGAATGTGGGGGAGACGCTTGCAACTGGTAGCCCAACATGGGTCACTCGCAACTGGCAGCCCAGTGCGGGGCACTCGCACTACAGGTGTATCCTTGTGTGAGCTGTGTGTAGTGTCCTATTGTAGTTGAGCTTTGATTGATGTTGGTGACACTGGGAGGGATTGACCCCAGGTCAGCTGGTTGCGAGGATTGGCTGCGACTGTAGTGGAAGAGCTGCTGTGCAGAAGCCAACTTGCTTCAGTGGGGCTTTGATGCTCACCAAGCCTGCCCCTTGAGGGTGTCACTTGTGGAGGTGGTAGGGTTGTAATCTAGCGTGGTTGAAGCTGACCACCAGGTACACTGGCTCTGGAGACTCCTGGGAGTACAAAGTTAGCCACTGTCTGTGCCCTGCCTGAGGCCATGCAGCATGAGCTACAAAGCAATCTGCAGATAGCTGCTACTCGTGTTGGGCTTGGAGGTGCCCAGGAGAGGCCAAGCTGTGAACCAAAGTGTGCTGCTGCTAGTGCTTGGACTGGGGCCACTTATTGAGAGGTATGGGGCATGCTGAGGCCAGCTCCTGCTTATTTGAGAGATTTTAAGAAAGACTGAGGCATGAGCCAAGAGAGACAGTTGTGTGAAAGGCCACTGGAAATCGCTTGGATGAGCCTCCAAGTAGGGAGGGGCAGGGGTCCCAGGGAATCACCACGGCAGGGCAGAAAGTGTGAGCAAGGGTGATGGAGATTCAGATTTGGCACCTGCCTGTTGGCTCTGTGCAGAGGGAGGGTTCAGCAAAGGAACAGTGGCCTCTGCCAGCACTTCTGTCTGGGAGAAAGCTGCCCCTCCGGCTCTTGCTCTGATTTTAGGCAAATTAGTGCCCTCCCCAAATGTCTCAGGTTCCTTTCAAGCTGCTGCTCTAGTGCTGGAGCTCAGAGGAAATGAGTGAGTCTTAGTAAGTCCATGTGCAGGCCCTTTAAGAGGAACTGCCTGCGACTCCTACAGCCTCCCTGTTATTCAGCCACAATCTCCACTGTTTTTTATAGCCAGATGTTGTAGGGGACTTCTTTTCCAAGCCCTGGGACCCTTGGCTGGGAGACCTGGGTGGGGCTGGGACGCCTCATTCCTCAAGGAAACCTCCACAGCCATGATACCTCTCCTGGTGTTAAACTGCAACAGGTGTGTGTGGGAGAGCTGGTTCTGTGATTCCAGCCCAAGTTTCTGCCCTTTCTGCCATGATGTGATTGAACTATAGTGTCGATGTGCTTCTTCTTTAATTCCCAGGTGTAGGACTTCCGTTCAGCTAGATTTCAGGTGGTTTTGGATGGTGGTGGTTCTGAGTTGTAGTTGTAATTTTGATGTGGTTGTGGGAAGTGACAAGTACTGTGTTTACTTATGCTGCCATCTTGACCAGAACCCCTGATGACAAAATAGATTCAGAAGAAGATGGAGATAGAGTAGATCTGGAAAGGGGAACTAGAATCAGGAAGGTTGAGGATGTGTCTTCTCCATTTGCAGTGCAAGAACAAAGTCTCCCTTCAAAACCTGTCAATGGTGCTGCGCCAGCTGCGGGCTGACTCTGGAGAGGAGCATTCTCGCCACGTCATGGACAGTGTCCGGCAGGCTAAACTGGCTGTGCAGATGGATGTGCACGATGGCCGCTCCTGGTGTGAGTGCTCTCGAATGTCTCCACCCAATCTCTAGAGCGGGGTGCTCAGCCGAGGCCACCCACAGTCATCTGGAGCCCACCTGTGGAGTCTGCCTCTGACTGTGGAGCCAGGGCATCTTTGTTTTGAAAAAGCCCGAAAGGTGTTTTGTGGAACCACTATTCTACCAACTCTTGAATCTTTTCGTTCAAGAGAGGAGCTTTATGTTTCCACACAAACAAGGCAGGGCTGTTCACCTTTCTTCTTTAGGTCTGTATTTGCCTCTTGCTTTATCCCAACGGTATTTGGGGTGTACTAAATATGGTGTCATCAGTAGTTTGTTTCAGGCCTTTTAAAAAAAAATCCTCACTTGAGGACATGCTTAGAGAGTTGAGAGGGGGTGGGGGGTGGGGGGGGAGGAGAGAGAGAGAGAGAGAGAGAGAGAGAGAGAGAGAGAGAGAGAGGTATCAATCAGCCAGATACCTGCAGTATGCTCCCCAACTGGGAATCAAACCCACAGCCCAGGTTATGTGCCCTGTCTGGGAAATGAACCGGTAACCCCTCAGTGCACAGGTGCTCAACCCACTGAGCCCCCCTGGCAGGGCTGTGCCAGGCTTTTCAGGGTGATCCAAACAGGTCGTATCTTTTTTATTTTTTAAATATTATGTTTCTTTTGTGAGATTTTATTTGTTTGTTTCTTTATTTCCTCACCTGAGGATATTTTTCCATTGATTTTAGAGAGAGTGAAAGAGAGAGGGGAAGACAGAGAGAAACATCGATGTGAGAGAAGCACATCGATTGGTTGTCTCTTGTATGTGCCCTGACAGGACCCAGGCCTGGGAGGAGCCTGCAACAGAGGTACGTGCCCTTGACTGGAATTGAACTTGGGACACTTTGTTCCGCAGGCCGGCACTCTGTCTACTGAGCCAAACTGACCTGCGCCATATCTTTCTTTTAAAAAATACATTTTTATTGATTTCAGAGAGGAAGGGACAAGGAGAGAGAGCTAGAAACATCAGTGGTGAAAGAGAATCATTAATTGGCTGCCTCATACATGCTCCCTGCTGGGGATTGAGCCCATAACCTGGGCATGTGCCCTTGACCAGAATTGAGCCTGGAACCCTTCAGTCGGTAGGCTGATACTCTATCCACCGAGCCAAACTCGCTAGGGCAAGCAGATCTTATCTTAAATGCTGGCTCTGAGATGTTCCGCCACTGTTTCAAGGATGGCTTGAGTGGGATGGAATTGGATATTTCCCTTTTTCAGGTTAGATTCTGGTTAACTAGTTTCTCCTGAGGGCCGTCCTTGTTTACTTTTGTTAAGAACAGAGTGCTCTAGCATATTTCAGAATGTTCCTTTTTCACTCCCTCTGCTAAAAGCATGAGGGGATTTTTTTCACTGATACTTCTGGGAATCTGGTTAGCTCCTGGAGGTGGAACTCAAAATATTGTGGGGCTCCCCCTGTGACTGAGACCCCTGCATTTTTTAACTCCCAGACTTGTGCATGCTGAGCCTCAGGTAATTCATCAGTTACAGTTCAGGTTCTCATACTCCAGCACTGTTTCCTGAGGCAGCTTGTGAGCTTCTGTTCCGTTACACCACAACTCCCTGTATTCACCAGCCTGTCGCTCCAGTTTTGGGGGCAGTGGTTTGCCTGATGGTGTCCTCTCTGTAATGAATCCAAGAAGAGTTGTAATTTTTTTGTTTCTTCAACTTTTTTCTTATTATGGTGGAGTGGTGACTTCCAAGTTCCTCACATGCATAACGTAAACCCTGTGTCTCTTTTCCAGATATTCTGGGGAATGCATACCTTTCTCTTTACTTCAATACTGGCCAGAACCCTAAGATCTCCCAGCAAGCCCTCAGTGCCTATGCCCAAGCAGTAAGTATTTATGGTTGCCCTGGCCAGATGAACAGAGGCAGAAGCAAGAGTGTTGTTCAGTCTTTCTTGCGGCTCTTTAGCAAGTAGGATGGGCACTGTTTGCTGGTACCCAATGTGTATGGTTTTACAAAGCTATGTCTACAGAGGCTACATTTCTGCTTATCCCCTCAGTATTAGTAACCACTTGCGGTGTGGTTCCTTAGTGCTAGATAGCTCCTTGAGCTGTCTAGACTTTTTATAGGCATGTATCCAAATCACAGAGCCCATGCCAACATATTCATCTTTTTAAATGGGGGGAAATCTATAATAATAAAAGCATAATGTGCTAATTAGACTGGACATCCTTCCAGACGAAGCCAGAGCTGCGAGGGCTGAGCCCCTTGCATGAATTTTGTGCATCGGGCCTCTAGTATTAAAATAATGCTTATTAAATTTGTGTGCATATTATAAGAAAAATTAAACCTAAGTCTTAAGTATAAATTAAGTGCTATCCCCACATTGACCATTACATACTATGGCTTTGGATTTCCCACAGGCTAAAATAGAAAACAGCATACAACCCATTCAGCATCACTTCCTAGGAACTATTGCACTAGATCTTACGCTTTGCTTAGGCGTTCAGGCCATGTTTAATCAGTAACCGCCTGCGCTGGGGTTTGTTCAGACCTTGACTGCCTGGTTGCTCATTATTGAAAGCTTCAATTGGTCTTCTGAGCACTTTATTTAGGCCTTATACTCACCTTTCTTCATTTGCTTTTTTTCTTTTTAATATGTTTTTATTGATTTCAGAGAGGAAGGGAGGGAGATAGAAACATCAATGCTGAGAAAGAATCATCGATTGGCTGCTTCTTGCATGCTCCACACTGGGGCTTGAGCCTGCAATGTGGGCATGTGCCCTTGACCGGAGTTGAACCCGGGGCCTTTCAATCTGAAGCCGGCGCTCTGTCCACTGAGCCAAACTGGCTAGGGCTCGTTTGTTTTCTTGCTTCTCTTGGCACAGAATTGCTTTTTAACTTGCTGTTACTTATTTTGCTCTGTATGCAGAGTAAAGAATTACAGCTACCTTATATTTATATTTGCAAGTGAAGGGCTGTCCTTTTTTTCGTCAGGGAACTTTCAGGCAGAGGAATTATTTTTTACTCTAATTTCTTAATTTGGTTAATGTTTAGATTTTAAAGAATAATGTTTATGGTTGTATGTACTTCCTTTAAAAGTTTATATTTGGCTTCTGCTAAAGAGTTACTTTTAACTCTTCATTTCTTCACCCAAACTTGCATTTTAAAACATATTTGAAAGAAGCATTAAACAATTTTAATTCCTGCTTTTGTTTGTGCTTTTGCATGTGTCAGGCCATGAATAGAGTTAAAAAATAAAAATAAATAAAATGAGTGCTGCCTGGGTAGCTTAGTTGGTTGGAGCCTTGTCTCTTACACCAAAAGGTTGCAGATTCGATTCCTGGTCAGAACACATGCATAGATTGCAGGTTTGATCCCTGGTCAGAGTGTATATAGAAGGCAGTTGATAAGTGTTTCTCACTTCTTTCTCTCTAAAAATCAATAAACAGATCCTTGGGTGACAATTTAAAAAATAAAAATAAAACAAAATTAGCATAGCCATAAACATCATCAGCAGTTTCTTCACAGCACATCTGTCTGCACTGTTATGTGGTTTCTGGCCATCTATTTATATTAGAGAGTCAGATTTTACTTTCGATGTGTGTTTTCAGGGGACATACAACATGATTCTGCCTGTGTCTGGAGCTGGGTTTATGGGCAGAGGAAAAGCATTAAACTGACATAATTTCTTTCCTAGGCTTATCTCATTTATACCCTCATCTCACTATTGAAAGTATTTTTATGACAGTGCTTTCACACATTTCTTCTCTCTTTATACTATTGTAGAGATAACTAGGGGCCTGGTGCACGAAATTTGTGCACTGGGGGTGGGTGATTCCTTAGCCCAACCTGCCCCCTCACACATACTGGGAGTCCTTAGGGGATGTCCTACTGACCGCTCACCCCTGGCCCGCCCAGGGCCGGAAGCCTCTGGCTGAGGCTTTCGGCCTTGGGCACCCAGCCATTGCCCTGCTTGGCTCAGCCCCAGCCTTAGCCCCGGCCCCAGGGGCCGCTCACTCACTGCTGGTTGCCTCGGCTCTGCCCCAGCTCCTGATTGGCTGGTGGGCATGGCTGGTGGGCGTGGCTTGATAGTAGGTACAGCCAATTTGCATATTGCTCTTTCATTAGATAGGATTATAATCATTTTTAAAGTTTCACACACATGCAAAACCTCTAGCATTCTGAGGTTTCAAGGGCTGTGTAATGTACCACACAGTGTGGGTAGAGGTAACATTTGACAAGGAAGAAACTTGAGTATTTTCAGGGAGAGGAGGTTAGGACATACTGGGCATAGCCATCTGTAAGACTGAGACAGAATCCACTCATGATCTTTTTATCCGGCTGTAGGAGAAGGTTGACAGGACAGCCTCCAGCAATCCTGATCTCCATCTGAACAGGGCAACGGTAAGACCTGAAGCTGTGGGGGGGAGGTCATCTGAAAGTCAGATAAATTTAGGTCTGAGCCTGTGAGGATAACTGAGTATTCATGGAACAAGGTTGAGTACAAACTGCAAGAGAAAAGTAACAGCAAAATTATTTCTATAAATTACTAGCTCAGTTTAACTTAAGTAGGTGGTGGCGTCACAGGAGGGAAGGGAGAAGGGGTAAAGGTGTGGAAGGGTACATAGGGAATAGGGGGCAGTTTAGAAGACTTCTGAAATGCTTATAAAAATAGAATGACCCAACTCTAACTATTTTAGACTTTGGAAGTTGGGTTCTTTGAAATGACTCCATCTTTGGGGTTGTGATTACCATGGACAGGTAAAAGGATGTTAAGGTGTTCCCTGTCTCTTCAGGATGATCATTGTAATTGTAGCACAGGAAAAAAAAACTGGGTAGGAAAATAGTTCACTAGATTTGTAATCCGTTACGCCATTACTTCCCCCCAGCATAGTTTATGTTAAAAATACTTAATAATTGGGAGGTTTTGGGTTACTTATACAGTTACATAAATACGAAGAGAATTATGGGGAGGCCCTGGATGGCTTCTCCCGAGCTGCTGTGCTGGACCCTGCCTGGCCAGAACCCCAACAGCGAGAGCAGCAACTCCTGGAATTCCTGAATAGGTTGACCAGCCTCCTTGAGAGCAAGGTAAAGATGTTTAAAGGCTGAATCCTATTTCTTTATTCTGCTGTCTGTCAGTAAAATAAGACTAGAATAGGCTTTGGTTATGGTGACCCTGTAGACGTGGTGGGTGGGAGGGAAGGGCTAGACTGCCCAGGGGAGTGACTAGTTCCTAGCTTCTAATCTATTTCCCCTTCCTTGGCAGGGAAAGGTGAAGACCAAAAAGTTGCAGAGCATGCTGGGAAGCTTGCGCCCAGCCCATCTAGGCCCTTGTGGCGATGGGCGCTATCAGTCAGCCTCTGGGCAGAAGGTGACCCTGGAGCTCAAGCCGCTGAGTGCCCTGCAGCCTGGTGTGAACAGTGGTGCTGTGGTCCTGGGGAAGGTGGTGTTCAGCCTCACCACAGAGGAGAAAGTCCCCTTGTGAGTTATCTTTGCCTATCCTCTCTTTTACCTTCAGAACTAGTACTGCCACTTCCCGGCCTTTCTCTGATAGTTGAAGACAACTAGTGGTCACAGGTCAGTGAGTTCTGCTTCCCTTCTGACTGTCCCACGAGCAGGTATTCTCTAGGTGATGTCTGCACCATCTGTTCTTCCCTGTTTCAGCAGATGTTTATTGAGCATCTATGTATTAGAGAGAATAAAAACAAGATAAATGTAAAGGACTCAAGCTAAGGGTGCTTATAGTCTAGCAGAGGAAATGAGTTAAGAATGTTCATTTAGAAAATTTTTAACTCTTGAAAAATTAGGGTTTTATAAGTGCCATCGCTCCTTGGTCTTTTTTTCTTAATTTAAAATATATTTTTATTGATCTCAGAGAGGAAGGGAGGGCGATAGAAACATCAGTGATGAGAGAGAATCATTGATCAGCTGCCTCCTGCATGCCCCCAAGGGAATAATCAACACGGGCATGTGCCCTGACCAGGAATCGAACCATGACCTCCTGGTTCATAGGTGGACACTCAACTGGGCCACACAGGCTGGGCTCACTCCTTGGTCCTTCACTCACTTCCAGAATGTTCTCTTGTGGTCCTTCCCAAACAGTCCCTGTTCTTTTCCTCATCACTGAGGATTTGTTGTCCTATTTTGACTCAGCTACTTTTCATTTCTTTAAGATTCAGTCCCTTTAAGGAAACCTTTTTTGCTTTTTGATTTTGACATTTCTCCTCAAGTTCCCATGTCCAACCATTGGCTTTACTGAATTCATCACAAGGGAAAAGTTATTCTAGCACCTATCACAGTTGTACTGTAGGTGTTGGTTTAACTGTCTGACTCCTGCTAGACTACTAGCTCACACAGCTGGATTGGTGTTTCACTGCTAAGTACAATGCTTGACATAAAATATTCAGTAAAAGTTTGTGGAATTAAACTAAATTGACAGTTATGATTAGAGACTTTGATAAAGGTTGTAATAGTTAAACTGATAGATCAGGAAATAATGTTTCAATAATGAACATTTTGAGATAGTTCATTATTAATAACTAGAGGCCTGGTGCACAAAATTCGTACACTCGGGGGATCCCTCAGCCCTGACCACCCTCTTGCAGTCTGGGAGCCCTCGGAGGATGTCCAACTGCTGGCTTAGGCCTGCTCCTAAACTGGCAGTTGGACATCTCTAGTGCTGCTGCTGCTGAGCCCAGCTTAGGGTTTCTGACTGAGCGGCACTCCTCATGTGGGAGCGCACTGACCACCAGGGGGCAGCTCCTGCATTGAGCGCCTGCCACCTGCTGGTCAGTGTGCGTCATAGCAACCTGTCATTCCGCCTGTTTGGTCAATTTGCAATTAGCCTTTTATTATATAGGATTGTCGAATGGTCTCAGTGTGCATGTGTCCTAATTCTTGGCCAAGTGACAGATTGATGAGTCGTGTGCATGTTCTCCAAACATATATCTAAGACAGATGAGGACTCTGATGTCCATAGTGGATGATGGTACCTATCATAGGTTTTCCAGATAAGTTACTAAAAAAGCATGTGTTTATTCTATTGGTATTTAAAAACACCACTGTTTCTGTTCTTTCTTGCCCACTTTTCTTGTTTTCCCCCTCTTACCTCATTTGAACTGGGCAGTACATTTGGCCTGGTGGATTCAGATGGCCCTTGCTGTGCAGTGATGGTGTATAACATGGTGCAGAGTTGGGGAGTGCTCATCGGGGACTCCGTAGCCATCCCTGAGCCCAGCCTTCGGCTTCACCGAATTCAGCACAAGGGAAAGGTGGGTTATGGTGAGGATTCTTTCTCACCTGATAGGCTCTGAAAGTGGGGCCAAGTTTATCTCTTTAAAAATATGTAAAGGGATGCATTTGTGTATATGATACACACACACACACACGTAAACATATATATGTAATTTTTACTGGAAAGGGAAACTACTGGTAAACAGAAAAAATGAAAAAACTGGGCTGAATAGATAAATACTCTATGATAACACTTATGTGGAGCCTAAAAAAGCTGACTTGCAGAAAACAGAGTAGAATGGTGGTTACTGTCGAGTTGGGGAATTGGGGAGATGTTATTTAAGGGTACAGACTTGCAGTGGATAAATAAATCCTGCAGATCTAGTGCATAGCACCAGTGATTACTGACAAAAATGGTATTATAAACTTTAAAGTTGCTAAGAGACTAGATCTTAATTGTTCCCATTACACAATAGAAATGATAATTATGTGACTTGACAGAGGTGCTAGCTAACACCAGGATGGTAATTATACTATAAAATATGAATTATCAAATCAACATGTGGTATACCTTAAACTTACACAATGTTATAAATCACTTATCAAAATAAATTTTAGAAGGTGGGGGTGGGAGGGTGGGATGGGAGTGATTAACCAGAGAAGTTATATGTATAACCCATGGACACAGACAATAGACCGTTGAAGGCCTAAGGGGCAGGTTTGGGGTGGAGGGGTTCAATGGGGAAAAAACACAAAGGGGACATCTGTAATACTTTCAACAATAAAGATAAAAAAAGTAACAAGACTCAAAAACAAATTAAAAAAAATAGACTAAAATACTGTCACTGAGGTATTACTGTTAACAATTTGGTGTGTATACTTCCAGTTCTTTTGTTTTTGATAAATATATATACACATGTCTATATGTGTAATTGTAATAATAATCAATAGAATATTATGTGCAAATGTTTGTGAACATTTCCTGTGCTTTTAAACTTTTACCACATTGATCTGAATTGACACATAGAAATGGTGATGAAGATGATGATGATAGTTAGACACTGTATTAAGTTTTATTTACTGCACTAGCTCATTTAATCCTCATAAAAATTCCCGAGAGTAGGTATTTAACCATTTTTTTACCATTTAGGTCAGGGGTGGGCCTAATCATGGATATGGGCAGATATAAAAATATTTACTACGGGGTGCCAGTGACCATATCTGGCTCACTGCCTGTTTTTTGTATGGCCTTTTAAGTTAAGAATAAGTTCTGTATTTGTAAATCAAAAGAAGAAGAATTTGTGATACAGGAAACTCAAATATCAGTGTTCATAAGTAAAGTTTTTTGAAACAGGTCACACTCCTTTGTTTATTATTATCTCTAGCTGCTCTTGCATTAGTGTCAGAGTTGAATAGTTCTGTTACAGATCTCATAATGTACAGAGCCTAAGATACTTTGTGGCCCTTTACAGTAAAAATTTGCTGATCACAGATCCAGATCATTTCCAACTTTTTTACTGTTATAATATTTTCTTCTTTATTGATTAAGGTATTACATATATGTCCTTATTTCTCCATTACCACCTCCTTTCCCCTCTCCCCCCACTCATACCCTTACCACCCTGGTGTCTGTGTCCATTGGTTAGGCTTATATGCATGCATACACGTCCTTTGGTTGATTTCTTCCCCTTACCCCCACCTTCCTCTACCTTCCCTCTGAGGTTTGATGGTCTCATTGATGCTTCTCTGTCTCTGGATCTGTTTTTGTTCGTCAGTTTATGTTGTTCATTATATTCCATAAATGAGTGAGATCATGCGATATTTATCTTTCTCTGACTGGCTTATTTCACTTAGCATAATGCTCTCCAGGTCCATCCATGCTGTTGCAAATGGTAAGAATTCCTTCTTTTTTACCGCAGCGTAGTATTCCCTTGTGTAGATGTACCACAGTTTTCTAATCCACTCATCTGCTGATGGGCACTTAGGCTGTTTCCAAATCTTAGCTATGGTAAATTGTGCTGCTATGAACATAGGAGTACATATATCCTTCCTGATTTCGCGTTTCTAGTGTCTTGGGATATATTCCTAGAAGTGGGATCACTGAGTCAAATGGCAGTTCCATTTTTAGTTTTTTAGGGAAACTCCATACTGTTCTACACAGTCTGCATTGTCACCAGCAGTGCAAGAGAGTTCCTTTTTCTCTGCATTCTCGCCAACACTTGTCGTTTGTTGATATGTTGATGATAGCCATTCTGACAGGTGTGAGATGGTACCTCATTGTTGTTTTGATTTACATCTCTTGGATGATGTTATAATATTTTTATATCTGCCCATATCCATGATTATTTTCTTAAATACATTTCTAAGGTAGAATCCTGGCCCTAAAGGGTATGCAGAAAGATTTTTGATACATATTGCCAGATAATTTTGTGGAAGATTGAACCAGTTAATACTAAAAGTGGATGTAGAGTTTTCTCCTCAACTCTTTGTAGAAACCTTTGGAAAGTTATTTGCTGATTTTATGTGAAAAATATAGCATCACTATTGTTTGGCTTTAGTTTCTTGAATATTGGTGAGGTTGAACATTTTATATCTCTGTTAACTTTAAATTTAAAAAAATTATTGATTGATTTTTAGAGAGAAAGAAAGAAACATTGATTTGTTCTTTCTCTAAGTATGCATTTATTGGTTGATACCGTATGTGCTCTGACCAGGGATGGAATGTGCAACCTTGGCATATTGGGGTGATGCTCTAACCAACTGAGCTATCCTATTTATATATCTTTTATAAATTGACCTTTTTTTTTTTTTTTTTTGGTCATGTCCCTATATTTCTGCTAGGAAATGTTTTAAAAATTGGTTTGTGAGAACTCTTTAATTTACCTCTGTAGTTTGACTTAAAAAGCCTCCTTCGCTGTCACAATGGAACAATCTTTTTTGATGAAGATATTTTAAAGTACATTTGAACTGATGAAATGAGCTGATTCTTTTCTATTAGTAGGAGAACTTACAAACCACACATTCTCTCTCTTCCTCCTGATATAAAGTAAGAAGTAACTTAATTTATATTTGGCAGGTTAGTTTAGGGACTTACGAACCCTGAACTGAGAGTTTAGCAGCATTTCCACCTTGCTGGCTACTATGTATATCTAGTTATAATTGTCAGGAAACACTGTGGGAAGGGCAGATTCTGTGAGAGCTGGTGACATCCTTTTGTTAGCCAGTGCCAGGAACCTGTCTTTTTTTGAGTCAGAATTGTCTCATTCTTGTGGTGACACTACTGGCACTCTCCCTGCCCCAAGTTTTTCTTCTGTAGGTTAAATACTTTGGGAAAATTAACTGAGTGGCCAGATTATTATGATCTCTGAATACATAATAAATTGGCCACTCAGTGTGTGTGTATGTGTGTATTTATTTATTAGAGGCCCAGTGCATGAATTTGTGCATGGGTGGGGTCTGTTCAGCCTGGCCAGGGGGAGGGAACATGGGTGGTTGGCCTGCCTGCCTGCTGGTCAAACTCCTGGCTGAGGGGACAATTTGCATATTAGCCTTTTATTATATAGGATTATTATATAGGATATACCATAAATAATCTGAGTGGCCAGATTATTATGCATTCAGAGATCATGATAATCTGGCCACTCACTGTGTATCTCCTTTGTTAGCTCAGCTTTGATGAATGTGAGGTGGAAGTAAAGGGTGCATATACTAAGGGGGAAGAGAGAAGGAGATCTCACAGGTGGTGTATCCCGTGTTGGGATTTGTTCCACCTGAGGGTCTGTAACGAACCTCTGTATGTTTGTCTTTTCTAGGACTATTCCTTTTCCAGTGTCCGCGTAGAGACGCCCCTCCTGCTGGTGGTGAATGGGAAGCCGCAGGGCTCCAGCAGCCAGGCTGCTGCCACAGTGGCATCTCGGCCACAGTGTGAATGACCGCACTTACCTGCATGCTGACGAGGGAGCGGAGGCACGGAGATAAGCTCAAGGGCACTCGTCAGCTGGACCAGCCACATCCAGTGACTCAGCCGGAATGGGGGATGTTTTATGTAACTCTTCCTTCCTCTGCCCTGTAAGACTCTTTGTGTCTTTTCTTTCTCTATTGTTATCATGTTCTAGCTCTCTGGGGCCACACATTCTCCTGGCATATCTCTCCCGCCTCTTTCATTGCTCGTCCATGTTTCAGGCAAACAGCATGGAATTGGTAGAAGTGTTGGGATCTTGCCATGGGACAGAGTCCCCAAAGTTCCTGTTCTTGCCTCCTTCCTGAGCCTCATGTGTACATATCATTTCAGTATTTATTGCTAAGGCAGGGGGCTTAAAATTTTCATGGCTTGGTTTTTGAGCAATTTTTATTTTATTATTATTTTTAAAATTTAGATTTATCCCCTTCTTTGGGGCTGGAAAAGAATTAAATTTGTTTGGAAAAAAATAATACTGTGTTGTTCGGCCTGTTTCATTCCCTCTAGGCTTGGATTCTTGGTTTTTAGGATCACTTCAGGACATTAGAATAACACCCCACCACTTTCCCCTTTATACGGAGGAGTTTAGTTCCCTTCCAGTTAAAATGTTCTGGCAGTAGGCAGTCCAGAGCAGGAGTGGCAGCTCCACAAAGTCTCTGGGAGCCAGCTTCCTTCCATTTCCCTAGTCTGCCATTCTAGGGATGGTCATTAGCATGGCCCAAGATGCCATGCACTTCCGATAGTGTTATTAGACTGAAAGACCAGAGAAAGCTAGGCATGCAGTTTTTTAATATGCCAGTGATACATTTATAAGTTTCTCTTTTTCTTTCCTCCCATCGACCTCCCCCCTGGCCTCCCCTACCTCTTTTATTTAAATATATGTATATTATTGATTTTTTTTTTTTTTTTACAGAGAGGAAGGGAGAGGGATAGAGAAATAGAAACATCGACCAGCTGTCTCCTGCATGCCTCCCACTGGGGATGCGCCTGCAACCAAGGTACATGCCCTTGACCGGAATCGAACCTGGGACCTTTCAATGCGCAGGCCGGAGCTCTAACCATGGAGCCAAACCGGTTAGGGCTGTAACCGTTTCTCTTAATATCCTTGTGGGAAAATGTTTCCGGAAAATGTGAGGGAGGCTTAATAGCCAACTGAATGGTACTTTACTGGATACAGATTAACTTGGAAGAAATACTTTTAGTGATATGGCTCAGGTCTTTGTCCTTGGTCCAATCCTGTTCAACTTATTATTTTTTAATTGATTTCAGAGAGGACGGGAGAGGGAGAGAGAAAGAAACATCAGTGATGAGAGAGAATCATTGATTGGCTGCCTCCTGCGTACCCCATACTGGGGATTGAGCCTGCAACCCTTTTCAACTCTTAAAAATTTTTATTTTATTGTATTCCTGTTCAACTTTTGATTAGTGACTTGGGTATCATTAATAATTCATTCAATTTATAAAGATTAAAATACAGAGGACTCCTCATAATGAATGATAGAATAAGCACCTAGCTATCCAAAGAAGATATGAGGACTGAATCTAGGATAAAATTTGGAAGTCTATTCTTTTGGTCCAAAAGGCTAATTTTAGAGATATATCTTTAACATCATCTATGAAAAAATACTAGGACTTTTAGTAGATAAGATAAAGTCAGCATGAATAACCAGTCTGATATCATTACAAAAAATACTCTTAGACTACACCATGAATCGTAACCAGAGAGAGTTACTTTGTTTTTCATATAAATACACACACACACACACACACACACGTGTGTGTGTATATATTTTATATAATAAACATGCAAATTTGACCTTACCTTCACTCCTGATTGGCTATGCTACCAGGCAATCAGGAGCAGGGACTGGGCCAAGAGGTGCGAGCACTGGGCCCCGGGGGTGGAGATGAAACAGCCCCCGGGAGTTGTGAGTGGAAGTGGTGGTGAGCGCCCAGCCCTGGGCCGGATGGTCGCAAGCAGCTGGGGCTGAGCTGAGCAGGGCGATGGCTGGGTGCCCAAGGCCTAAAGCCTCACCAGAGGCTTTAGGCTTGGGCAGGCTGGGGGTGAGCCATCAGTTGGACATCCCCTGAGGGCTCCCAGTATGTGAGAGGGGGCAGATTGGGTTGAGGGACCACCCACCCCCAGTGCACAAATTTCGTGCACAGGGCCCCTAGTGTGTGTGTGTGTGTGTGTGTGTGTATGTGCGTATGCACACACACACACACACACACACTAAAGGCCCAGTGCACAAAATTTGTGCACTGGGCAGGGTATGTCCCTCAGCCTAGCCTGCATCCTCCAATCTGGGACCCCTCGAAGGATGTATGACTGTCCGTTTAGGTCCAATCCTGGTAGGATCGGGCCTAAATGGGCAGTCGGACATCATTCTCATGATTCAGGACTGGTAGCTCCAAACTGCTTGCCTGCCTGCCTCCCTAATTGCCCCTAACCGCTTCTGCCTGCCAGCCTAATTGATGTCTAACTGCTCTCCTGCCAGCCTGTTTTCCCCCAACTTCCCTCCTCTGCTGGCCTGGTCATCCCTAACTGCCCTTCTCTGCAGGCTTGATTGCCCCCAACTGCCCTCCCTTGCAGGCCTGGAACCTCCCAACAGCCCTCCCCTGCTGGCCATCTTGTAGTGGCCATCTTGTGTCCACATCAGGGCAGCCCTCTTGTGTGTTGGAGTGATGGTCAATCTGCGTATTACTCTTTTATTAGATTGGATAGAGGCCTGGTACATGGGTGGGGACCGGCTGGTTTGCCCTGAAGAGTGTCCTGGATCAGGGTGGGGGTTCCCTCGGGGTGTGGGGTGGCCTGGGCGAGGGGCCTGTTGTGGTTTGCAGGCTGACCACACCCCCCAGGGACCCAAGTGGAGGCCCTGGGATCTGGGATTAATTTATGTTTTACAATTGAAACTTAGTAGTCTGGAGTGGAGCCAAGCCTTCTGCTCGCTCCGTGGCAACAGCCATTTGTGTTTGAAACTTTGTAGCCTAGAGTGGAGGCCTAGGCTAGGGCTGCAGAAGTTTGGCTTCCTCCATCACCTTGGCAACCCTAAGCCTCTTCTCTCTCCAGCTCATGGCTGCTGCCATTTCTGTTGGGATTTATGTATCTTCTATAATTGAAACTTTGTAGCATTGAGTGGAGGCCTAGGCAGGCAACGGCAGGCGGAAAGCTTGGCTTCCTCCATTGCTGGGGAAACCCAAACCTCCCTCCTGCTCTCAGTGCTGGCAGCCATCTTGGTTGGTGTTTATTTGCATAATCTGCTCCTGATTGGCTGGTGGGTGTGGCTGTGGGCGTGGCCTGATCGGGGGTATGATCAATTTGCATATTACTCTTTTATTAGGATGTATATGTATATCTATATTTAAATATATTTTTATTGATTTCAGAAAGGAAGGGAGAGGAAGAGAGAAACATCAGTGATGAGAATCACTAATCAGCTGCCTCCTGCACACCCCGCTACCAGGGGTTGAGCCCGCAACCTGGGCATGTGCTATGATGGAATGGAACCCTGAATTCCTGCTTCATAGATCGATGCTCAATTACTGAGTCACACCAGCCAGGCCAGAGAGTTTTCAATAAACTCAGACCATGGGTGGAGACTTGTGTTCAGTTCTGGATGTTGATTTTGAGGATTGCAGTCACGAAGAGTGAGGGGGAACTTGAGGATGTGTAAAATATCTTGAGAAGCAGTTGAAAGGAACTGGTGTTTTGGGGTGATGGATGCCAGTAGAGTCAGTTAGAGAGATGAGATTCAATAACTGTTCCCCTTCTACTCAAGTGCTGAGATGATTTGACATGTTCTGTATTGGGCCAAACAAAAGAAAAATGGCCAGTAGAGGGTAAGAAGCACAACCAGAAAGATTTTATGATGAAATATATGAACAAATGAATATGCAAAATATGCCTGTACAGTTTAAAGAGTAATTAGAATACCTGTGCAAATGTCCACCTGGCTTAAAACTAGAACATCACTAGTATCTTAGAAGTCCTGTGTGCCTTTTCATGACCTCATTTATTTTCATAGCTGTATAATATCTCATTGTATGCCAGTTTATTCATCTTTCTGTTAAATGGTATATATATATATATATATATATATATATATATATATATATATTTCCTATCAACTCAATACATTATTAATATTCTGTACATGTCCTGATATGTAAGTCCAAGAATTCCTTTTATAGTGAGGGTTCTTAGAGCATCAGCACTACCTGGAACTTCCTTAGAAATGCAAATCTGAAGGCTCTAATCCCTGAATTAGAAACTATCTAAGGAAGAGTCTAGCAATCTGTGATTAACAAACCCTTCTGCTGATTCTGTTGTACACTAATTTGTGAGAACCATTGTTTCAGAATATTGGCACAAGCATAGAATTGCGGAGTTAATAGAGTATACACATGCCCAACTTTTTTTGAGAAATTCCAAACATTTCCAAAGTGGAAATTTGTACCAATTTATGTCTCTATTTGTAGGTGAATCTTCCCAATGCTTTTCACCCTCTCCTAATATTGATGTCTTACTTTTAAGAGATTGCAAATATAGGAGTTGAGAATAACTCTTGTTACCTTAATTTGCATTTTTTCTCACTATTAATGGGCTTGAGCATCTTTTCATATATTTACAAGCCATTAATATTTTCTCATGGTAAAAATGACTACTTGTGTTTTTGCCCATTCTGTATTGGAATTCAAATTTATTTGTAGGACTTATTTATGCTTCCCTGTACTAACCTTTTGTTATTTTATGTGCTGCAAACATCTAACAGTTTTTAGCTTGTCTTATTACTCTCTGACTTGGATCTTTTGTTGAACAAAGTTCTTAATTTCAGTGTCACTGAATTTGCAATCTTTTTTTTTATGGCTAGTACTATGTGTTTTTTTTTTTTTTTTTAACAATTCAGATTCTTTTAAAATAATTTTAGTGATTTTAGAGAGGAAGGGAAAGGGAGAGATAGAAACATCAATGATGTGAAAGAATCATTGATCAGCTGCCTCCTGCATGCCCCCAACTGGGGATTGAGCCCACAACCTGAGCATATGCCCTTGACCAGAATTGAACCCAAAACCCTTCCGTCTGTAGGCCAATGCTGTATCTACTGAGCCAAACCAGCTAAGGTGCTATTTATGTTTTAAGAAATCTTTCTCTAAAGTTATAAAGACATTTCTTCTCTTGTTTATGAATTTTTATCATTTTGTTCTTTATGACTTTTATGTTGTAGAATAGTATATAACTTTTTTCTTAATGCATAATTAATTAACTCATGTGTAAGTCCAAGAGTTCCTTTTACAGTGATGGTTCTTAGAGCATCAGCACTACCAGAACTTCCATAGAAATGCAAATCTGTATGTTCTAATTCCCGATTCTTTAATCACTGATTTTTAAAACCCAATCTGTTTTAAACCAACTTTCCATATATATGTAGAGCTGTTTCTGAGTTCTCTGTCCTTGTATATTCTGGTCTGTTTACTTCTGTGCCAGTACTACATTGTCTTATAGTCCTATCTAATAAAAGAGTAACATGCAAATTGACCGTACCTCTGCTACGCTATCAGCCAATCAGGAGCAGGGGGCATGACCAGCAGACAGGGCGTGGCTACAGTGCCGCATAAGCAAGCACCATGCTATAAGCTCTGCTCGCACGGTACTTAAGGGCCGGCGAGATCCCTCCTTACAGTTACTGTGACTGAGTCACATGCAAATGAGCGCCAGGTGTGAGATGAGGCTGTGAGCCAAGCGGCAGTTTGGGTCCACGCCCCAGCCCAGCACCTACGACAGAGCTGGCTGCTGCCCTCTAGAACATGCGGATACCCTGTTGGCCGCCGCTGTGTGAGGCCCAGGGGTCCCTGCATGCCTCCCAGCCCAGCACCCATGATGGAGGGGGGCGGGCTGACGGCCAGTCTCTGAGGTGTGCAGAGACCCCAGTGGCCACCACTAGCTGCAGAAAGTTCACAGTCCTCTTGGTTTGTGCACAGCTGAACCAGAAGCAGACATCGAGTGTGGGGAGCACCAGGAATGCTGGGAAATGTAGTTCTAGTGACAGATGCAGAGGGCGTGGCCAGCAGGATGGGAGGCAAGGCTGGTGAGGCTTGTGGGGGCTTGGCCATGGTGCAGCGTGTGCTCCCCAGGTGGGGGCCCCACAGAGGCGTGGGATGGCTGCAGGAGGCCTGCCTGGGGGCAGGGCAAGCTGTCTGCGGGGTGTGCTGTCAGAGAGGCACCCACCTGCTGTGTTGGCGTGGGACCCCACAGTTCTGGATGCATTTCTCTGCTCTTTCAGTCTCCATGAACTCACACCGTTGTCAGTGGCAGTGTGTGCGAGTCTAGTAAGGTCACCCTTTCCCCAAGCACCACACACACTCCGCGGCTCCCTGCCTCCTCGAGCCAGGATCGGAGCTGGGAGCCTTCCAACCATAGCGCCCACCAGCCAGATGCTCCAGCTTCTGGAGATGCTGAGGAAGGCATGCATCACCAGTTTCTCAGCTCACGCCCTCTCCCCAGGAGGCTGGGGAGAACATATTTGGCAAAGTTCTTTAAGCCACAGTGGTCAGAGTTGTGGAACTCAGCCAGGCAGGCACATAGAGAGGCTGGGGCCCTTTCTGGCCCTGGGGTTAGGCAGCATGCCCTGTGGTCATGGGTGTCTGTGGCAGCGGCCAGCCTGAGTGAAGCTGGTCCAGGTCCTGGGTGCCTATAGCTGGCCAGAGGGAGGGAAGCCTGGGTCCCAGGTGTGGGGCAAGGCAGAGGCAGTTAGGAGCAATCAGGCCAGCAAGGGAGCATTTAGGGGTGATCAGGCAGGTAGGCAGAGGTGGTTAGGGGTGATCAGGCAGGCAGAGGAGTTAGGGACGATCAGTCAGGCAGGTCATGAGCAGTTAGGAGCCAGTGTTCCTAGATTGGGAGAGGGATGTCCGACTACCAACAGTCAGACATCTCTGACTGCCAACAGTCAGACATTCCCGAAGGGGTCCCTGATTGGAGAGGGTGCAGGCTGGGCTGAGGGAACCTCCCCCTCTATGCACGAATTTTGTGCACTGGGCCACTAATTTTAATAATAAAGAGGGAATATGCAAATTGACTACCACAAAGATGGTGGTGCCCACAGCAGAGATGGGTTTCCATAACACAAGATGGCTGCACCCACAGCGGAGGCTGAATTCCTGTAACAAGCCTTAATGAGCAATCAGCAGGGACCTGAGTCTGTGGAACCACCCTCCCCACACCATGGGGCTTGACAGGGGACCTCAGGCCATGCCCCCCACCCAGCGGGGCTTGACGAGGGACCTGAGGCCATGTTCTCCACCCAGCGGGACTTGACACGGGACCTCAAGGTGTGCCCCACCCACCCCGGTGATGGACCAGGGAACCTCAGGTTGTTCCTATCCCAGCGCCAGGCCAGGGGATCTCAGCCACGCCTCCCACCCCGGGGCTAGCCCGTGGGACTTCAGGCTGTGCCCCTTCCCTGGCACTGAGCCAGGGGACCTGAGGCTGCACTCTCAACCCCTGCCCAGCGGGGCTTGATGGGGACCTCAAGGCCATGCCCTCCAACCCAGTGCTGGGCCAGGGGACCTGAGGCTGAGCCCCCCACCCGATGGGGCTTGACAAGGGTGGCCCGTCCAGGTCCGGATCTAGCCCAGTGCAGTGAGGGGGTGGGGAGGGGTGATCCAGGTCTGGATCTCGTGCAATTTTGAGGTGCATGTGGGTGGGAAGGGACTTGACTCTGGGTCCTGTGGTGTGCCCCAGACTCTGACACGAGGAAGATTTTCATATACATTTTACTAATTTTCTTTCATCTCTGATACTTTTATTATAGAGAAAGGGCAAATAGCAATATTAAATATTTCCTCTAATTAATCCCCCTTTAATGTGCATGAATTTCATGCACTGGGCCACTAGTAGTTTTATAAAAAGTCAGTATCTGATCAAACAAGTTCTTTCATGTTGTTCCTAACAAGTGGCCCATTTACATTTTAGAATTAGCTTGTAAATTTTCATGAAAAATTCCTCTGGGATTTTGATTGACATACATTCAATTTATAGATAATTTTAGGAAGAGTAGACATCTTTATAACTTTGAATCTTCTTATTCATGATTTTTTTCATTCATTTAGTTTTTTCAATATATTTTATACAATTGTATACTTCCCCCCCCAAAAGTCTTATATATCTTTTATTAGATTTATTCTCAGATACTTCACAGTATTTGATGCTATTGTAAATAGTAAAATTTAAAAATTACATTTGATAACTGTATGTGGGAATATAAATATAATTGATTATTTTATGTATATTTTTGTATTTGTGATCTTTTTAGAACTCTCTTATTCTAATATGTTGATTTCTTTGGGCTTCTCTGTGTACAAAATGACTATTTTGTATCTTTTCAAGCCTTTTTTTTTTTTTGTTAATCCTCACCTGAGGATTTTTTTCCCCCACTGATTTTTGGAAAGAGTGGGAGAGTAAAAGAGAAACATCAATGTGAAAAAGACGTATTGATTTGTTGCTTCCCATGCATGCCCCCTGGCCAGGCCCAGGATGGAACCTGCACAAACCCACAACCCAGGTACTTACCCTTGACTGGGAATTGAACCCACAACCCTCTGTGTGTTGGCCAATGCTCTGAGCAATAGCAGCCAGGATCTTTTTAATTTTTTCATGTTTTATTCTGTTTTCTGTACTAGTTAGAACCTTTGTTATGCTGAATACAAGTGATGATAGCAAGTATCATTGACTTGTTCTTGTACTTAATGGAAATATTTTCAATATTAAATAAGATAATAGTTTTTATATCTTCCTCTATTTTTCTTTTTAAATTTTTAAAAAAATCCTCACCCAAAGGTATTTTTCCATCGATTTAGAGAGGGTGAAAGAGAGAGGGAAAGACAGAGAGACATATCAATGTGGGTAGGAACTGCAATTGGTTGTCTCTTGCATGAGCCCCAACCAGAGCCTGAGATACATGCCCTTGACCAGGCCAATGCTCTATCCACTGAGCAAAACTGCCTAGGGCTCTATCTCTTTTTTCAATGTCCCGTAGTTTTCTGAGTACAGGTCTTTAAGGTTATAGTTTTTATATACACATGCTCTTGAAAAATTATTTTATTTTTATATATGCACTAGAGGCCTGGTGCATGAATTCATGTACCAGTGGGGCCATTTGGCCTGGCCTATGGGATCAAACCTCTGACCTCCCCTGAGGGGTCCCGGATTGCAAGATGGCACGGGCCAGGCCGAGGGACCCCACTGGTGCATGATTGGGGCTGGGGAGGGATTAGGGAGGGTTCTAGGGCATGTCTGGCTTGTCTTGCTCAGTCCTGCTTGGCAGGACCTCAGCAGTAAGCTAACCTACTGGTTGGAGCGTCTGCCCCCTGGTGGTCAGTGCATGTCATAGCGAGCAGTTGAGTGATCTTAGCATATCATTAGTGTATTATGCTTTGATTGGTTGAATGGATCACCGAATGATCAGATACTTAGCATATTAGGCTTTTATTACTAGTATATAGGATGCTCTTAAATTCCAAGCCTGTTTTAAGTTTTTATCATGAAAAAGGTATTAGATTTTATCAAATGCTATTTCTGCATTAATTGAAATGGCAAATTATTTTTCTTCTTTACTTTGATAAAGTGTTGAATTAGAGTACTCAATTTTTGATTAATAAACCAAAACTTGCATTATTAGTGCAAACCCTACTTGGTCAGGATATACACATTTTTTTTTTATGCATTGAAGGATTCACCTTTTTAGAATTTTGTATCTGTGGGTCACAGTGATATTAGTTTGAAAGTCTATACTTTTTACTTTTTAATCTAGTATGGTTTTGATATAGGAGTTATACTACCCTCATAGAATGAGTAAAGAATATTTCTGTTATGTGTTTATCTGAGAAGATTATATAAAACTGGTTTATGTTTTCCTTGATAGCATTTACCTATAAAGTCATTGCCACCTGGTATCTTCTTTTTTTAGAACAATACACTTATATTGATTTAGAGAGGAAGGGACAGAGCGAGAGAGAGAGAGAGAGAGAGAAACATCAGTGATGACAGAATCATTGATCAGCCACCTTCTGCACATCAAACTGCGAACCCGTGTATGTGCCGTGACTGGGCATCGACCCTGACTTCCTGGTTCATAGGTCGATGCCCAACTACTGAGTCACATCGGCTGTGCTAACATTTTCTTTAAGGAAAGGCTAATTACAGATTTGAGTTCTTACTGTCTACTGGATTGAATTATGCAAGCTTTCTCTTGCTTGAGTTTTGATAATTTGTATTTTTTTTAGTAATTTTTCATTTACTTTTCAAATATTTTCTGAATTATTTGTAATATGTTCCTTACTTTCTTTTTTAAATTTTTTCTGGTAGCAGTAATTTTGTTCCCTTTTTATTTATTGATAATAGTTTATTTGAACCTTATCTCTTTTCTTTTCAGCAGTTTGTCTCTTATAAAGTCTTAAAAGAACTTGATTTTGACCTTTATCTCTTGTATTTTTTTTCTGTTTTATTAGTTTTCATTTTTATCTTCATAATATCGTTTTTTTCTTCTTCCCAATTGTTATAAGGACTGCCTGTTCATGAACTGGGATATTATATTCAATAGGCAACTTAATACTTCATTGTTTTTAATTAGCATTCCTTTGTGATGTTGAGCATTTTAAAATAAAATATTTGTTAGCTACTTATGAATTTGATGTGAAATGTAAAAGAGGACATTTAAGCCTGAGAAACTCTATTAAGGAAAAAAGTTTAGGGAGATACATTTAGGATATGATATAACACTCTATACATTCTACATTATATGGCACATTTTTAAATTATGTTCTAACTAGAGGCCTGATGCACAAAATTCATGCAAGGGGCTCGGCACTTGCAGTCTTGGCTGCCTTGGCTGGTCCTCACAGCCATGGCCAGCCCTCGCAGCCCCCTGCAGCCTCAGCTGGCTCTTGTAGCCCTGGCTTGGTCTGGAAGGTTGTCTGGAAGGTCGTTAGGCTGTTCAGTCTAATTAGCACATTAGCTCTTTATTATATGGGACTAGAGGCCTGGTGCATGAAATTCATGCATCGTGGGCAGGGGTGGGTCCCTCAGCTCAGCCTGCACCCTCTATAATCCAGAACTCCTCTGGGGATGTCTGACTGCCAGTTTAGGCCTGATCCCACAGGTGTCCGGAACCACAGGTGGTTTTGCTCAGGCCAGCTGCAGGCACCTGGGGCCCCTGACAGCTTTGCCTGGGCCCGGCTTTGTCAGGAAGGACATCTGGAAGGTTGCCCTTTTATTAATATAGATTACTTGATTGTATAGTTTGAATTCTTTAAGGACAGATGCTAATTTATACTCATCTTTGAGTTCTAGTTATTATAATAGACATCTGTGAGTGTTAGAGATTGTCTGAATCACTAACAAATGGCTAATTGGCTTTATAGATGATGGGTTAGGAAAATAGGATCTATTAGTCTAATATAAAGGGTGTTAATACCTTGTATACAGAGTAATAATGATTTTGAAACTATTCTATTAATTGAAGAACCTATCAAGCAGGGCCTCTACTGTGGTAGTTGTTCCTCCTATAGGTCAACATAGTCTCTAGCCTTTCAGAGAAACACTGGAAATTGCTAATTATCAGAATATTAGAGGCCTGGTGCACAAAATTCATGCACTTGGGGGATGTCCGTCAGCCTGGCCTGTACCCTCTCCCAGTTCAGCAGCCCTCAGGGGATGTCTGACTGATGGCTTAGGCCCGCTCCCCCTGGGGAATGGGCCTAAGCAGTAAGTCGGACATCCTTAGCGCTGCAGTGGAGACAGGAGAGGCTTCCACCACTGCCACTTCACTCGCTAGCTGTGAGCCCGATTTCTGGCCAAGCAGCACTCCCCCATTGTGAGCACAATGACCACCAGGGGATGGCTCCTGCATTGAACGTCTGCCCCCTGGTGGTCAGTGCAAGGCATAGCGACCAATTGTTTCACTATTTGGTCAATTTGCATATTAGCCTTTTATTATATAGGATGAAGCATGGAGGTCAGAATTAGGGAACTGGATGGAATATATCAGTCATGGTTCAATCAGGGGAGTAGAATCTTTATGAGGTATAGGATAGGGCTTTATTATACAAATTAGACCTTATGCAATTGTCAGAAGAGCTGAGGGAGTTAAGGTCTAGGAGGAAGTAAGGAGCTGCCAGCCAGTCAATATGAGAAACGAACCACTGAATGGGACTACAGAGGAAAAGCTTGTAGGGAGGGCAGGGGGGCTGTGCCTCCATAAACACAGCCTTGGTTGGTCTGCTGCCAAGTGCCTAGTGGGCCTGCAACCACGGTTGGTTAGCCAGGTCAGCAGGAAAGAAGAGCAGGACAGAGTGGAGGAAAGTGGGGAAAAGCTGGACCATATTGACACCTCTTATCTGTCACCACTTCTCACTACAACGACCTTTAGACTAATGGCTACTGATTCATTTCCACCTTCCAGGTTTTGTGAACATCCTTTTTGGGCAATTCTTAACTAGACTATACAGGGAAGAGTATTCTTGGAAATGTAGTTCCAGTTGTCTGGTCAATACAGTAAAATCCAACACCGAAGTTATAGGATAATACTCCCAGACTACAGATCTAGTTACAGTGATTAGGGGAAGAACTGAAGGGAGAAAGCCAGGGTGTTGAATCTGAGAGGGGACCATGAACATAGTGAACTCAGCTAAATGACAAACCATAAACTATTTCTGACATGTTGTTATGATCATAGTCCTAATGAAGAAGTCAGAATCTGGAATCTTGCTTCCTATATGGACACTTCTTCCTCATCCCATCTTTTATTTCTAACCCTTACCTGAGGAGTGAGCATATTTTCCCCATTGATCTTTAGAGAGAGTAGAAGGGAGGGGGAGGTGAGGGAGAGGAAGAGAGAGCGAGAGAAAGAAACGTTGAACTGAGAGAGACACCAATTGGTTGCCTCAGACCAGGGATGGGTACCAAACCTGCAAGATATGTGCCCTTGACCAGGATTTGAACACTTGACTCTCTGGTGCGCAGACTGATGCACTAACCACTGTGCATGTTGGCCAGACCCCTCATCCTATCTTTAAATTATGATAGCCTTAGGAATTCTACTCATGGCCTGCTGCTTTTTCCCCCTCAAAATAGTTTCCTTGAACCATTTCATTCATAACCTGTGTTCAATTACCAAACTAAGTACCAATTTCCTAAATCTGTATTTTCAGATCTTTTGTTTAGCACTAGTGCTATTTTTATTTTTATTTATTTAAAAAATATATTTTATTGATTTTTTACAGAAAGGAAGGATAGGGATAGAAAATTAGAAACATCAATGAGAGGGAAACATTGATCAGCCTTCTCTTGCACACCCCCTATTGGGGATTTGCCCACAACCAAGGTACATGCTCTAGACAGGAATCGAACCTGGGACCCTTCAGTCTGCAGGCCAGGCTCTATCCACTGAGTCAAACCGGTTTCGGCTATAGTACTATTTTCATACCAGTGTACTAGGCAGTATGTGCCATAGACTATGTAAATTCAACATGTCTGAAATAGAATTCATCTCTAGCAACTACTTCGTATCAGCAACTGACAACATGTATTCAATTATCCAAGCCAGAAACCTCAGAAGGCACCTCTGACAATTCTTCATTTTCAGTATCCACTCTGTCATTGGATATGTTGATCATATCTTTTAAATAGCTCTTCATTTATTATTCTTTCCATTCATATTGTCTTAGTTCAATAGTTTAATATTTCTTGCCTTGCTATTACAATGTTATTGTTTTTATTTTTTTCTATCCCTACACATTTTCTCCATTTTTTTCACTTTTAATAATCCTATCTAATAAAAGGCTAATATGCAAATTGTTCCCTCAGAAATTCGACCAACTGGGAGTTCAACCACTCTCTATGACAAGTGCTGATTGATCACCAGGGGGCAGAGTGGAACGAAGGCAGGGCCCTGATCGACCCTGATCACCAGCAAGGCCTAGGAACCCTACCTGTGCATGAATTTTGTACACTGGGCCTCTAGTAATGATCATAATAATAGTATTGTCAAAGTTTTTAGGCTAGTAAGTAGCAGAACCAGGATCGTTACTCTGATTCAAAGGATCTGGGCAAGTTCTTTACCTCTGAGATTCTGTGTCAATATTACTACTTACCTTTCTAGGATTGTTGTGAAGATAAATGAACTAACATATATCTTACATGGGGGTATAGATAAAGCAGAGACAAGCAGGACAACACTCAATTATGCTGGAATCATTAGAGCTGGAATTTGAACCCAGGCATCCCAACGCTAGAGCCTCTACTCTTATTCATTATGCTAATGTACTCTTCCACTGTTTCAGAAGTAGGTAATGCTACCAACATTTTCTTTTCCCCCAACACAAGTATGACATATTGTTTCCTTATTTAAAAGCACTTAGCAATTCTATAATTTCAGTAAGACAGTCCTTCACATGGGCCATGACCTTCATGTATTGATCTGCTTATCTATATGATCTCATTTCTGCCCTCTTCTTATAATCCTAATGCATGACAACCCCAAAATATTTTTAATATCTGGAAAATTCCATGCTCTTTCATATTCCAGAACTATTGCACAGGTGATTCTTTCTGCTTGAAACATGTCCTCACTCCTGGAGCGCTCCTAGTTGTCCTGTGAGAATCTGCTCAGATGTTACCTCCTTTTTTTTTTTTTTAAAGATATGATTTTTTATTGATTTTAGAGAGAGAAGAAGGGAGAGGGATAAAAAGAAACATCAATAAGAGAGAGACATCAATTGGCTGCCTCCTGCATCTCCCCTACCAGGAATGGAGCCTAACCAGGAATCGAACCAAGGACCTCTTGGTTCATGGGTTGATGCTCAACCACTGAGCCAAACTGGCTGGGCAAATGTTACCACTTTTGTAAGTCCTTCCTGGGCATACTCATGGAAAATTTTGACGTATCTGTGTTTAAGAGTACTTATGACATTGTCTTTTAAATATTTGCCAGTTTCCTTATGCTTGAAGGTCCTCATCTTTGTAGTCTTAGGTCCTAGCTTGGTCCTGGCACATGTGCACAATAAAGTTATATAGGACAAATGTATGAACTTTAAAAGAATTATGCTGTTCCCATGGTAATCTCCCATTAGTCCACATTAATGACTACCCCTTGATGTTATATTGTGTTAGCACTTTATTTACTCATCTACCTATAGACTGTAAGTGTTGAAAGTGACCTGAGAGGCAACTTCAGTTTGGTTTGATACATATATTTATTGATCATATACATACAAAAGGCCTGATGCATGAAATTTGTGCAAGGGGCTCAGCCCTTGCAGTCCTGGCTGCCTTGGCCCTTGGCCCCAGCTTCGGCTGAAAGATTGTCCAGACTGTTGTTCCACTGTTCTGTCATCTGGCCTAATTATCGTATTATGCTTTTATTATTATAGATATATTTATTGATTTTAGAGAGGAAGGGAGATGGAGAGAGAGACAAAAATATCAACGATGAGAGAGAATGATTGATTGATTGCTTCCTGCAAATTCCCCGCTACTGGCGATTGAGCCCACAATCCAGGCATGTGCCCTGACCGGGAATCCTCCGTGACCTCCTGGTGCAAAGGTCGATGCTCATCTAGTGAGCCACAACAGCCGGTCTAGTTTGATATATTTTATCTCTAAACATGTGCAGCTCCATTTCCCATTGTGTTATGTATCCTCTCCCCTTTCTTCTTCTGGGAACCTGTCTCTTTGTGTCAGGCCAATTAATCTCCCTCGATATCCAGGAAAGGAAGTTTTCCCCTCTGTCAGTGACTTGCCATCCTATTGAGCATTGGGAAACCAGTCTCTGGTACTGGCAGGTTCTATGAGCTTTTCTTTCTAATCTTGATCCTTTATGCTGTAGTGTTAGCTTGTTTTTCTATTCTCTTAAAGTGTTTGAACAAAAACACTATGTCAAATGAAGTTCATTAAGATAAATATATAAAAATCAGGACACATAAATCAGAATCACATTTTCAATTTATCACTTGGTTTTCAGATTTGCACAGGACAGACAATCATGGGAAAATTATCGTAGAACATTTATATATGTGGGTAGAGGTGATGGAATGGGGCATAAGTGGGAAGATACAGGAGAAAGAATACTGCTCTGGTCTCTTACTCAACATGGGAGGCAGCATTATATTGGGAAGGAGAATTGGATTGTGGTTTTCTGTTCCCTAATTGTAACTTCCTTTTTCATTTAACTTTGGGAAGTTGTATATACAATAGTGTAGAATCAAAAAGTTACACAAAAGCCCTAGCTTGTTTGGTTTAGAGGATAGAGCATTGGCCTGCAGACTGAAAGGTTCCAGTCAAGGGCAATACGCCCGGGTTGAAGGCTTGATCCCCAGTAGAGGGTGTGCAGGAGGCAGCCAATCAATGATTCTCTCTCATCATTGCTATTCCTATCTCTCTCTCTCTTTCCCTTCCCCTCTGAAATCAATAAAAATATATTTTTAAAAAGTTACAAAAAAAGTAATAGGGAAAAGAACATTTCAGTTTCTGACCCCCTAATTCCCTTATAGTTAGTGTCCATTCCATTTTCTTTTCTTCCAGAGATATTCTGTGTTTACATATAAGCATAGTGACATATCACTTAAAATACACAAAAATACTGCCTGTGTGACCTCAGGCAAATCCTTTGAACTTCAGCAATAACTTATTTAAAATCCTAGATGGAAATAATAATACCCAACAAAACCCACAGACATTTTGTGGCAACCATTGAATTAGTGCTTGTGAACATGCTTTGAAAATCAACAGGTATTTTACAAGTACAGGATGGAGGGGAGGGTAGCCTTGGAAGTAGCATTGTCCTTTGCAAAGGACAATGAGTCACGTGAGCTGATTTGATAAAAGCAATTCTGAATTGGTAGCAGAGTTGTGTCAGTAGCCTAATTCTATTGGGTGTGTTTCCCAGGTCTTGTCTCTCGTGGCATGTTCTTAGGTTTGCTAAATGACTAATCAGGAGATACCACTTGCACTTTAATTGTCAGGTGTGTAAGCACTTGGGATAAGAGGCGGGAGCTTGCCAGAATGTGAGACACCTCTGCCTCCCTCCCTCACTCCTCTTTGCTCCCTCTTCATGTTTAGGGAGGTGGTAGTGGAACTTGGCTGATGCAACAGTATGCGTCATGGTTCCTTGGTGCTGTGGGATCTATTCACTTTTAATTGGTCGTTGCTGGAATTATTTCTCCCTCACTCACCCTAACTTTCTTTTCTAATTTGTTCTCAGGGGCTTTCAACACTTGCTTTTTAATTAACCAAGGCAGAGCTGCTGTGGAGTCCTGAACTGGCATCTGGGGACCCCGGGTTCTTCTGCCACAACTCAGTTTCTTCAACTTTCTTTTCTAATCTGTTAAAACAACTTTGTCTTTGAATTAGGCCTGGGGGATAAGGGTCCTTTGGGCATTGCGTTCACAGAAGCAACTGGATGGTGCCAACTTCTAGACTTTGCCAACTACTGTTTGGCCTGAAACATTTTGTTCCTGTTAGCAGAGTGGGGAAAAGATGATACCTGGTTGAGGTGTCCAAAAGGACCTAGTGAATGATGGGAGAAACAAGGTGAAAACTTTATCATTTGAGTAATGTGAGCCTCAATATATTGGTCCACAGATTGCTTCTCTATTAGCAAAAAGCCTTGTGGAGAACTTACTTTGTCTGCTTTCATTTGTTACTGACCAAGGTGAGTAAACACTAGTTGTGCAGCTCTGGCCAATAATCATTATTAGGTTACATTAAAAAAATATTCCTTAAATAGACTTTATTTTTTAGAGCAGTTTTAGGTTCACAGCAAAATTAAGTGGGAAGTATAGAGAGTTCCTATATATACCCCTGCCTTCGTACTATCAACATCCTGCATCAGTGGTACATTTGTCATAATCAATAACCCACATTGACACATTATCACCCAAAGTCCATAATTTATATAAGGGTTCACTCTTGATGTTTTACATTCTGTGGGGTTTGACACTTGTATAATGACTTGTATAATGACCGTTATCATGTCCAGAGCAGTTTCATGGCCCTAAAAATCCTCTGTAGTCCCCCTATTCATCCTTCCCTTTTTAAAAATTTTTATTTTTCAATCACAGTTTTCATTCAACATTATTTTTGTGCTACATCTCAGCCCAGTTGTGAGTGCCAGGAGCCTACTGATGATGCCAGGCCGTTCCCAGCCACCAGGGCTGCTTTCCTCTCTGTCATTGTGAGCTGGTGAATTTCCCTTTAGGGGAAGTACATGTAAATACAGAAATCACACTACATTGTGGTATGAGAAATAACAGAAGTGTTGAAAGCAACTTCGACAAATTATTATTTAGCATGTGTCCAAGTTTTATTTTAAACTTATTACAAAGGAACTATATCTCTAAGAAAACTTGTTGAAAGAGTTTCTTTTAAAAAATATATTTTTGTTGATCTCAGAGAGGAAGAGAGAGGGAGAGAGAGATAGAAACATCAGTGAGAGAGAATCATTTGTTGGCTGCCTCCCACACACCCCGTACTGGGGATTGAGCCCACACCCCAGGCATATGCCCCTGACTGGAATTGAACCTGGGACCCTTCAGTCTGTAGGCCGATGCTCTATCCACTGAGCCAAAGCAACTAGGGTAGTGGTCAGCAAAGTCATTAGTCAACAGAGCCAAATATAAACAGTACACCGACTGAAATTTCTTTTGAGAGCCAAAAACTGACTTCTGCGCAAGGGCCATGAAGTTTCAATCACACTGCACATATTTTGTGGAAGAGCCACAGGGCCAAAGAGCTGCATGTGGCTCGAGAGCCTCAGTTTGCCGATCACTGAGCTAGGGGAGTTTCTTATGGTCAAGATAAGTTTTTTTCTTTCTTCTTTCTCTCTTAGTAGGGAGAAAGTATGTTTAGATCAGATTCCAGATTAGGAATAAGCAACGTGTGTCAAAGATTATAGTAAGGTCTCATGGCTAGTTAAAAGTCACTGCACCTTTAATATAAATTAAACACGTGCAGTTGTTTTGTATATCAATTATACCTAAATAAAACTTTAAAAAAAGCCACTGCATATTTAACTACAGGTATCTCCCATGCTTCAAAAGTTTGCATTATGCTACTTTGCTTTTATGAAATAACTACATTAGTACCTGTTTTTGCTATCTATAAGAAATTCGAAGATTTTCACTTTAAATGAATGGTAATTGCTTCTTCACTTTATAGCAAAGTCTTAAGAAAGGCTTCATAGGGATGTTCTACTTTTGGATCTTGGGGATACCTATATTTGTCCTAAAACTGATAATAAACCTTTCAGTAAAGTCTAATTTCCCTCATATAGGGTTCCCATTTTATTACTTCATTAAGGAAATCCTTTAAAAAATTTCACTGTATGTTGCAGTCCAGTGAATTAAGACTTTTGTAGTCAGCCCAGGTATTTAATTGGGTACACTTTCAGGAAAAAATACATGCCCTCTAACTACTCAGAGTGAGACCATTGAAAGAACTTATACATTTTCACCTAATTACTTATTAGAACTTGGAAGTAAGGCATATTTTTTTGGCTCATGAATTTTGGCTAATTCTCATTCTGGATAGAACATTTCTCAGAGCAAGCTTCATGTCCTTATTACGAAGACTATAGATCAGGGGATTAAAGAGAGGAGTCATTATTGAATACACCAGGGTGAGGATCTTCTGCATCAAAGTTGGGATGCCGTATGTAGGGCTCACGTACATTACCATGGCTGTCCCATAGAAAAGAGACACCACAGCTAAATGAGAACTACAGGTGGAAAAGGCCTTTCTCCGACCAGCTGCGGAAGGGACCCGAAAAACAGTTCTGAGCAACAGAGTATAGGATCGAAGAATATACATAATAGTGAAAAAGAGGACAAGGGAGCTCTGAGTATAGAAAATAAATTCAGTAATGGGGGCTGGAGCACAGGACAGAGCCATCAGTGGGTCCATGTCACACAGGAAGTGGTCAATGATATTGGATGTGCAGAAGGGGAGTTGGGAGATGAAGAAAATGGGGATTGGGTAGCCAAGGAATCCGATGATCCAGCATAGAGACACCAGCGTTCCACAGAATTTCCCAGTCATGATGGTGGGGTAGTGCAGTGGGTGGCAGATGGCCAGGTACCGATCATAAGCCATTATTGCCAGAAAAAAACATTCTGTTGTGCCGAGGGAAAAGAAGAAATAGAACTGGAGGAAGCAGCCAGAAAATGAGATGGCCTTGGTTTTGGAGAGAATGTTGGTTAACATGTTAGGAACAGTGGAAGAAACATACCAGATCTCAAGGAAGGCAAAGTTTCCCAGCAGAAAATACATGGGTGTGTGTAGTCGTGGGTCCCATCTCACTGCACAGATAATGGCTCCATTCCCCAGCAAGGTCAGGACATAAATGACCAAAAACAGCGAGAAGAGGAAAATCTGTATTTCCCAGCAACCAGGGAATCCCAGGAGAATAAACTCAGTCACAAGGTGTGTTGCTGAGCTGTTCACGGGTCTTAAATCTATGAAGAAGAAAGACAAGAATGTAAACCCAAGTTGACTTGCTTCCTACGTATCTCAAGGACTTTATTGAGAAGGGAATTTAAACTCTACAGGAAAAATATAGGGTATCCCCAAAAATATATGCACACAATTTGAATAATTATTGAGGCAATGTTTAAAATACATTTCATTTTCAAAATTGAGCTATCAGCTGTTAGATTATGTGTACATTTTTGGGGGGACATCCCTGTATATGAGATATTTTGAGACCAGATAGGACTAAATTCCCTTATTTTGAAATTATTGAGGTTCTAAACCTCAGTATTAGTTTTCTAGAATTCAAATGCAGCAGTAATCTTCCACATCAGTATTACAACCAGACAAATTGATTTCATTTTTACTTTGATCCTTAAGAAGACATTTTCAGATTTGAGTTTGTTTTTCTAAAGGTTATTAAAGGTCTTTATGCATAAATTCATCCACTTTCTTATTCAGCTTACATTGTTAAAAAAAGGGGGAGGGGAGATATATTTTGAGGGCAGTGGTGTAATTGTGGATTAAATCCTTGGCAACCAAACAGAATTAGTTGAATTGCACAGGGATATAAAACTTACTCCAAGACACTGGCTTTCCGGAATAGTCTAACTGAATTGTCACAGATGTCACTACACTCAAGACTCAAGGATGTTCTTAAATTTTACTTCAAGTATTTTCTTTTAAAATATCACTCTAACCAGTTGAGTGACACCTAAAAATATTCACCAAAGACCCAACATATAAAATACCTTTGCTCTAAAGGATGAATGAGAATATTATTTGCAAATGTTTATCTTCATGTTTTTACAGATACTCTACAAAATGAACTGTCTTACTTTTCATATTAAGATCTTATCTAGATAAAATAAAGAAAATGGTGCTTTCAATACAAAGGTTTAGTTCATATAGTAAGTATTTTTAGGTGATAAAAACAAAGGGATCAGAGATCAAATGGCATTTTATCTGCAGTTTATCTTGTAAAATTAATTTTATTTTATGAAATGGAAGAAAGGATATTTTCAAATATTTAGACAGGTGTATACTTTTATGTAATATTTAAGAATTTATATTTAAGACTTAAACAAAATGTACAAATCTTTAAATTTTATCAACAGAGTAATCTTGCAATTGATTAATTTTAAAAAGGCATTGATTATTAGTTTTAAAAAATAGTAGTTTCAATATTGAGTTTTCTTTTTAAATTCATATCTCTTGCCTTATATATTTAAGGTGACCAGTCATAACTTTGTCAAAAATGGAAGATAAAAAAATTTGAAAGGCAAAGAACAGAAAAGAAACTGAGATTTGAACTTCAATATAGTATCACTAGTCCCCTGTTCGTGGTTTTTAAGTATAAAAAACAAACAAACACGGAGGTTGAGCCTTGGCCTGTATGGCTCCGTTGGTTAGAGAGAAGTCCTGTGGGTCATGGTTTCCATTCCCATCAGAGCACTTACTTAGATTTCAGGTTTGATCCCTGGTCTAGGCACATGTAAGAAGCAACTGTTCCATGTTTCTCTCTCACATCAATGTTTCTCTCTCCTTCTCCCTTCTACTTTCTCTACAATCAATGAAGAACATATCTTTGGGCGAGGATAAGAAAAATAATAAAAAAGGAGATTTTTGCATCCCAATTCTAAAGTACAGTTTTCCAATCAACTTTGAATTTGAAGGCATTTAAAAAAATCCTCACCCGAGGATATTTTTTCATTGATTTTTTAGAAACAGTGAAAGAGAGAGGGAAAGACAGAGAGAAATATTGATGTGAGAGAGACACATCAATTTGTTGCCTCCTGCAGAGCCCTGACCAGGCTCCGGGCTGGGGAGGAGCCTGCAACTGAGGTACGTGCCCTGACCAGAATTGAAAACGGAACTCTTCCGTCCTCAGGCTGACCCTCTACCCATTGAGCCAAACTGTCCAGGGCCAAAGGCATTTTTTAAAGCCATCTTCACTGAATAAGGTGCTCAATATATGATTCTTAAATTGTTATTTATGAAGTATAAACAAGCCACTTTTCCTTCTGTGAGTCATGAACTAAGTCCAGCTCATAGATTTAAACCAGGAAGCAGATTCATGAGATCTGTATTTCCTGTTCTTTCTGAAAAATGGACTATGTCTGCTTATTGTGAATAACAGTTCAGGACACTCTCCATTATACACGGACAACTTCATACCTCATTTTGTCTTTTCTGCCACCGGTCCATATAAGGTTTATTACTAGCAACATTATTTTTCTTGTAGCCGTTAGTGAAAGTGTAAATAAGTAATGAGATGGTCAAAGGGTGAGGAGGTTAGTGGAAAAGAATAATCAATCTTCATTTTAACCATTGGTAAAACAAACTGATCTTATCAAGCACAACTTTACTCTCCAAAGCCTCCAAAGTAACTTACTGGGAATAGTTAGGATATTAGAATGGAAGGTTCTCCATTTTATGCCATAATCATATTGTTCCTTATGTTTTTGGATTCATAAATTATCATATGAGCTACAATCCTAGGGGATCAGCTCTTTCATACTCTTCTTTCCAATAAAAGAAATCAATCTATCAATCAATTCACCAGTCTACCCACCTCAAGAGTAATAACTTGATTATATAGTCTTCTTCCAAATCTCCCTCACTCGGTATACTGTCTTCTCAGGTAGTCTGAGAGAAGAGTATACCACCTGATTATTCCTGGGAAGTGATGTTATTTTCAGAAAGATGGTCCCTAATAAACAAAAATCATAGAAGTTGGGGAAAAATGGTGCAGATGATCTATTTTAACTACTCATTTTACAGACAGGCTTCACAGAGGGTGCATGACTTTTCACCCAATAAACTTAAGTATTCTATATTCACATATGGAACATTTACACTATCCCACTGTAGAGCAACAATGACTAATCAGATTTTATAACGTAAAAGGCACTCTGCACTGTATCACAGCAGTGGTTGTAATGTGGACAATTAGTCCTTTTTCTCCTACATACAGAGATGGATTTGTTGGCTCATCTTGGAGAGAGGGATGGGCACAGTGGTGCTGAACATGAGAGCATCTCCTTTTCACTGGCTCCAATGATGAGAAGTCCAGCTGAGGGCACTCTCTGTGGTTCATTGGACTTCCTTCATTTCTGGAGGCTCCAGATGCTGGTGTTCTAGGAGTTTGCTGAGCATTTAACATGTGAAACAGTGGTTTAATCTATGTTTCCTCTCAGGGATTTTTCTAAAACTCAGTGTCTCTCCCCAAGTGATCCCAGTGGCTTCTTTAAGTGTCCCCTGGAGTGCAGCCTCTCTCCAATCTTTGGGACTCATCCAGTTCCTAGGGGTAGCCAGAGTAAAGAAAACAAAATCCACTCTACCTCAGTCCTTGGCAATCATCATGCTACTTTCTGTCTCTAAAATTTACTACTTTAGATACCTCATATAACTAGAATCACACAAAATTTGTCCTTTAGTAATTGGCTTATTTCACCTAGTATAATTTCCTCAAGGTTCACTGATGTAGCATGTGTCAGAATTTCCTTTCTTTTAAAGGCTGAATAATATTTCATTGTTAGCTCATTTGATTCTACATATGAGTGAAATCAGATAGTGTTTATTTTTCTCTGACTGGCTTATTTTACTTAGCATAATGTTCTCCAGGTCCATCCAAACTGCAAAAGGTAAAATTTCCTTCTCTTTTTATGACTTGAGGAATACTATTTTGTGTAAATGTACCACAGAATTTTTATCCATTTATCTACTGATGGATACTTGGGCTGCTCTGAAATCTTGGTTATTATAAATAATTAGAGGCCCGGTGCACAAAATTTGTGCACAGGTAAGGTCCCTAGGCCTGGCTGGCTATCAGAGCTGATCTGTGAAGCTACCAGCGAAGCAATCAGGGGTCCCCCTGCTGGCACCCACCTTGGTTGGCCTGGGGCCTGCAGGCTGGGGGAAGCTCCTTTGTTGAGCATCTGCCCTCCTGGTGGTCAGTGCATGTTATAGCAACTGGTCATTCCACCAGTCATTCTGCCATTCAGTTAATTTGCATATTAGGCTTTTATTATATAGGATGCTGCTATGAACATTGGGGTACATATACTCTTTCAAATTAGTATTTTGGGTTTCTTCAGATAAATTTATAGAAGTGGAATCACTGAGTCATACAGCAGTTTCATTTTTAACTTTTTGAGGTAACTCCATACCACTTTCCACAGTGGCTGTACCAATCTGCACTACCACCAACAGTGCAAGAGGGTTCCCTTTCTTCACATCTTCACCAACACTTGTTATTTATTGATTCATTTATGGTAGCCATTCTGACAGGTGTGAAGTAATACCTCATTGTGGTCTTAATTTGCATTTCTATGATGACTAGTGACATTGAACATCTTTTCATATGTCTAATGGCCATCAAGCTGAATAGAGACAGACATAGAGAGCATTCTGACAGCTGGGACGGGGTAAGAAAGGGTGGAGGAATTGCACATATAGGGAAAAAAAGAGAAAGAGCTCATTGACACATACAGTGTGGTGATTGCAGGGAAGAAGCAGGTGAGTGGAGGTGGAAGTGGGTTTGGGGGATAAATGGTGATGAAAAGAATTAAAGTAAAAAACATACAAATATTCTATTATTTGTATATATAGTATTTTTAACCCATTTATCTATTGAATAACACAAGTTGCATCCACCTTTTGGCTATTGTAAACAATACTGCTATGAACATGGATATAAAAATATCTATTTGATTATCTACATTTAGTTCTTTTGAGTATATACTTGGAACTGGAATTCTGGATCATATGATAATTCTTCCTATTTTTAATTATTTTTCAAGAACAGAAATTGAACCTGGAACCCTTCAGTCCATGGGCCAATACTTTATCCATTGAGCCAAACTGGCTAGGGCAAAGCCTACAGTTCCCGGTATTCCCAGATGGTCTCTCATCCAAGTACTAAGAAGATTAGACCTTGCTTAGCTTCTGAGATCAGAAGAAATAGGGCATGTTCAGGGTGGTATGGCCTTAGATTCTTTGTTACTTAAAAAAATTGATAATAATTATTCTAATGGGTGTGAAATGGTAACTCATCATAGTTTTTATTTGTATTTTCCTAATGATTAGTGTTGCTGAGCATCTTTTCATGTCTTATTGGCCATTTGTACATCTTTGGAGAAGTCCTTTCCCTTATTAAAAAAATGTGTTCTTTTTTAACTGAGTTATAAAAGTTCTTTCTATTCAGAGATGGGTCTACAGTTGTGAGTAAATGAACAGAGTTCATTCTTGTATTATTATTAATTACTTATTAATTATTATATTACAACTATAAGCCTACTTTTGTCCACCACTGTATTCTGAATATTCAGGTATATGATTTGCAAATATTTTCTCCCACCATTTTATTTCATTCATAGTGTCCCTTGATGCACAGAAGTTTTCAATTCTGGTGTACTCCAATGTACCTATTTTTTTCAAAAATATGTTTTTATTGATTTTTGAGAGAGAAAGGGAGAGAGAGAGAGAGAGAGAGAGAGAGAGAGAGAGAGAGAGCTAGAAGCATTGATTGGCTATCTCCTGTACACCTCCTACTGAAACCCAGGCATGTGTCCTGACCAGAATTGAACCGTGACCTCCTGGTTCATCGGTCAATGCTCAACCACTGAGGCACACTGGGTGGGCTATTGCCTGTGCTTTCTGTGTCACATTGAAGAAATCATTGCTAAATCCAATGTCATGGAGTTTTCTCCCCAGGTTTTTTTGTGCTAGTAAAAAGGGTGGTAGATAGGAAATTATTAATTTTTTACCATTAAAGTTATCATCCTCAGCAAATCATTCCTGATTTACAATTCTTTTTATTTTTGTTTTTGTTTTTTATTTTTTATTTTATTATTTTATTATTTTATTTTTTAATCTTTATTGTTCAGTTTATTAATTACATTGTTTCCCCTTTTTATTCCCCTATAGCTCCCCTCCACCCTGTACCTATACCACCCTCCACCCTCACCTCCCCCTCCCCACTGTCCTCTCCCATTGTTGCAAAATTTTTGTCCAGTCTCTTGCTGCACTTCCCACAACCCTTTTCTGCCCAAGAATTGTCAGTCCATTCCCTCTCTATGTCCATGTCTCTGTTATATTCACCAGTCTATCCTGTTCAACAGCCTATCAATTCACTTGATTTTTATGTTCATTTGTTGATAGATGTGTATTTGTTGTTCATAATTTTCATCTTTACCTTTTTCTTCTTCCTCTTCTTAAAGAATATCTTTCAGCATTTCATATAATGTTGGTTTGGTGGTGATGAACTCCTTTAGCTTTTTCTTATCTGCGAAGCACTTCATCTGACCTTCAATTCTGAATGATAGCTTTGCTGGATAGAGTAATCTTGGTTGTAGATTCTTGCTGTTCATCACTTTGAATATTTCTTGCCACTCCCGTCTGGCCTGCATCGTTTCTGTTGAGAAATCTGCTGACAATCGTATGGGTGCTCCCTTATAGGTAACCAACTGTTTCTCTCTTGCTGCTTTTATTATTCTCTCTTTGTCTTTTGCTCTTGGCATTTTAATTATGATGTGCCTCAGTGTGGTCCTCTTAGGGTTCCTATATATTGGGGTTCGGTGCACTTCTTGGACTCCTAAGTCAATTTCTTTCACCAGGTGTGGGAAGTTTTCAGTCACTATTTCTTCAAATAGGTTTTCATTGTCTTGGCCTCTCTCTTTTTCTGGCACCCCTATAATTCGGATGTTAGTATGCTTGAGGTTGTCCCAGAGGCCCCTTACACTATCTTCAATTTTTTGGATTCTTTTGGTTTCTTGTTTTTTCAGCTGAGTGGATTTTCCCTCTTTGTATTTCAAATCTTTAACTTGGTTCTTGGGGTGCTCCAGAGCACTTTTAGGTCTTTGTATAATATTTTTTATTTCAGTCAGTGTATGCTTAATTTCTGGTTGGTCCTTTTTCATATCCTTGAGAGACTCCTTATATCCTTGAGGGTCTCCTTCATTTCCTTGTAGGACTCATTCATTTCCACGTTGGTCTTGATCATTTCCTTGCAGGTCTCGTTTATATCCTTGAGGGTCTTGTTCATTTCTTTGTAGGACTCATTCATTTCCTTGTAGGTCTTGCTTATTTCCTTATAGGCCTCGACATTTTGTTGGAGCCTCTTGAAGAACCCTATAACCGTGGTTTTGAATTCCATGTCCAGTCGTTTTTTTCCATCCATATCTTTCACATCTGATTTATTTCCATGTCGCTGCATGGTGGCTGCTTCCCTGAGTTGGTCAATTAGCTTTGTGTGGTAGACTTCCTACTAGGGACAGTGGCTCAGCCTCCCCGGTTACCTGAGGTGGATATGGGTTGCACAGTCTTGCTGAAGTTAAGCTCAGTTAATCGTTGTTAGCACTTGGAGGGTTGACCTCCAGGCCAATTGTCTGTGAAGCTCAGCTGTGCTCAGGTTGGATGGGCGGAGTCTCTGGGCCAAGCAGACAGTGTTAGCTCCGCCCTATGCGGCCCTGGGGACTCTGTGCCGGGGGCAATGGCTGCCAGCACCTCTGAGAGAGAGCCGCTGCCGAGCTCCACCGGCTGCCGGGGAATTCAGACTCTCCCCAAATGACTTTGCATGCACAATGTCTCACCCAGGGTCGTAAAACAAAGCAGTCTGACAGTTTTCCGAATGAGAGACAAGTCGCAGAGCGCTCTCTGTGCCGTCACGCAGCTGAGCTGTTCGCGCGCAAGCTGCCTTCTCCACAAGCCAGCAGACCCTGCAGCACCCGAGCTTCAGCGTGCCCTCCCACTGTCCAGTTTTCACCCCGTGTGATAGTGGGTTCCCTGGACTTCGCCCAGAGCTGGAGAATCAGTCCAGTGGGACGTCTTTGTCTCCCCGTTCGAGAAAATTGGCCGGTTTTCAGCCACCCGCCCTCTCCGCAGCGCGCGCTCCAAACCTCTCTCCGCGTGAATCTTTCAACGCTGTTCGCCGCTGCTCCTCCGAGTCACAGTGTCTTATTTTCACTTTTATTTGTGGAATTTTCACTCGGCGAGCTTTCTGGTGATTCTGGAAGGTGTTTGTTCTTTCGTTAAGTTGTAGTATTAAAATTGCTGACTATGATGGCAAGATAGGTGTTTTACCTTTGCCACTGTCTTAGTTCTCTCCCTGAACCTGGAACCTTTCAATCCGCAGGCCAATGCTCTATCCACTGAGCTAAACCGGCTTTGGCGAAACAGCAATTCTAAATGACTCACTAGATCAAATGGACCTAATTGACATCTTCAGAGCATTTCACCCCAAACCCATGGAATATCCATTCTTCTCAAGTACACATGTGACATTTTCAAAAATAGACCACATATTGGGTCACAAGAAAAGTTTCCCCAAATTAAAAAAGGATTGAAATCATATCAAGCATTTTCTTAGACCACACAACATAATATTAGAAATAAACTACATTAAAAACATTCCAAAAAATTCCAACACTTGAAAGCTGAATAGCATGCTATTAAACAATGACTGGGTTATCAATGAGATCAAAGAAGAAATTAAAAATATCCTGGAGACTAATGGCAATAAAAACACAAAAATGCAAATGATATGGGACATAATGAAAGCAGTCCTGAGAGGGAAGTTTATAGCTCTATTGGCCTACCTCAAAAAACAAGAAAAAATGATAATAAATCATCTAACTTAACAAGTCAAAGAATTAGAAAGAGAACAACAAGAAAAGCCCACAGTGAGCAGAAGGAATGAAATAATAAAGATCAGAGCAGAAATAAATGACATAGATACACACAAAAAAAATTCAAAAGATCAATGAAACCAAGAGCTGGTTCTTCGAAAGGGTAAACAAGATTGATGAACCTCTAGCCAGGCTCACCAAGAAGCAAAGAGAGAGGACCCAAACAAACAAAATCAGAAATGAAAGAGGTGAAATTACAACAGACCCCACAGAAATACAAAGGATTGTTAAAAAATACTATGAATAACTCTCTTCTAACAAACTACACAACCTAGAGGAAATGGACACATTCCTAGAAAATTACAACCTTCCAAAACTCACTCAGGAAGATTTTATTTATTTTTATTATATTATTTATTTTATTTATTTTTCAATATTTTAATCTTTATCGATTGTTCCCCCTATTTTCCCCCTATAGCTCCCCTCCACCTGGTACCCATGCCCCCCTCTGACCTCACCTTCCCCCCACTGTCCTCTCCCATAGGTGCATGATTTTTGTCCAGTCTCTTGCTGCACCTCCCACACCCCTTTTCTCCCCCAAAATTGTCAGTCCATTCCCTCTCTATGTCCATGATTCTGTTATATTCACCAATTTATCCTGTTCATCAGATTTTTAATTCACTTGATTTATATATTCATTTGTTGATAGATGTGTATTTGTTGTTCATAATTTTTATTTTTACCTTTTTCTTCCTCTCCTTGCGGCTCCAATCCCGTGCAGTGCACTGGCTGGCCCCACCCATCCCACCCCTCTCATCCCTCGCCAATCCCATCCCACCCCCCCCCATCCTGCATGGCTCCCATCTTCCATCTCATCCAGTGCGCCAGCCGGCCCTTCTTGTCCTGCGTGGCTCCCATCCCAAGCAGCATGCAGGTTGGCCCCTCCCGTCCCACGTGCCACACGCTCCCCCCTCCCCTCGCTGGCCTCCTGTGTGCCTCGGCCCAGCCCCCTGCTCCTGATTGGCTGGTAGCATAGCCAATCAGGAGCCAAGGTATGGTCACATTTGCATGTTACTCTTTTATTAGATAGGATTATGAAGAAATCCCTCCCTGGTTCTAATTTAATAGTGAAATACTTAAAAAAGAAGTTATTTTTAATGTAAATATTAAATGTTTTTTAAATGTATGTTTAATAGTGATACATGCATATAGAATAAAAATGAAAATGCCTCCTTCCCTCTCTGTCTCCAGACACCCAATTTTCTTTCTCAAAAACGTTCAGTTACTAGTTTTTCTCTTATTTAAAAAGCATACAATGTGATGACCATAAATATATACATATCTACATAATTTTCCTTCACATGAAAGATAGCCCAAGATCTGGATCTCTGTTATCTTGCTTTTTATTTACAGTACACTTTGAGGATATTTTTATATCAACAAATATATTTAAAAATATGTTTTTATTGATTCTTAGAGAAAGGAGAGGGAGGAAGAGATTGAAACAACAATGATGAAATAGAATCACTGATTAGCCACCTCCTGCACACCTCTTACTGGGGATGAAGCCTACAACCTGGGCATATGCCCTGACCAGGAATTGAACCAAGTGGAACCAGCGACCTCTTGGTTCCTGGGTCAATGCTCTACTGCTGAGCCACACTGGCCCGATCTTCATTTTTACAGTGACATAGTATATTCCAATCTATGGATATACAATAATTTAATCAGTTATTAATTAATGGAAATTTAGATTGTTCCAATATTTTGTTTTTAAAAATAGTACTTAATATTCTTATACATACACCATTATTCTTATGTGTGAGAATATTACTCAAACAAATATTTAGGAGTGGAATTGCTAAGTCAAAGGGAATACCCTTTAAATGTTCATGGTTTTAGGCAAATGTCCTCCATAAATGTACCAATTTATATCCTATGAGCAAAGGATTAGATTTCTTTTTCACAACACCATTTGTGATCTTTATAAATTTTTAGGAAAAGTAGGTACATGTATTATAGTTTTCTTTGTTTTCTCTAATTCTGAATGAAATAGAATATCTTTTTTTTGGTATATTTGGCACATTTTCCATGGTGCTGATGTTATTTTTATTATTATTATTTTAAAATATATTTTCATTGATTTTAGAGAGGAAGGAAGAGGGAGGGAAAGATAGAAACATCAATGATGAGAGAGAGTCATTGATAGGCGTTCTTCTGCATGCCCCCCTACTGAAAATCGAGCCCACAATTCAGGCATGTGCCCTGACGGAGAATCAAACGGTGACTTCCTGGTGCAAAGGTCAACACTCAACCACCGATTCATGATGGCTGGGTGTTTTTCCTTATTGATCTGAAGATATTTATCCATACTATGCATATTTATCTTTTGTTTATAATTGATGCTATCATGACAGATGTTCTCAAGGATACCAGATGTTCTTAAGGACAATGCTATAAGCTCAGCTAGAAAAGACAATTTAATGTTGTTAAAAAAGTAATAGGTTTTGCCTTACAATTATAACCTTGTGTAATTTGTAAGGGCAAATATACACAAAAAGTTATCTCTGTTGAAAAACAAGGGAAGAGACTTTCTTCTCTCCTTTTATGTTTTTTTTTAAGTTTTTAGAACATACTTAAGAAAACATGTAATTAAGTTCTTTATCTTTGAAATACATGAAAATCTTTGAAATACATGAAAATGCTCAAAAAAATCTCTTGCCAGCTTTATGACTCCAGAATGTCTTTGTCAAGGTCAGACCTGGCAAGTCACTTTGAAATGTAATCATTAAGGTAGATAGCAGCACCCAGTGTCCCAGTCTGTGGAGTGTAGGAGTCTAACTTTGGTGCCCTAACTTCCAAGTTGCAAAACTACCTTCTGTCCATAAAGATGTGTTTATTTTTCCTTTGTATGAGCCAATTATCAGGTGAATCTAGAATTAACTCTGGAATTAATTAATCTAGAGTTAATTAATTTATTAACTCTGTGTGATAAATGATGCAGTCAAGTCTTTCGAGGACCAGTTATGAGACCATGTATGTAATGGTTGTATTTGCCTGGCTATATAAAACGGATTAACTTTCTTTCTGTCTTTGCCATTTCTTAGTAGATTGCCTGTGATGTACATATTTCATTGCTTTCATACTTATTTAAAACTATTTTATTCTTTTCTATCTATGTGGAGAGGTTTTTCTGGGTTGGCAGGAGATTTGTTTTTAATTATATTTTCCTAATAAACTCAACTCAGTTTTTCAATAGATGTTCTATCATTTGTAAAATTAGGAAGATGGAGTACATCTTTGAGATTCCTTATAGCCCTATAAATTCTAGGAAATTAAAAAAAACACAAAAAATTTTCTTTTATAAAATTTTCTTAATAATTTTTCTTTCTTTTTATTGAAGTTGTTGGAGTGACGTAAGTCCACAAAGCCATATGGATTTCATGTGTATAACTCAATAAAACATCATCTGCACAATGCATCATGTGCACATTGCCCAAACCAATGAATAATTTTCTGAGTGATGTCAGTTAGTCTTATTTATTTATTTTTAAAATATATTTTATTGATTTTTTACAGAGAGGAAGGGAGAGGGATAGAGAGTTAAAAACATTGATGACAGAGAAACATCGATCAGCTGCCTCCTGCATACCCCCTACTGGGGATGTGCCCACAACCAAGGTACATGCTCTTGACTAGAATTGAGCCTAGGACCCTTCAGTCCACAGGCCAACACTCTATCCACTGAGCCAAACCGGTCAGGGCCAGTTAGTCTTTTTTAATCAAGAAATTAAAAACAGATTATGTCCCCTCCCCCCAATATTTTAAATCAAGACTCTTACTTTTATGTCCCCAATAATTTTTTCTTTATTTTTATTATTGACATTATTACAGATGTCCCTATTCCTCTCCTTTACCCCTTCACCTAGTCCCCCCTTCCCTCTTGACATCACCTCACTGTTGTCTGTGTCTGTGAGTCATACATATATGTTCTTTGACTAGTCCCTTCTTCTTTCATTCAATTCTCCCAACCTTCCCTCTGACAGCTGTCAGACTGTTTCATGTATCCATGCCTCTGTTTCTATCCCAAATAATTTCTTTATTGCATGTTTCATATCTTTGTTCCTCAAGCTATATATTACAGGGTTAATGAGTGGAGTAACTACAGAATAAAGTAAAGTCATTATCTTCTGCATTCCAGCTTTATGTTCGGATGTTGGGCTTATATACATGACCATCACTGAGCCATAGAAAAGAGAAACTACAGCCAGATGGGATCCACAGGTAGAGAAAGCCTTTCTGCGTCCAGCTGCTGAAGGAACCCTCAACACAGCTTGTAGGACCAGAGAATAGGACACCATGATACAAATAAAGGGAATAAATAAGAGCAGAGAACTTAAGGTGGAACTAGTTAACTCTATTGCAGGGTATCTGGTACAGGTGAGGGCCAACAGAGGACCTGGGTCACACAGGAAGTGGTCAATGATCCTAGAGCCACAGAAGGACATTTGGGAAATAACAGTGATAGGAATCAAGAACCAGAGGAAGCCAAGTACCCAGCAGCTGACCACAAGATTGGTGCAGAGACGTCCAGTCATAATGGTTGGGTAGCGTAGAGGATGGCAGATGGCAAGGTATCGATCAAATGCCATAACAGCCAAGAAAAAGCATTCTGTAGAACCCAAGGAGAAGAAAAAATAGAACTGGAGAAAGCATCCAGAGAAGGAGATGATCTTGGTGTCAGAGAGGAAGTTAGCCAACATGTTGGACAGTGGAGGTGACATACCAGATCTCCAGGAAGGAAAAGTTGGCGAGCAGGATGTACATGGGGGTGTGGAGTCTCTGATCCCAGTGCACAGCACAGATGATGGAACCATTGCCCATGAGAGTCAGGAGGAAGACAACAAAGAAGAGCACAAAGAGAAGGACCTGCCCTTCCCTGGGGCCAGGGAAGCCCAGGAGGATGAAGCCTGTGATGGTGCTGGAGGTGTTAAAAATTTTCATGGGTTTGTGAGCTGTAAAAAGACCGTCAAATAATTGAATGACTGTATATACATACATGACACCACCATGGGGAATGCAATAAACACTTATGTATCAATAATTACTATTTTTGTCTAAACCTGAAATACTGTCCTGGTTTATCCAGGAAGACTAGCACTAATCTGGTCTTGCTGAAATATGTCTCTGATTGTCTAGGTTGGAAATACGATGCTGAAAATTCCATATAAACTGTGAAACCTGATGTTATGGATCTAATGTTAAGATACATGTAGCAGGAAACTTGGAAAAAGAGAAAACTTTACATTTTTTGTTCTCTCTCCTAATCACATCTTGGGAGCACCTCGAGGCAGAATGACTTTGGCTGGTTATACATTTGCATAATGACTTTATGTTTTTCTGAGTGAAAAAACCCCACCCCAACCTTTGTTAAATAATTCTGCATCTAGACTTGGTTTTGGCTATTATAGCATCTGTAAATAGAAACATGAAAAATAACTTATTTTCCATTATCTCGAATATAACATCAATTAATCAGTAATAAGTTAATTTCAAGCGTTGGCATAGTTATCCAAGGAGTCTACCAATGGTCTCTTTGGAATAGTCAAAAACAGTAAGACATCCCTGGATAAATGGCAGAGGGTACCAAGGGAGAGCTAGTTGACTATAATGTACTTTTTTGTTTGTTTTTGGAGAGCAAGAAAATGTGTGACAGGAGATCAGCAAAATGAGTAATATTTTGGAACTTTAAAATATGCAAAAGCTTCCCTCTCTGAGCCAGATCTAGTTTTGGATTTTTTATTTCTATGACACGGGTGACTCATGTGGCCAATAAAATTTACCATGATCCTGCTAGTCTATGTATTAACTTACATTGCTTTGGATCTTTTAGTGGCTTAGCTGTGGGGTGAACTGATTTTGGTTCTTGTACCATAAATTTACACTTTCTAAATGCCCTTTCCCTTTTTTTTTCCATTTTAAGGATATGTAACTATGGACTGAGATTAAGTTTCAGATACCAAATACTCATCTTTTCTGGAAATGAACTTAAACCAGACATAAATATTTAATAAATATTTCCATTATTTTACATTAGTCTCATTCAGGATGAAAATATTCAGTAAATGATCTTTTCTGAGGCAATCATTTCTCCAAATGCCCCATTTTTTGAATGGGACTGTTAACAAATGTTGGGGCCATAAGAATACATCAACTGCTAATGAATTGTAGGAGAGACTCAAAGAAAATTTGCTATAACATGTGATGATCATTTATGGACTTTAAATTCCACAATGTTAAAAAAGTCCCTTTTAGGCCTATAGGTTCACCACCAACCCAGAGGAAAGTCATTTAGTCTTCAATAGGTCAAAATAACTCATTACTAATTGTGGTTGGGCATCTCTTTCTTAAAATAATATATTTTTTATTGATTTCAAAGAGGAAGGGAGAGGGAGAGAGAGATAGAAACATCAATAATGAGAGAGAATCATTGATTAGCTGCCTCCTGCATTGTCCATTTTGGGGACCAAGGTAGCAACCTGGGCATGTCCCCTTGACCAGAATTGACTCTGGGACCCTTCAGTACACAGGCCAACATTCCATTCACTGAGCCAAACCAGTGAGGGCTGGCTGGGGCATCTTTAACCAGTGTTCTGCAGGGTGTTTCTAAATGGTTACTTTGTGTGATAATCACTTTGTCCATCATCTCAAAATATTTTTTAGCTTTGAATAGTTTAGTTAATGTTACATGTCATACTTTCTTTTAACTCACCAGCAAGATGCTTTTGTTTCTAAAATATGACATACAATTCTCTTCTCTTTGTCTTCACTGTCATCTCCCAAGTTCAAATTATCATCATTATTTCCTTGGGCTTCTGTGGCAGCATCCTAACAGAGCTCTTTGCCTCTACTTATCTCTGTACCCTCCATTTCCACACACCAGCAGAGTGTGCCTTAAAAATGAAAACAAAACAAAACCAACCCAAAACAAATGATAGTGTTAGACTTTTGAGTAAAGCCGTCCCTCTCAGAACAACTCTGTCAGAAAGTCTCACAAAGCTGTTTAAGAAATCAGGGAAGGTATTCTAGAATACAGGAATGGCCATCACCATTTTAGGCTCAATCTAATATATTTAATCAGACTGTATTGCTACTCACCTCAGGCTGGTTGAGTCATCTTTCATTGACTGCAGAGGGCGCTGTTCACACCAGTAGAGTCAACAACAATCACCTTTTTATTGTTTACTTGTTAAATTAGTTAACTCCAGAAAGGTTGTGGTAGATTATGTCATTGTGAGGAAGACATTTCCTGATAATTTAATTTTCCCTCAAAGTTCAGTACAGTAGAAATCTTGGTATGTTCATTTGTTGGCCCTCTCTCCACAGTCAGTCCAGAGATATCTGATGACAACTCAATTCTTTCCTTTAGCTAGTTTGTGAGGGGGCTGCCACATCTGTAACCCTGGGATATCTATTTCTGGAAAATACTCAAAAGTAAGGATAATTTTCAAGATTGGGATGAGTGCTAGGCAGCTGGATATAATAGGAAAAGCATTGGATTTAGAGTCAAGAGAGTTTTAAAAAACTCGTTATAGGAAATTAATTCTCAGATTTCTAAGCTATAAAATGGGCATAATTTTGCCTTTTTCAAAGGGCTGTTATAAAGATTACTAAATGAGGTAAATATTTGTGGAAGTACCTTGATAATTGCCTGACCCATGCTTAAGAAATAATGTTTATATGTATATGACCACAGCAAATTCAAAGAGAACTATCAGTAAAGACTAGTAGATTATATTTTTTTATTCTTCTAAACACTACATAACTTTATTACCTGGGTCAGCAAAGGAAATTCCAAACTGAAACTTCTCAATAGTTTCTCTTTTACTTTCATTGAGAGAAGAAATAGTCTTCTTGGCAATAATTGGAGAGGAGAAAAGAGGGGAAATGGTTCTGATAATGATCCTAGATTGTGTCTGCTGAAGAAGGGAGGCATTATAAGCACAACCTGCCAAGAAGTAAGCCCTGTTCTTCCTGGTCCTTGAGGATTCCTTTACTGCTTCCTAAAAGGAACAGTGTCAAGAGACATCTCTATGCTTGTTATTCACTTCCCTTGGGGCCTGCCTTAATTTCTGTGGGTTTTTTTTTTCTGTTCAAGTTTAAATAATGCATTTTCTTTGCTTTAAACCTCTCACAGGTAGAATGAAATATAAGCAAATAAATTGATTGGCTATTTGATGAATTTCCCTAAGTGCTTACTATGTGGTCAATGATGAATTTTACAAAACTGAAGGGGATAAAAGCAGCTCTAGATGTTTATAATGGACCTGACATTCACAACTAGGCCTCAAAATTATTATAAACTAGTCTGCCACTCTCTGGCAGACTAGTTTATGCTGTTCTGTTATTGACATAATATCATAAGTAAAATCTCAGTCAAGTTTTGTCTAGGACCATGATAAAATGAGACAAGATAAGACTACTTTATAATTTTGTCTAAGAACAGAAAAAGCAAGATAACTGTACCACCCATACACTAAATATCCTCCAGTCTTGGCTAAAATGAGTGACTGCTATTTTATTTTTATTTATTTTTAATTCTTTATTGGTTAAAGTATTACATGTTTCTCCTTTCCCCCCACTGACCTCTCCTCAGCTGCTCCCAACCCCTAGCACATGCTCTCACCCTGTTACTATCTGTGTCCACTGGTTATGCTCATATACATGCACACAAGTTCTTTGGTTGATCTCTTACTCCCTCACTCCTGCCTTCCCTCATAGGTTGTACAGTCTGTTTGATGTTTCTATGATTCTGGTTCTATCTTTTTTCATCAGTTTATGTTGTTCATTATATTCCACAAGTAAGTGAGATCATGTGATGTTTATCTTTCTCTGACTGGCTTATTTCACTTAGCATAATGCTCTCTAGTTCCATCCATGCTGCTGCAAATGGTAAGAATTTCTTCTTTTTTTACACCAGCATAATATTCCATTGTGTAGCTGTAGCATAGTTTTCTAATCCACTCATCTGCTGGTGGGAACTTAGGCTGTTTCCAAATCTTAGCTATTGTAAATTCTGCTGCTATAAACATAGGGGTGCATATATCCTTTCTGATTGGTGTTTCTGTTTTCTTGGGATATATTGCTAGAAGTGGGATTACTAGGTCAAATGAAAGCTCCATTTTTAACTTTTTGAGGAAAAGCCATACTGTTTTCCCTATGGCTGCACCTACCAGCAGTGCAAGAGGGTTCCTTTTTCTCTGCATCCTCACCAGCACTTGTCATTTGTTGATTTATTGATGATAGCCGTTCTGACAGATATGAGATGATATTTCATTGTTGTTTTGATTTGCATCTCTTGGATGATTAGTGACTTTGAGCATGTTTTCAGTATGTCTTCTGGCCTTCTGTATATACTCTTTTGAAAAGATTCTATTTTGGTCTGTTGCCCATTTTTTTATTGGATTGTTTATTTTTATTTTGTTAAGTTGTATGGGTTTCCTATAAATTTTGGAGATTAAACCCTTATCAGATATAACATTGGCAAATATGTTCTCCCACGCAGTGACTTTTCTTATTGTTTAGGTAATGATTTCTTTTGCTGTGCAAAATTTTTTATTTTGATGTAGTCTCATTTGTTTATTTTCTCCTTAGTTTCCATTGCCCTCAGAGCTGTATCAGTAAAGATATTGCTTTGACAAATATCTGCTATTTTTCTGCTTATAGCTTCTTCTAAGTTTTTTTTTTGTTTCCTGTCTTACATTTAAATCCTTTATCCATTTTGAGTTTAATTTTGTGTATGGTGTAAGTTGGTGGTCTAGTTTCATTTTTTTTGCATGTATCTGTCCAATTTTCCCTGCACCATTTATTGAAGAGACTGTCTTGACTCCATTCTATGCTCTTGCCTCTTTTGTCAAATATTAATTGAGCATAATGGCTTGGGTCGATTTCTGGGTTCTGTATTCTGTTCCATTAGTCTATGTCTGTTCTTGTGCCAGTATCAGACAGTTTTGAGAACAGTGGCTTTGTAGTATAGTTTGATACTGGTATTGGGATCCTTCCAATTTTGTTCTTCTTTTTCAAGATTGCTGCAGCTATTTGGGATCTTTTTTTTATTCCAGATGAATTTTTGGAGAGTTTGTTCTAGATCTTTGAAATATGCTGTTGGTATTTTAATGGGGATTTTGTTGAATCTATAGATTGCTTTGGGTAGTATGGACATTCTAATGATGTTGATTCTACTAACCAATGAGCTCTGTGGCAGAATTTTCCCTTAGGCTCTCCTCCATTTGCTTATGTTTTCCTCTATCTCTTTTTTCAATGTCGTGTAATTTTCTGAGTACAGGTCCTTTACCTCCTTGGTTAAATCTATTTTTTGGTATCATAATTTTTTTGTTGCAATGGCAAATGGGATTTTTTTTTTAGTTTCTCTTTCTGTGAGTTCATTACTGGTGTATAAAAAAAGCTATAGATTTCTGGGTGTTAATTTTGTATCCTGCTACATTGCCGAATTTATTCATTAGTTCTAGTGGTTTTTGATGGAATTTTTAGGGTTTTTCTATGTACAATATCATGTCATCTGCAAATAATGACAATTTTACTTCTTCTTTTCCAATTAGGATGCCTTTTATTTCTTCTTTTTGTATGATTGCTATGGCTAGCACTTCCAGTACTATGTCGAACAAGAGTGGTGAAAGTGGGCATTCCTGTCTTGTTCCTGTTCTTAGGGGAAATGGTTTTAGTTTTTGCTCATTGAATATGATGTTGGTTATAGGTTTGTCATTCAAGGCTTTTATTATGTTGAAGTATGATCCCTCTATTCTCACTTTGCTGAGAGTTTTTACCAGGAATGGTTGTTGGATTTTGTCAAATGAATCTTCTGTACCCATTGATATGGTTATGTGATTTTTGTCTCTCAATTTATTTATGTGATGTATCACATTTATTGATTTGAGGGCATTGTACCAGCCTTGCATCGCTGGAATAAATTCCACTTGGTCATAGTGTATGATCTTTCTAATGTAATTCTGGATATGATTTGCTAGTATTTTGTTGAGGATTTTAGCATCTATGTTCATCAGGGATATTGGCCTATAATTCTCTTTCTTTGTAGTGTTTTTATCTGGTTTTGAGATTAGGGTAATGCTGGCTTCATAGAAAGAGCTTGGAAGTGTGCCTTCCTCTTACATTTTTTGGAATAGTCTGAGAAGGATAGGTTTTAGTTCTTTGAATGTTTGGTAAAACTCCAATGTGAAGCCTTTTGGTCCAGGGCTTTTGTTTGCTGGAAGTTTTTTGATTACTGTTTCAATTTCATCAGTAGTTATTGTACTATTCAGTTTTTTTGACTCTTCCAGATTGGGTTTTGGAAGTCCGTATTTTACTAGGAATATGTCCATTTTGTCAAGGCTTTCTAGTTTGTTGGAGTAGAGTTGTTTGTATACTTTTTAACAATCCTTTGTATGTCTGTGGGGTCAGTTGTTACTTCACCTCTTTCATTTCTTTTTTTAAAAAAATATATTTTATTGATTTTTCACAGTGAGGAAGAGAGAGGGATAGAAAGTTAGAAACATGTGTTCACAACCAAGGTACATGCCCTTGAACCTGGGCCCTTAAGTCCATAGGCCGACACTCTATCCACTGAGCCAACTGGTTAGGGCTTCAGGATGTCTTTAATTTCTTCTTTGATCTCTTTGGTAACCCAATTATTGTTTAATAGCATGTTTATCCAGCCTCCAAGTGTTTGAATTTTTTTTATTGCTTTTAATTGTAGTTTATTTCTAATATTATGTCTTTATGGTTTGAGAAGATGCTGGATATGATTTCAATCTTCTTGAATTTGGAGAGACTTTCCTTGTGACCCAATGTGCAGTCAATCCTTGAAAATGTTCCATGTGCACTTGAGAAGAATGTATATTCTGTAGCTTTGGGGTGAAATGTTCTGAAGATGTCAATTATGTCCATCTGAGAAGAGAGTATAGAACCACCAGATAAGTTTGAGGGGAAACATCCTCAGGGCTATTCCCATTCCAGGACAGTAGGAAAGGAAAGCAGCGAGGGCCACTTCCTTGAAGAGGCCAAATATGAAGATCTTGTTCTTCATCCCTTGCTGGAAGACAGATATCCTCCTGGCTTTACAGATGACCGCATTGGCCCACTGCACCACCACAATACTGACAAAGAAAGCCATCTGGCAGGTGAATACCACAATCTTCCTCTGTTCATAGGTCCCCTGCTGCCCATAGCTGTCCTCCATGTTGTTGATCCAGCAGGTGTCCCAGTATACTTGGATGCCCAGCAGATTAACTGGGAAGAAGCCATTCTTAGCCACAACCACAAAGTAAGTGAAAAAGTCCCCCAAAGCCTAGATAATACCAATCTGCTTGTAGGCCATGCTGATCAGCTGCTTGTTCACCAGCTAGTCCATTGTGGGGTTTCTGGGCTGTCTTTTCATGATATCTCTCTCAGCTTGCTCATAAGCCAGGGAGATGGCAGGAACGATGCCCATGCCCAAGTCAATGGAGAGGATGATGACAGTCCACAACAGCAGTGGAATGTTCACAATAATAAATATCAGGAATGGGGTAATCTCTAGAATGTTACTGTCAGAGTATAGGCAATGGATTTCTTCAAGTTATCAAAGATCAGACATCCTTCCTCAACTTCCGTCACAATTTAGGCAAAGTTGTCTTCCAAGAGAATCAAGTTGGCAACTTGCTTAGACATGTCTGAGTCAGCGATCCCCATGGCAATCCTAATATCTGCCTCTTCAAAGCCGGAGATTTAACACCATCACCAGTTACAACTACCATAGGGCCCTGCTGGTGGCAGACTTCTACAATGATGGACTTCTGCTGAAGGGAGATCCTGACGAACACAATCTCTGGGGGGCATTTCAGAATGTCATCCAGCTTCTCCGATGTCATATGCTTCAGGTCAGTTCCATGGACCACGCAGGCCTTGGCATCTCTGGGGTTCACCTGGCTCACGGGAATGTTGAGGCAGACACCAATGTTTTCCATTATCTTGTTATCCTCAGAGATGATGCTGACATTTTTGGCAATGGCTTTGACTATGATGACCTTAATCCCAGTGCTCTGTCACATGTCCATAGCATTGGGGATGGCAGCCTGGGGAGGGTTGATCAAGGAGATGAGCCCCACAAAGCAGAGATTTTCCACAGGGAAATTCACATCATCCATGTGAAAATGGAATCCTGCAGGAAACTGTTCATCTGGCAGAAGAAGGTGGCAAAAACCCAACATGACTTGCCCAGGCTGTCTAGCTCCAGGTAAGGGTTCTGGAAGGTGTCCTTCAGCTCCTCCTCCAGCGGCTGCTTCTTGCCATGGAACAGGTTCAAGCTGCAGCTGTCCAGGATCCTCTCCAGGCCCCGCTTCATCACCATGTTTGGGTTCCTGTGAATGGACAACTGATGTTTGATGGTGGAGGAGAAGGGTATCTTGATGGTTTTGGGGTACCGCTCTCTCATCTTCTTCACGACCCATAGCACAGCTCGATGCACTTCGAATGCCAACTTGGAGGCTTGCTGGCTACTGCTCACTTCAGGATAGGCAGGTTTTCCTGGTTGGTCTGAAACACAGCTCTGTTACAAAGCCCCATTATTTTGGACAGGGCAAGCCAGGCAGCTGAAGACTTGTTGAAGGAGGCACTGCTCTGATTATCCGTGGTGTCAGCTTCATTGGATATGATGGCCAAATTACATGTGGACCACCCTCATCTGGTTCTGAGTCAGAGATCAAGTTCTATGGGAGCAGATGGTGGATGTGGACCCCATGGTCACCACAGCCTCTAAGTTTCTTCATTAAGCAGTTTTCTCAGGCCACACTTTTGGTTGTAAGGGTCAGAAACACTGTGACAGTGGCCAGCAGACCTTCATGCCCATTGGCTACAATAATACCAATGGAGAAGATGACGGCCTCAAGCCAGGTGTATTTGAGGATCAGTGAGAGGGTGATGAAAGACACTTAAGGGAATACGGGCACACCTGTGATGAGCTGACTAAAATGTTCAATATCTGCAGTGATGGGAGTCTGGCTGCCTCCCAGCCCAGAGGCTGGTGTGACCATTCTTCCCATTACACTGTGGTCTCCAGTGTACATGATGATGACACAGGCAGGCCTTAAACACAGTTGGTTGAAAAGAAGGCAATGTTCCTTGTCTCCAGGGGTTTTTCATTTGTGAAGCATAAAGACCTGGTCTGGAGCTCTGATTCACCAGTGAGCAAGGAGTTATCCACCTTGCAGCTACTGGCAGATATGATCCTGAGCCAGAGTCACAAAGATTTTCCCTTATATTTTCTTTTAGATATTTTTATAGTTTTAGGTTTAATAACCTATGAACCATTTGAGCTAATTTTTATGTATTTTGTGAGGTGTTGAAATATTAAAGTTTTCTTTTTGATATGGATATCTATTCCAGCACAATTTATTAAAAATGTTCTCCTTTCTACACTGAATTGCTTTTGCACCTTGGTTGAAAATCAGCTTTTCATTTATATGGTGCTATTTCTGGACTTTCTATTTGAACCATGGGTCTATTTGTTTAACTTAATGCCACATTGTTTTGATCATTATAATTTTATATAAGCTTTTAAAAATCAGATAGTGTTACTCCTCCAACTTTGTTTTGTCTAGTTTAAGTTCTTTGCATTCCCACATGAATTTGAAAATTATCTTGGCTTTCAGTCTAAGTTGGTGGCTAGGAAGATCCTGAACCCATCTCCTCCCAGGAACACATCTAATTTACTGAGGGTCAAATGAACAGTTCCTCCACAAGAGAGAGAGAAATGACACAGAAGCAGGTCACTCTGCAGCCTGCTCTAGCTCCAGCTTCCAGCCATGTGACTTCCCTCAGCTGTAGTTTTAGCTACAGCTCCTGCTAAGGTGTGGCTTGTCCCCTAGATTCCTGTAGACCACATTAGCTTCAGCTAAAGTCCAAGTGGCTTACCTCTGGGAATCTCTGCAAGTCACACCTAATCCAGTTTTAGCTCCATGTCCTGGTGTGACTTGCCCCTGGCACTACCTAAGACCTGAGCCCACTCCATTAACAATTCCAACTGGCCTGTCAAGATGGTTCCAGTGCAACCTGCCCTTGGCTCCTCTCCATTCTAGCTACCACTCCAGGCCCTGGTAAGGTTTTTCTCCTGTGACCTACACATGCTCCAGCTCCAGCTGGCCCACCAAAGAAACCCAGCACCAACATTCTACAAAGAAGTAGCTCCAACACATGGTCACTCTTTTGTTTAATTCATAGAAACAAATGTAGAGAGACAGCCAACATAAGGAGACAGAGAAATATGTCCCACATGAAAGACCAGACAAAAACCCCAGAAAAAGAACTAAATAAAACAGAAACAAGCAATCTGTTAGATAAAGAGTTCACAACACTGATTATAAGATGCTCAATCTAACAAGCAATCTGTTATATAAAGAGTTTACAACACTGGTTATAAGGATGCTCACTGAGTTCATTTACGAACTCAGAGAGAATTTCAGCAATGAGAAAGAAAACAAAAAAGAAGCAGTCCGAAATGATGAATGCAGTAACTGAAATGAAGAATACATTAGAGGACATTAACACCATATTAGATGAAGCAGAGAGTTAAATAAGAGATTTGGAAGACAAGGTAACAAAAAGCATCCACTTGGAACAGGAAAAAGAAAAAAAAATGAGGGTAGTTTAAGGGACCTCTGAGACAACATCAGGCATACTAGCATTCACATTATAGGGGTACTAGAAAGAGAAGAGAGAGAGAAAAAGTGACAGAAAAACACACAAAACCTAAAGAAATAATGAACAAAAACTTCCCCAACCTGGTAAAGGAAACAGACATTCAGGTCCAGGAAGTGCAGAGAGTCCCAAATAAAATGAACCTAAAGAGGTCCACATCAATACGCATCATGATTAAAATCCCAAAAGTTAAATCAACAAGGATTTTTTTTTAAAACTTCAAAGTTGGAAACAAACAATCAAACTTAAACTATATATCAAATGGGTAAAAATCATCTTAAAGAAAAGTGAAAAAGAACAAGTCCAAGTAAATTTTAGCTATAGTACTTTCACCCTACTCAGTCTGAAGATGAAAAAACCAAAAGAACTCCAAAGAAAACTTTAATTTAGCTTAATAAGTTAGTAGGTTTATTGTTAATATTGGTATGGGTATAAGAATTCTGAAACAAGTCTATGTGCGTTATATAATTGAGAAAAGGAGTAAATCTATTTTCTTAGGAGTCAGGCTCTCATGGTGAGAGAAAGGAACAATAAATATAAAATGGTGAAAGAAAAGAATAATATGAAATGGCTATTTTCCCAAGTCTGTCCACTGAAAGTACATAAGCAATTACACCTTAGTGGCTACAAACACACCCAGTGATCTCAGGTTCAAATATCACTCTCCATGAAAAAGAAAAGGGGACCTTCACAAAATGGCTGAATCCAGGGTGGGTTTGGGACAGTAAGCCTGGACCACCCTGTGACTGAAGTAATAATTTTCTAAAAAAATTAAAGGCATAGAAGCCAGCTGAAAGGAGCTTCCAGTGGCCAAATCTGGGGCAATCTGAAACTCAAAATAAGTAATAATAATAATGAGTTTTAACCCACTGAATGAAATTAGAACCATGGATCTATATTAACAAAAGTAGAAGAAGGAAAGACCCTTACAGTAAAATGTTAACTAATAAGTACAGAAGGGATGATAGAGTTTAAAAACCGCTATCTGGCAATCCTTAAAGTAATGTACTAGTACTGTAAGGATAGTCACATAACTTCAAACAATCTCCCCAGAGGTTAGTTGTTAATTATAGATGGGAAAATAGTAACTTTACATTAGAGAAAGTTGGAGGAGATGTCCAGGATTTGGTGATGGAGCTAACATCACCAATATGGGAACAAGTCACAATTGCCTGCCACCTGATAGGATCAATGAGGAGAATACAGCATCATTTTGGGGGTATGCTTGCCAACTCTGCATAACCTGAATCTAATGAAGTATCAGATGAACTAAATTGAAGGACATTTTACAAAATAACTGGCTCCATCTTTTCAAAATGTCAAAGCTAAAGGATAAAAAAAGACTAAGATTGATTCAGATGAAGGCTAAAGAGACATGACAAACTGAAATGTAATAAGTGATCTTGGATTAAATGCTATCTCTCAAAAATTCTTACTACAGAAGATAAGTAAAACAATGGGTGAAATCTGATTAAAGTCTTTGTGTTGGAAAACAAACAAACAAACAAGCACAAGCAAAATCAGCTTGCCAAAAGTTCATTTTATTTTTAGATCTGAATAAAACTTCATTGCATCTGTATTCCAAAATTTTATCCATTTATTCACTTAGGTTGTTTCCATGTCTTGTCTACTGTAAATAATGCTTCTTCATAGCATTTACTGTTTCTCTCTCTTTTTTATTTTATTTTACAAAAGCCATTCTTATCATGTTTTAGGTAATATCTCATTATGGTTTTTATTTGCATTTCCCAGATGATTAGTGACGTTGAGCATTTTTTTTCCTATATCTGTTGGCCATTTGCATATCTTCTTTGGAAAATGAATTTTCAGGTCCTTTGCCCATTTTTAATAAGGTTATTTGTTTATTTTTGCTATTGAGTTATAGGGTTTATTTATATATTTTGGGATGGACCCCTTATTAGAGATGATTTGCAATTATTCTCCCATTACAGAGGCTGCCTTTAATTTTGCTTGTTGTTTCCTTTGCTATAGTTTGATGTAGTTTTCCCGACTCCCATCTTTTTTTATGTTTGTTGCTTGTGATTTAAAAAAAAAAAGATGTTTTTATTGATTTCAGAGAGAGGAGGGGAGAAGGAGAGAGAGACAGAAACATCAATGATGAAAGAATCATTGGTGGGCTGCCTCCTGCACACCCCATACTGAGGATTGAGCCTGAAACCTGGGCATGAATCTGACCAGGAATTGAACTCTGGCTTTCTGGTTCATGGGCTGATGCTCAACGCTGAGCCACACTGGCCAGGTAGTTGCTTGTGATTTTGATATCATGTCAAGCAACTTTCTCCTTTATTTAATTCTTGGGGTTTATAGTTTTAGGCCTTACATGTAAGTCTTTAACTTATTTTGAATTAATTTTGATATAAGATATTCCAATTTTATTCTTTTGCAAGTTGCTATTTATTTTTTTAACACTGTTTATTAATGAGACTACTCTTTTTTCATTGTGCATTCTTTGCATATTTGTCATGATCAGCTTATCACATAAGTGTGGGTTTTACATTGGTCTATTTTTATGCTAGTGACACTCTTTTGATTGATACAGCTTTGTAGTAGAGTTTGATATAACCACATGTGATACTTCAGCTTTGTTCTTGTTTTTTTTTTTTTTTTTTTTTTTTTGCTAGACAATTTATTGTTATTTTTGTTTCTTCACCTCCATTGACCTCTTTCACGTTGACCCCACCCTCAACTTTGTTCTTTTTTCTCAAGATTGTTTTGGTTGTTCAAGATTTTCTGTGGTTTATTACAAATTTTAAGATGATTTTTTTCTATTTTTGTAAAAAATGCCATTGGAATTTTGATTGGGATTGTATTGAATCTATAGATTGCTTTAGAGTGTTATAGACATTTTAATAATATTAATTCTTCCAATCTACCAAAACAAAATAAGTTTCTATTTTTTGCCTCTTCTTCAGTTTCTTTCATCAATGTCTCATCATTTTTAGTGTACAGATTTTCACTTTCTTGGTTAAATTTACTCCTATGTATTTTTTATGTTAATTTTTTTTGGTAGTATGCTGTTAGTGTATAAAAACACAACTGGTTTTTGTATCTTTATTTTGTACTCCTGAACCTTATTGAAGTAGTTTTTAGTTCTAACAATTTTTGGTGGAATATTTAGGGTGTTTTTAAACATTTTATTTATTTACTTATTTTTATAAGATCATGTCATCTGCAACCAATACAGTTTTATTTATTTCTTTCAAATTTGGATGCTTTTTATTTCTTCTTATTTAATTGCTCTAGCTAGGACTTCCAGGATTAGGTTGGATAAGAATACCGAGAACTGACACTTGTCTTGTTCCTGAATATAAAGGAAGAGCTCCCAGCTTTCACCTTTGAGTATGATGTTAGCTGTGGGCTTATCTCATGGCCTTTATTATGTTGAGGTATGTTTCTGTTATACCTAACTTGTTAAAAGTTTTTAAAAAATCATGCAGGATTAAATTTTCTGTCAAATACATTTCTGCATTTACTGAGAGGACTATATGATTTTTCTTCATCAGTTTGTCAATGTGAAGAATCATAATTATTGACTTGCACATGAAAACCCTCATTTTATCCCAGAGATAGATCTCACTTGATCATGTTGTGTGATCCTTTTAATATGCTGTTGAATTCCATTTGTTAGTATTTTGTTGAGGAGTTTTACATTTATATTCATCAAAGATATTGACCTGTAATTTTCTAGCTGTTTTAATATTATATTTCTAAGTATACGTGTGTGCTTATTTTGCATTTTGTTCTTTGACCTTCTTGGATCTATAATTTGGTGACTGTTATTAATTTTTGAGAATTCTTGGTCATTATTTCCTCAAATATTTCTTCTTCTCTGAGCAAATATGTTGAGATGTTGTACACGGAACAATAACAGAATCATCAGAAATAAATGTTTGGATAGATAGTAATGTTCCATTTCTTTTAAGCTTTTAATAGTGACCATATCATTTGTCAGTCTGAAACAGGGAGAGGAGTAGAATAGTTTTGAGTCTAATTCTACTTTCATTATCTTATGTAACACATTCTAAAAAATGTTTTTTCAGAAATATGAAGATGCAGTATAGCTCTCACTCTACTGGTATAAGCAGAGTATGACTTTTCTTTTACTTCTTCTTGGGTAATCAATTTATGGTTGAGACGGAGGCAGCTTTAGAGCAGTTGTTCCTTCCACTTAGCACTTACTCTTGTTCTAAAAAATAATTACTATACACTTGTTCTAAAAATAATTACTATAACATGTACCCAAGAAGCAAATAATCTAGGGCAAATTCTCTTTGTTGTCAGTGCCTCAGTTTCCTTATCTTTAAGATGATAATAATAATGTTATTTACTTTATTTTGTTGTTACAAAGTCTGGCATATTTTTAATATAAAATAAGCATTTACTATTATTAATGAGGAAGAGAATAATACAGCTCAGAGAAACAATGGGTAGCAACTATGCAATAGTATTACTTGCTAAGCCTATATATTTGCAAAGAGTATCAAACCTGAGGTTACTCCATGATGATTAAGACAAAGCAAGAGCATTTTTTAATGAGGTATGAAGAAAGGTGAAAAGAAGGATGCTCTACCACCACAAAAATAATTGAACATCACCTTTCCCCTGCTAATGTGAGTGACTACTGGTTATTTACTATTGACCACTCTTGTCTTGTTTCATTCTTTCCACCTCCAAGATAAAAATGACTAAGATGCCAATCACTGAACTTCCCATTTCATGACAGCACCCTATCTAAAACGGACTCATGTTTCCTTGAACTTTACCTCAAATCACATAATGCATGTTACATAACACAAGTCTAACACTGCTTCAAGTTCTTATTGAGTTTTACCATGACTCATTTGGGATATTCTCTCTTGCTGCAGAAAACCAGTGAATACCATTACTACCGCTACCATTATCACTAATATCTTCTTAAGATAAACTCATCGTCTTGTTGAGAAGGAGACAGTTTGAGAGCAGTTGTTTTTCTCTTTCCTATGCATAATCTTCCAAAAATAAGAATGTAAAAAAACATTCAAATGAGTCTTACTTATCTTGGATATAAATTTTTTTTGGCAAAGCAATGACTATTATATTTGTGTTCTAACATGTTTGATTGCTATTTAATATTCAGTTTGGTTGACTTGCACCAAGATGGCTTTTGAAAAGAAAAGGGATGTGGGTATAGTCTTAGTCTGTGCTATTATAGAGTTTAGAAATTCCTAAATTTGAATGCAGTGGTTCCCAACCTTCTCTGTGTACAAAAGTCTCCTTGACAGCTTTTCAAAACACCTGAGTCAACTGGTTGAGACCACTGTTCAGGTGGAGGTCAGTGTCAGTAGAAAATCCTACATGTGGGATGATTACTGTGAGCCTTCTAGAGAACCTATTGTAGATCAGCTTTCCAACTGTAATGTGCATAATAATCTACTGAAAATAAAAAGCAGATTCTGCAAATAGGTCTGAAATAGGACCCTGAAATCCCACCATCTAAAAGTTCCCTAGTGGGATCGCTTTGTAAAGTATATGATTGTCCAACCACTGTGCTGTATACCAGAAACTAATACAAAATAATTTTGGATGTAAACTGTAATTGAAAAATAAAATTAAAAAATGAAGAAAAATAGTTTTTAATAAAAATAAATGTTTCCTAGTGATACCTGGCTAATGACTGCCAAACCATATTTCAGTGATAAGGGTTGCATAACATGTTTTAAAATGTGCAGTAGTGGAAGTATGGTTAGTAAGGAGAAAACAAAATAAAGTAGTTACCTTATTAGGTAAAAAGGATTGGTGAAGAGCAGGAAGTAGATAATTTCTTAGACATTAATTTTCATCTGGTGAGACTTTCCATTGATTGGATTATCATGTAATTACTGGTTCAACCAATTCAGGTCAATCTCACATTTTTCTAGGAAAGATTTTTTTCATTTCAACCATAGGACATATAAAATACAGATTGTTAACAAAATTTGCTTAGCTTCTTTATATATTGTCCTGAATGTCAGGAATGATAGTCTAGTGAGGAAATATGAATAGTATATATATATTTTTATTTAAATGGATATTATTGACATTTTTGTGCTAGGTTATGGGAATATAGAAATTAATAAAGCATAGTCTCTGCTTTTAAGAAAAATACAGTCTAATAAGAATGGGGAAGCATATGGAGACGGATTTGTGAACTATAATACAAGAAAGAAGGAAGGACATGTTAAATAGAAGTATAAGTAATGTGCTATGGGAAAGTCAATTAATTCTGCCCAAGGAAAGATTTCATTAGTGTCCTGGCACTTAGAATTTTGAAATGGCTCCTTCAAAAAGTTCACACCCATTTTCCAATTTTTAAATTGTTCACTGACAGGGGGCTAACAGTTTTAATTCATTGGGGAACAAGTCACTAAGTTATAGATCAATTTCAGGAACCTCTTAGAACTTTCTTTAAGGCATCCTTCATTTCTTTATTCCGAAGGCTGTAGATCATGGGGTTGAAAAAAGGGGTCAAAACTGAGTAGAACAAAGTTGTGAACTTCTGCATGCTCTCTGCTTGTCCTGTCCCTGGGTTTACATATGTCATCATCACAGAACCATAGAATAAAAACACAACAGCCAGGTGTGAGGAGCAGGTGGAGAAGGCCTTCTTCCGGCCAGCAACCGAGGGGACCTGGATTACGGCCCTCAGCACCAGGGTATAGGAACCAATAATGTAGAAAAAGGTGGCAAATATGAGGAGGGAGCTCATGGTGCCACACATCAGAACAGTCCCTGGAATTGGGGCACAGGTTGAAGCCAGGGCAAGCAGAGGACCCAGGTCACACAGAAAGTCATCAATCACATTCTGGCCACAAAATGGTAGCTTTGTGACGAATATCACCGGAATCAGAAACCAGAGGAAACCATACACCCAGCAGAAAATAACCAGGCTGCTGCAGAACTTAATAGTCATGATGGTGGGGTAGTGCAGGGGGCGGCAGATGGCCAGGAACCGGTCGTAGGCCATGATGGAGAGAAATAAGCATTCGGTTGTGCCTAGTGAGAAGAAGAAGTACAACTGGAGCAAGCACCGGGCAAAGGAGATGGTTTTGGTCTTGGAGAGGAAGTTGGCCAGCATGTTGGGCACATCCGAGTTGACATAGCAGATCTCCAGGAAGGAGAAGTTAGCTAGCAGAATGTACATCGGGGTGTGGAGCCGGTGGTCCCAGCTCACTGCACAAACGATGGCCATGTTTCCAAAAAGGGTCAGGATGTAAGTCACGAAGAATATGGAAAACAGGAGGATCTGTATTTCCCAGCGGCAAGGGAAGCCCAGGAGAATGAACTCACTCAGAGGGTGAGAGATGTTACTGGGCTCTGAGGTCATTTTTTTCCATCCTGTGCGGATTACAACAGAAATTACATTTACAAAGAGAGTTTTGCCTCCTGATTCTTCCCCAGGAGAGTGAGCACATTTTCCTGCTTCATAGGGGAAGTGGCCTAGACCAGAGGTTTCTGTTTTTGATTGGGCACCCCAATACTACAGTTGTTGAGTACACTCTCTTATATGTGACTATTTGCTTTTAAACTGTATACAAACTACTATCAAACACTATAGTAAATATTGGTAAATATTTTGAAAAAAACTTTCTCAGGATTAAAATAAAAATAGGAATTCAGATACTTCCTTCCTATATCCTTCATTGGGTTTCCTGGTACACCCAACTTTGAAGAACATTGGTCTAAACCAGTGGTCAACAAACTCATTAGTCAACAGAGCCAAATATCAACAGTGCAACAATTGAAATTTCTTTTGAGAGCCAAATTTTTTAAACTTAAACTTCTTCTAATGCCACTTCTTCAAAATAGACTAGTCCAGGCCGTGGTATTTGTGGAAGAGCCACATTCAAGGAGCCAAAGAGCTGCATGTGGCTCTCAAGCCGCAGTTTACTGACCACGGGTCTATACAATACAGATAGGTGGCTGGCTAAGGCTAAATTGAGATGTAAATAGCGGAAAAAAGGGTGACATCTGTAATGAGATGTAAACTTTAACATGGGCAATTTAATTCTAAAATAACTAGAACTGACAAATATACTGAACAAAACAGTAATATCAGGTAAGTGACATAAAGGAGGGAGCATGAAGCTCAATAGCCAGGCTTCTGGCTGAGCAGTGCTCCCCCTGTCGGAGCACACTGACCACCAAGGGGCAGCTCATGCGTTGAGGGTCTGCTCCCTGGTGCTCAGTGCATGTCATAGTGACCAGTTGTTCCACAGTGTGGTCAATTTGCATATTAGCCTTTTATTATATAGTATTTTATGTTATTACTTGATACTAGTTTACTAACTATCCCTTGTTAATCTTTATAAATTAAGCTAATTTCAAAATGCCAGTGAATGTTTTTGTTTGTGGAATTTTAGTCATGTGACAGGCTAAGTACATGTATGTATGTGTGTGTATGAATAGGAGGGCACTCCTTAGTCCTTGCAAACCACACCCATTACAACTTCCTAATAAGCTTCCTGTTAAGACAATTGTTACCCATTAAACACACCAGAGTGCTTGTGTTATTCTGTATAGACTGCCTTCCTTGTAGGGATTACCATTATCGTTTTAAATGATCATTATTCACAGTGGCCATGACATAGAAACAACTGAAGTGTCCTTTGATAGATGAGTGGATAAAGATGTGTTACATATATACAATGGATTAGTACTCAGCCATAAGAAAAGATTAAATACTGCCGTTTGAGACAGCATAGATGGACCTTGAGAATATCATGCTAAGAAAAATAAGTCAGACAGAAAAAGTTGAGAACTATATGATTTCACTCATATGTAGGATATAAAACTGAAAGTAACACATGAACAAATAAGAAAAACAAAGACTAATAGACACAGACAACAGTATGGTGGTTCCCAAAGGGACAGAGGGTAGGAGAGTTAAGGGTAAAGGGGGTCAAAGTCAAATATATGGTGATAGAAGAAGATTTGACTTTAAGTGGTGGGCACACAATGCGATATATAGATAATGTATCATAGATATGCATACTTGAAACCTATAAAATCTTAATAACCAATGTTTCCCCAATCCTATTTAATAAAAGCCTAATGACTGGTGGAATGAACGGTCACTATGACGTGCACTAACTACCAGAGGGCAGATGCTCAATGCAGGAGCTGCCCCAGGCCAGCTAAGGTGGGTGCCAGCAAGGCCCCCTCCCTGATTACACCCACCGATTGCCCCACAGAGGAAGGTGACCAGTAGCAGCGGTGGGGGCCAGGGTTGGTAAGTGGGTGGTGCCAGGCTGGCCAAGGCAGGTGCCAGCGGGGGGCCTTCCCAATTGCCTCACTGGTCACTCCACAGATCAGCCCTGATAGCCGGCCAGGCATGCCTAGGGGCTCTACCTGTGCACGAATTTCATGCACTAGGCCTCTAACAAATTTAGTAAAAAAAATAAATGATAGGATTATGTCCCTGATAGTTACACTGTAGGTTGTATTAAGGCCACCTAGTATGATGGCCTCATGCTTCCTGTGTGATCCTTTCCCACACTTCACCCCAACCCTCCACACACCTGTGGATTTCTTGGGAAGTGAAGACCAGACTGTGCTCAAATGATCATAACAGAGGAGCACCAATAGATACTATTTCAACACAGGCAGCCTTCTGGAAGTCAGGTTTTTGGTGCAACCGTTTTCTCTTCCTGGTGTTCTTTGATTTTGTGGTTTATTCAGCCCTGGAGAAAGCCTATTTTGAATAAAGAGGAATAGAGAGAAGTGTTTCTGAAATATAGGCTTTGGCCTAGGCAAAAGTTTAATCTAGATAACGTTTGGAATATGGGTTTACATCTTTGTTTCACCTCTGCCCCCCTGTCACAACCAACCCCCCCTCCCCCCAACCCCAGCTTTCCCATTTTTAAGTGCTCAGAGTTCACATTCTCTGTTCAGGCTTTCTTATCTGGGAGAAAAATACAATAAACACATGCATAGGCTTAAATCCAGCATCTGTGAAGATTTGGGCAGTAGCACACTCACCAAATTTATTGGAGCGGCATTTAGTGGAGGAAACTTGTAGACCTGACACAGGTTGCAGGTCCCTTTTGCTCATTGTAACTATAATCACAAACAGAGATCTAGGATACTCCATTTCAAGAGGACACCCCAACCTTTGAACTGTGTCATTAGGGAAGTGCTAACCTTCTCCCTTAACCCTCTTTTGTCCTGTTCCCAGGCTCAGAGCTTGTGGCTGGGGGAAAGGGAACACCAGCTCTTCTCCTGGTGTGATTGGGGGTTATGATTCAAGCTTTGCAGCTACAGTTGTAGGAAATGAAAAAGCTAATAGCAAGATTCTTTATATCAGCCATGTGACAGAAAATAATTGCCTTAAACCCTGGGCAACAGTTGCTCCATTTCTACGGAGGTTAACAGGAGGCAACTTCCTCTTTGGGAGGGCAGTTTGAAAGGAATTAGCTTTGAACAAATTAATCCTTATGTCTAACATGTATTTTGTTTTGGGAGGGAGTTTTCTTAATTACTCAGTAGGGGAACAATAGAATTATGGCTTCTATTTTATACATGAAGAGATTAAAAACTCAAAGAGGTTAAACCAAACCAGTGAGTGACAGGCTCAAGACAAGATTCCATGATTTTTGGCTCCTACTTTACAGATTTTTATTTATTTAATTAATTAATTTATTTTTACCACTTTAGAGGATCTCCGGCATAAATGTCTCCCATTCCAGGGAAAAAGTTCATTGGATTAATACAGTGAGTAATTATAGCTAGTGTGACAGGCATTACCACATCATTTGAGGGGAAGAAGGTGAGGTCTTTCTAGCACCCCTCAATCATACCATTTAGGTAGAATTATGTTCTTTTCATTTTTATATGGCTATCTTATTTTTTAAAATAAGTTATAATATATATATCAAGAGCTTAACTGAATGTATTCCTAAGTATGGTCATGAAATGGCATCAACTGACCATCGAAAATGAGATGTTAAAGGTGTTATTTCATGGCAGTAATTAAAAAAGAGAGGTGCTCCCTCTCAAATAAACTGACGTGAGAAGGGCAGAGAGGCAGCTAAATGTAGAGTTATTTTACACTTACCTGACCTTTGTGATCTGCCATAAACTGAGGCAAATTACCTTTCATCCATTTACACAAAATCAAGATAAATGAAGTAAAAATAAAAAGAAGGTTTAAAAATAGAGAAAATAAACTAGGAAGCAATGATAGTTGTTGAGGAGAAATGGAAAAGGCATACAGCCACATATTTCCTTACATTCTAAGATGTTATAATTCTATTTGTTGGAGCCTTTGATTTATCATATTTTCATCATTTAAGAATTTTTCACCAGTTAGATGCTATTTCATTTCTACCACTGCTTTCCTGAATCTTTATTTTCCAGTTGTTTTTGTAGCATAAAGGACAATTGATTCAATGTGTTGTGTCCTAAGGACTCATTTAAGGGAATAGTTGAGTTCTGTTCTCCTGTACTCTGGAGGAAATAAAAAATCTGTCAAATCAAGCCTTCTGTTTCTTGGAATAATGTATTATTCATATTCATTAGCCTCAGACATACCATGAATTAGAATAGATATACAAAATCACATTTTCTTACTGATCTGAATTCCCTGAATCTTGGAGCAGGAAGAGATTTAAGGGTTCTCTAGCCTCTCCTTCAACCAGCTGTAAGACCCTGTCTCTTCTACCTTGTTGCTATTTGGTTATCTAGCTTCTGCTGGAATAATCCATGACAAATTGCTCATGAAAGGCAAAACAACTTTCATTTTTAGAAGTTGTAATAAACTTCCTTGTTTTCTCTTACATTCCTGGGTAATTTTGCCATCTTGATTTATCCTGTTGGTCTTACTTCAGGGAAGAAAGGTTAACAATATGTGACCATCATATGCACAGATTCTATTAGGATTTTGAACATACATTCTCTTTCTTACTCTTCCAACACTTACAGAAGTAGTGATTGATCCATATGAAAGTCACAAGTAGCAGAGCTAGGCATATTTGAGTTCTTTCAACCACATTATACTGATTGCTCAGAGTAAGTCTACACAGTAGCATTTAAAAAATATTTGAGTAACTTTAAACAGGCTGTCAAACCTCAGAGGAAAAGCAGGGGAGGTTTTGGAGGGGGAAGAGATCAACAAATGAACTCATATATGCATATGCATAACCCATAGACACAGACAATAGGGTGGTGAAGGCCTAAAGGGTGGGTGGGAGGGGATGGGAGAGGTCAATGGGGGAAAAGGGGACACATGTAATACTTTCAACAATAAAGATTAAAAAATGTATTTAAGGAAGGTCCACATGGGTTTTTTTGAATCTTCTCTATTTACACCAAGCACTCTTGGTTTCTTCAACTGAATATGACATACTTCCAGGGTGCTCACCATCCTAGTTGCCTTCTTGTGATTGCTATATTCTTTTTAAGATGTGATCTTACTAAAACTAAACACTATATTCTTCATACTGTGACTGACACAGTGTACAGTGGTCTTCTAGTAATCTCTAGAAAGTCATGCCGACTTTAGTTAACATTGGCAGTAACTTTATACATTTACTTTTATTGTATTTTCATTTTACCAAAGCCCTTAGAGTTTGTTGGTCCCATCTGATGGTTGTGTCATTAATTTTTTTAAGTGAGGGAGGTTAATGACTGAATTCCACCAAGTGTTTCAGTCTATTAAGATCTTAATACTTTCAAATATTACCTCTATTTTTATTGCCTATATATTTAATAAAATTTCTTGCATGTTTCACTTACATTTTTGATTAAAATATCATGTAGAGCATGAGAAAATATTTTTCAGATCTCTTAAAACTTTTTTTAGTTAATACCTATTATTACCAATAATTGTAGAAAGATGACTAAGCTAAAAATAGATAAATAATACAAAGGTGATGAAAATGATCTTGTATTTATGTAAAGTATAATTCTTCAGTTTTTCCCCATTTCTTTATTGAGTTTTCTTATTCAGGTATTAATCCAGTGAAAAGCTCACTAAATTCCTTAGAGAAACTCATTCTTTCTTTATAATCACTTTATTTCACTTGTCTCCTAGTATGTTTATCTCTTTCTTTCTCTCTATCCAGTTATTTATTTCTTTAGTTACTTCTAAGATGACAACATGACTTTGGATTTCTGACCCTTGAAAATTTAAGAACTGGCTACAATACTACCCATCTTATATAGTTTTAGTACTTATATCATTAAAGAGTATTTCATAACATTTTTGGTAAAATATTTTAAAATAACAGCATTAACTTTTTTATTACTGATCATCATGAATTTAAGTTCATTTTCTACTAACTGTCATTTAGCCACCATTTATTAAACATTAATGTGGTAGGTACAGTCTTTTCAAGCTTATCTTCTAAACTTCGTAGCTGATTGCTGGCCTAAAGCATTTTGAGAACTGAGTGAAAGTTTATGGAAGGCCTACTGTATTCTTGTTTACTTTTCAATGCAAGGGATGTTTAAAGATGTATATTTATATTCCTGCAAGATGACATGTCTTCATTAGAAATATTCTTCTTAGTAAAGTGAAGGGACATTTTAAGAAGTGAATATGAAATCCTAGTGTAAATTGTGGGAGCTAAGTTTATATGACCTCTATATTTCTTGATGAAAGTTGATAATTTGAGTTTGAAAAGTATAATTCAAACAAAGTATAATTTGTTTTTCGAATGAGCACAGATAAATCATCATGATAGCAGTGTTGGTAAAGGTGCAATGAAATGATATTCAGAAGAAGTGTTGGAGATGATATAAACTCAAATTTTTTTTTTCTGGCAGACAATTTGGAAATACCCAGATCTTTAAAACATTTATACCCATTAAGTAACAATCAGAGGCCTAGAAAAATGATAAGCAAGTTCCTCACTATTTGTGTCATGATTGACTTACCATGCAGGTTACCATCTCCTCTTTACATGTCAATGAAGTCAGCCTCTGTGCCAGCGTTGAGAAGAAAGGGAAAATTTCCAACAGGGCATCTAAAGGCTGTATTATACTTTTGGGTGACCAACACCATTTCATATTCCTAGGACAGGAATCAGAAGGTAAGTTTAAAAATTCAAATGCAGTGCTGTGAGAAATAATAGCCTCCACTTTATGGAGAGGATTTGTGTTGTTACTTCTTTCCCAGTGGGAGGTGTCACAGCTTCAGTTTACTTTTCTTCCCTACAAGAAAAAAAAGGGAAAATGATATTAGCTTCCAATTTGGCTTTTACTTTCCTTCAGTAAGTTTTATTTTAAAGAGCACCCTGTAGTTTAGAATAAAGGTCACAAAACCCATGGCAGATAGTAGAAAGGATGAAATGAAGACAATATAATAATAATAATAATAATAATTTTGCCTTTAAGTTGACAAAATTTAAAAGTAATAGTTTCTTTTTCAACTAGAAAGGCACTTGATCAAACTTACATTCCCACACTCAAAATATAACACATGTTTTTCTTTGCCCATAGTCATGAAATATTGGTACCTGCCCTTTGTTGGAGTTGATTCAGTCACTGATTAGGAACAAGAAACTGTCTGCAGATAAGCCTTCCCCTGCTCTTCACTTTCTCTGGATCTCAGAGTTCTGTCCCTGGGGCAATGCACTTGGGGAAAATTTTTTTAAAGTTGGAAAAGATGTTTTCCTCTCCAGCAATAATGAGAATGAAAGCCTGGATTCTCCACTTGTCCCCAGTGAAACTGTTGCTGGACCATAGCCAACTTTCCTAAAGGGACTCTTTGTGGAGATTCTCTCAGCTGGATGGACATTATTACCCCAGGGACCCAGCTTTGGATGAGTTAATTCAAACATCTGATAAAACCTTTTTTTCACATTAGACCAAAGATTCTATTCCATTTGCACTGTTCATTTGGCATGCAATTCCAAGCCTCTCTCTGATTAAAGAACACCTATATTGTTTATTCTAGCTGCCCACCCCCTTTTTTTGCATTTCTAAAATGCTATGTGTGTATATATATATATATATGTGTGTGTGTGTGTGTGTGTATATATATATATATATATATATATATATAATTAAAAATGTTTTTTATTGTCTAAAGTTTTACATATGTCTCCTTTTCCCCCCATTGGACCCCCGCCCCCGCAACCACAGCCATTCCGACCCCGGACAAGCCCCCACCGTTCCAGTGTCTGTGTCCATTGGTTATGCTAATATGCATGCATACAAGTCCTTTGGTCGCTCTCTAACCTCGCCACTCCCCTGCCATTTGTCTCTGGATCTATTCTTGTTCATAAAATTATGTTGTTCCTAGCTGCCCTTTTACTTTGCCTTTTACAAATATAAGTAGTTAATATTTATTAAAAGCTTATTACTTACCAGTCAGTAAGATAAGTAACTTTTATAAATAAGCTCATTTAACTTCCATAATAATTTAATATGTTAGATATTACTATGATTTTTAATTTATAGGTAAAGCTATTGAAGCATAGATAAATTATTTGTTCAAAGTTTCACATCTTATAAATGGGAATGAAAATATATGAATGTAGTTGTTTCTGAGAGCAGAGCTTGAGTTCTCAAATACTAAACTACCCTGAATCTTTACTTGGCAGTGAAGGAAAACATTACTTATTGATAATTCATCTCATGCCAGCCATCATGGCAAATTCTTTCATAAAAATCTTTTTATTTAATTATTGCAATACCCCGTGTGCCAGGTGATCACTGCTATAATTTTAAAAATTCTGATTATCAAAGTAATATGTGTTAAAACAAAGTTTAGAAGATTCAGAAGAGTTAAGGGAGCTAAAACTTAGTGAAAATTTTATGAAGTAGATAGAAATTCGTGTAAAAACTTGGCATATTTCCTGTGGTCTTTCTTATTCTAACACTTTGTCTTTAAACATATAAGGTCAGAAGATTTCTGGTCAAGATGGCAGTGTAGATAAACATGATACTTGCCTCCTCTTCCATCCACATCAAAATTACAACTAAACTACAGAACAACCATCATTCAGAATCACTTGTAATTAAGCTGACTGGAAGTCCTGCAACTGTGAAATTAAAGAAGAAGCCACGTTAGTGCAGAGGCACAAAAAGGCTGTTTCCATACCCAGGTGTGGCAGATAAAAAACTCATTCTTCTGAGGAATGAGTGATCCCAGTTCCACACCAGACATCCCAGATCAGGGTTCCAGTGCCAGGAAGAGAAGTCCCAATAACGTCTGGCTGTAAAAACCAACATGGGTTGAGGAGGGAGGCTGAGGCTGCTGGATTCCCAGGCAGTTTCTTATAAAGAGCCTGCACATGGACTCACTTGAACTCATTCCCTCTAAGCTCCAGTGCAGGGGCAGTAGCTTGAAAGGCACAAAAGACATATGGGGAAGAATTAAATTGTTTGGCATCAGGGCAAGAACTAGAGGGGCAACTTTTTTTCCCCAGACAGAAATGTTGGCAGAGGCCATTGTTATTTTGATGAGCCCTTCCTCCACAGAACTAGTAGATGGATGCCATAATCTGAGATTCTATCAACCTGGCTCACACTGCCCACCCCGGTAATTCCTTGAAGTCCTGCTTCACCAAACTTTCAGGTCCACTTTAGCTGTTTCTGGTAGCTTCACTATAGGAATGGTCTGTCTTCGCTCAGGCTTCAAATTATCCTAAAATATCTCAAACAAGAAGCATCTTGCCTCAGCAAACCCCATACTTCTCATTAAGTGGTTCCAGGTCCAGCACTAGTAGCACTTGACCTTGCCTGGACACCTCCAAACCCAGTACAAGAAACAGCCATCTGCATATCTCTTTGCATCTTATGACTGGTGGTCCAAGGAAGAACACAGGTTGTAGCTGGCCTAGGCCTACACCTCTTGGAAGGCCACATAGCCAGCATGACCAGTAAACAGCTTTAGACCACATCAAAGCACCACCACCCAAACACCTCCACAAGCAATAAATACACTTAAGGAGTGGACTCAGTGAGTACCAGAGCCCTGCTGAAGTAAATATTACTCTGTGTAGTGGGCTCCTACACAGTTGATCTTCCAAGATGGTTGGAGGTCAGTGACCTGTGGTCACAGCCAGGCCTTGTAGCTGATCAGCCTGAGTAAATCCCTTCCATTGATGTGCCAACAGAAATCATGACTCAATTATAACAGAAGGATGTTCAACCCACACAGGGGTTGCATCTTCAGTGCCCCGTTGTGGTGATCAGGGAGACTGTGCCATTGTACCCTATATATAGGACACCTACTACATTAGGCCATGCTACCAAGCCTAGGAGACATAGCAGCTTGACATCACACATAGAAACAAACACAAGGGGGCAGTCAAAATGAGGAGATAAAGAAACATGTCTCAAATTAAAGAACAGAACAAAACTCCAGAAAAAGACTGAAACAAAATGAGACAAGCAACCTACTGGATGCAGAGTTCAAAACATTAGTTATAAAATTGCTCAGTTGAACTTAATAAGGATCTCAACAGCATAAAAAAGAATCAGGCAGAATAAAGGATGCACTAGCTAGACCACATCAAAGCACCACCACCCAAACACCGCCACAAGCAATAAATACACTTAAGGAGTGGACTCAGTGAGTACCAGAGCCCTGAAATAAAGAATAATGTAAAAGGAATCAACAGTAGAGCAGGTGAAGCCAAGAATCAAACCATCAATTTGGAATACAAGAAAGCATAAAACATCCAATCAGAACAGCAAAAAGAAAAAAGAACCAAAGAAATGAGGATAATGTAAAGAGCCTCTGGGACAACTTCAAGCGTACCAACATTCACATCATGGGGGTACCAGAAGGAGAAAAGACAGAGCAAGAAATTGAAAACCTATTTGAAAAAATGATGACAGAGCTCAGCTGGTGTGGCTAAGTGGTTGAGCATTGACCTATGAATCAGGTGGTCACGGCTGAATTCCTGATCAGGGAACATGCCTGGGTTGTGGGCTTGATCCCTAGTAGGGGTTGTGCAAAGGTAGCCAATCAATGATTCCCTATCATCACTGTTGTTTCTCTCTATCTCTCCCTTACTTTTGGAAATGAATGAAAACATATTTAAAAAATAATAATAACAGAAAATTTCCCAACTTGGTGAAGAAAACAGACATACAAGTCCAGGAAGCACAGAGAGTCCCAAACGAGCAGAACCCAAAGAAGCCTGCACTAAGACATATCATAATTAAAATGCCAAGAGAAAAAGACAAAGAGAGAATCCTAAAAGCAGCAAGAAAAAAGCAGTTAGTTACATACAAGGGAACTTGTATTCAGAGTAATGAAAGGCAATGACCTACAACCAAGATTACTATGTCCTGCAAACCTACAATATAGAGTTGATGGACATATTAAAAACATCTCAGACAAGAAATAGCTAAAGGAATTCATCACTATAAAACCAGTATTATATGAAATGTTGAAGGATTTCTTGAAGAAAAATATAAAAAGGTGAAAGATAAAATGGTAATAAATAAATATCTATCAAAAATTGAATCTACAAACAAAATTAACAAATAGAACATAAACATAGATACATATAACTTTTTATTGATTGCTGATCAGAGTGAGAGGGGAGGACAGAATCTCAGAGGGAAGGGTGAAGGGGGTTGGCAGAGATTAACTAAAGAATTTATATTCGTACATGCATAATCCATGGACACAGATAATAATGCTGTGAAAGCCTGGGGTGCGGTGTGGGGTGTGGGTGCAGGATGGAGGAGTCAATGGGGGAAAAGGGGGACATGTGTAATACTTTCAACAATAAAGATAAGTGAAAAATGAGGTCAGACACCATTTACAATGTAAGCTTTTGCATCTATAAGCATTTTTTTGTAATTAATATTCTTTTAAATATTTTAAAAGCTGCAGAATAGTGCTATTTTTAACATCCCCTAGTGTGTATTTATTTAGGCTATTAAAATATTTTAATCTTCAAGTGATATAATAAAAATCTTTAGGTTTAAATGTTTGTTTAATTTTAGAATATCTCTCTAGAATAGACTGATTGAAAGAAGATTATAATGTTAAAAGATATTTAAACATTTTTTTCTTAGTTATAGTACCACATTATTTTCAACATATACTCTCAAAAGATCTGTTGATGAATATGACATATTATGGTATCCTTTTAAACATAAAGATGGTACTTAAAACATTTATCTCTAATTGATAGAAAACGATATCTCATTTTTATAGTTGCATTTCTTTGTTACCACTCATATCATTTGTTCATATATAGTTGACATACTGTGTAAGTTAAAAGTGTACAGCATAATGATTTGATTTACATATATCATAATAAGTTTAGTGAAAATCCATCATCTCATACAGATATAAAAAGAAAAAACTGTTTTTGATGTGAACTCTTTAGATATATTCTCTTAACAACTTTTAAATATATCATGCAGTATGTAAATTGTAGTTACATGTTGTACATTACACCCTGAGTACTTATTTTGGAAGTTTTGTCTTTTGATCATACTCATCCAATTTCCTTTCCCACTATGGTAACTACAGATGTTAATTTTTTTAAGATTAAAAAAATTTTTTTTTTAAGATTTTTACATGTAAATTATATCATATAGTAATGGTCTCTGACTTATTTTGCTTCAAGTATGTATTGGAAAAATGTCTATTCAGATCCTTTGTCCATTTTATTTATTTATTAAATATGTTTTTACTGATACCAGAGAAAGGAAGGGAGAGATAGAAGAGGGATAGAAACATCAATGATGAGAGAGAGCCATTGATTGGTTGCCTCCTGCAGACCCCCTAAAGGGGATCAAGCCTGAAACCTGGGAATATGCCCTGACTAGGAATAGAACTGTGACTCCTGGTAGGCAGGTTGAGACTCAACCATTGAGCCACCTTGGCTGGTCTCCTTTGCTCATTTTAAAACTGATTACTTGTTGTTTTTTCCTGTTGAGTTGTATGAGTTCTTTATATATTTTAGACATCAACCTTTTATGATATACTAGAGGCCCAGTGCATGAAATTAGTGCACAGGGTGGGGTGTGTGTGTTCCTCAACCCAGCCTGCACCCTCTACAATCTGGGACCCAACAATACGGGACTGCTGGCTTCCAACTGCTAGCCTGCCTGCCTGCCTGATTGCCCCTAACTGCTTCTGCCTGCTAATCTGATCACCCCCTAACCACTCCCCTGCCAGCCTGATCGATGCCTAACTGCTCCCCTGCCGGCAAGAATGCTCCTAACTCCCCTCCCCTGCTGGCCTGGTTACCCCTAACTGCCCTCCCCTGACAGCTTAATCACCCCTAACTGCCCTCATCTGCTATCCCGATTGCTCCTAACTGCCCTCCCCTGCAGTCCTGGTTGCCACTAACTGCCCTTCCCTGCTGGCAGAGTCACCTCTAACTGCTCTCCCTTGCCACCCTGATTACCCCTAACTGCCCTCCTTGCTAGCCATCTTGTGGTGGCCATCTTGCGTCCACATGGGGGAGCCCATCTTTGACCACAGGGGGGCGACCATCTTGTGTGTTGGAGTGATGGCCAATTTGCATATTAACTCTATTAAATAGGACTAGAGGCCCAGCATGTGATATTGCAAGAGACCCAGACCTGCCATGCTGATGGGGCCCTCAGACTCGCCGTGCTGGTGGGACCCCCTCTGTGAGCCCTGCCTTGGTGTGTGAGCTGTGAGCCCTGACCCGCTGCCATGAGTGGTTCACAGGCCAGCGGAGGTACTGAGAGGTGCTCCATGCCCCTCCTGGTGACTGGTTGTTTGGTCATTCTGGCATTCCGGTGTTATGGCCACTGGCCTTTTATAATATAGATGGTTTGTTAATATTTTTACCATTCTATAGGTTGTCTTTTAATTTTGTTGATGGTTTCTTTTGCTGAGCAGAGGCTTTTTACTTTTATATAGTTGCACTTGTTTAATTTTTTTGGCTTATGCTTTAGCTGTCATATCCAAAAAGTCATTGTCAAGATCCATGGCAAGGAGCTTTCCCCTATGTTTTCTTCAGCAGTTTTATGATTTCAGGTCTTATGTTTAAGTCTAATTCTTTTTGAGTTAATTATTTCTGTTAATGGTCTAAAATAGGGGTATAGTTTTGTTTACATGTGAATGTCCAACTTTATTGAATAGATTGAGTATTATTGGCTCTCTTGTCAAATATCAGTTAATTGTATGTGCATAGGTTTATTTCTGAAGTTTCAATTCCTTTTAATTGGTTTATGTTTTTGCTTTTATGCCATTAGTATATGGTTTTGATGAGTATAGTTTTGTAATACAGTTTGAAGTGGGAAGTTTGACATTCCAACTTAGATCTTCTCTCCTCCTGATCCCTGTGTGTTTTGTAGTGCCAAACAATTTCAGGATTATTTTTCTATTTCATTGAAAAATGACATTGGAAATTTAATGAGAGATTTCATTGAATCTGTAGATTGCTCTGGGTGGTATGACCATTTCAATGATATTAATCCTCTGGTGCATGAACATGGAATATCTTTCCATTTATTTGTGCCTTCTTCGACTTTTTCATCAGTGTCGTATACATCAATCCTTATTATAAAACCCCAAATAATTGAAAGTACTATGGTGGCATTATATTTTTTCACCCTCAAAATCAACTATTAGATGACCATCATCAAAAGATGAGGAAAGATTATCAGAGAAACCAAGATGGCGGCATAGGTAAACACCTAAACTGCTGCCTCACAGAACAATTTCAAAAATACAACTAAAAGACAAAATGGACATCATCCAGAACCACAGGAAAGCTGGCTGACTTGAAATTCTACCACTAGAAGAAAAGAGAAATGCACACGGAGAATCAGAGGAGCTGCAAAGCCTGAGGTACAAAGACATGTGCATGTGGAGAGGATGGGCCAAAGAGGATGGGGAGGCTGAGTGCCTGGCTGGTGTGCTGTAGTGGGAAGGAGACAAAAGATCCAGACTGCATTGAACCCCAGGTCCGACTGCATGGAACCTCAGTTCTTGGCAAGACCTGGGGACCGAGGCTCATATGGAGGTAATCTGGACTGTAAGGTGGAATATCAGGATAACAGCAAAAGGCAGAGGTCTGGAGACATGCGTGTGCGAGTGCACACAGAGGACAAAATGTTGAGTGTGCCACTAGCTTGATCTGCTGGGAAGGAGACAGGAGCTCTGGACAGCGCTGAAACCCAGTTCCAACTACACTGAACCCCAGTGCTGGGTGAAAATCTGGGAGTCCGAATTTATTGGGGGGCAGCAGGTGGAACTTGAGGGCGCCTTACTCTCAGAGTTGCTTGCAGTGATTACCTGTGGACACTGATACCCAGGAATCTCATGGGGCAAGGCTGACTGGAAGCCAAGGCTGTCAGCTCTACCCTGAAACTCTGCCCCATCCAAGCTGAGCACAGGGCCTTTTGCAATTTTGCAAGTTTTGTCGCATAAACCTGTCTCCCAGCATAGACACAGTTGATCCTCACAGCCAATTGGCCTGGAGGTCAATTCCTCCCAGGGATACCAACAACAATCCAGACTTAACTGCAACAAGGCTGTACATACAGTCCACAAAAGGGTGCATCAAGAGTGTCCACCTCAGGTAACAGGGGAGGCTGAGACACCTAGTACACAAAGCTACCTTACCAACTCAGGGAAGCAGCCAAAATGTGGAGACAAAGAAACAGATCACAAATGAAAGAAATGAAGGGAAATAAATGACTGGATATAGAGTTCAAAACCACGGTTATAAGGTTTTTCAAGAAGTTCCTAGAAAAGGCCAATAAATTCAGTGAAACCCTCAAAGATATGAAAAAGGACCAACTAGAAATTAAACATACACTAACTGAAATAAAAATATTTTACAAAGACCCAATAGCAGACTAGAGGCAAAAAATACCAAGAGGCAAAAAATACTCACCTGGAAAAGCAAAATGAAAAAAGAATCCAAATTTTTAAAAAAAAATATGTTTTATTGATTTTTTTACAAAGAGGAGAGGGATAGAAAGTCAGAAACATCGATGAGAGAGAAACATCAATCAGCTGCCTCCTGTACGCCCCCTACTGGGAATGTGCCTGCAGCCAAGGTACATGCCCTTGACCGGAATTGAACTTGGGACCTTCAGTCTGCAGGCCGACACTCTATCCACTGAGCCAAACCGGTTTTGTCAAGAATTCTAAAATTTGAAGATAGTCTAAGAAGCCTCTGGGACAACTTCAAGCGTACCAACTTCAGACTTATGGGGGTGCCAGAAGAAGAGAGAGAGCAAGATACTGAAAACATATTTGAAGAAATAATGACTGAAAACTTCCCCCACCTGGTGAAAGAAATAGACTTACAAGCCCAGGAAGTGCACAGAACCCCCCAAAAAAGGAATCCAAAGAGGACCACACCAAGACACATCATAATTAAACTGCCAAGAGCAAAAGACAAAGAGAGAATATTAAAAGCAGCAAGAGGAAAACACTTAATTACCTACAAGGGAGCACCCATATGATTGTCAGCTGACTTCTCAACAAAAATTAAGTGGCAAGAAATTTTCAAAGTGATGAATAGCAAAAACCTACAACCAAGATTACTCTCCCCAGCGAAGCTATCATTCAGAATTGAAGGTCAGATAAAGAGCTTCACAGATAAGAAGAAGCTAAAGGAGTTCATCACCACCAAACCAGTATTATATGAAATGCTGAAAGGTATTTTTTAAGAAGAGGAAGAAGAAGAAAAAGGAGGAAAAGGTGGCTGCTTCAAACTAGAGCATGTATGGAACTGGAGAGCATTATGCTAAGTGAAATAAGCCAGTCAAAGAAAGATAAATATCACATGATATCACTCATTTATGGAATATAATGAACAACATAAACTGATGAACAAAAACAGATCCAGAGACAGAGAAGCATTGACTGTCAAATCTCAGAAGGAAGGTAGAGGAGGATGCGGGTAAGGGGAAAAGATCAACCAAAGGACTTTTATGCATGCATATAAGCCTAATCAATGGACACAGACACAAGAGGGGTGAGGGTATAAATGGGAAGGGGGGATGGAAGGGGTAATGGGAGACGAGGAAACGTATGCAATACCATAATCAATAAAGAAATAAAAAAACTACAAAAAATTAAAAATAAATTTAAAAAGGGCAAAGAACCTAAAAGGTTCTTCCCCCAAGAGGACATACAAAAGGCCAACAGACATGAAAAAATTCTCAATATCACCATGCAAATTAAAACCACAATGAGGTACCACCTCACACCTGCCAGAATACTACCACTAATAAATCAAGAAACAAGTGCTGGAAAGGATGTAGAGAAAAGGGAACCCTAGTATACTTCAGGTGCGAATGGGGACTGGTACACCTATCTTAAAGGCCTGAAAAAGCAATCAGAAAGAATATATTCAACCCTATGGTCATACAGAATTATTTACATCTAGAGGCCTGGTGCACAAAATTTGTGCATGGGGGGGGGGGGCTTCCCCTCAGCCCAGCCTGCAACCTTTCAAATCTGGGATCCCTCAGGAATTGTCCCAGGGATCAGGCCTAAACCAGCAGTTGGACATCCCTCTCAGAATCCTGGACCACTGGCTCCTAATCACTCACATGCCTGCCTGCCTGGTTGTCTCTAAACCCCGCCCCCCCTGCTGGCCAGGTCGCTCCTAACTGCCCGATGCTGCTGGCCTGGTTGCCTCCAACTCCCCCACCTCCCATCGACCTGTTTACCCCCTACTGCTCCTCCCATGCCAGCCTGGTGACCCCTCATGGCCCCACTGCCGGCCTGGTCAGCCCATGCAGCCTGCTTGTGTAGTCATTTGGTTGTCCCTCACTAACCCCCCTGCTGGTCTGATTGTAGGCAGCCATCTTGTGAGGGCATGATGGTCAATTTGTGTATTACGTCTTTATTATATGGATAAATAAAGATTTGGAAACAGCCCAAGTGCCCATCAGTAGATGATGAATTAAAAAACTGGTACATTTACACAATGGAAAGCTGTGCAGCTATAAAGAAGAGACAGCATGGATGGACCTGGAAAGTATTGTGCTAAGCAAAATAAGCCAGTCTGAGAAAGATAAGTATATATCACTTATATGTGGAATCTAATAAAGAAAATAAACTGATGGAAAAAATAGATCCAGAGACAATGAAACACGTAACAGATTGATGTATTTCAGAAGTGTGTGTGTGTGTGTGTGTGTGTGTGTGTGTGTGTATATGAAGAGATTAAACAAATAATTTATATGTGTATATGCATAGCCCACAGACAAACAATAGTGTGGGGAAGACTTGGTAAAGGGGTAGGAGCGGAGTGGAGGGGTCAATCAGAGAAAAAAGGGACATTTGTAATACTTTCAACAATAAAGTTTTAAAAAAATCATATTTTTAAGTTTAGAGTCTGTGCTGTTTAATGCTATTTCTATCATCAAATGTGTTGTAAGCTATCCAATCAGCTTTGAGGAAAATATGAATTAAAATTAATTGCAGCATCTCAATCTTTTGAGAATATCACAGTTCCTCTTGAAAATTCTTCTGTTATAGTAGAGTCTTACAGAGTCAAAGCAGGGAATCTCTGTTTTATACCAACATTGTCAGAGTTTAAGCGTAGTAGCTTGATATTTCAATTGGGAAGGTATTCAATTAAAAGTGTAGACATTGGGGTCACCTTGGATGAAAGAGTTTTAAACTGAAGAATATACTGCATGTTCTCTCAATTGGTACCAGCGTATATCATCATAATGGAGGCATCTGATAGTGTTTCTATATTCACTGTGAGCGCCAGATTGAAGAACTAGGCCAGCAGCCCAGTATGAAAAGCTAGGCCTTGATGCTAAGGACAGAGAGAAAAGTAACTGTAATGAGGAAAGCTCTGAAGCCTCTTTGGAAGGAAATGCGGCCTCATTTAGCAAAATTTAAAATATACTCACTCTATGATTCAAAATTTTAACTTATCAGAATTTGTCCTTCATAAACATTGTTTCCTGAATTTTCCCCCTGCTGTTTTAGATTAGAAGGAAATAAGCTTGCAAATATATTTTTTGATATAGTCACCCACAGATTGTTTTCTTTATACATTTATCAAAATGTTAATTTTTTATTCACATTCTTGCTCTCCATTCAAGATCTTTTTTAGTGAATCAAATATGAAAGGCATTTATGTACTGTTCACTTAAAATCCAAATGGTGGTTATTCTTCAAGTGAGGATTCTGGAACCCAGGCTTTTTCCATTTTGGAGTTCATCCTTTCAAACTCAGCTTCCTACGTAAACATGATCAATTACATCAACAGTCATCAAGGACCATGCATGGATATGGCCTGGAATGTTGCACATCAGTTTTAATTGTATTTTATTGACTAGAGTTCAATTACATGAGCATACCTATCTGCAAGAAGGCTTAGAAAAAAATGTAGTTTTTGAAGAGGAAATGGACTTTTCTCTTTCACAATGTCATAATTTCCTGGTTGACCAGCATCTATCTTGTTTGATCTGTATGTGGAGATAAGGAGTTTGTAAACAATGGAGTTAAGTAGTTCTGTGGATATCTGAGAATAGGCTCATTTTGGTATAGTGGACAAGCTCTTTCATTTTGGACAACAGGAATGGGAAACTATAAACTTAACAAAGTCTGAAGATAATGATGTATCTCATGTCAAAAAACTTTGCTAGCTTAGAAGTAATTTATTAAGGTTAGGAGAGGCAACTCTGGAAGGAATGATGCTGTGTTAACCTGTAATATGTATGTAAGTGCATGTGTTTGTATGTGAGAGTACATATGAGTGTGTGCACATTCATATAGTTTTTAATCTCCAAAATGACAATTACTAGAGATAAACATACTCAAGTCTTTTGATGCATGTTAATTACCTTCATGCATGTATGCATGTTTGATGCATATATGGTGCATATTAGTTATCTTCATGCTTCTGGGGTTGAGGTTTCCAGAGACAGGTTTCAGAGTCTGGAAGGGAGAAGTAATGGGGAATGGACAGATTTGTGGCATGTTCTATTCTCTGAGTAAGATCTGAAAGAGATCCATGTGAAGAAAGGAGCCCAATGGTGTTTTACCAAGTAGCTGACATCTCAAACTCATGGGCTGCCTTAGATTAGTGGGTATGGGCAAGATGGAACAGTAAATTATTTCCTATATCTGAATGTCCATTCTGTTTTATATATCTACTGGAGGCCTGGTGCATGAATTCGTGCAAGGATGGGGTCCCTAGGCCTGGCCAGTGATTGGGGCTGTCTCACCCAGTCCCAATCAGGGCCGATTGGGATGTCCAGATGGAGGGAGGGATTGAGGGAGGTTGGCTGGCTGGCTGGGGGGAGGGATCATGGGAAGTTGGCCAGCTGCAGGAGGTTGGCTGTGGGAGTACACTGACTACCAGGAGGCAGCTCCTGCATTGAGCATCTGTCCCCTGTTAGTCAGTGTACATCATAGCTTCTGGCCGGTCATCCGATTGTCCAGTCATTTGGTCATAACAGTCACTTAGGCTTTTATATGTATATAGATATGAAAAAGGAGCATAAATTTTCATGATTATTTTCCTTTACAAACACTATTCCAATTATATAAATCTTATTAGCCATGAGATTAAGGAAATATTTTTGTCAAAGTATCATTTTGTTTGTTCAGGTCATCTGCTAAAGAAAATGGGAAATTTTTTTTAAGACTTTGGCAATAATTTAGATAGCTCTCTTGTTTACTGTTCTCTTTCACACAGATGACAGCATAGCCATTGTGTGTGGCTTGTAGGAGAGAAAATTCTTGTAAGTAGGAAATAATTTATTTAATGAGCTATAATATTCAGATTCAAAAGTGTCAAAAGAAAACAGGGGGTTGGGGAATCCAGTGGGATCTGAGAGATACTCAAAGGCAACACAGGAGTTGACCTGTGGGAACAGAAAGGCTCTGAGTGGGACTATTGTGCTGGAGTGAGTGGCTCTCTCCTGTGAGTCATCCCAGGTGAGAGGACAATCAGAAGAGAACTCGAGAGTATTAATGTAGCAAATGCAAAGTGAGGCTTCTTTATTTTGTGTCTTTCTCCTCTGATCTTGAGCAGCATTTAATTACCTCTGCTGATTTTAAAGACAAGAGAGATTAGATTTCTATACATTTTTTTAATCTATCCCTAGTATTTTTTGCTTACACATTACCCTAGGTCCATGGTTGGCAAACTACAGCTCACGAGCCATAAGTGGCTCTTTGGCCCCTTGAGTGTGGCTCTTCCACAAAATACCACGGCCTGGGTGAGTCTATTTTGAAGAAGTGGCGTTAGAACAAGTTTAAAAAATTTGACTCTCAAAAGAAATTTCAATCTTTGGATTGTTGATATTTGGCTCTGTTGACTAATGAGTTTGCCAACCACTGGGCTAGGTCAGCATTTAATAAACAATTTTTACTTGGACAATTGAAATAGCTTTCTAATAGTTTCCCGCTAGTTTCATTGCCCTGTAATTGTCTGGCAAATGGTTTTTCAAATGCAGCCCCATAAACCTAGATTGTTTTACTCGTAATCTAGACCAGCTGCAGTTGTTTTTCATTATCTAGCAAATTAAGTCTGAACTAGTCAGACTGGCAGTGAGTCCTCTGTCATGTGGGTCCCCTATTTTTTGGGGGGGCGGTCTTTGAAACATCTCAGGTGCTGACCTCAAGTGAGGCCAAGCAAAGCAACTGTCCACTTTTATTCATCATGCCCTCTGAAGAAGACACTGTGCTATTGCAAAGTGCCCAATAAGCGTCACTATGTGCCTGTGTGGAAATGGGGCAAGGGGTGAGTGCCATTCCCAGAGAGCTCAAATAGACAAAATCCTTAAGTCACTTTCTCCTTTTTAGATACAATCTTTTTTTTTATTTAAAAAAAACACTTTATTTTATTGTTTATATTATTATATATGTTCCCCATTACCCTTACCCTCCTTTGCCCACCTTCACCCGGCCCCTTTCCTCCTCCTTTCTGGCCATCACTGAACTGTTGATCTTTGGCATAAGCTCTAAAAGAGTAGGGTCTCTGCTTTTTTATTGTTTTCCTTACCCCCTGTTTCCTAGTGCATGGCAGTAATATGTGCAAAAAATGTTTATTAAATAAATGGAAGAGACAAAGAAGAAAGAACAACTCACATTCTGAAGGGATGATAGTAATATTATAGCTCAAATTGAGGAAAATAAAGACATATCTCTTCACCAGGAAGAAGAAAACTAGTGTAAATATTTCTATGTCTTTCATTGTCCCTGTCACTTTTGCAGGTGAGACTAATGAGGATTTTGGATACTACTAATATCTCTGGGTTCGTGAGTGAGTTCATCCTCCTGGGTTTTCCCTGTCGTAGAGACATCCAGATCCTCCTCTTCGTGTCCTTCTCCTTCGTTTACCTTCTGACCGTCCTGGGGAACACATCCATCATCTGTGCGGTATGGTCAAGCAGGAAACTGCACACACCCATGTACATCCTCCTGGCCAACTTCTCCTTCCTGGAGATCTGCTATGTTAGCTCTGATGTGCCCAAAATGTTGGCCAATATCATCTCTCAGACCAAGAGCATCTCTTACACAGGCTGCCTGCTCCAGTTCTACTTCTTCTTTTCCATGTGTGCTGCTGAATGCTTATTTCTGTCAGTGATGTCTTTTGATAGATTTCTTGCCATTTGTAGACCTTTGCACTATCCCAACATTATGACCCATCGCCTATGTGCTCAGTTGGTGGTCTTCTGCTGGGTAGGTGGCTTTCTCTGGTTATTGACACCTTTGACTCTAGTATCTCAGGTGCCCTTCTGTGGCCCAAACACCATTGACCATTTTCTTTGTGATCTGGCACCTTTGCTGGCATTGTCCTGTACTCCAGTATCTGGAATTACTCTGGCCTGTGGTATCATTAGCTCACTCATCATCTTTCTCACTTTTCTGTACATTCTTGGCACTTACTTCTGTGTCCTAAGTGTGGTGCTACAGGTGCCCTCAGGCTCAGGAAGGGGTAAGGCTTTCTCTACTTGTGCCTCCCACCTCGCTGTGGTGTCTCTGTTCTATGGTTCAGGCATGGTGATGTACGTTAGCCCAGGTCCTGGGAACTATTCTGGTATGCAGAAATTTGTGACCTTGTTCTATGCTTTGGCAACTCCATTCTTTAATCCCCTTATCTATAATTTCCGGAACAAAGATATGAAGGCTGCACTAAAGAAAATTCTGAATGTATTATTGTGACAAATCTCTAAAAGATTCAAAAGCCAAATTTAACATAATGCATCATTAATATTTAGGAAAATTAATATGGAAGATCATGCGATGAATAGGATGGTTCCCTCCCCCTCCCTTTGGGTTTATTTTATTTTCATATATTGGAAAGGTGATTTTAAAAATTCACTAGACTCAAGATTTAAGTTTTAGGAAGTTATTACTCTTATGTTCCAAGTATGTTTATACTGAAACTTCTTTATTTTTAAATACAATTTAATAAGATTTTCATATATTTCTCTATAATTGAGTTTTAAGTTTCTCTTTTGGTTTTTATCACATGCTTCTTTTTATTTTATTTTTAATTTTTATTGTTTAAAGTATTACATATAGTATTACATAAGTCTCTTCCCCTCCCCACCCCCCGTTTACCTCCCCTCTCACCTTCTTCACCCCTCTCCCCTGTACATGCCTTCACCCCCTAGTGTCTGTGTCTATTGGTTATGCTTATATGCATGCATACAAATCCTTTGGTTGATATCTTACCCCCCACCCACCCTCCTCTGTTTTCTCGTTGAAGTTTGACAGTCTGTTCGATGCTTCTTTGTCTCTATTTTTGTTCATCAGTTTAGGATGTTCTTTATATTCCACAAATGAATGAGATCATGTGATATATCTCTCTCTCTGGCTGGCTTATTTAGCTTAGCATAATGCTCTCCAGTTCTATCCATGCTGTTGCAAATGGTAAGAATTTCTTCTTTTTTATAGCAGCGTAATATTCCATTGTGTAGATGTACCACGTTTTTCTAATCTACTCATCTGCTGATGGGCACTTAGGCTGTGTCCAAATCATAGCTATGATAAATTGTGCTGCTCACTTCTAGAAATATATCCCAAGAAAATAGAAAGGATATATGCACCCCTATATTCACCCCTTTCTGATGCACCAATCAGAAAGGATATATGCACCCCTATATTCATAGCAGCACAATTTACAATAGCTAAGATTTGGAAACATGTTTCTTAATGTACTTCAATATCCTCAAATTTTGCCTTTATCAAAGCAAGTTGTTCTTTCTTAGACCATAGCAAATGTCTAATGTATTGCAAATATACAAATGGTTAACCAAAAATCCTTTAGGTAGCCAGATTTTTCTTTTAAAAAAACAACACACATCAATATCAGAAACTATTTAAAAACACTACTTAAAATATTTTATAATTGCAGGTATAATTTTGAGAACCAACTAGAATCCTCAGTAGGCTTATACTAACTTCATTGACTCCACGCACTTTGCTAATACTACACTTTAGGAGGTAGGTCCAAATCTTCAGACACATGAAGGCTAGCTCATACTCAGTGTAAGCCAAAGAGCTATAGTCTTTGGGAGATCACTACTATCCAGACATAAGGTGTACTTATTTTCATGTAGTCCTTTGTCAAATTTTGTAAACATGTCTCTCATAAGTAATTAATACTCTCTATTCTTATTTTCTAGAGTAGTAATTTAATTTACAATAGTATACTTCATGAGAAAATCTTAGACAAAAACTTTGTTCTGGGATAACCTCAGCACTAACACTATTTTTATTTATTAATTACTTTTAAAATATATTTTTATTGATTTCAGAAAGGAAGGAAGAGGGAGAAAGAGACAGAAAAATCAATGATCAATCAATCATTGACTGGCTGTCTCCTACATGCCCCCCATTGGTGACCAAGCCCACAACCCAGGCATGTGTTCTGACTGAGAACTGAACTGTGATCTCCTGGTTCATAGGTCAACACTCAATCACTGAGCCACATCTGCCAGGCATGTTAATTATTTTTTATACTCTCACGTAAAGATATGTTTTTATTGATTTTAGAGAGAGAAGAAGGAAGAGAGTGAGAGAGACATCATGCACCCTGACCAGAGACTGAACCCATGATCTTTCTGTGTATGGGACAACACTCTAACCAACTGAGCCATAATGGCCAGGGGAGCACTAACTTTATTTTTAAACCATAGTCAAACATCTGCAATTTCTTACTGGATATTTTTACATAAATACCCATTTCAAATTAAAAAATTCAATCCTACATTTGCTAATCTTTTAAATTAGCTCTAAAATTTTTTTCTTTCTCTTTTTCTTTTTTGCTCAATCTCCCCAACCCAGCTCCCACTCCCCACCTCATTATCAGCCCATTTTCCATGAGTCTGTCTCTATTTTGCTTGTTAGTTCATTTTATTTGATCCTACATATGAGTAAAATCATATCGTACTTGTCTTTGACTGGCTTATTGCACTTAGCATAATGCTGTCCAGGTCCATCCATGCTGTCTCAAAGGGTAAGATTTCCTTTTTAAAACATAATTAATGAATATAACAATAGTGTGGTGATTTCCCCTGGTAGGGGAAAGGTGCAGCAGGCTATAAGAGTGATAAATAGTGACAGACAGACTTGACTTGGGGTGGTGAATATGCAATACAGTGCATAGATGATGTGTTGTAGTATTGGGTACCAGAAACCTGTATAATTTTGTTAATCACAGTCACCCAACTAATTCAACAAAAAGAAAAAATAATAAAGGAAAATAAAAAAATAAAAAAGTAAAAAAAAAAACTAAATTAGCTCTAGCCATCCTTATTTGCCAGTGGCTCTACTGTTAACCTGAATTTATAATCCTTCATCTTCTCATACCCAATCCTAATGTTGTTAAATTATGTGGCATCTTCCCTGTGATATTCATCATCTTTACTCATTTTTGTTCAGGTTCTAGCACTACATTATACCTATGAGGCATAATAACTTCATAAATGGCCTCTCTGTCTCTGTTGTCTCCCATGTTAAATTTCAGAATCATCTTTATAACCAAAGATCCTTTCCATCAATCCTCACACTTATTTCCTTCTCTATTTACACAAATTTATGGGTCAAATCACAAACCTTTATTTTTGTGTGTGTATATTTGTCATTATAACTTTGTTCATAACCCATAAAATGTTCAACACCAAGCGTGGATGCTAATGTAAACTACAGACTCTGGATGATGATAACGTATGCAGCCTCATCTCTTGTAACAAATGTGCCACTCTGGTGGGGGATGTTGATAATGGGGAAGGCTACACTTGTGTGGAGTCAAGGGGCATGTGGGAAATTTCTGCATACATAAAACAACTGCTGTAAATAAAAGAGATTTCATATGTATATGTTTTCCTCATCTAACCAGAGAGCTGGAGGACTCTCCATAGCCACTGTGCTGTGCCACATCTGTGACATTTAGTTTGTAGACCCTCATCCTCTTCGTGGGTCATCTGAATCAAAGATGTGTCAGACCTCAGAATTCTCTTGCATGGATGTGATAAGAGTAAAACCATCACCTGAGAATTTCAGGAAATGCATTCTTGAAACAAAAATGATCTTTGTTGGTATTAAGAAGGGAGAAATGACAGGCTTTATAGCTTATCTCAAAAAAGAGCTAATATTAACTACTGTACACTGCTTTATTTGTTAAAAGATGGAAATCTTTATCATGATTTTTAAGTTACCTATGCCATATTTAAATTGAGTCATATTCTATTTTCTCTATTTTTAAAAATTATATAAGTAATATATTTTATAATTAATTTTTATTGTAAAAGACAAAGCAGTACAAAATAATGAAAATCCTCACATCCACATTTCTACACACCTATTTATCTCTTCAGCAATGTGCTCAGTTTGGTTGATATACTTCTAGACCCTTTTCTGTGATTTATATATAAAAATATAAATTCTGGGTTTTAAATGAATATGTAAATTGAATTAAACCTAAATATTTCTGTACAATGACTGACTCTCTCACCCACCCCTACTCTCACCTAAATAGCTATGTCTGAATTTCCTTCAGCTTCTGTAGGGACTGTTAGTCTGAAACAAGTTAGGACAATGCAGCTGGAGACAGTTCTTCAGAGAAGACCCTTGCCCTGGAGGTGGAGCACACTCATCTGAGAGCACTGTTCCCACAGCAGTGTGCTCAGTGGGGTCTTCTGCCACCAAAATCAGGAATTAAATCAGGAAAACCTGTGAAATAAGAGCACACTTGTTGTCTCTATTGATCATTGAAGGCAGCTATGAAGTGGAAAGCCATTGATTGGAAGGGATGATATATGATGTTTTAAACCAGAACTAGACCGAGAGAACCAAGATGGCGGCATAGGTAAACACCTATTGTTCTGCCCTGCGCAACAATTCAAAAACTACAACATAACAACAAAACAAACATCTCCCAGAATCACCGGAAAGCTGGCTGAGTGAAAACTCCACAAATAAGGTGGGACACTGAGACTCAGAAGAGCGGTGGGAGCGCAGCCTTGAAGATCGCATGTAAACAGGTTAGGAGCCGTCCTGGTTGTGCACGCGGGTGGTGGCTGGAGCAGCAACCCCGGCTGGATTTCTCCAATGGGGAGGTGGAGACGTCCCACCGCAAGGATTCCCCAGCGCTGGGCAAGGTCTGAGATCCGGGGTATGTGGCAACATCTGACTGCACAGATTCCCCAGCACCAGGCAAGGTCCAAGGTCCGGGGGACACACCCTGGAAGCCGGGAGCAGCAGAGGTCACCTAGTCTGAGGAGAAACCGGGTTGCTGGGAAAAGAAGTTTGCGTGCACGTAAACTGTGCTCCCTGGAAACTTGTCTCCTGGTCCCGGAAACCACCAGACTGCTTTGTTTTACAACCCTGGGTGAGACTTTGGGTGTGCAGACTCATTTGGGGAGAGGCAGAGTTGTCTGGCAAGAGGAAGAGACTAGCGGCTTTCTCTTGGAGGTACCTGCAGGCATCCCCATTCAACAGAGACCCGCGCACACAAGCGCCGCATAGGACATAACTGACACTGAGGCTGCCTGCTCAGCTCAGAGACTCCGCCCATCCAACCTGAACACAGTCTCCCTTCACAGCCAATTGGTCTGGAGGTCAAACCCTCCTAGGGCTAACAACAACAAGCTGGGCTTAAATTAAAAAATACTGTACAACCCATAAAGGATTGCAGTAAGAGTACCCAACTCAGGTAACTGGGGAGGCTGTGCCACTGATCCTTAGAGGACATCTACCACATAAAGCAGCCACCATGCAGAGATATGGAAAGAAATCAGGTGTGAAAGAAATGGAGGAGAAAAGACGAGAAGACATAGAGTTCAAAACCACAGTTATAAGGCTTTTCAAGAGGCTCCTAGAAAAGGCCGATGAACTTAATGACAACTATGAGGAAATAAACCAGATCAACCAGGAAATGAATGAGACTTACAAGGAAATGAATGAGACTTGCAAAGAAATGAATGAGACCCTCAAGGAAATGAACAAGACCTCTGAGGATATGAACCAGACCCTCACGGATATGAAAAAGGACCAACTAGAAATCAAGCATACACAGACTGAAATAAAAAGTATTACACAAAGTCCTAAAAGCAGTCCACAGGGCCACAAGAACCAAGTCAAAGATTTGAAATACAAAGAAGCAAACTCCTCTCAGCTGGAAAAGCAAGAAACAAAAAGAATTCGGATAATTTAAGATAGTGTAAGGGGCCTCTGGGACAACCTCAAGCATGCCAACATCCGAATTATTGGGGTGCCAGAAAAAGAGAGAGAGCAAGGTAATGAAAACCTACTTGAAGAAATAGTGACTGAAAACTTCCCCCACCTGGTGAAAGAAACTGACTTAAAAGCCCAAGAAGTACACAGAACCCCAAAATATAGGAATCTAAAGAGGACCACACCAAGACATATCATAATTAAAATGCCAAGAGCAAAAGATAAAGAGAGAATATTAAAAACAGCAATTAAAAAACAGTTGGTTACCTACAGGGGAGCACCCATACGATTGTCAGCGGATTTCTCAACAGAAACGACGCAGGCCAGACGGGAGTGGCAAGAAATATTCAAAATAATGAATAGCAAGAATCTACAACCAAGATTACTCTATCCAGCAAAGCTATCATTCAGAATTGAAAATCAGATAAAGTGCTTGGCAGATAAGAAAAAGCTAAAGGAGTTCATCACCACCAAACCAATATTAAATGAAATGCTGAAAGATATTCTTTAAGAAGAGGAAGAAGAAAAAGGTAATATAAATTATGAACATCAAATACACATCTATCAACAGATGAACATAAAAATCAAGTGAATTGATAGGCTGATGAACAGGATAAACTGGTGGATATAGCAGAAACATGGACATAGAGAGGAAATGGACTGACAATTCTTGGGCAGAAAAGGGTTGTGGGAAGTACAGCAAGAGACTGGACAAAAATCTTGCAACTATGGGAGAGGACAGTGGGGAGGGGGAGGTGAGGGTGGAGGGTGGGAGAGGTACAGGGTGGAGGGGAGATATAGGGGGATAAAAAAAGGGGAAACAATGTAATTAATAAACTGAACAATAAAGATAAAAAATAAAAATAAATAAATAAACGAGAATGAGACCTTCGAAATTGTCTATATTTGAGATTTAATGAAAGTGTGTGTGTAAGTCCCCATAACTTTATTTTAGTGTGACCGTAATTTTATTCATACAGTTGAATTGACTATGATGGGTGAGATGTCATGTAAACAGGACAAAAATGTAATAAGGAAAGAACAAGAGTGGGAGGAAGGTGTGTTTCAGAGTTGTTGTATTTGAATAAGAAACACCACCATCCACCTTTTGTTTAATTCAAAATTAAGGCAAGAATAGGGAGACCTTGAGAAAAGGCCTTTGTTTTAAGGGAGACCATCCCTCAGGAGCAGCAGGGACAATCACAGTGCCACTCAGTTCCAAAGTGTGTTTTACATTTAGTAATGAGCTCAAAGGTGAAAGACCCTCCCTGAATCCATTGTTGAGATGGTTGCCTAGTAATGGTCCCCTCACCTGACACCTCCAGACAGGTTCTGGGTTTTAAAAACCAGACACATATTAGATGTCACCAGTTTCTTCAAGGCTTTTGGAGCAACCCTTCTTTTATATGTGCTTATTCAAATGACATTTAAAGTTCACTTTAACAACCCCCCAAATACTGTGCATCTTTTCAATCATCACTAAAAGTAACGTTCCTGGTCCTCACTGGCTTGATTCAGTGGACAGAGTGTTGGCCTCTAGACTGAAGGGTCTGAGGTTTGATTCTGGTCAAGGGTTGTGGGCTCGATCCCCAGGAGGGGATTGCAGAAGGCAACCAATCACTGATTCTCTTTCATCATCTCTCCCTCCTCTCCCTTCCTCTCGGAAATCAATAAAAATATATTTAAAAAATAATGTAGACCCTCCTATGCTTAAAAAAATAACATAAAAGTAATGCCTCTGCCCATCTTTATCACTGAGTCTACTGTGATTAAAGTTGGCTCCCATTTCCCCTGCAGACTCCTGGCAGCAGGAACTGAAGCCCGCTGGAACTGTTGGCAGTTTTCAGAGCTCATGAGAGTAAGAAAATCTGGAATCTCATTTAACACTGAGTCTCTTCTCATGCCCTCAACCCCAAGAATTCCATGTCTTTCTATATTTTTAAAATATCTTCTCCTTGTTTCAAGGACACTCTACCCAGCTTTCTATCATGCTTAGATGACAGTTTTTCATATCTGCTATGATCCATTACTGGGCAGCAGCTTTCACATGCCTTATATAATACTACTATATAATTCTCATAAAATTCTTTCAAAGAAAGTCTTAGCATTTTATTATCATTTTTTTCACAAATAAGATTTTTATTTGTCACCATTAAAAGTGTGACTTTTAAAGAGATTATTAGACTAGGGCCTCATATTCATCAGTTCATTCAACTTTAGCACTTGTCTCATCCTCAGTAGCTTTTCCCGAACTGCTGCCTTACCAGGAAGCTCCATGAGTTTCCCAAGTTAAACTTGGGCTTCTCCAGCATTTTGACTTTTCTGATAAAGATATAATGGAGCAGAAAAGTAGAATGGCAAGGTTTTTCTATGTCTCTTCTGGAATCAGTTCATTGACCACTTCTTTCAAGTCATTTGCCTTCACGTCTTGGATCATGATTTCCATCATCTTGTTCAGGACTTGGTGGACCTGCTGATGATGAGCACAGGCGGTCTTGGTAAGATCCATGACATGGAAATTAATTAGGCAGTTTTGCCTTGAAAATTCTCAGTAATAACTTGAATATTCTAAATGCAGCATCATTATTCTGTAGATCAGCTAGACTCACTCCAGAAACAACACCCCTGATTCCATCAGATGCAATTTTTGTTCCTTGAGTTCTCGTGATTAATATTCTTCCAACATTCCTCATATTAAACATAGCTGGTGCTTTCACATTATACCAATCTTCATTAAAAAATGGATCAGAAAGTTTTTTTTTGGTTCCTTTTTTGGTACTTTCATAAGACACTTGTTCTTGTCCATCACCAAAGTGCTGCTCAGAAAGCCAAAAAGGCAAGGCCTACCATTTAAAAATAATTAAACAGAAGCCCACAAAGGGTAAGAGTTTATATTTGGTGATGATTCAACTTTGTTTATTTTATTTCTACAAATAGGGTACCTAAAGTGAAAAAGTATAATCTGCTTATGGCTGCTACCTATTCTTTACTGGCCATGGTTATACCTTTTGGTCACTCTGGTAAACTTCTATTAACATTATTATTTTGGCTTCTTTTATTTCTTAAATATCCTTTATAATAAAAGGGTAAAATGTAAATTGACCCTAAGGGTGGAAAGACTGGGAATGAGCAGTAGCTATGGTGTGCACTGACCACCAGGGGGCAGATGCTTAACGCAGACGCTGCCCCCTGGTGGTCGGTGTGCTCCCACAGGGGGAGCTCTGCTCAGCCTCAAGCCGGGCTGAGGGCTGTGAGTGCAGCGGTGGTGGCAAGAGCTTCCCCTGCCTCCTTGGCAGTTGGACATTCCCCAAGGGCTCCTGGGCTGCCTGAAGGATGTCTGACTGCCAGCTTAAGCCTGATCCCCCAGGGGTCCTGGACTGCCAGAGGCTGCAGGCCAGGCTGAGGGACCTCCCCCCAAGTGCATGAATTTTCATACACTGGGTCTCTACTAATTACATATTTTAAATCCTCTCTCGAGGTTATGTTTTTATTAATTTTAGAGAGAAGAAGGGAGAGAAAGAAATATTGATGTGAGAGAGAAACATTGATCAGTTGCCTCCTGAATACACCCTGGCAGGGGAAGGAATCCCAAACCTAGGTATGTGCCCCAACTGGGAATCAAACCTGCAACTCTTTTGGTGTATGGGACGACACTTCAACTAAGCCACCCGCCAAGGCCTTCCTTAACTATTTTCACTTTAAACACTATACTTGATAAAGTTGTTCTAAAACTGTTCTCTATGATATAACTTTCTGTTTATCTCTGTAAAAGAGATTTCACTGAAAAATGAGTGCTCACTGTGAACAAAGATTTATTCAAAACAATTATTGCTCACAAGGAGCTTTCAGGGAAAAGACCTACTATGGCAAATGGTCCAGCTGCTGACTGGTAATCATTTGTTAGTTCAGCCTCTTGCTAGGAGGCCCATGTTTTGGGTGGCATGCATAACCTCAAACTTACCATGGTGGCTTCTTCATTTGTGAGCATATTGCACAAGTATCTGCATGGCATGAGAGAAGCCGCCTGACATGTAGTACAAATCATTCTATTCTATGTGGTTTTCAAGATTATCCACTATGGTGGGCATTGATATGAATCACCAAGATTTGCACATTTTATGTACAATCCCACAGTTCCATCCACATGCCTCCTTCCTATCTCTAATTTTCCAATTTTATTTCTTCCAGATCCTTGACTGGCTAGAAAAACCGTGTATTACAGCCAAAAACCGTGTATTAGAGCCCATTTATATCCTTACCTCAGGCTCTTTTTTCCTATTGTGCAATCGAACAATCAAGTTTACTGCTTTCATCTGCATATTGGAGGAACTTGGCTTCACCATCATCATTTGGAGCCAGCCTCTGAGTTAGGCTGAATGCAGCAGCCATCCATTGTTGGCTTACATGAATATATTGAGTCAACTCATTCATGAAGTAGGACTGAGCTTCTTCCATTATTTACTGTTCGTTGGAAACCCAGGATGAGGCCATAGGTGTAAACTCAGGAAGAGGTGTTGATATAGCTGCTACTTCAATATACTATAGCAGAGCTAGGTGAATTGTCCTCTGAATGTGCCTGGGCATTCACTCAGGTACCATTTCTAATGCGTTGCTGTGCTTAACTGAATTTATGTGACAATATCCAGCTCATTCTGAGAGGCTCTATTTGCTTAGCCACTAAATTTCCCATGGTAAGATTTTCAGTTTTTTTCAACCAGTGGAAATCAGGACATCCTTTGCAAACAATAAGTAGTTCTATGCATAGAAAGCATGGCCTTGTTTTAAGACTCAAGGAAAATGCACTACAAGTCTAATGCTGCTTATCACACCATATTCTTATCTATTTAGCCTGAGAGCAGGGCAACACAAATAGCAGCCCGAACCTATTGTAGAGGTTCCTTTTTTCACTGGGCCTACTCAAAATCAGCAGTCTTCCACATCAGTCACTTGATTAATATGTCAGGGCCTTATTCAACAAATTTGGTTTTATCTGTCTCCTAAATATCACGAGTCCCACCAAGTTCTGTGTAGCAGGGGTTGTAAAATATAAAAAACTTGTCTTATTTTAGAGGCAATGTGCCTGGCTTGAATGGTTGAGATGAGTTTGTTGATCTTAAATATAGGGTGTCCCCCGACCCTCTGAAATGTATGCACACACTTTAAATAATTATAAAGGTCGCATTTATTAAATACATTTCATTTTCAGAATTGAGCTATCAGCTGTTAAAGTATATCCCTCTCTCTTCCTCTCTGTAAAAAAAAATCAATAAAGTATATTTAAAAAAATAAAGAATGTATGCATTTTTGGGGACACCCTGTATGTCAAGAAAATCACAAGTTACCCAATTCCACGGATCTTACAATTACCATTGTCTCCATCCACTCAAGTGCTAGAGCCATTTTGTAGACAGTGCCTTTCCTTCCACCCGTGCCTCCTCCCAATTTATCAAAGGTCAGGTCTTAGCAAGTGTAGTGCTCTTCTATAATAGGGGTTATCACCACTTGACTTATCTACTGCACTGGGGTCTTTGCTGCCATCTTTCCAGTTTTCATACTGAAAGTTCAGTTTCCAGGGCCACTTATATTATTAGTGGTGCTCATCTGGGCTCACTTGAAAGAGGAGCCTGAGACAAGACTTGGATGCCAACATGACCTTAGAAAGAAGGATCAAGGAGAATAAGAGGCAAGGGAAAAAAGTCACTGAGGAGACTTCATTTCAGGATCTCTGAAATGCATAGGGAAGGTCTCCCCAAAAGAAAAATGTTTGATGCACTTATCCATCTGTTTTGACCCATAACACCTCAGAGCTGACCCTACACAACAGCTGGGGGAGGGGGGGCTTTCATAGCCTATGAGAACCTCTGAGGCAGAAAGATACATGGTACGTTTCATGTGGGACATTGTTAGTATGAGTCAAAATTCATATGGAACTGCTCAATACAGCTGTAGCTGAAAATAGAAGCTCACTAAAAGCATCTGCTACATTAACCTTCTGGTTTCATTAGGCAAATTTCTAAAACTCACTACAATTGTTAGCTTTCTAATTTATTAACATGACATTGGTAATAACCTGCTCCCGGAGGTTGTTGTAGATAATAAATGCAGGGGCTGTTCTCAAAACATATTTAGTGAAATAATAATTCTATGAGGTGATTTGGGGGAAAAGGAAATTGTCCTGTCAAACTTGGATAAGGGTCCATTCTAATATACATATTTTTGGAAATTTATACTGCTTATGATATTTTTGAAGGCTTCATGAACTTGGTATACCCCATTACTTGCTTTATTTAAATATAGAACTTTTTAAACTTAAGCAGATTTATCTTTTATTTTCTATTAACTCCACATGGATTATTCCTAGAAAAACATGTTTGAACACTTAGAGATAAGTGTTTACATAAGTGATTTATCTCAGTGACTGAGAGGTGATAAGTGTTCAAATAGTAATAAATATATTAAAATAAGTGGAGTAAGCTGCAAGGCTGTCCTTTTTGTGTGGGGGTAAGAATTTATTATATGGTTTGAAAAGATTGTAACTTTTTAAAACTTTATTTTTATAGTTGATGCTATTACAGATATTCCTATTTATCACCAGCCTTCTTTTCCCACCTCTAACCCCACCTTCCTTCTGGTTATCTCCACACTGTTGTCTGGTTGAGGGGAGTGTGTGAGAGAAAGTCAAGAATCATATATTGAGTGAGTCAGACTTTTGTTTGTATACTTTAAATAGTTCATCTCTTAAAATGAATTAGACACATTTGAAGTTCAAATTTTGTTACAACTACATTCTTAACTTATAAAGTCCAGAATTCAGACAAAGTTATTAAGTTAAGTTGAATTTCTTTCCCTTATATGTCAGCAATCTGAAATATGAGGTGAACATCTTTTTGGGTTATAGAAAGCCTGAGATATAGAGAGCCTTGTTAATTATTATCTCAAGGTTGGCTACAAATGCAGAAATCACACACTGTCTGAAATAATCACTTGAAATTTTATTGTCACACATTTTCATCTCTTTTCCAAATCTGCTAAGAAAGATAGATGACTATGGAATGAACTTTAAGCTCCCAGAGGAGAATCAGAATTAAAACAACCAGAAAGAAAGCATCCGTCTTACCCTTATAGTAAATATATTTTAATGCACTTTTGCTTATGTAAATAATTTGTCCAGGCACTTGCTTGTACATTCCATTCACTTTACTTCTGTGAAATAGAACAAACTTCTCTTTTGTCATGAAACGCCCAGAAATCCAGCCCTTACAAGTCCAGAAAACTTCAAATCCTTGATTCTTTCCTAAAGAAAGTTTAATTACACTTGTACTTCACCTTGTGGAATCTGATGACTCTCTGAGGGCTGTAAATGTAGCTTATTGAGTCAATCTGATGACTCTTTGAGGGCTGTAAATGTAAATAAAATGCATATTATTTCCCTATTGCCTTTCTTTACATCTTAGCATTATCCTAAAAAAGCCCCATAGATGGCCAATGGTGAAAATAAAATGCATAATCAAACCAACAAGAATGATTGTATATTTTATTTATTTATTTATTTTTGCCTTTAAAATTTTTTAATAAATTTTTATTGTTCAGATTATTATAATGTTCCTCTTTCCCACCCATAGCTCCTTTCCACCCAGTACCCATCCCTCCCTCTGCCCTTACCTCCCCTCCCATTGTCCAGTCTCTTCCTGCACCTCCCACACTCTTTTCCTCCCAAGAATTGTCAGTCCATTCCCTTTCTATGCACCTGATTCTATTATATTCACCAGTTTGTTCTGTTTGTCAGATTTTTAATTCACTTGATTTTTAGGTTCATTGTTGATAGACATGTATTTGTTCATAATTTTTATCTTTACCTTTTTCTTCTTCTTCCTCTTATTTTTTAAAAAAATTCTTTATTGATTAAGGTATTACATATGTGTCCTCATCACCCATTACCCCTTTCAATCCCTCCTCCCTCAGTAACCAGTTATGCCCTCACCCCCCTGGTCTCCTTGTCCATTGATTAGGCTTATATGCGTGCATACAAGTCCTTTGGTTGATCTCTTCCCCTTACTCCCATCCTCCCCTACCATCTCTATGAGGCTTGACAGTCAGTGCTTCTCTGTCTCTGGATCTGTTTTTGTTCATCAGTTTATGTTGTTCATTATATTCCGTAAATAAGTGAGTTCACGTGATACTTATCTTTCTTTGACTGGCTTATTTCACTTAGCATAATGCTCTCCAGTTCCATCCATGCTCTAGTTTGAAGCAGACACCTTTTTTTTTTCTTAAAAAATACCTTTAAGTATTTCATATAATACTGGTTTGGTGGTGATGAACTCCTTTAGCTTTTTCTTATCTGTGAAGATCTTTATTTGACCTTCAATTCTGAATGATAGCTTTGCTGGATAGAGTAATCTTGGTTGTAGGTTCTTACTATTCATCACTGAAAATTTCTTGCCACTCCGGTCTGGCCTGCAAAGTTTTTGTCTCCTTTCCACTAGAGCACCGCTGCCAGGCATTCAGACACCTAGTCCTTTACTGCTCTGCGCGTATGCGAGACTCCTACCTTACTTAGGCTTTGCAGAGGCTCTGATTATCCGTGTGCTCTTCTATGTCCCCCTAGTTTCAAAACTTTGAGTCAGCCAGCCTTCCTGTGGTTCTGGACAATGTCCGTTTTGTCTTTTAGTTGTATTCTCAAAATTACTGTGCATAGGTGTTTACCTATGCTGCCATCTTGGTTTTTTGCAATCTCTTCTTTTTTTTTTTTTTTTTAGTGTTCAATTTTATTTATTTTTTATTTTTTATCTTTATTGTTCAGTTTATTAATTACATTTCCCCCCTTTTTTATCTCCCTATAGCTCCCCTCCACCCAGTACCCATCCCACCCTCTGCCCTCACCTCTCCCCGACTGTCCTCTCCCAAAGTTGCATGATTTTTGTCCAGTCTCTTGCTGCATTTCCCACACCCCTTTTCTCCCCAAGAATTGTCAGTCCGTTCCCTCTCTATGTCCATGATTCTGTTATATTCACCAGTTTATCCTGTTTATCAGTTTATTAATTCACTTGATTTTTAGATTCATTTGTTGATAGATGTGTATTTGTTGTTCATAATTTATATTTTTACCTTTTCTTCTTCCTCTTCTTTCAGCATTTCATATAATACTGGTTTGGTGGTGATGAACTCCTTTAGCTTCTTCTTATCTGCGAAGCACTTTATCTGACCTTCAATTCTGAATGATAGCTTTGCTGGGTAGAGTAATCTTGGTTGTAGGTTCTTGTTATTCATCACTTTGAATATTTCTTGCCATTCCCATCTGGCCTGCATAGTTTCTGTTGAGAAATCAGCTGACAATTGTATGGATGCTCCCTTGTAGGAAATTAACTGTTTTTCTCTTGCTACTTTTAATATCCTCTCTTTGTCTTTTGCTCTTGGCATTTTAATTAAGATATGTCTTGGTGTAATTCTCTTTGGATTCTTTTTGTTTGGGGTTCTGTGTGCTTCCTGGACTTTTAAGTCTATTTCTTTCACCAGGTGGGGAAGTTTTCAGTCACTATTTCTTCAAATAGGTTTTCAGTATCTTGCTTTCACTCTTTTTTTGGCACCCCCATAATTCAGATGTTGGTATGCTTGAGGTTGTCCCAGAGGCTCCTTACACTATCTTTAATATTTTGGATTCTTTTTGCTTTTTCAGCTGGGTAGTTTTTGCTTCTTTGTATTTCAAATCTTTGACTTGATTCTTGTGGTCCTCTAGTCTGCTTTTAGGTCTCTCTATAATATTTTTTGTTTCAGTAAGTGTATGCTTAATTTCTAGTTGGTCCTTTTTTATATCCTCGAGGATCTCATTAAATTTATCGGTCTTTTCTAGGAACCTCTTGAAAAACCTTATAACCGTGGTTTTAAACTCTATGTCCAGTCAATTTTTCCCCTCTATTTTTTTCAATTGTGATCTGTTTTCTTGTCTGCATTTTGGCTGCTTCCCTGAGTTGGTCAAATAGCTTCGTGTGGTAGATGTCCTCTAGGGGATAGTGACTCAGCCTCCCCAGTTACCTGAGGTGGATACTCTTGGTGCACTCCTTTATGGGCAGCACTGTCTTGTTGTGGTTAAGTCTAGATTGTTGTTGGTATCACTGGGAAAGGTTCACCTCCAGGCCAATTGACTGTGATGATCAGCTGTGTCTATGCTGGGAGAGCCTCATTGCTTGGTTTGGATGGAGTGCAGTCTCAGGGTTGAGCAGTCAGCCTTGGTTTCCCTTCAGCCCTGCCCTAAGTGGCACCTGGGTCTCTGTAACCCACGGCAATGGCTGCATGCACCTCTGAGAGAAAGCTGCCCTCAAGTTTTGCCCACTGCCAGACAGTCCAGATTCTCCCCAAATGAGTCTGGATACCCAAAGTTTCACCCAGAACTGGAATACAATGCAGCTCGGAGGTTTTGTTTTCTCCAGAATGAGAGAACCAGCCATGCACCCTCTCTGTGAGCTCATGCACGTCTGCAGCTCCCGAGTCTCGGTGTGCTTCCCCCTGACAGTCCAGTTTCACCCCGTATGAGTCTGGGTTCCCCGAGACTCTCCCAGAACTTGGTATCAGTGCAGTGGGGAGCCTTTTTCCCCTTTCCTGTTAGAGAAAACGAGATGGGTATTCAGCCGCCCATCCTTTTCACTCATGCATGTCTCCTCAACTCTGCCCTCTACACTTCCTCTGAGTCTCAGTGTTCTTTCATCCTTTCTTCTAGTTGTAGGATTTCCACTCAGCCAGCTTTCTGGTGGTTCTGGATGATATCCTTTTTTTCTTTTATATATTTTACTAGTGGCCCGGTGCATGAAATTTGTGTATGGGGTGGTAGAGGGTGGAGGGGGGTTGTCCCTTAGCCTGGCCTGTATCCTCTCTAATCTGGGATCCCTGTGGGATCGGGCCTAAACTGGCAGTCAGATAATCCCTTCACAATCTGGGACTACTGGCTCCTAACTGCTCACCTGCCTGCCTCCTTGATCTCCCCTAACCACTCTGCCTGCTGCCCTGCTTGTCCCCAACTGCACCCCCTTGCCAGCCTGATCACTTCCAACTGCCCTCCCCTTCTGGTCTGATCACCCATAACCACCTCTTCCTCGGCCCTGTCACCATGGCTTTGTCTGGAAGGACATCTGGAATGTCTCATGGTCTAATTAGCATATTACTCTTTTATTGATATAGATAGGATATGACATACTGCCATAACTATAACATATCTACCAGTATTACCTATGAGAATACGTACTTCATGAGATAGGAAGGCATCTAATACATTACATTATATATGTCCTAAGTAGTAGAAAAGTCAGTATTTGTAGCAATAATATACACCTTATGACTTCTCTTCCTGATCTGGGAATGGTTCCCAGGTCTTTGAACATTTGCTGGCCCCTAATGTATTTTTTTTTTCGTTTTGTCACTCAGTATAACTTTATTTTCTGTTTATTGCACATGATTTGAGATCTTTAATTTCTAACCACCAAAGATTCAAAGGACTATTTTTTCCATGAATTTTAACATTAACATTAGTGAAGTTATGTATTCATGTGTTTTTATTGTAAACATATGAATTATTCACATTGTCATAGATCCTGAACTCATAAGCGTGGACCATGCACAGGCTGGCAGTAAGCCAGGAAGCCACTCTGCAAGCAAACTGACACTCTGTATAAGGGGAAAAGGCATAGCATAACATTTAATGCCTGACTTTATTTCATATATTATCGGGGACTCAACTGCTTGGTTGATGATGAGGTTGATTATTGGGAGGATTATTCCTGAAATAATTAAGGAAAGGGGTGCTCAATCTTTCTTCGTGCACTGTGGGTAGGTGATCCCTCAGTCCAACCTGTCCCCTCAATAGGGCCAATGGCTGGCTCTGCCCTGGCTGTCTCGGTCCCACCCCAGCCACCTCGGCCCCGTCCCCTGGCCCTGACCTTAGCCCTGATGGCTACCTCCCAGCACCGGAGGCTCCTGGCACTTGCAGCCTCTCACGCACTGCCTGGCCCCCACCCTCCGCTCCTGATTGGCTGGTAGCATAGTGAAGGTACAGTAATTTGCATGTTTTATTAGACAGGATTGATTTTTTTTTTTTTACAGAGAAGAAGGGAGAGGGTTAGAAAGTCAGAAACATTGATCAGTTGCCTCTTGCACACACCCCACTGGGGATGTGCTCACAACCAAGGTACATGCTCTTGACTGGAATCAAACCTAGGACCTTTCAACCTGCAGGCCGATGCTCTATCCACTGAGCCAAACCGGTTTGGGCCCATTTTGTCTTTTAATTGTAGTTTTGAAATTGTTGTGTGAGGCAGCAGTATAGGTGTTTACCTATGCCGCCATCTTGGTTCCTCCTCAATGATTATATATTTTAAAGAAGAGAAGAACTTTAGAGACATTTTAGATAATGAAATATGTCATTCTGCAAAAATATTGAAACAAAATATGCTCCTAAAACCTGTCAATTAACATTGGATTTGTAGCAAAGGGAGTTAAGACCTGACTAATGCCTGACCTTTACAGTTAGCATCTATCTCAATTCTATTGGATATAAACAATAGCCACTAAATTCCTAATTCTTATAAAATACTGAACTCAGTCCTCCGAATTTGCAGGTTCAGCATCTGTGGATTAAATTGACAAAAGATTGAAAATATTTGGACAAATAGCTATGTTGCAGGCATGTACTATGTAGTTAGGCCTGTGATGCTTGCATTTGTATTGAAAGTGTACAGGCTTTTTTCTTCATATTATTTCCTAAACAATACAGTATAACAACTATTCACATAGCATTTACATTGTATTAGAATTACAGTTATGTACCACTGGACAGGATACATTCTGAGAAATAAGTAATTAGGCAATTTTGTTGTTTATTTTTAAAAATTGTAGAGGAATTTGGTGTTTTTAGGGTGAACCAGCAATCTCCATTAAAGTAGCAATAGCCAGCCCTGGCCAGTTTGGCTCAGTGGATAGAGTGTCGGCCTGGGGACTGAAGGGTCCTAGGTTCAATTCTGGTCAAGGGCATGTACCATTGTACATGCAATCCATTACTGACTAAAATATTTTTAAGTGGAACATGACTGGATAGGTAATCTAGAGATGATTTAAAGTATATGAGAGGATGTGCATGGATTATACAAAAATACTACACCATTTTATATAAGGGACTTGAACATCCACAGATATGGCTATCTGCAGGGGTAGGAGTGGGACGGTGGGTCCTGGAACCAATTCCCCTTGGATACTAAGAAAAAATTGTACTTAATATCCAGCTAGAGCTATTTTTTTCTTAAAATCCTTAGAGTAAAAACATATATTATTCTTTGAAGACAGTGTGATGAGGTCACATTTGCAAGGTTGAACTTATTTCATACAGAAATCCTTTTTTTTAGTCAGTAATTCTCAGTGGAGGAGAATTTGTTTACAAGTTTATGGCCTATGCTACATCCTTATATGTTGATCTAATTTTGAAATTCAAAGCTTATTTATACTTCCTTTAAGAAACTATTATATGTAAAGAGTTCAATTTTTTAAAGAAAATTTTATTTCTTAAATAAAACTAACCCACTTTGCAGTGGTGTTATTTAAGATGACAATGCGTTTTATTGTTCCCTAACCAAAACTATTGCATTCTCTAGAAAACAAACTTGCTTATATCTTATCAAGATAGATTGTGACAGAACTTGCTTTACTCTTATTTCTCATTTATGTTTTATGACTGTGTATTTCAGTCCCCAAGACTTTCCTTAGGGCAGCCTTCATCTCCTTGTTCCTGAGGCTATAAATCAGAGGATTACAGAGGGGTGTTATCACAGAATAAAATAAGGCCACAATTTTCTGTACTTCCACTGGATGTCCAGATCCAGGAGTAACATACATCACTATCACAGAGCCAAAGAACAGGATCACCACAGCCAGATGGGAAGCACAAGTGGAGAAAGCCTTGTGTTTGCCTGCTGCTGAGGACATGCGCAGCACAGCCAGAATCACCAGGGCGTAGGAGCAAAGGATAAAGAGAAAGGTGCCAACCATGAAAATAGCATTGAAAGTGGAATAAATGAACTGGGTCATGGTATTTTCTGAACAGGACAGCATCATCAGTGGCACAGGATCACATATAAAATGGTTGATGATATTTGGGCCACAATAGGGCAACTGTGAAATGAGAACAACCGGGGTTAAGAAAAGAACGAATCCACCCGACCATCCAAAGATGACGAGGCTAGTGTATAGCTGTTTAGTCATGATGTGTGGGTAATGCAGAGGGCGGCAGATGGCAAGGTACCTGTCAAAAGCCATGATGCAAAGGAAGAAGCCCTCATCACACCCTAAAGAGAAGAAGAAGTAGAACTGTGCAAAACAGCTCACAAAGGAGATGGACTTGCTTGTGGAGAGGAAGTTGGCCAGCATGTTAGGGATGGTTGTGGTGACATAACATATTTCCAGGAAAGAGAAATTCCCCAAGAGGATGTACATGGGGGTGTGAAGGTGCCAGTCCCACCACACAGCACAGGCAATGGCTGTGTTCCCCATCAGGGTCAAGGTATAGGCTACTAAGAAGAGCCCAAAGTAGAGGAGCTGCATTTCTGGGCTCGAAGGAAAGCCCATGAGGATAAAGTGACTCACGGAGGTGGTTTCTCTGCCGGACACATTCATTAGTCTGGAAGACATAGAGATGACATTGGCTATTGCACTTTATTTTTTAAATTTTATTTTTAAAAATGTATTTTATAATTTTTTACAGAGAGGAAAGGAGAGGGATAGAGAGCTAGATCAGTTGCCTCCTGCACACCCCCTACTGGAGATGTGCCCGCAATCAAGGTACATGCCCTTGACTAGAATTGAACCTGGGACCCTTCAGTCCCCAGGCTAACGCTCTATCCACTGAGCAAAACCGGCCAGGGCTGGCTATTGCACTTTAATGGAGATTACTGGTTCATCCTAAAAACACCAAATTCCTTTACATTAAAAAAAATAAACAACGAGGTTTCTGTTAAAGTAACAAAGTTGTGATCACCACAACCTGTTTCCAAAAGTAAGATTTCATTTTGGTAAGATGCAGATAAGTAAAAACTTGGCTTGGGGCAATCATTAAATTGGGTGAGGATACTGGATTACACATGAGTACTACATTTGTAATTTTGAGTAAGTCACTTAACTTCTACTTGTCTATTTTCTCATCTGCTTACCATATAGATTATAGTACATTCAAATCTGTGTATGTAAAATTTATCTCTAAAGCATTACACAAAAGTAATTTATGATGATTAGTATTATTGATAATAATACCAAATAAAATACTACTTACATTAAGACATTTCAAAAGGTTCTGTCTCACTGAGATATAGTGAAAGGGCTCAGAGAATACTCCTTTTTGTGCTTGTGAAAGGCATTGTAAAGTACTGACCCGAAGGGCCTCTCGGGCCAGCACAGATAGTGTATTATATCTGTTTGGAATACAAGACATGCTTTCTTTCTATCCAGCTGCTGGACTCAGCCCCACATCCTGGCACTTTGGCACCTAAGTTTGCTGGTTGAACATTTTGAAACAGTCTCTCGTGAATGTGAGAACGAAGCATGCCATGTGGGGCATCTGACAGGGAGAGCACTGCTCTGAGTGACTGGACTACTGACTGTGACTAGAGTTGGCCAAAGTTCCACAAAATGTTGTGAAATAGAAAAAGTGTTTTGATTGTGTGCATGACATTTCCATGTTACTTTCATAGCGGCTTTCTATGTTTGGTCTTTCTTCTCCTTTTACACATACCTCTCGCACATATGTATGTATTTTCTTCTGAGACAATCTTGAAACATGAAATGGCTTGCTTCACTCATGCCGGCTATCCTTTTTCTCCCAGTTTGTTGTAACTCAATCAAAGCTTTTATACATCTTGTTTCTTCAGGAGACTACTCTTGGCTATCATGTTTGCCATCTAAAGTGAAAGAACTGCGGTGTGTGTATTCTGTAGATTGTATTGAGTCTTAATGCAATGTGACAGGTCAGTCTATTTGTTTCCCATAGCAATAGCATCATACAAAGTGGCAAGGTAGGCCAGGCACCAGAATTTCTCAAATTATAAGCGTTTATTTTTTTGCTTTGTTTTGGTGTGTGTGTGTGTGTGTGTGTGTGTGTGTGTGTGTTTTGTCCTGGAAGACATAGATCCTCTTGATTAGTTGTGATTACGAATAAGTTTAAAAATATTTAGGATTTTTTTATTGTGAGTAATTGTATGATTTTTCTCAGCTGAGGTGGTTGTACCCTATCTGAAAAGGAACAAATATCATCTTGTCCAGATACAACCTACGGAGCTAGTGAATCTTGGCCATTTGCTAGGCTTGGAAAATAGAGTGTCTTTAACTTAAGAACATTTAAATTATACTTAAGTACATAGAGTGAGTGCAAAATATACAGAGAAAAAGCATAATATTGATGTCAGAGGCAATTTATATGAATGTTTCAAAACTACCCTGATAGGATACCCACCAATTATTCTGCTGCTTTTATCGAAGAAAAAACTCACTTAGCTGCCACACAAGTCTTAGTTGCTATTTTTCACACTCTTATCTATGTTCTGATACCTTTGTTATACCCTACTTTAAGCACTCTTAGTTATTTTCATTGATAATTGGGCCCCTAATAGTAGTAAATGAGTATCAATACTCACTCTGCTTTGGTCTCCTGTTACAGTATTTCTTGGGAGTACAAACTGTAGAAAGTCACAATCCAAAGAAGATCCTATAATTTAAGAAACTGAGAGCATGCAGATACTGAATGGTTTTGTCATTTAAGGAATGGTTATTTCACATAATCTTGTTAACAATACATTTAATTAAGAGCAATATATGTATTGGAGAGATATGATATGAGTGTATCAGAAATTTGTCATATTTTCTATATTGAGAAAAAATTGATTGTAATATCAATAATAAATCCACTTCCAGAAATTTATTAGTTATACATTTTTACATTAAATCTCTAGGCCTCTTTGTAAACAATAGTCATTAATATTTAAAAAGAATAAGAAAGCTATATGAATGCATTTGCAAAGATTCAGAAACAAGAGAATAATTAATATTTTAAAACTTTTCTGTCTGAATTTGATTTTAACCAGATATTTACACTTTCAGAACAAGAAGAAAGCCCTTCCCAGTAAATTTACTTATGCAGAAAAGTCAGCTCTTATTATTGGGCATGCAAAGTTTTAACTCACTCCTTGAATACAGCCAAGAAGAGAAGCAAGAAAGAGAGAATAAAATGTTACCCCACAGAGTGAAAAGCATGTGAGGAACTTCTGCAGAATTGGATGATCCAGTGTGTAACCTTCCATGAGTTGCAAAGAGTAAATAAAAAATTTTTTTTCTTCCCAGATTGAAAACTCATATTTATGGTAAAGATGAAAGCACAGATGAAGGTTTCATCTAAATTTATTTCCCTGTCATGGCTTTTGAGATCTGGGAGCCTTTCCCTGGTACTTTTAAAGTATTTGTTCAACAGATGAGATAATTTTGAATTTTATTTAATTATAAGAGAACCTCAAGCTCTGCTATCCCTGAAGAATAATGTGTTTACCAAACTAGCCTCTTATCATCTCTGTGCTTCTAGGAACCAGGCATTACAAAAGGTACCTAGGGAATAATGAAATAGTAATAGTTTGTTGTAATAGTTACAACAAAAAGATGTACCATTAAATTCCCTGTTTCTATTTTTGAAGAAGAAAAAAACAGTTCTTTATTAAATAATATTCTCAAATTTGCTACTTAGAGACATTCCAGTTGCAATTTTATGATAAAAAATGACATTTTAAGTGCTAAGACTTGTATAGGCTATTTAATAATGTTTATAGAGTGCTCAAAAGATACTAGGGATATAGTAGAGTAAACAAAATAGAAAAAAAATCCTGTTTACCTAGAAAAATTCAATGGGGGTGGGGATAAAAGCAACAGAAAATAAATAAAATGAGTAAATGAGTATATATATATATATATATATATATATATATATACATATATATATATATCCTTTACTTAATCAATAAAGAAATTTAAAAAATAAAAATAAAAGGTATATGTATTTTCATTTAAGAAAAATGAAGTGTAGGAATGAGATGGATTGGAAATGGGCAGGACTTGGATTTTCTAAAAATACTTTAAAATATTTGTATCGATTTCAGAGAGGAAGATAGAAAATAGAAATGTCAATGATGAGAATCATTGATTGACTGTCTCCTAAATGCCCCCCACTGGGGATTGAGCCAGCAATCCAGATAATATGTCCTTAACCGGAATCGAATCTGGGACCTTTTAGTCCACAGGCTAACACTCTATCCAGTGAGCCAAACCAGCTAGAGCAGGACTTAGGCTTTGAAATATGGTTTTAAGGAACACCTAAAAGAGACATTAACATTTGAACAGAGGTTTGAAGAAATGAAGGACATGAAGAGAGGGATTTTCAGCAGAAGGAATAACTAATTCTAGGAATAAGAGGTAGGAGTGTGCTTGTCATGTCAGGGAAAGAACAGGAGGCCAGTGTGCTAGAGAAGTGTAAACTGGGGAGAATGCCCCCTGTGTGGTACCAGTCCATTATCTCCATTTCTTCTTTTTTTAACATTTGCACTCCGTTATACTCTTTTTTATTTAAAAATTTTCTAGATTTATTGAGACATAATTGACATATAACAATGTTTGAGTTTAATATGTACAGTGTATTTGATACACATATATATTGCAAAATAAAAACCACCATAGCATTAGCTAACACTTCCATAACCTTGCAGAATTATAATTTCTATTTTGTGGTGAGATAGTAAATATGTTCTTTTTTAGAAACTTTAAGTATATAATACAGTGTTGTTAACATAATCACCAAAATCTATATTAAGTCCCTCAAACTTACTCATTTCACAATTGCAAGTTTACATTTTTTGACAAACATTCCCCTGTTTCCCATATCCCACACCTCTGGCAACCACAAATCTTTTTTCTGTTTCTATTCAACTTTTTAAGATTATACAAATGTGATATCATACAATATTTTTTTCTTTGTCTGACTTATTTCAGTTAGCATAATGCCTTGAAGGTCCATCTATGTTGTCACAAATGGTAGGATTTCCTGCTTATGGTTGAATAATACTCTGTTATATATATCTTCTTTATCCATTCATCTGTAGATGGACATTTATGTTGTTTCCACATCTTGGCCATTGCGAATAATGCTGCAATGAACATGAGATGCATATATTTTTCAACACTGTTTTGTTTATTCCTGCTCTGATCTTTATTATTTCCTTCTTTATACTAACTTTGGGCTTTGTTTGCTGTTCTCTTTCTAGCTCCTTTAAGAAATGTAAGGTAAGATTATTTACTTGAGATTTTTCTCATGGTAAATCTGTAATTCTATGAATTTTCCTCTTAAGGCTGTTTTTGCTGTGTCTATAGAGTTTGGATCGTTGTGTATTTTTATTTAAAAAATGTATTATTATCCCTGACAAAGTTTATATAAAGTTATAAAAAAATTGGCAGCTAGTTTGAGATTGAATTGACATGGCCTAGAGCTTGTCATCTCCTATGGACACCAGTCCTTAGGCTAAGCCCTCCTTAACCTCCCATGACACCATAATACCCTTACATGATATTATTCTACAATGTCATTATAATTTTTGATATTTGACAACAGCATATTATACAATTATCCCAAATAAACTTACAAACTAATTCTTTGAATGTTGGGCGGCAATTTGAAAAAAGGATAGGAAAGGAATTAATCCCTTTCAGAAGGAATTAAGGCACTGGGAAGGCATCTGAGCATTCTATATTGGCTCCTCTTGCCCTTTTTGCCAAGAGGGACCCTCTTCTTACTATCCAAATACACACAGCTGATGCCTGAGCTTTCAGTTCCAGCTGTGGCTGAAGCCTCTGGGCAGATGGCACCATGGATCTGTCTCTCGACCAATGGTGTGAGCTGGGCCCTCTCTGGAGAAGAAACCTGGGTCCCCTGAGATATGCGATCAGTACCGCGACCCCGCCAGCAGGCAAGGGGACCCCAAGGCAGGTGCTGGGCGTGGAGGCCACGCGGGCATAGACTACAAAGGAGACAGAACTGAACCTCACATCATCCTGTTTGGCCCCGGAGGATGGCTGGTTAGCCAGAGATGGGTAAGATTCCTCAGGGAAGGAACAACCTAAGACAGGCACAGTCACAGAGGGGCCAACAGGAGAGAACTAAAAGGTCAACAGAGGTGGGGCACAGACCCTCACCCACAAACCTTGCAGGGGCTTGACTTCTCACCCCTCCTGAGGGAGGTCTCCTGCCCCCACGGCTGCTTCGCCTCCCACGCACAACTCAGACGGGGACCCAGGAATGCTGAGGACCTACTCAAAAATGCAAATATTCCTTTCCACTAATATTTACAGGGTAAACTAAGATTTCTGCTTGAGTATTAAAATTGACAGTAAAATAGTAATCAAGTTTTCAGATTAATTTAAATTGGCCAAGTGAAATAAGTGAACACTCAAGAAAATTTAAGTGTACTGGACAAAAAGCTTTTTCTAAAACATTAATTAAAATATCTATTAGTAGTTCATCTCACTGTAAAATTGCCTAACATCCAAAGAATCTAACGCAGTCATATTTGTGTGCAAAAATTAAAATTTAAAATTACCAAGACTGCAAGATAAAATTTCCAAAAGCCCCCATTAATCGAAAAAGGGGGGGCAGTGGGGTAATATCATCTAAGGAAAAATATCCTGTAAGTAAAATACATCTAGAAAATTCTTACTCCAGAGAAGTAACTTCCATTTATAAAGCCAAAAGCAGGACAACCAAGAAAAAACACACATAGTGTCAAAATAAGCCAAAGGAAAATCATTTAGGCAAAAATAAAAAGAATCCCAAGTCTATTTTGCAGAGAGGATCCCTTTGTTAACTTTTGGTAGAGAATGTGTTTGTGTGTTTTCAGAGAACAACTCCAAGACCACGTGGGTTCCTGTGACAGTGAGGAACTGACGGGTCTGTACCAGTCACGAGGACAGTCCAGAGATGGGGGACACTGACGACACCTTGCCATGCTAACAGTCGGCAGCTGTGCATGGCTGCAGGCGGCCCAGGACCAAACCAGAGAGGATGGATCTTGCATTGCCAAGATGTGTCCACCATCTGGATACATTGCTGACATGTACACATAAAGAACTATTTGACATTGAAACTGGGACTCAGAACAGTTGGACATTGAAACTGACACTCAAACATTTTTTGTTCTTATACATTTATTTCTAGTATGCAGAGGCAAAATATTTTTGAAGAAAAGAAACAGGGGAGAGTGATTGATATAGAGGCAGGGAGGCATTGAACAGGCTGTCAAGCTACAGGGGGAAGGCTGGGGTGGATGGGTGGATGGAAGGGAGATCAACCAAAGGACTTGTATGCATGTATATAAGCATAACCAATGAATGAAAGACACTGGGGTAGGGAGGGGGGCAGGTGGGAACATGTGCTGGGGGGTAAGGGAGACTGGGGGGAGGATATTGGGGTAGAAAAAGGAAAACTTATGTACTACTATTAAATATAAGTTATACTGCAAAAAAAAATAAAGAAGCAAATAAAAATTAAAACAATAAAAAATATAAAAAATGTATTATTGTCATTATTATAGGTGTTCCCTTTACCCCATTTTTGCCCCCCTCCACCAACCCCCACTTCGCCCACACTATTGTCTATGTCCATGGTTATGCATATATGATCTTTAGTTAATCTCTTGCCACTCTTTCCACCTCTCTTCCCATTGAGATCCCTTATTCTGTTCCATGCATCCATGCCTTTGGACTTATTATGTTAATCAGTTTATTTTGTTCATTAGATTTGACATATAAGTGAGATCATGTGTTCTTTGTCTTTCTCTAACTGCCTTAGTTTGCGTAACACAATAGTCATTTTCACTTGTCTCAAGGTATCTTTTTTCTTTGTTTCTTTTTCTTTTTTTTAAAAATATATTTTATTGATTTTTTACAGAGTGGAAGAGAGAGGGACAGAAAGTCAGAAACATCGATGAGAGAGAGACATCGATCAGCTGCCTCTTGCATGCCCCCTAACGGAGATGTGCCTGCAACCAAGGTACATGCCCTTGCTGGAATCGAACCCGGGACCTTTCAGTCCACAGTCCGACGCTCTATCCACTGAGCCAAACTGGTCTCAGCAAGGTGTCTTTTTTCTTGATCTCATTGTTAACCTGTTTATTTATTTTTTAATATATTTTTTATTGATTTCAGAAAGAGAAAGGGAGAGATAGAAACATCAATGATGAGAGAATCATTGATCAGCTACCTCCTGCATGCCCTCTACTGGAGATCAAGGATGCAATCCAGGCATGTTCCCGGCCTGGGAATTGAAATGTGACCTCCTGGATTTTGGATTGATGCTCAACCACTGAGCCACACCAGCTGGGTCAAAACCATTTATTTTTTAGTAACATGTTATTTAACCTCAATGTGTTTGTGTGTTTTTCAGGTTTTTTTTTTTGTAACTGATTTCTAGTTTCTTACTATTGTGGTTGAAGAAAATGCTTGATATGATTTCAATCTTTTTACATTTATTGAGATTTGTTTCATGGTCCAACATGTGGTCTACCCTAGAAAATATGCCATTTGTAATTGAAAAAATGTATATTCTGCTGCTTTGGGGTGAAATGCTCTAAAAATTAATTAAATCCATCCAGTATGTCATTTAAAGCCATTGTTTCAATGATGCCAATGGGATAGATCTCCTACTATGACTGTATTCCTGTTGCTCTCTCCTTTTATGTCCATTAAGATTTGCTTTATAGCCCAGCCAGTGGGCTCAGTGGTTGAGTGTCAACCATGAATCAAGAGGTCACAAGTTCATTGGTTGTTCTCTTCCCACACACCCTCTTTTGTCTTCCTTCTGAGATTCAACAGTCTGTTCATGCTTCTTCCTGCATTTTCTTAATTACAAAATAAGTTTGCAAACAATTATGTAAGTATTTATTTTGAAAAAATAAAAATTAAACAGCATTATAGTGTGAGCATTTTCCCAACTCATCAAATATATTTTAAAACATGATTTATTTTTTATTTTTTTAAATCTTTTTGTTCAGTTTATTAATTACATTGTTCCCTTTTTTCCCCCTATAGCTCCCCTCCACCTGGTACTCATCCCACCCTCCACCCTTACCCCCCCTCCACTGTCCTCTCCCATAGTTGCATGATTTTTGTCCAGTCTCTTGCTGCACTTCCCACACCCCTTTTCTCCCCAAGAATTGTCAGTCCATTCCCTCTCTACATTCACCAGTTTATCCTGTTCATCAGCTTATTAATTCACTTGATTTTTAGATTCATTTGTTGATAGATGTGTATTTGTTGTTCATAATTTACACTTTTATCTTTTTCTTCTTCCTCTTCTTAAAGAATATCTTTCAGCATTTCATATAATATTGGTTTGGTGGTGATGAACTCCTTTAGCTTCCTCTTATCTGCGAAGCACTTTATCTGACCTTCAATTCTGAATGATAGCTTTGCTGGGTAGAGTAATCTTGGTTGTAGGTTCTTGTTATTCATCACTTTGAATATTTCTTGCCACTCCCGTCTGGCCTGCAACATTTCTGTTGAGAAATCCGCTGACAATCGTATGGGTGCTCCCTTATAGGTAACTAACTGTTTTTCTCTTGCTGCTTTTAATATTCTCTCTTTGTCTTTTGATTTTGGCATTTTAATTATGATGTGCCTTGGTGTGGTCCTCTTAGGGTTCCTATATATTGGGGTTCGGTGCGCTTCTTAAACTCCTAAGTCAATTTCTTTCACCAGGTGTGGGAAGTTTTCAGTCACTATTTCTTCAAATAGGTTTTCATTGTCTTGCTCTCTCTCTTTTTCTAACACCCCTATAATTTGGATGTTGGTATGCTTGAGGTTGTCCCAGAGGCCCTTACACACTATCTTCAATTTTTTGGATTCTTTTGGTTTCTTGCTTTTTCAGCTGAGTGGATTTTACCTCTTTGTATTTCAAATCTTTAACTTGTTTCTCGGGGTGTTCCAGAGCACTTTTAGGTCTTTGTATAATATTTTTTATTTCCGTCTGTGTATGCTTAATTTCTGGTTGGTCCTTTTTCATATCCTTGCGGGTCTCCTTCATATCCTTGAGGGTCTCATTAATTTCCTTGTAGGACTCGTTCATTTCCACGTTGGTCTTGATCATTTCCTTGCAGGTCTCATTCATATCCTCGAGGGTCTCATTCATTTCCTTGTCAGTCTTGCTTATTTCCTTATAGGTCTTGACCTTTTCTAGGAGCCTCTTGAGAAGCCCTATAATCATGGTTTTCAATTCCATGTCCAGTCTTTTTTTTTCCTCCATTTCTTTCACATCTGATTTATTTCCATGTCTCTGCATGGTGGCTGCTTCTCTGGGTTGGTCAATTAGCTTTGTGTGATAGATGTCCTACAAGGGACAGTGGCTCAGCCTCCCCAGTTACCTGAGGTGGATATGGGTTGCACAGCCTTGCTGAAGTTAAGCTCAGGTTAATTATTGTTAGCACTTGGAGGGTTTGACATCCAGGCCAATTGTCTGTGAAGTTCAGCTGTGCTCAAGTTGGATGGGCGGAGTCTCCGGGCCAAGCAGACAGCATTAGCTCTGCCCTATGTGGCCCCAGGAACTCTGTGCCGGGGGCAATGGCTGCCAGCACCTCTGAGAGAGAGCCGCTGCCGAGCTCCACTGGTTACTGGAGAATTCAGACTCTCCCCAAATGAATCTGCGCACCCAAAGTCTCATCCAGGGTCGTAAAACAAAGCAGTCTTACGGTTTCCCGAATGAGAGAGCAAGTCTCGAGCGCTCTCTACTCGGTCACTGTCACACAGCTGCACTGTTCCCAAGTTCACGCGCACTCGCACAAGCTTGCCTTCTCCACAAGCCGGCAGACCCCTGCAGCACCCGAGCTTTGGCGTGCCCTCCCACTGTCCAGTTTTTACCCCGTATGATAGTGGGTTCGCTGGAATTCGCCCAGAGCTGGAGAATCAGTCCAGTGGGACGTCTTTGTTTCCCCATTCGAGAAAACTGGCCGGTTTTCAGCTGCCCGTCCTCTCTGCTGGAGTGCGCAGCTCTTCCAAGCCTCTCTCCGCGGGTATCTTCAACACTGTCTTCTGCCGCTCCTCCGAGTCACAGTGTCTTATCTTCACTTTTATTTGTGGAATTTTCTCTTGGCCAGCTTTCCGGTGATTCTGGATGGTGTTTGTCCTTTCATTAAGTTGTAGTTTTAAAATTGCTGTGTATGACGGCAAGATAGGTGTTTTACCTATGCCGCCATCTTGGTTCTCTCCTAAAACATGATTTTTAATATCTGTATGTTATTCTGTAATTTGGATATATGATATTCACTTAACTACTCTCCAGTTAGTGAATATTTGGATAGGTACGATTCTAATATTATTACTTTATTTTCATTAAATTTATAAATTTATTTGGGAAGAAATGACAAATTTACAACATTTACTCATTATATCTAGAAACATGGTAGATATTTCCATTTATTCACATTTTTATTTTACTGTTTCAAGGTATTTGCAGCTTTCGTCTCATACACTTCACTCTTCTTTGGTGAGTTTATTTAGAGGTATATTACATTTTCATTGTTATTATAAATGGCCTTTTACTTCCATTATATTTTCTTCCTGATTATTATCTTTTATATACTTACTTTGCATCAGGCCATCATTTTAAATTTTCTTATTGATTTTAATAACTTTTTGAAATTATTTATATGAGAATTCACATTCAATATTTACTGGTCTTTGGTAAAAATAAAAGCAAGTGCTGCCGAAACCGGTTTGGCTCAGTGGATAAAGCATCGGCCTGCGGACTGAGAGGTCCCGGGTTCGAATCCGGTCAAGGGCATGTACCTTGGTTGCGGGCACATCCCCAGTAGGAGGTATGCAGGAGGCAGCTGGTCGATGTTTCTCTCTCATTGATGTTTCTGACTTTCTATCCCTCCCTTCCTCTCTGTAAAAAATAAATAAAATATATTTTTTAAAAAAGTAAGTACTGGGATAAGAGCAAATTCTGAGTTTCAATTAAAGAGATAAATAATGAGTATTGGTGTGCTGTGTTTAATTCCTAGCTTCTTTTCCCTCTTTCTTTTAGCAGCGTTGCAGGGGTCAAATACTTACCTTCTTTCTTCATCCAATACCTCTAAGAAAGAATGTGGGAAGGCTGCCTGTGGCTCACTTCCCCTCTCCCCTCCCAACGGATATTAGATAAGACTCTGCAAGTTGTTCCTGGCATAGGGGAATCTGTTCCGTAGACGGAGTTGTGACTGTCCCCTAACCTGTGCCCTGTGAGCAGAAATGTGCAGTCTGATGTGTGTGAGGGTCCTTCCTGAGGAAGGGGTGCCTAAGGGCTGTTTTGTTATTTTTTAAAATATATTTTTATTGATTTAAGGTGGGAAGGGAGAGGGAAAGAGGAACATCAATAATAAGAGAGAACCATTGATTGGCTGCCTCCTGCACACCCTCTACTGGGGATCAAGCCTGCAACCCGGGCATGTGTCCTTGACAGGAATCAAACCTAGGACCTTTCAGTCCACAGGCTGATGCTCTCTCCACTGAGCCAAACCGGTTAGGGCTACTTTGTTATTTTTGTGACTTATGTAAAGAGGTCATAGACTAGCTTTGTCCCTGCATCCAAGCTTTAAAATAAGTCATGCTATCATCCCACATAGAGCCCGACTTTCATCTTTGTATAGTTAAAATTAAGATAGACTGGTGAATTTGATCTTTTGTGCTCCTAAGAACTGGGCATAATTTCACTAGTAAATGAATCCGTGTTCTCTCAGAGTAGGACTTATTAACTAAGATGCAATATGATGATTCCAGGCCACTTTGAAAATTAACTGGAGAGTAAATTACCTCATTTCAGGCTTTGGAAATACTCTCTTATTTCTATCCTCAGACTCACACACACTATCCTCTCTGCATGGTTAATGTTCATTCTAATAAAAACAGGGAGAAAGCACTTTAAAAATTATAAAGAACTTAATATATGAATATTATTTTAATTTTTTCCAAGTAATATTGTTTGCAGGTCTCACCTCTATTTTGATTCAGTACGTTTATTCTTTTGAGTGGTAGTACTAAGATAAAGACGGAATACATCAAGTTATAAGATGACCAGTTGTAGAAAACTATTTTCATAAGATCCTTCTCAAGAACTAGTTTTGCTGAGAAGAAATTTTTTGAAAAGTCCATTTGAGGAAGAATTTCAAACTCCAAAGGGTCTGCGGATGAACAAAATTATTCTGAATAAGAAAAGGCAAGAGGTTCTGGCTACTCTTGTGGGTGGAGAGAAGAAGATGAGGAAGATAGGAAAAGGCAGCATTAGGTGTACTATGGAAGATTGATGGGGTGCTCATCATGGTGGCCCTTCCTCTAACTTTCCCTAACTCCAACCTGCAGTCACGCTAATAAACTCATATAGAGCTGGAATGTGTTTGGGTTTTAGACAAAATGTTCGAGGGTATGAGTCTCACATCCAGATTGATGTGATCGAACAAGACAGCAGGTAGATTCAGGAGTGGGAGGAGAAGCACATATTAACATGCTTCTGTGGTGCATGTGTGTCCATGTACGTGTGTGTGTGTGTGTGTGTGTGTGTGTGTGTGTGTGTTTAGTGTGTATAAGTAGATGGTGATGAGGACGCTGGACATTTAATCACTATGAAACTGGGGGCTGGAGACAAATTTACTGAAATCTACAAAAGATTGTAATAGATCAGTTGACCTTTGGATTGTATATGTTTTTTTTTTCTTCAAAAATACCTGAGAATATTTGATATTTTTCTGTTTCCATATGATATACACAGGAATATTAATACAGTGAAGCCTAATACAAATAAATGATTTATGAAGGGTCTGGTAAGATCTTGTTTATTACTTGCTTCATTGAAATGCATCCCTAAATATAGTCCAGAAAATATAGGAAACATATTTGTCTCTAAAATTTACTCAAGACTGTTAACCTTCTATAATTTTACATCACTATATGTACTGCACATATATGGATTCTAGTTCTCGAGAGGCTGTCTTTGGCCAAATCTCACAATCCTCAGCAGTTTTCTCAGAGCCTTCTTTATTTCCTTATTCCGGAGGCTGTAGATCAAGGGATTGAAAAATGGAGTTAACACAGAATAAAATAAAGTCACAATTTTCTGAATCCCAGCTGGATTGCCAGCTGTTGGGCTCACATACATCACCATGATAGAGCCATAGAACAGGGATACCACAGCCAGGTGGGAGCCACAGGTGGAGAAGGCCTTCTGTCGGCCTTCTGCTGAGGGAACCTTCAACACAGCTATGATCACAAGGGCATAGGAGCCGGTAATGAAGAGGAAGGTGGAGAAAATCAGGACTGAGTTAAAGATGGCACAGGTGATCTCAGTGGCAGGAGCTGGCACACAGGACAACTTCATAAGGGGTCCTGGGTCACATAAAAAATGATCAATAATATTGGGGCCACAAAAAGGAAGCTGGGAGATGAGATAGACTGGGAGGAGAAAACAGGAGAAGCCACACACCCAGCAGCAGGCTGCCATTCTGATGCAGCGTGGAACTGTCATGACAGTGGGGTAGTGCAGGGGCCTGCAGATAGCAAGGTACCTGTCAAAGGCCATGGCAGACAAGAAGAAGGTCTCAGTGGTGCCCATAGAGAAGAAGAAGTAGAACTGGAGGAAGCAGCCAGAGAAGGAGATGGTGTTGGTCTCAGAGAGAAAGTTGGCTAGCATATTGGGGACAGTAGAAGTGACATACCAGATCTCCAGGAATGAAAAATTGGCCAGCAGGATGTACATGGGTATGTGAAGATGGTGGTCCCACCACACTGAACAGATAATGCAAAGGTTCCCAATGAGCGTTAAGACATAGATCACAGAGAAGAGTGAGAAGAGGAGGATCTGGATCTCCCAGGTACAAGGGAATCCAAGAAGAATGAATATGCTCACAGGGTCAGAGTTATTATTCCTTCCGAGGTTTTTCATTTTTTTCTCTCCTAAAATTACAATAACAAGGCATTTCCATGTTAAAAATTACTATACAGAAATTTTCTCATTAAGATGTTCTTTGCATTTCTTTACAATTCAGTTAGCACCATAGTTTTAGATTACTTAAAGATTTTTCAGCATTCTTTGTCCTATTGTGATACCAGTAGTGGGAGAAAATAAAAAATTTGGGGGTGGGTGGGTTCTTATTACAGCTTACCATTGTGATCACCATACCCATAATGATGCCTTTATTTGGTATCCCCAATGTTACATAAAATAAAGTAGATGCTCTCTTGCCATTCAGAGGCTTTTAAACTAATTCAGAAACATCAATCTGGGCCCAACACAGGGAGGTTCAAATAATCGTACAGTTTAAGCTCCATATTAATAGAAGAAAACATTGCAAGAATGAATAGCCACAAAGAAGAGTTTGTTTACAATTGTAATTTTTAATGCTATCATATGCATAGTTTCATATAGGGTTTCTTTCTAGGTAGTATTAGGAATGTTAGAAAAGAAATAAGGAAAATAACCTTTAATCAGTGATTGTTTATAGCAAGGTCAATTCCAACATTTGTGTGCCCTCGTATTTGGAAAGATTCATGAAAAAAATTCCACAATTTCATTGTTAATTTTTCTCAGTGTTTAGTGACATATACACAATTCTATAAAATACTCTTTACTTTTACATTGGTCCTCTATGCAGTTAAAACCTCGTTGTGAAGAGGAGTAAGCTCCATGCAGTGTCATCTTAAATAAACATTTTACATGAAATTGGTGTGAATGAATGAGGTTCAGACTACAAACCAACATGGTTCTCTTCTAACTGAAATTCACCTTACCTACAGTACACAGGCTTCAGTCCTCAGTTGTATTTTATCAGATACGTGTAAAACACCTTGTGACAATATCTCCTTTTTGCCACATAGAGCAAACAAAATAAGTGTTACATCATTGAAAGCACTCTGGGATTTGAATTACATTACTGTCCATGGACTATTCATTCTCATTTATCTCTCTCATATATAAACACACATATTCCTAATATGTATATACACATACTGTATATACATATGCATATATGTATATATGCACATCCTACACAATAAAAGACTAATATGCAAATTAACTACACTCACAAGCCATGCCCATCAGCCAATCAAGAGCGAGTATGCAAATTAACCCAATCAAGATAGATGCGGCCACAGAGCAAGCAGGAGGCTTGGGTTTCCCTGGCAATGGAGGAAGCCAAGCTTTTCACTTACCCAAGTGGGCCCAGGCCTCTACTCAAGGCCACAAAGTTTCAATTATAGAAGATAAATAAATCCCAACAAAAATGGCTGCAGCCAAGGAACAAGCAGGAGGCTTGGCTCTGCTCAAGGCTACAAAGTTTCAATTATAAAAGATAAATAAATCCCAGATACCAGGGCCTCTGCTTGGGTCTCTGGAGGGTGTGGCCAGTCTGCAAACCACATCAGGCCCCTTGCCCAGGCTGCCCCACATCCCAAGGGAACCCGCACCCTGATCTGGGACACCCTTCAGGGCAAACCAGCTGGCCCTCACCCATGCATCAGGCCTCTATCCTATCTAATAAAAGAGTACTATGCAGATTGACCATCACTCCCACACACAAGATGGTTGTCCCCATGTGGTCAAAGATCTTGTCCTCATGTGGACACAGGTGGCCACCACAAGATGGCCAGCAAGGGAGAGCAGTTGGGAGGGATCGGGCCTACAAGGGAGGGCAGTTGTGGGAGATCATGCCAGCAGGGGAGGGCAGTGAGAGACCAGGCCTGCAAGGGAGGGCATTTGGGGGTGATCAAGCCTGCAGGGGAGCTCAGTTAGGGGTGACCAGGGCTGGAAGAGGAGGGAAGTTGGGGGTGACTGGGCCTGCAGGGAAGGGCAGTTGGAAGGGACCCAGGGCAGCAGGGGAGGTCAGTTGGGAGGGACCAGGCCTGCAGGGGAAGGCAGTTAGGGGTGACCAGGCCTACAGGGGAGGACAGTTAGAGGCAAACAGGCTGACAGGGGAGCAGTTAGGCATCAATTAGGCTGGCAGGGGAATGGTTAAGGGGTGCTCAGGCTGGCAGGCAAAAGAGGTTAGGGGCAAGCAGGAAGGCAGGCAGGCAGTTGGGAGCCAGCATTCCTGGATTGGGAGAGGGATGTCTGATTGCCTGTTTAGGTGCGATCCTACCAGGATTGGGCCTAAACGAGCAGTCGGGCATCCCTCGAGGGTCCCAGATTGGAGAGGGTGCAGGCTGGGCTGAGGGACACCTTCCTTTCCCATGTACAAATTTCGTGCACCAGGCTTATATATATTATATTATAAATACATATAATATATCAGACACTGTCCTTGATTCTGGGAATAATTCAATGAGCAAAAAGAGTCCCCCTCCTCTTATTTCCAGGTGGTTGAGACCAGAAATACATACTAAGTATATAATACACTGTCATGTGGTGATATGTGCTTTGAAGAAAACTGAAGCAGGATTGGAAAACAGGGTAGCAAAGATGGGATAGTGCAGCAGGGGAGGTCAGTTATCTGAGGCTCCTATGTAGAGTTCCTTCTGGTTTACCTGACCTATAAATGTCTTTTGTAGGACCAAATCCTTGACATTTTTCTTCTCCTACTGTGCTCTCCCTGTATGTGATCTGTAATCTAGCCTTTGACATAAAAAGCATCCATGTGGGATGAAGCCAAATTTTGTCTCCCTACCTATAAAGTCTCTTCTGCAATTTGCATTTAACCACCCAATTTTTTACTCAACATCTCTGTTTGGAATATAACATAACTAAACACAATATGCCCATCCATTTCTAAACTTTTGGTTCTTCCAACCTCAAACTGATTGACTCCTACTGCTTTGCCACATCATTAAGTGGTACCTCCATTTGCTCAGTTGCTCAGGCCATAATGTTGACTATATCTTTACCACCTCTCCCAATACTCTACATCAGCACCATCAACAAATCCACTAGGCTTCATGTTCAAAACATTCAGAATCTGAATAGTTTTTAGCAGTCACATCAGCTTTCACCGTGAAATCCTCAAACTATTGCAATGCCTCTTAACTTACCTAGTTCCATACTTATACTAGTATACTTAGAGACTATTACCTGCATAGTACCTAGATGGATAATTTTTTAAATCTGATGTCAATTACTTGCTTCCAATTAAATGCACTTAGGATAAGTTCAAAATTCTTTACCCAGTCTATACAGACAATGAGGCCTTTCTCCATGCCTTCATTTCTTACCACTTTTCCTTCTCCAGCCGCTGATACTTGATTATGCTAAGTGTGGTCCATACCAATGCCTGTAATATCTCTCTCTCTACCTCACTAATATTCACATTTCTTACTTAGCCTTATTCAGGTTTCTGGTAAAAATCAGAGACTCAGAGAGGCCATCCCAGTTTATTCCATCTTTGCTACCCTGTTTTCCAAACCTGCTTTAGTTTTCTTCAAAGCACATATCCCCACATGACAGTGTATTATATACTTAGTATGTATTTTTGGTCTCAACCACCTGGAAATAAGAGGAGGGGGACACTTTTTGCTCATTGAATTATTCCCAGAATCAAGGTCAGTGTCTGATATATTATATGTATTTATTAAGTATTTGTTTTCTTAATCAATGAACATGCCCTATATATAACCAATAAGGAAAACAATTGCTTGTACTGAGGGGAAAAAAGAAAAAAAACACACAAAACCTAAAGATTGAAATCCCCAGTTTACTAACAAAAACAAACAACCTCCCACTCCCCAAATAAAAACAAATAAAAAGAAAGGCAAGGTAACAAGGACTTTGCTATGTGGCTACACCTCAGTCTAAGTAAACAGGAGGATATCTAGGACAGGAGCCTACTTCAGGCAATGCCACCCAAGCTACCTCTCTCTGAATCACTTCATCTTTATTTGTGTCCCCTTTATCCACTCTGCTTGTTCTCTGTGCTTTCTTACTGTTGCTAAGTGGTAATAATGCTCTAAGGGTGTGTATGTGTGTTTGTACCAGTATATGCACTGCTTTTTGCTGTCTTCTGTCTGTTTCTATAACTGGTTATCCATATCTTTAAATGTTTTTATTGAATGCTTTTATAATCATTTACTATTATTTTAAATAGGTAAATGAACTGTTTTAGATTTTTCCCTCTTAAAGACCATGTAGGTATAGTCTGTAACTGACATTTATTTTCCATGTAGCTAGCCAATGTGCTTTAATAGATAAATGTTATTCTCTTATTTCCTGATATTTTCTTCTGCCCCATATTTAGAGTTAGGAAATCTGGTATATATAACTTGAATAAGTCATAAGTTACAGAATAAAGCTGCCATTCCACAAAATTTCCTGGCTTATGTGGTTTCTGGTTCAGTTAATATCTGAAGTCAAGTAAAATTTTGTTATTTTTATTAAATATATTTACTTAAATATTTATAAATAAAACACATATAACAACATTTATTGAGACCAGAATTGATTCTGGACACTATGCAGTATAGTTGAGAATCTAATCAACTTATAATATAGGAAAACTAATTTACATTTTTTTCAATCTTAGACTTTTATTTTTTAAAATTATTTTTCAATTACAGTTGATGTACAATATTATATTAGTCTCAGATGTACAACATAATGATTATAGATTTATATACCTTACCAAGTAATCACACCAATAAACCTAGTACCCATCTGACACTATAAATAGTTATTACAATAGTATTGATTATATTCCCTATGCTGTAGTTTTCATAGCATGACTATTTTCTGGATTCTTTTCATCTTTTTGACCCTAATTTACATTTTATGTGGAGAGAATACAACACTTTTAGAGGAAGATGAAAAAAAACATTATATATAATATAAGCCTTACCTGAAGCTGTTGTTTGAGAATTGCAGACTCCAGTAGTGGACAAACATCCAAATTTGGGTTTCTCTCTCCCGGACAGTGCAGCCTGTCTCAGTCTTTTTGTTCTCTCATTTCAGCAGGAGAAAGTGTGTGGCAAAAACAACACAATGGTGCTGGCATCCACGTTTCTTAGAAGGCTTTCAAAAGGGGGTGAGTGTTGGAAAGTAATATCAAGAATAGCAATTACTTGCTGCTTATAGACTGAACATACTGTTTAAACAGCATGAAAAGATAGTTACATGTAGTTGTAAAGGACACTGTGGTCTTTCCTGATCTGGGAAGGACCGATTACACCCCTATCTCTAATGGAGAGTATGCAGCCAACACATTCTGAGCCATGGCTGCTCTGTCTTGGGCAGCCCATCTTGGAGGGGTGGGGCCCCAGATCATTCTGTGTGAGCTCATAAGCCTTCCGCTGAGCTCCAGGCCATGTACACTTTTTAATAAACATGTCAAGGTTTGTTTCTTACTCTACTGGGTTACCCAACTTTCCCCAGTGGCCTCAACTAGGGACAACAATGAGAACATTTTGGCCAGATCTCAGAAAGTATTCCTTTAACTGAGGTCTAAATTGGTCCAACCTCCAGAGAAATCAGGAAAGATGATGAGGCCTGGGTCTAAGCTGAAGAATAAGTTGGCCTTAAGCCTTAGAGCAGAATATGAACTATACAAATATAGACAAACGAATAAAAAAAGAACATGAACTATAAACAGAAGTGTTGGTATATATTTATAGTAAGGCAGCTGGGTTTTCCAAAAGAAGAGATGAGTCTGGACTTAGATATAAAAGCAAAAGATTCTACAAAGCCCAAGAATAGAAAGACAGAAGTTAGTTATTGCAAATCCTATATAATAAAAGGCTAATATGCAAATAGACTGAGTGATGGAACAACTGGTTACTATGACATGCACTGACCACCAGGGTACAGACACTCAATGCAGGAGCTGCCCCCTGGTGGCCAGTGCGCTTCCACAGGAGGAGCACTGCTCAGCCAGAAGCAGGGCTCATGGCTGGTGAGTGCAGCAGTGGTGGTGGGAGCCCCAAGGTTATCCAACTGCCTGCTTAGGCCTGCTCCCAGTGTCAGTCAGACATCCCCTGAGGGCTCCCAGACTGCGAGATGGTGCAGGCTGGGCTGACGGACCCCTCGAATGCACGTTTTCATGCACTGGGCCTCTTAATAATTTATAAAACACTTCAAAAACTCACTTCATCTATTCTATTCTTTCCATAATTCTATACACACCCCAGCCCCAAGTCTGCTGTGGTAATGTCGGGATTTTTGCATTAGTTCCATGACAACTTGACTGTCAACTCCTGCCTCACTTTTTTTGTGGATTTGCCCTTTTAATCTCATTTCAGTCAGAGAAAAGCAAATCAAACATTTAAAACAACATTTTTGCCACAATGTGACTTTAGGATGTATAAATGGAGGGGACAATCTCATCCTGTTTGATTCAGACACTGTGCCTTTACAAGTTCTGTGTTTAAGCAAGCAGTACATGGGCAAACTGCAGTGCACTTGGGCTTAAAGGGGCTGAGAAGTACGGAAAATGAGTAACAGTGGAAGGGACTGGGATATTTAAATTGCTGAAATAAAGGGAGAGTGATTATTTAAGAGCAATGCGATTCCTTTGTTCTATTGGGACAGTGGAAGGGTAATTATTTAACAGCAATACAATTTGTGCCATTTGATTTCCGAAGTTCAGAATTAAAGGTAATAGTTAAAAGTAATAGGGAAACACCTTGTACCTCAATATGGAGTATAGCTTTCTTACAGAGAAACCTACCGGGTGATGGCACAGGCTGCTTCAGAAAACAACTTTATATCATGACTTTGTTAGATACAGGCTGGGGAAGTAGTAAAAAGGATTTAAATATCAGAAGCAAATTTCTTTCAATACCGAAATTCCACTATATAAATCTAAGATGTGTCAAGAAAAAAAGAAAAACTATCCAGATAACGTCAATGAAATAAAAAAAAACTGTAATGGGAATAGTAAGGTTAAAGAGAACTTGAGGTTTTCATCAACACTGACAAAAATGAACCATATTTTTTAAGGATCATTAGTTCACACCAGACAAAGGGGCGGGGGAAAGAATTCTGGATCGTGGATTGATCAGCAAAATCCCAGAATTATGCCATGGGATTACAAATAGTCTGACTCTATTAAACGAAGAAATTGGTGGGTTTTTTTTTCCTGAAAAAAAGAAAAAAAAAGTATGGAACTCTTTCACTCACTGAGCCAAAGAAAGGGAGGGGGTAGGAAGGAAGAAAAGAGGGGGTGGGTGGTGTTCCCCAACTGAACAAGGAAAACAGATATGACCACGAGGTGGCAGTAGCACACACAAATTTATTTGGTGCTTTTGCTTTGACAGATTTGTGGGCAGGGGAAGCTGTTTGCCTGTTTTAACTTTGTAGGAAGGGAAGTTGTCATTGGTTAGAGATAACTGAAACACAGAGTAAAAAATGTAGACATGGATGTGACTCAGAGGAACTGGGGCCAAAGCCAAACTTTGGGATACACAGCTGTACCAAGGTCATAAATCACTTGACCTTTATGTACCCAGATTCCTCACAGGTAATATAGAATCAAAACTATTGTTCTCCCCATGTAAGACTGTTATTTTGAGAGCCCCATGAGTTAGGAAAGCTCTTCGAAATTTTGGATCTTTGGTGAATTTCAAATATAGCTTCAATGTAGCTTCAAAACAAATACCTCATTGATTTTTGCCCCATTCCACTAGAATAAAGTATTTTTTTTTAACCAAACAAGTAAATACATTATCCTCATGGGGGTAGAATGAATTTATTATGTAAAAATGCGGATGTGGTTCTAGAAAACATTTTATGTATTCTTTTTTAGGGAATGCCTTGTGTTAAGAAGACTAGCAGGTATCATAACTGTTTTTTGAATGAATATCTCGTTTCCAAGTGCTAACATGTCATCCCATTGGGATTTGGTTTCTCTGTGTATCAAGCTGTGGCAAGTCACCTTGACCTGAGCATTGCCTGTAGAGCACGGGCTTCTGAGCCTGCCCTCTCGAGATGTGCTGGGTCCAGGTCCCTGCTGGGAGTCCTCTGGCTTGGCTGAAACTCTTTTCCAGAGTCCCTAATCCTCTCTCTCTTGCCCAGCTTTCCTTAGCCTTTTCCGAAGCTGTTCACAGAAGGCATCCCATTCAACCCTCCCTTGGGACAAATCAAAGTAGTCTTCCTTCTGCAGCCACCGGCCCAGGCGGTGGTAGCTATGCAGCTGCCGCCACTCAATAGGTTCCAGAAACAGGAGCAGAAGGCAAGCAGTCCCAGGCTTGGCCACCAAGTTGTGGGTGGCAATCCTCAACTCCAGACTGCACCAGGGACTTCCCAGGGCCTGGTGGCTGAGCACACAGAGGGTGGCTCTGCTGTTCTCCATGCTGGCGGCCGTAGCATCCATTCTGTCCTGCCCAACCCCAAAGTCCCTGTCAGGCAAGCATAACCTCAAGCCCTCGCCATCTGGGAGAGGCTGCTCCAAAGCAGGAACCAGTTCTTCCAGCACCCAGGCTTGATCTTGCTCACAATAGGATATAAAGACATCATAGTGGAATTGATTTCTGGGGTGCTGCCCACCCAATTTCCACCACCAGGCATGAAATAGCGTCCGCAGGCGGTGAAGCCAGAGCCATTTAGGACAGCTAAGCAGTGCAAGAAAGGTCAGCAGGAGCACCAGAGTGATGCTGGTTAGGAAGGCCTGAAACTCAGAATCATGTGAGCAGTGACCAGAAAGGAAGGTAAGCAGAGGCGTCTTGGAATAATCAGAGGCATTGGCCTTGCAAATGGATTTCTCCAGCCCATACACAAAGGTGTTTGGGGCCCGTGTTGCCCAAGGCCCCACCCAAGAGCTTTCACACTGGCAAGTGAAGGTGACATTTGAAAAATAAACATATTGTGGCATCTGGGGGATTAGTTCCTGGAGGCTGCTGTCCAACCCCAGGGCCCATTCGGAGTTGAGCAGCAACAACCGAAGGAGGCCCAAGCCCCTGAAGCTGGAGATGGAGAGGTTCCTGAGGTTCAGGTTGCTCAATGCCAGTACCTGTAACTGAGGCAGCTCTTTCAGTAGCATCTCCAACTGCAGGGATCTTGCATTATAGTAGGAATCCAAGTCCCCCAGCTCCAGCACTCGCAGCCTGGGCATCCCAAATAGACGCAGATCTTCTGGGCCATTGTGATCAGACCAGAAGTGCAAGTGCTCCAGGAGAGGGAGCTCTAGGAAGACTCTCCGCTGAGAGAAAATGTAGGTGCTGCAGCCTCGCAGAGTGAGATGACGCAGGGAAGGGAAATGGAGTGTGGCGTTGACCGGATCCAACAACATATAGGTAGTTTGTAAGGTAAAGTTCTCCAAGAACAAGAAAGGTTCTTCCTTGGGGACCCTAAACTCTATGACACCCCCTGCCCATAACTCCAAGCTGAGCAATGCTGGAGGCCAGGGAAGGTAGATCTCCAGCATTTCAGAGGAACCCAGCTTCAGATGGCTCAGCTTCAAGGGACCCTGGAGCTGTCTGCCTGAAATATGCTCTAAATGGGTGCCCAGGAGGTTCAGTGAAGTAAGGGCAGGAAGAGATGAGAGCCAGTCTGGCTTTAGCATCTTAATTTGGTTCCAACTCAGGTCTAGGGTCTTCAGCCACCTCAGTCCTTCCAGGCTCTCCTTGGATAAGTTGGAGATGTTGTTACCGCTCAGCCAGAGCTCCTGGAGTTGAGGAAGAGAAGAGAAGGCCCCGCAGGGCAGCACAGAGAGCTCATTGTGAGACAGATCTAGCACTCTCAGATTTGAGCTGGCCAGCCCTCCTGGGAGCACCAAGGTGGGGCCCAGCTTATTCATTGACATATTGAGCCTCTGAAGCTGGGGCAGGGCACTCAGAAATTTGGAGGGAAGTAACTGAAGGCCATTGGCATGAAGGCTGAGGAGTTCCAGGGAGTGGCAGCTTAGGAGATCTCCACCTTCTAGGTTCCGGATTTGGTTCTTCCCGAGGTCAAGTGCACGAAGCGCAAAGTAACCTGTCACATTCCCAGGCAGTTTTTTTGCACCGGTCCCCACAAGGTAGAGTGAGTCCAAGTGGAGCAGTCCTGAGCCTAAAAGGTTTAATGCACTTAGTGGGGTTCCATCCAATCTCAGCGAATGGAGCTGGAGGCCACACAGAGCCTGGCTGCCCACACTGCTCAGTTGCAGGTTGGCAGACAGATCCAGCAACTCCAGGAAGGGAGTCTGTGGGCTGGGGCTGGGTGTGTGTGAGGAGCCAGAGACAAGGTTTGGGAAGAGCCCTTGCAATTCCTGTAGGTCTTTCAGACAGCTGTGCCTCAGGGTTAGACGACTAAGGCTGATGGGCAACTGGACATCCTGGCTGTAATTTAGGCAGTAGCCATGGAAGGAAAGGGTCTTGAGGAATCCAAGGGGCTCCAGAGCATCTGGAGAGAGAAACAGGCTCAGGCAACAGGAAGCAGGATGCTCAAAGGAAAGGTGCTGGAGCTGGCCCAATCCTTGAAACGTCCCAGATGTAATCCTGATGGTGCCCAGACGCAATCTCAGAAGCTGTAGTTTGGGGAAGTGTCCAAAGGCATTGGCAGGCAGGATGGTAACTGTGCCCTGGAGACATAATGCCTCTGTATCCTGGGGCACTGCTTTCAGGGTCTGAGCCAGGTTTTTAATATTGGAGCATGATGCGAAAAGGTGCAGTCCTGGAGCCAACGTACAGAATGGGATATAGTAGGCAATGTTAGGTAATAGGGAGCTGTCTCCTATGGTGCAGTTGGGAGCAGTCCATGCCCAGCTCATCAAGCCGAGGCTCATCAAGGCCGGCAGTAAGAGTGAGAAGAGAGGGAAGGAGAACCGAGGTCTTTCCATCATTGGTTCTACTTCTAGGGAAAGAGAAGACAGAAGATGAGCGTCAAATCCTACAAAAGCCAACAATCCCAGGTCTGGGCCTTCTGATACTGACAAAGCACAATATGTGTGGAACAGTTCTGTGATTACAGGAGACATTGGGCCAAGCAGAGGACTCAAGCTATGAGCACTTACCTATGCCCCCGTGCAGACAGAAAACCAGTGGAGACCGAAACAGACAGACTAGCAAGAAGAGCCTGCAATGTGTGAGAGATATCAGCAGAGAAATTGGTGTCACTTCCCAATTCCCCTGCTGGGAACGATCAGCTCAGGTTTCTAACTTCTTTGGAGGGGAGCTGTGAGCTAGAATGGGCTACTTTCAAGACTGGGCAGCAATTTTACTTATTACAAAGTAGATTGGAGGAGAAACGAATGGTAATGATACAAACATAATAAGATCTGAACATACACTCTTTTAAAAAATATATATTTTATTGATTTTTTTTACAGAGGGGGAAGGGAGAGGGATAGAGAGTTAGAAACACTGATGAGAGAGAAACATCAATGAGCTGCCTCCTGCAAACCCCCTACTGGGAAAGTGTCCACAACCAAGGTACATGCCCTTGACCAGAATCAAACCTGGGACCCTTCAGTCTGCAGGCTGATGCTCTATTCACTGAGCCAAACACGTTAGAGCACACTCTTTTTTCTTTCTTCTTAACATACACTCTTATTTGATCCTTAGCCAAGTGATAAACATGGGCCCAATATTATTCTTACTTTACTTACAAATGTCAAAGAAGTTAAGTGACTTGCCCAAGGTCACAGGAGTAAAAGTGGTAGAGCTGTGGCTACCGTCCAGGTATTCCGCCTCCAAATCTGATGGTCTTTGCACCCAAAAGTCCTCAGGAGAGGACTAAAGAAACATTCCAAATGAATTCTACAGTTGAGTTTACATTGAGTTCATAAAGAAAGAGTAAAAGTTAGTTCAGGTGCAATATAAAGCAAGTAGAGAAAGTGGGTGGGAGAATGAAGTAGAAAATGCAGTAAAAGGGAAAAACGAAGCCATGATACTTTTGTGTTCAGAATATAGCACAGAGGGAGGAGGTCCCACTGACCCTTTCTCATTGCTGACTATTCCTTTCCAATGATAAGGCCTCCAATTCCTTAGTGTGAAATGAACAATAATCATATATCCCCGATCTAGGTCACTGATCCTAGGAGTAAAGAACAATTCTGAGTTGCGAAGTGGTCCTTTGTCTGTAGGAAATAGGCTTTGATGGAATTACTGGAGCAGCACTTAAATGCTCCACAATGACATCTCCTCATTTGCACAGTTTGTGACAAACTTTAACTCAAATGTTCCCCTTAAGTTCTGTCTAACCCCTGCCTGGCTGGAGGCCTCCAGTCTCCCCTGAAAAAGGCCAGAGGAACTGTATGGAGAGGGTCTCCACTTTTGCTTTCTTGGTTGCTAATTTCACTACTTGCTCCCAACTTGTCCACAAAACTTACCTAGCACTCTGTGTATCACTGAGGGCATCCGAGACAAGTTGAAACTTCTCAGGATTTTTTCTCACCTTCTCCTCCAGGAAAGGCATAAAGACCTTTCTTCTGTGGTTCTTTCCTCTCCAGTGGTTGAGCCCTCTCTCCCACATGGGACCAGCCAGGGCAAAGAGGAGAGTGCTTTGCTAAGCTCTTAACTTCTCCCCAAAAGTTCACTGTTCCCTCTCTTCCCTCTCAATAACTCTTTCTATTTTATTATTTTCTCTTTTTCAGTCTGGTTTGGGGATTTCAGATCTCATTATTGTATCATATCCTCTTTTTTTTTTTTGCTGGGTGAGATATTCTTTTTTTTAACTTTATTGTTCAGTTTATTAATTACATTGTTTCCCCTTTTTTTATCCTCCTATATCTCCCCTGGACCCTGGACCTATCCCACCCTCCACCCTCACCTCCCCCTCCCCAATGTCCTCTCCCATTGTTGCAAGATTTTTGTCCAATCTCTTGCTGTACTTCCCACAACTCTTTTCTCCCCCAAAAATGTCAGTCCATTCCCTCTCTATGTCCATGTTTCTGTTATATTCACCAGTTTATCTTGTTTATCAGCCTATCAATTCACTTGATTTTTATGTTCATTTGTTGTTCATAATTTATATTTTTACCTTTTTCTTCTTCCTCTTCTTAAAGAATATCTTTCAGCATTTCATGTAATATTGGTTTGGTGGTGATGAACTCCTTTAGCTTTTTCTTATCTGCCAAGCACTTTATCTGATTTTCAATTCTGAATGATAGCTTTGCTGGATAGAGTAATCTTGGTTGTAGATTCTTGCTATTCATTATTTTGAATATTTCTTGCCACTCCCGTCTGGCCTGCGTCATTTCTATTGAGAAATCCACTGACAATCATATGGGTGCTCCCCTGTAGGTAACCAACTGTTTTTCTCTTGCTGCTTTTAATATTCTCTCTTTATCTTTTGCTCTTGGCATTTTAATTATGATGTGTCTTGGTGTGGTCCTCTTTAGATTCCTATATTTTGGGGTTCTGTGTACTTCTTGGGCTTTTAAGTCAGTTTCTTTCACCAGGTGTGGGAAGTTTTCAGTCACTATTTCTTCAAGTAGGTTTTCATTACCTTGCTCTCTCTCTTTTTCTGGCACCCCAATAATTCGGATGTTGGCATGCTTGAGGTTGTCCCAGAGGCCCCTTACACTATCTTCAATTATCTGAATTCTTTTTGTTTCTTGCTTTTCCAGCCGAGAGGAGTTTGCTTCTTTGTCTTTCAAATCTTTGACTTGGTTCTTGTGGCCCTCTGGACTGCTTTTAGGACTTTGTGTAATACTTTTTATTTCAGTCTGTGTATGCTTGATTTCTAGTTGGTCCTTTTTCATATCCGTGAGGGTCTGGTTCATATCCTCAGAGGTCTTGTTCATTTCCTTGAGGGTCTCATTCATTTCTTTGTAAGTCGCATTCATTTCCTTGTAAGTCTCATTCATTTCCTGGTTGATCTGGTTTATTTCCTCATAGTTGTCATTAAGTTCATCGGCCTTTTCTAGGAGCCTCTTGAAAAGCCTTATAACCGTGGTTTTGAACTCTATGTCTTGTCGTCTTTTCTCCTCCATTTCTTTCACACCTGATTTCTTTCCATATCTCTGCATGGTGGCTGCTTTATGTGGTAGATATCCTCAAAGGGACAATGGCTCAGCCTCCCCAGTTACCTGAGTTGGGTACTCTTACTGCAATCCTTTATGGGTTGTACAGTATTTTTTAATTTAAGCCCAGCTTGTTGTTGTTAGCCCTAGGAGGGTTTGACCTCCAGGCCAATTGGCTGTGAAGGAAGACTGTGTTCAGGTTGGATGGGCGGAGTCTCTGAGCTGAGCAGGCAGCCTCAGTGTCAGCTATGTCCTATGCGGCGCTCGAGCACGCGGGTCTCTGTTGGATGGGGATGGCTGCAGGCACCTCCAAGAGAAAGCTGCTAGTCTCTTCCCCTTGCCAGACAACTCTGCCTCTCCCCAAATGTGTCTGCACACCCAAAGTGTAGCCGAGGGTTGTAAAACAGATGGTTTCCGGGACCAGGAGACAAGTTTCCAGGGGGCAAGTTGCGGGTTTGTGCGACACTTGCGCCCAAACTTCTTTTCCCAGCCTCCGGGTTTCCCCTCAGACTAGGAGACCTCTGCCATGCCCCGCTTCCAGGGTGTGTCCCCCGGATCTCGGACCTTGCCTGGCACTGGGGAATCCATGTAGTGGGACGTCTCCACCCTCCCCATTGGCAAAATCCAGCCGGGGTTGCTGCTCCAGCCCTACAGCCTGCGCGTGTGACCATGACGGCTCCTAACCTGTTTCCGTCTGAAAGGCTGCGCTCCCGCCGCTCCTCTGAGTCTCAGCGTCCCACCTTTACTCTTATTTGTGGAGTTTTCACTCAGCCAGCTTTCTGGTGATTCTGGGTGATGTCTGTTCTGCTGTTATGTTGTAGTTCTTAAATCGTTGCGTGGGGCAGAACAATAGGTGTTTACCTATGCCGCCATCTTGGTTCTCTCTCCTGTATCATATCCTCTTAACGTCTGAAAGAATAATTTTTTTTTCTCCACTTGCCAAGATCATATCCTTTCTTTCTCACAAGAGTCACCCACTATTCCATCATTTTTACCTCTTTCCTCTCAGTCCTCCCAATATTCTTAAAATTAAGCTCCTTTGTAGCAGGATGATTGAAGAGGTACTGGACCTTTAATTCGAGGTTAGGAGTACAGAGGAGAAGAAATAAGAATGAGAAACCATTTCTATCTAAATGGTTGAGTCTTTTTTTCCAGAAGATGTAAGACATTAAGAGATTTCTTGGGGGAAGTAATGAAATCAGAGCCAGGACTGGGTTTGGTAATTTAATATTCCCAAAAGAAAAGTGTCACCCACATTGTAACTCATATCATGCTTGACCTGACTGAAACTCTTTTGGAATCTATAGTTTTATGGCTTTGTTTTTTGGGGTAACAATTGCATAAACTTAATTATGGCAATATTAAAATATTTCTCTCATCATTTATCCCAAGTATTCATTTTTTAAAAGTATCACATAAGTTGCTTTTGTTTATTCAGGATTGGAGAAACAAATTTATGTTTATTTTTTTAACACCCATTCATCAATTTTGACTAAAATCTTAGGCTCCAGAGAGCCTCATTTTATTGTTTTTATTAATATGTTTGTTTTTCAAAACTTTTCTATCCACTAAATCTGTCTCTCTTCTTGTGATTTTGGTTATAAACAAAATATAACATTGAGAAAAGGGGCTATTTTTAAAATTTCATCATTTTTAAAACTTATTTAATCATTTATTTATATATTTTACAGCTAATACATCTGTATCAGAGTAACACATGTAAAAGACTTCAAATGGTGCCTGGCACAAAACAAAACCAGTGACTCACAGTCTTATTATTCTTTTCAATGTTGTAGTGGTAAATTTGCACATCTAAACTTGCTACAATAATAAATTCACCTTTTGTTTTTTTTTTATAATATTGTTCTACCATGTCCCCATGCCCTTATTTTTCCTGAAATCCTGTACGTACAAAATGTTTGTTTTATAAGTAAATATTATTTTGTGAGGGAGTTAGTTGCAATTGAGGGAGATTCTATGTTTGGTCAGCTTAACAAGGGTTTGAAGGCAGCTAATAAACACAATGACTCATATTTGAAAGTAAAAAATATTTTCTGTTTTCATTTCCTCTGAAAGAAACCATTAACCAGTACAATTATTTCAAAATATCACCTTGCTATGTCCTTTCGAAAGCTTAACTGTTCAGAACCAAAAAGAACACTATTGTCTTACAGCAATTCCTAATGCTCTTTCTCTCTCCCCATCTTTCTCTTTGGGATGGAGTTGGCTTAAAAACAAAACAAAACAATCACATATAAGTTACAGTGGTATGTCCAATAATTTAATGTGGGAAGGCTTGTGAATCAATCGTAGTGTTTGGGGTTGTAAAAAGAGGCTCTTGAAAAGCCAGTGAAACATATGCACTTAGTAACCCAAGGCAGGGAGTGCTGACATTATGGTGCACATAGTTCCAGCTGTTTCTACCTATTCTTGAGCCCTTTGCTTATTTGATCTCAGGCAACTTAAAAACCATGTACCCTGGGGAAGAGTGTGTCATTATAAAACATCTTCAGTAGACCAGATAACTGGGAGATATTTGGCAGCATTTGTTACATTATCATGGCAACAGAAAAGTAATGCAGTTGTTTTTGTCTTTCCTGCTCATTGTTCTCACAGTCATTTGTGGGATTCTCTGAGGCCTAGGAGGAACACGCCTTCCTCCTCAGAGGATTTGGGTTTGTGACTGTCAGGCACTTGACACTATTTTTTAGGGACATCCTTAAGCCAAGGCAAAGTCTGAGATTCCCACTATGTACACCAAGACTGCCACATCTGTGAGGGCTTCTCTGTGGCCCTACTTCCTCAAGGATTATTTTATCTCCTTTTTCTCTCCCCCTGTATTCATTGTCAAAACAACCTTCCCTACAGTTCTCTAGAATTGGGATGTAAAATACGCTTAGCTTTTTGTATGTCAATTTAAGGTGCAGAGTATCTCCTGTAAGGCTCCTCATCTAGGAAAAATCATGGGCCTTAACTTTGATCTTGTTTACAAAGCTTGTGAAATGAATCCCAAATTTGTCACGGTTGAAAATACTCTTAGGGAAAATGAAGGTTTGATTCTCCAATTTTTTGCTCATCTCTCTGTCTCTGAATTATCCAAAGAGTCCAACATTGTCATTCCCTTCTATCTGTTAATTTTCTGATACATTTTCCCCCCTGTAGGTAGTAGGTCTAAATAATCTAGTTCTTCATTACTTCTGTCATTTCTACTTCTAAAAAAAACTTAGTTTGGCAATTTCTCTTTGCTTATGTTTTCTTATTAATTCATGCCTAAAAATTTCTAATAGCTTTAAAATATCTCATATATCCATTTATGCTTATTTTCTTTGCCAGTACCCTAGTGTAGACTATTATTGGTTCTTCTTTTTTTTTTTTTTTTTGGAGGGGGAGGCAGCCAGTTACCTGCTTTCCTGTTTCCCCCTATCTGGATTTTCCAGTGATATTACAAAAATATTTATGAAATAACTGCAGTTACCTTTTAAAAGCCATTTCAATTTTTTTTCAATTCCTCTTAGAACAAAGCCAAAACTCCTCACTATGACTTAGAAAACTCTGCAGGTTCTGACTTCTGGTTATCTTTTCAAACTCATGCTCTCTCTTGTTTACTGTATTTTAGTCACTATGTTATCTAACTTGCCTCTTATCAAATTAATTTATGCAATTATAAAAATCTGTAATTATTTTGGGTGTTGCTTGTCTTCCATATTAGAATGCTTACTCTGTGAGTGCTTCTTCTGTCCTATTTAAAACCTTAATCACTTCAGACATTAGGTCAGTGCCTGACATATATTTTCAGCTCAGTAATATTTGTTGAATAAAAATATATTTTCATTTGAGCAAGTTTCTATGAGATAGAGGTATTCATAATGAACACTTAGATAAATCAGTTTGGTTTGGTCATTTTGGTTTAGAAAGAGCTATGTATTTTTCTCCATCATATTATAATAGGTTGGAATATAACAAACATGTATTTTATTTTTTGTGTGATTTTGCTTTGTTTTCATATAGAAAAACTGGTTAATATGTTTTTCATAAACTTCCTCTACTAGTTTTACTTAACAGATGAGCTAGCATTCCTTCTGCATATCTAACATTATTAAAAACTAGAGGCCTGGTGCATGAATTCATGCATGGGTGGGGTCCCTCAGCCTGGTCAGCGCCAATAGGGGCCAGTTGGGGCTGTCTGGCCAGGGGCAGGGACTGCAGGAGGTTGACTGTGGGAGTTCACTGACCAGTAGGAGGCAGCTCCTGCATTGAGTGTCTGTCCCTTGGTGGTCAGTGCATGTCATAGCGACCAGTTGACTGGTTATAATGGTCACTTAGGCTTTTATATATGAAACTAGAGGCCCAGTGCATGAAATTGGTGCATGGGGGGTCCCCTCAGCTAAGCCTGCACTCTCTCCAATCTGGGACTCCTCAGGGGATGTCCAACTGCCAGATCAGGCCTAAACCAGCAGTTGAACATCCCTCTCACAATCCAGGACCACTGACTTCTAACTGCTCACCTGCCTGCCTGTCTGATTGCCCCTAACTGTCCTCCTTGCTGACCTAGTCACCCCCAATTGCCACTCCTGCCAGTTTGGTTGCGCCCACTGCCACCCTTGCTGACCTAGTCATTCTTAACTGCCCTCCTGCTGGTGTGGTTGCCCCTTTCTGCCCCTCCTCGCCAGTCTGGTTGCCCCTCACTGCTCCCCTCTGCTGGCTGATTTCCCCTCATTGCCCCGCCCCTGCTGGCTTGGTGGTTCCCAACTGCTCTCCGTACTGGCCTGGTTGCCCCATGCAGCCTGCTGGTCAGTCCTTTGATCATTCCTCACTAACCCACCTGTTGACCTGGTCACCCCAGGCAGTTTGCTTGTTCAGTCATTTGGTCATCCCTCACTAATACCCCTGTTGGCCTTGTCACCCCTCACAACCTGTTTGATCATCAGTTCAGTTGCGATGGTTGCTTAGGCTTTTATATATATAAAATAGAGGTCCAGCACACAACATTTGAATGTGGGTATGGTCCCTAGGCCTGGCCTACAATCAGGGCCATTTTTCCCAGCTGCTCACAGCTGGCCCTGCTCCCTGTCGCCACCTATCCCTGATTCCCCGTTCGCTATCAGGTGATCAGAGCCTGCTGGCAGGGGAAAGGGACCAAGAGGTGGTCAGTGCACCTCACAGTGACTGATCTAGTGGTTGTTCTGCCATTAGGGTCAATTTGCACATTACCCTTTTAAAATATAGGATAGAGACCTGGTGCATGGGTGAGGGATAGCTGGCTTGCCCTAAAGGGGACCCTGGATCAGGGTGAGAGTTCCCCATTGGGGGGTGGGATCAGCTGGGATTTGCAGGCTTGCCCTGTCCCAGATCAGGGTGGAGGTACTCCCTGGCAGCGGAGCTGGCCTGGGTGAGGGGCCACTGGGAATTTGCAGGCTGGTCACACCCCTGATCAGGGTTGGGGCTCTCTGCTGGGGGGCAAGCCTGGGCTGGGCAAGGGGTTGCGGGTGGTTTGAATTCCCACCATGCCTCAGCTTTGTCAGTAAGGATGTTCTGAATAACATCTGGGAGATGTCAGGTCTATGGAGTCTAATTAGCATATTATCCTTTTATTAGTATAGATGTAAAATTATGTGTTCAACTAAATTGAATTTTATTTTTGACAACTGTTTCTGTTATCAACTGTGTTGGTCTGCAATGTGTTATCTGATACATAATTTCCAATATCCCTTCTTAATATTAGATACCAAGATCATTTTTAATAAGATAGAATGCAAAAACATTGATTATCAGGCATAGTTTAAAATTTCTTTCTATTTTAAGATATTATAGAATGGTTACCACTCATGGAGTGATTAACTATCTTTAGAGCATGTTAAAGCAGATATTTATTTTGTTATCTTTACAAAACATAAAATGGGATGTGTGTGACTCTAGGCATTCATAAAATATGTGTATACTGCTGCTGAGATGCTTATGTGTGACAGATGTAAGTATCAACTTTTATTTTTCTCGATGCTGAAGAGGAAATAAAAGTGAGTTGCTGTGTTAGTTTGAGCTCCTATACAAAGATACCACAGATGGGGTGGCATATAAACAACAGACATTCGTGTTTCTATATTTCTGGAGGCTGGTAAGTCCAAGATCAAGGTGCCACATATTGGTGTCTTATGAAAACTTGCTTCCTGGATAATAGATGTGTCTTCCCCTGGAGAAAAAGTGAGGGAGTTCTTTGGAGGTCTCTTCTAATCATGGCACTAATCCTATTTGTAAAGGCTCCACTCTTATGCCCTAATCCTCCCCCAAAACCTTCACCTCCAAATACCATCACACTGGAGGTTGCATTTCAATATATGAATTTGGAAGAAACACAAGCATTCAATCTATAGCAATTATTTTGCTCAAAAGTTATTAGTTATGGGTGGTTGAAACTGCAAAATACATCAGTGGCAAGGAAACACAAATGTATATGCAAAATAATATGTTTTTGTTTTATGTGTAAGTTTTAAGAGCAAAGAAGAGTTATTTGTTTAAAAGTGTAAGGGTCTATTTGTGCCAGGATGTGAAATAAAGTGGTAAATGATAAGATAATCAAAGATAGAAGTTTGAAGGAAATTACATTTTATTTACCTTAAAGTACCCATGAAGAATTTTTTGTTAGAAGAAACTTTACTTCAGGTTAATTTCCTAGCTCTGTTCATTATAAACCCAATAATGGTAGAATGTTAACTAGTCTACTAGGAAATATTTCTTAGGTAAAAATGATAATTGGTAAATTTTAATTGGTTAATTTTTTATTTGGAGTAAGATCATGAATGACTTATTAATTCTTGGTGAAAAGTCTAAGATTTGGGTTTTCCTGACAGCAGTGACTCCAGTGACTGAACATGCCTCTTTCAGGGATTTTGGAAGCTAATCTGACAGTTTTGAGACAGGAGCTATTGACCCCTATGGGCCTGAATCTTCCAATCATGGTGGATTCTACGCACTCACCTGTGTGTATCTCATCTTCCCCCCCCTGAACTGTCACTTTGCAGAAAAAAGGAAAAGTCTAACAACTGTAATGCTGTGACAACTCCTTCTGCAAAAGAGAAATGTCTGATACTATTCTGCTGGTATGCTATACTTCTGTCTTTATCCTAAGTGAAATCCAACTACAAATGTGACTTTTTATTCATACTGTCACATTAAAATATTGTTTAACAAACTTACTCAAGGTCATCTAACTCTACGGAATGTAATTTTATTTAACTTAGTCCTTTCTAGTGCTGGGATCTCTGATGTCCATATAATTACATAGTGGTAATAGAAAATTGCTAAATTATGTTAATTTCCTTTTCAATGTGGCAGAAAAGAAAACCCCAAAGGTTAAGGTTGTATTGCCATATTGCCCATTAGGACATTAACTGACTTATATATAACTTACTTCAGTATTCTTTTTTTATACTCTGAACATATAAAGTCACACAAGTCTTTTGAATTGACTTTCTCATCTTACCATTCCTCTGAAAGAGTTAGATGCAGTTTTTAAAAATAATTTAAAAAAATTTTTTTTGAGAGAGAAAGGGAGAGCGAGAAAGAGAAACATAGCTATGAGAGGAAAACATCTATCAGCTGCCAAAAGGGACTCAAGCCTGCGAACTGGACATGTGTCCTGACCAGGAATTAAACCAGCGAACTTTCAGTGCTCACAGCGATGCTCTAACCAATTGAGCCAGGCTAGGGCTTAAGTGCAATTTTTGACATGTATTCATCACCTATTTGCTTGAGAATTACATTTTGTAACAATTAAAAATTATACTTTGACAGCAGCAATTTATAAAAATATTAAATTGCTAATGACAACAGCTGTAGCTTATCTAATAAAAGAGTAATATTCGAATTGACCATACCTCTGCTGCACCCACAAGTCATGCCCACAACCCAATCAGGAGCAATGTGCAAATAAACCCAACCAAAATGGCTGTGGCCATGGAGAGCAGGAGGGAGGCTTAGGTTTCCCTGGCAATGGAGGAAGCCAAGCTTTCTGCCTGCCCTTACCAGCCTTGGCCAGAGCAGAGCCCAGTGATCAGAGCAAGCTGGGGGTCCCCCGCCCAGGGCCCAAGCCTCAGAGCCTTGGCCAGAGGCTTCTGGTCTTGGCTGGGGACAGAGCAGGGTGATCGCAGCAAACTGGGGATCCTCTGTCCAGGGCCCGAGCCTTGCAGCTTTGGCAGGGGTGGAGCCAGAGGTCAGAGGAAATAGGTATGAACTATAGAGGAAACACCTTTTCTGACTGCTCATTGACTAAGCTTCCTGTATGCCACTGGTAATATTCTTAGTAACTTGGGTATAAGAATTCAAAAAAGTAATCTAGGGTTTTTCCACCACACTCCTGGAGAAAAAAACAAAGGTCCACTGTTGGAGGGCTAAGAAATGTCATATCCTGCCCTAGGCAGTTTGGCTCAGTGGATAATGCCTAGGTTTGCCAACCGAAGAGTCCGGGGTTAGATTCTGATCAAGGGCATGTACCTAGGTTGCAGGCTCCTCAATGGCTAGGGCCCAGGTCAGGGCTCATGCAGAAGGCAACCAATCAAAGTGTTCCTCTCACTTTGATGTTTCTCTCTGTCTTTCCCTTTCTCTTCCATACTCTCTAAAAATTAATGGAAATATATCCTCAGGTAAGTATAAAAAAAGAATAAAGAAATGCCATATCCTATGAAAGACACATCTTGAAAATGCCTAAAGAAAGTTGTCATTTTTTCATGGTGAAGGGCCAGAGTCTGGGTTGATGAAAACACCTTGGTAGCTGCGGTGACTGGCAGTGGCTGAAGCAATGGGGTGATGGGGCTGGTGCCTTTCCGATCAGCCCGGTTGCATCCCACAAAGAGAAGCCAGACTGCATCGTAGGACATCCCCTGAGGGCTCCCAGTATGTGAGAGGGGGCAGGCTGGGCTGAGCAGATCCCTCCCCTCCAGTGCACAAATTTCATGCACTGGGTCCCTAGTTTTCTGCATAAGATCCAGGAACCAATTTGGTAAAATGTTGAGGTGTTGCTAGGAGACTTGGGTAGTGTATTAATGCTCTGTAGCACCTTGAAGGGTATTTCTGTTTCTACAGTTTCCAGTGATAACTCGATATATATCATCCAGCCTAGCCCACTCCAGGATGTATGGTTGAGATCTAAACCAGTGAGAAACATTTTATTCAGGTACAGATTGACATGTGGAAAATTGGTAGCATACCTTGTGTCAAATTAGTCAATCCAAGGTAGGTAAAAGGAGTGAGTTGTGTTATGCAATGAGGTCTGACTGTTTCAGGATCTGCAGGGCCTAAGGTCACCTTTCCAGCAAGAACTGAGATGCAGACAATTCAAACAGCAGCAGCCTTGGGAATCCCAGGGCTCATTAAGCTGAGCAGTGGTGTAAGGGCTATAAAAGCCTCAGACATACCCAAAGCCCTAAGGATGAGAGATCTTTCCAATCTGTACAGCCAGCTCTCCATTAGGGCTTGACTTAATAGTATAAGAAAGTTAGGCACAGACTGAGCAACAGTAATCTCAGAATTTCTCACTTTGCTGCCTTGGAACTATGAAGAAAGGGCTGGGAGATGAACAACAGGATAACACCCACATAGCTCCTGACATGCAATGATGTAAGTTTCTTAGATATATTTACTAAAAGATCCACTCACCATCCCTTGCCCTTCTTTTTGTCTCTGAAACCATTTTCATACCCCCTGTTGTCTGTATTTTTTTCTGCATACACTTTGTCATTCATTATTTTTACATTTAAGAAATCATTGGAGATTTCTTCTAGGTTTATCCTCGTAGGCACATTCATATAATAATGAAATTCCTATAGCAGCAGGGAATTCTAGGACTGGTGGTGTCTTCGAAGGTGGTTACAAGGTTTGGATTCAATAGGATGAACTGTATATAACTGGATTCATGCAATATTGTGATAAGATTACCTAATTCTACAATAGTTTCTCCTAAATTCTATTTTTAAATCCTTTTTGTTGCTTTTAAAAAAATCTTCTTCACTTTCCACAATTTAAAATCCAATAATTCAAAGCCAGAAAGATTTATTTAGAGCAGAAAGATGATGCCCATCTTCAGTGAATGATGTCTATTTTTTGGTGTTTCAGAAGAAATTAGAAAACACATCAGATATCTTCAAAAGGAATTCACATGGCACTTAAGCTCCAACTAGAAGATCACTTTCCACCATTGTTTGGAAGTTTCTTTTTCCGAGTATGTTTTAGTTCACAATAGGCAAAAATAAACAGGCAAATTAACAAAATGTGTGCTCTATTTGAAAAAAACCCCCAACAACTTTCATGAGGAAAACTTTACTCCAATTTTTAGTGTTTTCTGCATGTATCTCTCTGGATCCCTGATTAGAAAAACTAGAGAATAGCTGCTCAGCTATCCACAAATAGTCCTCGCCTGGGTAAAGAGTTTGATTTTTATTCTCTCTCCTCCACGCTACATTTGGGCCTTTCCACAGAGACTTTCATTTCCTTGTTCTAAAGCAGGTAAAGAGGATGGTCCCATATTTGGTGTGAAAGAGACATCCAAAAGTTCCTGAGGCCTCCAAATCTGTCTTCTGCCTGATTACCTTGAAATAATGCATACAGAGAAATTTCTTGGTATTAAGAATTTTTCTTTTTGAAATTCAGGTACTTTTCTGCATTGTCTATGTAAATCCTTGACACCTAGTTTGAATGACTATCAGATAACTTTTTCTGAGTGATTTGAAAGAACCAAGTGCAGCATTGAATAGGTAACTAGTACTGAGGACAGAAAAATACAAATTCTGTCTCACTTAATATTTTGCCTAAAGTTAGTTCTAGATGGACAGATGGCATCTACTAATTAAGTGCTTCAATGGAAAAAATGTATCAATGTTTTCTGATTTTTCATTTGTAATCCAAGATATTCCCACCCCATGTTGGGGGTGACTATAGGTGTAGAGCAGGAGTAGTGGATTTACGATATCTTAGTATGTTCTTTATTTCTCTTAAGTAGATTTATGAGTATTGAAAAGTCCAAATGCAGCATAATTTTCATTTCTCTTATCCTTCCCTACAAAATGGGCCATGGTGAGCCTCTTTTGTATATGCCTCAATGATGTGGATCACAGCATTTGTTTTTTATTTTGGTAATTAGTGTGTCCCAGAACTATCCTACTCATCCTGAATTTGTTGTTTTCCTAAACTTTAAAGGTAAAGATTTTATTTCTTCTAACCTAATCTCTACAAACTTCCTTAAGTTTGAGTAAACAGGCATCAGCTCACACTCTTACCAGTATCAAAATGTTTCCCAGGACAATAGCCTAAATAATTTTTCCTAAGTAATTTGTTTCTTAACATGCTATTTTTTAAAAAAAATATTTTATTGATTTTTCACAGAGAGGAAGGGAGAGGGATAGAAAGTCAGAAACATCGATCAGCTGCCTCCTGCACACCCCCCCTGCTGGGGATGTGCCCACAGCCAAGGTACAAGCACTTGATCGGAGTCGAACCCGGGACCTTTTAGTCTGCAGGCCGACGCTCTATCCATGGAGCCAAACCGGTTTCGGCAACATGCTAATTTTTAATAACTACTATCCTTTGTACATTGCAATTCACAGCAAAAAACATTCTTCCATCAATTTGACAAATTATGATGCAGTAAGCACTATAATACCAGTACAAAGGTAAATAAGAAATATTTCCTCACTTTGAGGGACTTAGTCATTTTCTAGGGAAAGTGTTTGTTGCTCAAAGACAGATTACATTTGATTCTAAAAGCAACTTTGGGAGATATATTATCCCTGTGTTAGACTGAATAAACAAAGAATAAAACTCAGGTTTATTACCTTGCCTGAGATCATTTCATCGGTGCATTAGAATTGGGCATTGGATCCAGATGCTTCATTCCAGAACTCTTGTCCTTCAAGAATATGACTCTATCTATTTAAAAAATGAAATTATATTTATGCTCTCATCATCTCATGCCCAGGTCATTGTCTGTCTTCCTAGTTTGTTGTAAATACACTTTAAAGGCATTGCAGGAATAAAAAGTTGGAAGAGATACAAAATATTTCTTGTTCTATTTATATAGAAATGTACATTTCCTATCTCACAGAAGTTGCTTAAGTTTTCAGTCTTAGAATATGATTTATAAACACCAGATTCAAAATCTGATGACTTCTTCCCCCTTTGTCTAACTTAAATCTCTCTTTTTCCAATTTAATTCTTCTAGGTCACTTGGTATTCTTGACTTCGTGAAAAAAGAAAACAATTCAAAGGTGACAGAATTTGTTCTTCTGGGCCTATCATCCTCGTGGGAGCTGCAGCTATTTCTCTTCTTCTTATTTTTGTTGTTTTACATGGCTATTGTCCTGGGAAACCTCTTGATAGTGGTAACAGTGAGAGCTGATGCCCGCTTACTCCAAAATCCTATGTACTATTTTTTGGGCCATCTGTCCTTCATTGACCTATGCCTGAGCTGTGTTACTGTGCCCAAGATGTTAGGGGATTTTCTACGACAGGGCAAGATCATCTCTTTTCCAGGATGCCTAGCTCAAATCTACTTCCTGCACTTTCTGGGAGCCACAGAGATGTTTCTGCTGACAGTCATGGCCTATGATAGGTATGTTGCCATATGTAATCCTTTGCACTACCTAACAGTCATGAACTGCCAACTCTGCTTTCAGTTGGTTTTTGCCTGCTGGTGTGGGGGCTTTATCCACTCTATCACACAGATCATACTGGTCATCCAGCTCCCCTTCTGTGGCCCCAGTGAACTGGACAACTTCTACTGTGATGTCCCACAGGTCATCAAGCTAGCCTGCACGGACACATATGTGGTAGAGGTACTGATGGTCTCCAACAGTGGTCTGCTGTCTCTTGTCTGCTTCTTAGTCTTGCTCTTCTCTTACGCTGTCATCCTCATCACCCTGAGAACTCACTTCCGCCAGAGCCAGAGCAAGGCACTCTCTACTTGTGCCTCTCACTTAACAGTGGTCAGCCTGATCTTCGTGCCATGTGTATTCATCTACCTGAAGCCTTTCTGCAGCCTCTCTGTGGATAAGGTGTTCTCCGTCTTTTACACAGTGATCACACCTCTGCTGAACCCCCTCATCTACACACTCAGAAATGCTGAAATGAAGACAGCCATGAAGAAACTGAGCAAAAAGCATGTGGCATTCTGCTGCTGCCATGTTAAAGGATGAGCAAGAATCGGTGATTTAGAAACCATACTCTTTCTTGGGACACTCTTTACTCATCCTGTACCTGAGTATATGCATGGAAATCAATTTGGTGACTGGTAGAATAGAGAAGCCAGCATAAAATTATCGCTCTTGATTATAATTGGAGGTATAGGTGACTGTCTCAGGTATTGAATATTAAGCAGGGAATAGAGGAGTGCTTACTGCCCCACAAATAATAGCAGTAATTAATCAAATACTAGAGGCAAGATGATGCCTTAAAAGATCAACTCTTCTATCCTTTGCCTATTAGTAGTCTTACTTTATTTAATTCATTTTACTTTTAAACTTTAAGTGAAAGAAGATATCACATCACCTTTGGTGCCCTGCTCTCCAGAGTTTCAGAATCCAGGGTTTGATGTTAGGAAGTTTCTTCTGATGTCTCATCAGGGTCTTTTCAGAAGCAGTGCGACTCCCTTTTGTCTTATTTCTAATGAAGCCTGAAAACATCACTAACTCCTTGTATAGGAGTGATCACCCAGGAATTGTGTACTGTATTGTGTCAAGTTTTAGAAATGCAGTTAACAACTCATTTGTTCATTAGGGAGTCTGGGAGTAATGGGTGATGGCAACTTTTTAGTGTTCTGCTCTAGAAAAGGCACCCCATTTCATCTCAAGGTTTTCTTTGAGTGAAATGATGATGAGGGAAAGTTGATAACCTGACTCTTTAACTCAGTGGTTCTCAACTTTCCTAATCCCTTGACCCTTTAATACAGTTCCTCATGTTGTGGTGACCCCCAACCATAAAATTATTTTCGTTGCTACTTCATAACTGTAATTTTGCTACTGTTATGAATCGTAATGTAAATATTTGTGTTTTCCGGTGGTCTTAAGTGACCCTGCTAGTGGTTCTCAAACTGTGGGGCACCATCAGAAAACACAAATGAAAATCAATCATGAGTATAGTCCTTTTCTACCAGTCACCAAATTGATTTTCATGCATGTACTCAGAAGCGGCAACAAAAATAATTTTATGGTTGGGGGTCTCCACAACATGAGGAACTGTATTAAAGGGTTGCAGCATTAGAAAGGTTGAGAACCACTGCATGATTATAATATTTAAGAGCTATAAACTCTAAAGAAAAAGATAAAGAAATGATCTGTCCCTGCCCTTGAGGTTATCACAGTTATTACCTTTAAGTCTCAAAAGTACTTTGAGGAGTAAATAATATTATTCAACTTCATTTTTATAAATAAACTCAGATTTGTTAAGTGTCTTGCCCAAGATAATTTAGAAAAAAATGTAATCAACCAGGAAAGAATAATTGTATATAGTTAAGATTAGTCTAGTCTTTTTCTCCACAGAAAGAATATTTATCCCAAGTACACGGACTAATCATTTAATTTTGACTATATCTGTATAAGAGCTCCAGAGCTAGTGTGTCCCTAAAAGCTTGCCCTTAAACATTTATATTTAAGGTTATCTACTTCTGATATAAGGCTCTTTGCAACTTTTTGGCTAGTGAAAGGCATTTATTTATTAGAGACCGTACACACAAAATTCACACGTGGGTACTGTCCCTAGGCCTGGCCTGTGATCAGGACCATTTTCCCTGGCTACCTGCAGCCAGCCCTGCCTCTGTCCCTACCCCGCTGTGGGTTGCTGTCTGTGTGTGGGGCAACTGGCAGGGTGGGGGCCTTGGCTTGGCATCGCCCATGTCCCCCACCACCCATCCTCAGTTCCCCATTCACCATCAGGCTATTGGAGCCTGCCAGTTGGGGAAAGGGACCAAGAGATGGTCAGTGCACTTCATAGTGACTGGTCCAGCAGTCCTTCTGGTCGTTCTGCCTTTAGGGTCAATTTGCAGGAAGCTAGAGGGATAGAAAGCTAGAAACATCTATGAGAGAGCTGCCTCCTGCATCCCCCCCGCCCCCCAGGGATGTGCCGGCAACCAAGATACATGCTCTTGACTGGAATCGAACCCAGGACCCTTCAGTCCGAAGGCCAATGCTCTATCCACTGAGCTAAACCGGTTTTGGCTAGAGTTCCCTGCTCAAATGCTCTGAGCTCACTTCCAGGGTCTGCCTGAATCTCTTCCTTGGGCCTGTCCTCCTGAGGTTGGATCATACTGACGTGTATGCACTTTGTAGCTGAAGGGGACTGTATGTAAAGAGTGTGGGTAGAGCCTTTTGGGATGCAGAGTCCACATTCATACATGAGGACTTCTTGTGTTGGGATTTGGAACCAGAAGAAGAGGCGGGCTGGGGACTGAGAACCAACACTTGCTCTACCCATACTGCCATGCCTGTTGTATATTTCAAGGAGTCTAAAGATTTTAAATTTGAAACTGGACTTCCAATAATCACAAGAGTATGAGAACACTATTCTCTCAGTATGTTTCAGGTTTTGTTAGAGATAGGACATTTAAAGTTTATTACTTTGATTTATAGTTTTTAGATATATGTTCCTGGGTTTCATCTGTATACTTGCTCTGGGTCCCACAGATATTTGGAGTGGGTCTGCCCCTTCTTTCCAGCTCTTGTGGACTTTGGGCTATTGAAATAACTGAAAGGAGACAAAGAGAAGCCTGCTTTATGTAATCATTGGAAGATTATTGACTTCATATTTTCAGAACACATGGGAAATAAGAATAAATATTTATAGCCTAGTTTCAAACTACACATTGTCAATGAGCCAATAATAGTGAGAAAAATGATAGTAAAGAGGCCAATAATAATAAAGAAAAGTAGTGTTTTATTTGTTACTAGAGACCCAGTGCACGAAATTCGTGCACATAGCGGGGAGTGAGGGGAGTCTCCCTCAGCCCAGCCTGCACCCTCTCCAATCTGGGACCCCTCGAGGGATGTCCGACTGCCTACTGGGATTGGGCCTAAATGGACAGTCAGATATCCCTCTCACAATCCAGAACTGCTGGCTCCAAACTACTCACCTGCCTGCCTCCCTGATTGCCCCTAACTGCTTCTGCCTGGCACCTGATCACCCCCTAACCACTACCCTGCCAGCCTAATTGATGTCTAACTGCTCCCCTGCCAGCCTGTTTGCCACCAACCGCCCTCTCCTGCTGGCCTGATGGCCCACAACTGCGCTCCCTTGCAGGTCTGGAACTGTCCTCCCCGCTGGCCATCTTGTGGTGGCCATTTTGTGGTGGCCATCTTGTGTCTAGATGGGGACAGGATCTTTGACCACCACATGGGGGCAGCCCTCTTGTGTGTTGGAGTGATGGTCAATCTGCATGTTACTCTTTTATTAGATAGGATAGAGGCCTGGTGCATGGGTGGAGACCGGCTGTTTGCCCTGAAGGGTGTCCTGGATCAGGGTGGGGGCTCCCTTGGGGTGTAGGGGGGCCTGGGAGAGGGGCCTATGGTGGTTTTTAGGCTGGCCACGCCCCCCAGCAACCCAAGCAGAGGCCCTAGGATCTGGGATTAATTTATGTTCTACAATTGAAACTTTGTAGCCTGGAGTGGAGCCAAGCCTTCAGCTCACTCCGTGGTGACAGCCATTTTTATTTGAAACTTTGTAGCCTAGAGTGGAGGCCTAGGCTAGGGCTGCAGAAGTTTGGCTTCCTCCATCACCCCAGTAACCCTAGCCTCTTCTCTTTCCAGCTCCATGGCTGCTGCCATTTCTGTTGGGATTATGAATCTTCTAAAATTGAAACTTTGTAGCATTGAGTGGAGGCCTAGGCCAGCAATGGCATGCAGAAAGCTTGGCTTCCTCCTTTGTTGGGGAAATCCAAGCCTCCCTCCTGCTCTCAGTGATGGCAGCCATCTTGGTTGGGGTTTATTTGCATAATTTGCTCCTGATTGGCTGATGGGGGTGGCTGTGGGTGTGGCTTGATAGGAGGTACAGTCAATTTGCATATTGCTCTTTTATTATGTAGGATTGTTGTTGTGTTGGGTTAGCAGTCCAATACAGCAATACTTAGTGGTCCAATATAACAACACTATATCACTTCACTTGCCTCAACTTTGAGTAAATTGTACAAAATTATATGAAAGTTATCTAAATATTTACTAAATAGTTATTTACCAATTACCCTTTAATATAGTTTTATAAGGAACAATTTAGTGAAGATTTTTAGAAGGAGAAGTTTTTCTCTTTAAAATTTTTAGAAACTAGGAAATATTATTGGAAAGAAATCAGCATGCCATAACATTTACCTCAATTTCAAAAACAAACAAATAACTCATAATGGTTTTTTGGATGTTTTAATATGCATTTAAATTTTTTAAAAAATTTAATAAATCTTTATTGTTCAGATTATTATAATTGTTCCTCTTTTTTCCCTCATAGCTCCTCTCCAACTGGTTCCCACTCCACCCTCTGCCCTTGCCTCCCCAACACTATTCTCATCCATAGGTGTACAATTTTTGTTCAGTCTCTTCCCACATCTCCACACCCCTTTCCCCCTGAGAATTGTCAGTCCATTCCCTTTCTATCCCCCTGATTGTATTATATTCACCAGTTTATTCTGTTCATCAGATTTTTTATTCACTTGATTTTTAGATTCACTTATTGATAGATATGTATTTGTTGTTCATAATTTTTATCTTTACCTTTTTCTTCTTCTTCCTCTTCTTAAAGAATACCTTTCAGCATTTTATATAATACTGGTTTGGTGTTGATGAACTCCTTTAGCTTTTTCTTATATGTGAAGCTCTTTATCTGCCCTTCAATTCTGACTGATAGCTTTGCTGGGTAGAGTAACCTTGGTTGTAGGTTCTTGCTAGTCATCACTTTGAATATTTCTTGCCACTCCTGTCTGGCCTGCAAAGTTTCTGTTGAGATATCAGCCTACAGTTATATGGGTGCTCCCTTGTAGATAACTGTTTTTCTCTTGCTACTTTTAATAATCTCTCTTTGTCTTTTGCTCTTGACATTTTAATTGTAATGTGTCTTGGTGTGGTCCTCTTCGGATTCCTTTTGTTGGGGGTTCTGTGCACTTCCTGGACTTGTAAGTCTATTTCTTTCACCAGGTGGGGGAAGTTTTCAGTCATTATTTATTCAAATATGTTTTCAGTATCTTGCTCTCTTTTCTGTCACCTGCATAATTCTGTTGTTGTTATGCTTGAAGTTGTCCCAGAGGCTCCTTACACTATCTTCAAATTTTTGGATTATTTTTTCTTTTTTCTTTTCTGTTGAGTGTTTTTTGCTTCTTTGTATTTAAAATCTTTGACTTGATTCTTGAGGTCCTCTAGTCTGCTGTTAGGTCTCTGTATAATATTTTTTTAATCTCAGTCAATGTATGTTTAATTTCTAGTTGGTCCTTTTTCATATCCTTGAGGGTCTTGCTAAATTTATCAGCCTATTCTAGGGAATTCTTGAAAAACCTTATAACCATGGATTGGAACTTTATATCCAGTCATTTGCTTTCCTCCATTTCTTTCATTTGTGATCTGTTTCTTTGTCTTTGCATTTTCACTGCTTCCCTGAATGGTGGAGTAGCTTTGTGTGTGAGGTGTCTTATAGGGCCCAGTGGCTCAGCCTTCCCTGTTACCTGAGGTAGACACTTTTGGTGCACCCCTTTGTGGACTGTGTCCACAGTTTTGTTGTAGTTAAGTCTTGATTGTTTTTGGTATCTCTGTGAGGAATTGACCTCCAGGCCAATTGGCTGTGAGGATAAGCTTTGTGTACTCTGGGAGAACTTCTGTGCTGGAGACAAAGACTTGCAAAATTGCTAAAGCCTCTATGCTCAGCTTGGATGGGGCGCAGTCTCAGGGCAAAGCAGACAGCCTTGGCTTCCTGTCAGTCCTGCCCTATGAAGCCCCTGGGCCTCAGTGTCCCTCAGTAATCACTGCAAGTACCTCTGAGAGAAAGCCACCTTTGAGTTTCACCCGCTGCCAGACAGTCCTTTTTCTCTCCAAATGAGTCTGGTTTCCCAGAGTCTCACCCGGAACTGGAGTTCAGTGCAGTTGAGAGCTTCCATCTCCCTCCCTCTTGAGAAAACCAGCCACACACTCAGCCACCCATCCTCTCCACTCACATGTGTCTCCATACCTCAGCCTTTGGAAGCCCCCTGAGTCTCCATGTGGTTTTCTCTTTCCTTCTAGTTGTAGAATTTCCACTCAGCCAGCTTTCCTGTGCTTCCTATGCTTCTGCAAGGTGTCTATTTTGTCTTTTAGTTGTAGTTTTGAAATTTTTGTGCAAGGCAGCAGTTTAGGTGTTTACCTATGCTGCCATCTTGGATTCTCCCCACTTAAATTTATTATCCATTTATTAATCTAACAACTGTGTGTTGAGTATCTTTTATGTTTTTGGAAATGTGAGAGACATCTTTTTATTTGGGTGTTCCTCCATGCATCAATAGACCACTGACATATTTAACTAACGATCTCTCAGTATTCACAAGAGGAAGGTTAATAGCGCTCTAGTACAATATGTGAGCCTAGATTACTGGGGGAGTAGAACAGAGAGATCAGAAGCATGAATTCTGGAGTTCGGTGGCCTCATCATGATCCAAGTCTATCACTTCCCAGAGAGTAAGTGACTTAATCTCTCAGCACCACCTCTGACCGTAAAGTAAACAATAATATCTGCTTCACAGGATTCTCAGCAAAACTAAACAAAATAATGATGGTTAAGCTCTAATAAGTGTGTCTACATATGGTCAGATTAATAACTCAGAACTCAATTTACTGCTTATGTTATTATTATTGCTAATTGTTCTGTGACATTAAAAGGGAAATAGAGACTGAAAGAAGACTGCACAATTGTTTGATCGTAGAGAACCACCTGACAAAATGATGAACTAGCGCTTTTGACTCCAGAAGCCTGCCATGTGGCAGTAAAATCCTTACTTCCCCCATCCATATTAAAATCATCCCCCAAAGACATTTCATGTTAGGTGATAGTATATGCTTCCACAAAATTATGTAAAAAGTCACATTTGTAAGTCCTTTTAATTAAATGTTCTGTGTTCTGTGTTCTTGGGATAAGTATCTGATCAGGTCCTCTACCCATCTTTTTTTATTTGGATTGTTTGTTTGGTGTTGAGTTTTGTGAGTTCTTTATGTATTTTGGGTATTAACCCCTTGTTGGAGCTGTTTTTTGCAAATATCTTCTCCCATTCAATTGGTTGCCTTTAAAAAAAATATTTTATTGATTTTTTTTACAGAGAGGAAGGAAGAGGGATAGAAAGTCAGAAACATCGATGAGAGAGAGACATCGATCAGCTGCCTCCTGCACACCCCCTATTGGGGATGTGCCCGCAGCCAAGGTACATGCCCTTGACCGGAATCGAACCTGGGACCCTTCAGTCCGCAGGCTGATGCTCTATCCATTGAGCCAAACCGGTTTCTGCTGCCTTTTTGTTTTGTTGTCAGTTTCCTTTACTATGAAGAGCTTTTTAGTTTGATATAGTCCCATTCATTTATATTTTGCTTTGTTGCTACGCAAAATTAGCTTCAAAAATTTTAATGAGATTGAAATCATACCAAGCATATTTGCCAACCACAAGGCTTTAAAATTAGAAATCAACTGCAAAAAGGAAACAAAAGTCCCCCACAAATATGTGGGGATCAATCAACATGCTATTAAAAATGACTTTGTCGCCGAGACTGGTTTGGCTCAGTGGATAGAGCGTCGGACTGTGGACTGAAGGGTCCCGGGTTCGATTCCGGCAAGGGCATGTACCTTGGCTGCGGGCACATCCCCAGTAGGGGGCGTGCAGGAGGCAGCTGATCGATGTCTCTCTCTCATCAATGTTTCTGACTTTCTAGCTCTCTCCCTTCTGCTCTGTAAAAAATCAATAAAATATTTTAAAAAATGACTTTGTCAAAGAAGAAATAAAAGATGAGATCAAAATATATAGAGAAACAAATGAGAATGACAATACATACAAAAACTTTTGGTATGCAAAGCAGTAATAAGAGGGAAGTTTATATCATTTTAGGCCTATTTCAAGAAACAAGAAAAACCCCAAATAAATATTATAACTGGGGGAGTAGAGCAGAGAGATCAGAAGCATGAGTGCTGGAATCAGGTAGCATTTACATCTTAAAGAACTATGAAAAGAAGAACAAAAGCAGTCCGAAGTCAGCAGAAGAAATAAAAAATAAAAATTATAGCAGAATTTAATGTAATAGAGAACAAAAGACTATCATTTCTAAATTTAAATAATTAAAAACATTTTTAGAATAATCTAAAATTCATAGAAAAGTTGCAAATATAGGAGAGAGAGTTTCCGCATACCTAACTCCATTTCTTCTTTTGTTGACATCTTAGATTACTCTGGTATATTTGTCACAATTAATGAGCCAATACTGATACATTATTATCAACTAAACTCCACATTCTATTTATCTTTCAATAGTTTTTACTTACTGAATAGGCTTACCCAAAGTACCTAGCTTTCTTTTCTTTTCTTTTTTAAAATATATTTTATTGATTTTTACAGAGAGGAAAGGAGAGGGATAGAAAGTCAGAAACATCGATGAGAGAGAAACATTGATCAGCTGCCTCTTGCACACTCCCTACTGGGGATGTGCCCGCAACCAAAGTACATGCCCTTGACCGGAATCAAACCTGGGACCTCTCAGTCCGCAGGCCGACACTCTGTCCACTGAGCCAAACCAGTGTCGGCACCTAGCTTTATTTTCATGATAGGTTTTGATTTATTGTCTTTATGTGCTTTATGTTCCTAAGAAGCATTATGCAATTATTCCATGAATAAACACAGACATGTGGTGAGTTTCTTTTACTTAAAGGAAATGGCAAAACATATAATGTAAATACAGTGCAGTCAGTTTCTATCTCTTAAGTGAATACTGGTATATACTGGTATAGTGCTGTTCTTGCTCAGGCTAAAACCAAACTAGCTGCATGTGGGTTGGGGAGCCCCAAACCTTTCAATAAAAGGCCCAAGACCTGGCACCAGCATCAGCCTGCCTTGCTTCATAGCTGGGCCCCATATGGGCACTTCTAAACCCAATACTAAGAGGAGAAATCTGAAAACCTTTCTGTAGCTTCCACTGGGTGGCCTGAGGCAGTGGCTGACTTTGTACCTTCCAGAGACCTAAGAACCAGTGTACCCAGTGGTCAGTGTCAGAGCATACTAGATTATAAATCTACACATCCATAAAAGACACATTCAAGGAGCAGAATCAGTGAACCCCAAAGCCTCATTGAAGCAAATCCTGTTAATAGGGGTGTCTCCTGCATAGCATCTCTTCCACTGTAGACACAGCTAGTCCTCATAGCCAATTGTCCTGGAGGTCAATTCCTCCAAGTGACACCAATAGTAATCAAGTCTCAACAACAACAAGACTGTGCTCACAGCCAACAAAGGGGCACACCTAGAGGCCCAGCTCAGGTGACTGGGGAGGCTGAGCCACTGGGCTCTATAGGACACCTATTACACAAGCCTACTCTACCGACTCAAGGAGACATAGCAGCTCTACACTATACATAGAAAGAGATATAGGAAAGTAGCCAAAATTAGGAGACAAAGAAACTGTCACAAATGAAAGAAGTAGAAGAAAGAAAACTACAGGATATAGAGTTCAAAACCACGGTTATAAGGCTACTCAAGAATCTGCTATAAACCTCCAAAGGTCTTAGTGAGACTTTCAAGGCTTTTAGCTGGAATGAAAAAAAAAAAAAAGAAAGAAAGAAAAAAGAAAAGGACCAGTCAGAAATTAAGCATACACTTAGTGAAATAAAGAATAATATACAGGGATTTAACAGTAGAAGAGGATCCTGAGAATCAAATCAATTATTTGAAATACAAGGAAGCAAAAAAAAAAAAAAATCCAACTAGAAGAGCAAAAAGAAAAAAGAAAAAAAATGAAGATAGTGTAAGGAGCCTCTGGGACAACTTTAAGCATGCCAACATTTGCATAATGGGGGTTCCAAAAGAAGAGAGGGAGCAAGATATTTGAAGAAACAATGTTAGAAAACTTACTCTACTAGGTGAAAGAAAGAGACTTACAAGTCCAGGAAGCACAGAGTCCCAAAGAAGAGGAATTCAAAGATAACCACATCAAGACACATCATAGTTAAAATGCCAAGAGCAAAAGACAAAGAGAGAATATTAAAAGCAGCAAGAGAAAAACAGTTAGTTACCTACAAGGAATGCCCATACGACTGTCAGATGATTTCTCAACAGAAACTATGCAGGGCAGAAGGGAGTAGCAAGAAATATTCAAAGTGATGGATAGCAAGGACCTACAACCAAGATTACTCTACTCAGCAAAACTACCATTTAGAATTGAAATTCAGATAAAGAGCTTCACAGACAAGAACTAGCTAAAGGAATTCATCACAACCAAACCTGTATAACACAAAATGTCAAAGGGTATTCTTTAAGAAGAGGAAGAAGAAAAAGAAAAAGATAGAAATATGAACAACAAAATGGCAATAAATAAATACTTATCAACAATTGAATCTAAAAATCCAAATAAATGAATAAGAAATCTAATGAACAGAATAAACTGATGAGTAAAATAGAATCAGAGGCATGGAAATGAAACAAATTGATGATTCTCAGAGGGGAGGGGAGTGGAGGGCAGAAAGAGATTAAACAAAGATTTTATATGCATATATGTTTTACCTATGGACACAGACAATATGATGGCAAAGACCTGGGGTGGGGCAGGAACCGGGTGAAAGAGGTTTATGAAAGGAAAAAAGAGGGATATTTGTAATACTCACAACAATAAATATTAAACAAAACAAAAAATGACAACAAAAAAAAGAAATACATGGTACAGTATTATTAATTATAATCACTATGCTGTCATTAGATCTCCAGAATTTATTCATATTCTAGCTGGAAGTTAGTACCCTTTTAATATTGCCCCAATTCTTCTTCCCTTAATTCCTAGTAACCAACATTCTACTCTCTGATTCTACAAATTTGACTTTTTCAGATTCCACATATAAGTGATATTATACATTACTCATCTTTGTCTTGATAAATTCTTTTTGAGTGAAGAAAGAAAGGGAGTAAAAAAAGAAGGAACATAGAAAGAAAGGAAGATAGGAAGGGAAACATAGAACAAGATAAAGTCCTTCATCTAAAAAGGAAGTGAATAGAGAACTCAGTAAAACCAGGACTCCCGCAGTTAGCCATTTCCTTGTATAAACAGCCCTTTTATTTATAAAGCAGAGGCATACGATAATAAACTGTTGTCAACAACAAAAAAGCACTTTATGTTGCAACATGACAATCCTTTCTGTCTTAAAAAGTCACTAACAAGGTGAATGTTATTTGGATTACTACATATTTTCTATTGTATGGTTGTGCTACTCAAACACATGGAACTTTAGGCTATAATTTAGTGATATATTTTATAATTGATTCTACAAGTATAATCCTCATCTCCAACAAGCTCCCTTGACCTACATACTTTAGAAACTCATTCATGCAATAGGACTGAGGCAGGATCTTCACAGTGCCACTAAATTAAATATTGTGCTTGCCTACTTGAGCTTTAGCAAATATATATATTTAAAACCCTAATAATATGCAAATAGACCAAACTGCAGAACAATCAAATAACCCAACACCCGGTTCACTATGACGTGCACTGACCACCATGGGGCATGTGCAGAACATGGAGGGTGTCAGCCACAGTGGGATGGTGGAGCAGGTGAATGGGGGTGCCAGACCAAGGTGGAGGTTGGGAGGTGGGGGTGGGGTCGCTGTCATTTGGGCTAGCCTCTGGTGGTTACTGGAAATTCTTTGCTCCCATGCCACATGGTCCTGCCTGGTGCCCACACCTGCAGCTTGCATCCACTGCCGGTCCTGGGCCTGCTTGTAACTATAGCCAGTGCCAGAGTCATCATTCATAACCGCTGCTAGTGCCTGGCACCGGTCCTGATGGCTTAGCACTATCAGTAGGTGCCAGCAGCAGCTACTGACCCTGATCACCCCTGAGGGCTTCTCCACCTCTCCCTGCTCCTGAGGAGTGATTGGGACCAGCAGCTGCTGCTCAGACCCGCTGCTGGTTCCAGCCCCAATCACTCGGCACCATCAGCAGGACCAGCACCATCAGCACATGGGAGCAGAGGCAGTGGCGGGGCTGCTGGCAGACAGAAGACCAGGGGTCATGGCCCGAGGGGACAGGCAGGGGCAAGAAGATGGGCCAAGATCCACCCCTGTGCCTATGGCAGCCTCATGGCCCACAAGTCCTTTTAAGATGCATGAATTCGTGCACCAGGTCCTTAGTTTTAAAATAAAGTAAAATAAGTAGTTTTAATAAACCAATATTTTGTTGTTCAGCTAGTGATTCAATATGGTGTCAAACTGTAGAAATAGCCTCAATATTTATCAACTACGTACCAAGTAGCCTTTTATATACTTTAATTAGGAGTCATTTAGTGGTAATTACACTTGTACTTTTTCTGCTTAACAGTACTCTCCAGCTGTTACCTAATCACTGGCCCAACAATTCCCTCAAGGCTGTGATGAGGCATAAAGCTTGCTTATGGTTTTTGTCTCTTGAACTCAGGAACATAAAAAGCAGTTCTTGCAGACCAAGATCGGAAGCCATGGTATGATAATACTAGTAAACTTATAAAATCAAGGTGGGGGTGGGTGGGGTCAGGATCTCTTGTTAGCTGCAGGCATAATCCTTTTTGAGAAATGAGGCACATATGTAAAAGAATCATCACTAGATGTACTTCAATTTTTTAGTATGAATATCTGAAAATAGATCACATTTCTAACTCAGAAAAGTTTATTGAGCCCATATCTTAGATTGTCTAGATCCAAGTGGTGGGACCACACTCAAGAAGACAGCTGAAGTAAGTTTTCCAACTGGAATGGCAAGTTAGCCAGTGAAAGAGGCAAGTGAAATTTTCATTGATTCAAACCATATTCAAGGATAAGGAGGAATTTTCAAAAATTTTACCTACTTTGCAACATATGTTCTTGTAATTCTATTAAATAGTGCAGAAAGTAGTTTTAAGAATGTATAATATTATTTCACTTGGAATTTAGCCCTCTTTGTAACACTAACAGTGAAAGCTAGATAATTCAATTTCTTCTCTACTCCTAAATGATTGGAATAAAGTCAAGTCACATTTAAGATCTCTTTAATCTATATGAATATTAATCTTTACATAAATCTAAGATGACTGGAAGTTATTTAAAGGTATTACTCTAAAATGAATGACTTATGTCAGGGATAGGGTTTTATTTATCCTTTTACATTTACAGCACACTACCAAACACAGGGAATGTATGCAATAAATATTTATGAAGTGGAAAGATAAATAAATATTGCTGCTGTGTGAAATGTATAAATATGTATATATGGGTCTATTTGTGTTGCATTAACTTATTTTCAGATGTGTCAAGACTTCACTTGCTCAGACATTGTTGCACAAAGAGCTTACTTGAAACTTTCTGTTAGAGAAGAGATCCAGAATATTTTATCTCTGCCCTTTTCAAATTGCTCATAGGAGAAATCATGATTCAATCTCTTTACAGAGGATTTCAGGGAGCTGCATTCTTGCTATTTGTTCTATCTGAAATAATTTAGCTGGGCTCATGGTAGTAAATAAAGGAGCAACCTTGTTTCTTTAACAGTATAGATCCTATTATAACTAATATGTATTCCTTGGCATTATCCTAGAAAGCTCAAATTTGACCTAAGAACCTGGGAGGACCTGTAGAAATAATCAGTCCCATGGAGGCTCTGGTCTACAGAGTTCAGATGTCTGATTTTAATGCGCTTGAAATTCCACCACTGAAGTTACCATGATCTAGATGCGCAGATCACTTAATGCTTTATGTTTGTTATTGTAACTATAGTCTAACGGGAGGACTCTGAGGTTAACAGAAGTGAGGAAAATTGTATTAAGATCACACAGCCTGTAAGAAGCAGAGCTGTGAGTAAGTCCAGTTACTCTGTCTTTAAATCCTGTGCTCTTTCTCTCAGTGAAGCAAGTAGAAAATTCTTGGGTCTTAGACTTGGACTAATTTTTGGGGTCTCTAAAAGATATCCCAGATAAAGTCACGATTATCACCATTCTGGAAGAATAGAGCAGCTGCATAAGCATTTTTGGGTATCCCTGTTAAAGACAGCCATGCAAGGATATGGAATATATTTGAAAGAGTAGATTTCAGAAGCAGATTAAAATTTTCTATAATTTTGACAGGCATAGAAATATACATAACAGGAATTAGGAGGTGAACGTGGTAAGGAGTTTAGCGTCTCAAGATGACTCCTATCCAGACTTCTGTCCCTTCTTGCAGTTGGCATGTTTCCTAGTTACTAAAACAGGTAATGACAATTGTATATTTACCTACGGTGTGCTGTGTACATAAGTGCTTTATGTGTAGTACACTGTTAATCTATAGAAATTATGTGGTGTGTGATATTCTTACCTCTATTTTACACATGAAAAACTGAGGCCAAAGAAAGTTAAGTAATTTACCTGATGCCATAATGTTAGCAAATAATAGAGAATTTGAACCTAGGAAAACTTGGTTTCAAACTTCTCTTTTATTTTTTATTCTTTAGCAAACACCCTCTACTACCTCTATTGCTATTGCCCCCCTGCCATGGGAGAGATCTTTCTTTATGATCCCTCAAATCATTCAAAATGATTGATTTTTTTCTCATCTCCTCAACTTGTCAAACAAGACTTTATTCTATTAAATAGTGCAGAAAGTAGTTTTAAGAATGTATAATATTATTTAAAAAAATCTTGCATCTGCATACTGGAAATAAATGTATAAGAACAAAAGATGTTTGAGTCTCAGTTTCAATGTCCATCTGTTCTGAGTCCCAGTTTCAATGTCAAATTATGCAGATGCAAGATATTTTTGAAGAAAAGAAACAGGGGAGAGCAATTGATATAGAGGCAGGGAGGCATTGAACAGACTGTCAAGCTACAGGAGGAAGGCTGGGGAGGGTGGAGGGCGGGTGCTGTGGGAGATCAACTTAAGGATTGTATGCATGCATATGAACATAACCAATGGAGGCAAGCCACTGGGGTGGGGAGTAGGTGGGGACATGTGCTGGGATGTAAGGGATGCTGGGGGGAAGACAATGGAGGGAAAAATGGAAAACATATGTACTATTATTAAATCTAAGTTATACTGCAAAAAATAAGAAATAATAAATACTTTAAAAAGGAAATAAAAATGTTAGGAAATCATAAAAAAAGACTTTATGATCTGAGCACTCATCTTTTTTAGCCTCATTTTTTGGCACTTCTCTTCATGGATTCTGCCACATAAGATAGTTTGGCATTCTTTGTAGAGGATGCTATGACGATTTGTACCCTTTATCTTCATATTCACTAGTCCTGCAATGTCCTTCCTGCCCTGTCCACTATTCTGTGCCCACACCCTGCAGTGTCTTCAATTTATACTCAATGAAGACCTTCTCTGGAAAGATGTCCCTTACTCATCTTGCTTTTTTTTTACCTTTATCTTGGGGAACTGTGATTGTGAGTTTACATACAGCCTCCTCTATTTGATAGTCAACACATGTCAAATGAAATAATATCTAGATTAACAGTTAATTCACATAACTTGTTATTGCATTCTTATTGTAAGCTTAATTTGAGCAAACTTGGGGAAAACTATGTATGTTGTGATGATCTAGCCAATTGCAACTAGTCTTTGTCTTTGTCTCTAAATGCAGGATGTAGTTAAAAAAAGACACACAACTCTTCATAATTAGCAGAAGATAGGTGACTTTAATACCATCAAACTCAGGAGCATGCATATTCATTAAAAATAATTTTTGAAGTCTCATAACCTAAGCTCAAATGCCAACTCTGGCAATACCTAGCTCTATAGATGAGAAAAACAAGATTTGGGGAAAAAACCCTACAAAAATGGATTTAGCCAAAGATACCAGTTGGTGAGGATGCTCAAACTTGGACTCACTCAGCTCCTGGGCAGTTTCCACTGTCCATGCAGTAATGAGATGTTCCTACTAAAGATGAAGAATAGTTAATACTTTGCATGATTCATAAGTGTTATCTTTATTATGAACAATTCTTTATTTTTTAAATTTTTATCTTTATTGTTGAAAGTATTACAGATGTCCTTTTCCCCTGTAAAGAACTTCTTTAAATCTTGTCTCATAATTAATCTTATCAAGAATTCTTTCCTGAGATCTTTAGGATCTCAGTTTTTTTGTACGCCTTAGATATCTTTGTATATAGTTTATAAAACGGTATCAGATACTTATTTTGTAAATGTCATTTATAATATCATCTGTATAAACATTTTTATTACTAATATGAATTCTTACCTAAGACTGCAAGGATGAAGAATTATCTGGAGCTTTTTCAAAGCAAAAGGACTGAGGATGATAGGGACTTCAATAATTTTAAAAATTTTCAACTCTTTAGAGCAACATAGGAAAATGTATTTCTCTGTATAACTTGACCACTTCTCATGTATTCCTTCCTGGCAAGCAAAATTGAATTTTTTACATGCAGTTCAAGTCTTAGGACTCAAACTACTCCAATGTTGATTAATAATCATAGGTTATTGATAAGCAGGAGGCCATTGTACATGCTATTTTCAGTCAGTAAAAATGACTTAATTTCTAATTGTATTGAAAATTCCAACCTAATTTAGAAACTGGAAATGGAGTATTTCTCATTTGATTAAGTAGAATATTATTATTTTAAAGTTCATCTGTATATATTATATTAAAAAGATTTAGCTAGGAATTTTAGAAATCATATCTTAGATTTCAACTTCTTGCTTTTATCTCCAGCTTCAAAAATTAATTTTTCCATTTAATAATTAATTTAAGTTTTTCATCCAAAGAGAATTTTTGATATGAGAAAGAGGAAGGGAGGGAAGAAAAGAGAGAGAAAGGTGAGTAGGAAAAAACCATTAAATTCAATAAAAAATTCATATTCTCTAGATTCTTGTTTGGGAGAAAGAAACTGACAGTCTAAATGTAACAGAAAAATCAAATGTAAGTCAATAATGTGTTCAGAAAATTAATGAGAAAAATGTCCATTAACTAAATTCAAGGAATATCAATAACATTTTTCTACTATATTTAGCATCACTTAAATATTTTTACAAGACTGTTCATTTTAGGCTTTACCACATTAACAATGGTTCATAAACACTTATTTATTTTTGCAGAGAACCAGAGCCATTCTACCAGTCTTACCTGGGACCCATGGATGTGGCCAATAATGTCACTGAGTTTATATTCCTAGGACTTTCCCAAGATCCTGGGATACAGCTGATGTTCTTTGCCCTCTTCCTCCTCTTCTACATCGTGATCATGGTGGGGAATCTACTCATTTTGCTTACAGTCTTCTCTGTTTCCCAGCTCCACACACCTATGTATTTTTTCCTTAGTAACCTGTCTTTTGTGGATATTGCCTATTCCTCAGCCACGGCACCCAAAATGATTGCAGATTTTGTTTCTGTCAAAAAGACTATATCCTACTGGGGCTGTGTAGCTCAGATGTTTACCTTCCACTTTTTTGGTAGTGCTGAGATTTTCATTTTGACTGTCATGGCTTTTGACCGTTATGCTGCCATCTGCCACCCTCTCCGTTATGCTACTATTATGAGTGCCAGTGCTTGTATTGTGTTGGCATCACTGTCCTGGTTGGGAGCCCTGGGTCACTCCTTTGTTCAGACCATCCTGACCTTTCAGCTGCCCTTCTGCAATGCTCGGGTCATTGACCACTACTTCTGTGATGTCCACCCAGTTCTAAAACTTGCCTGTGCTAATACAACCCTGGTAAATATGTTGGTGATTGCCAATAGTGGCCTCATTTCCCTGGGGTGTTTCCTCATTCTTCTAGCCTCCTACACAGTCATTCTATTGAGTCTTCAAAATCGGTCTGCAGAAAGCCGGCGCAAGGCTCTTTCTACCTGTGGCTCTCATTTTACTGTGGTAACTTTCTTCTTTGTCCCTTGTATCTTTATCTATCTTCGTCCATCTACTACTTTCCCACTGGATAAGGCTGTCTCTGTGTTTTACACAACCATCACCCCAATGCTAAACCCACTCATCTATACTCTGAGGAATGAAGATGTAAAGAATGCCTTGAAATGGCTATGGAGTCGCAGGGTCTCCTTGAGAGAAAAGCAGCATGGGTAGATTGTCAGAACTTCAAAATCACAGAGCTAGCTGATACATTTAATCATCCCTAACATTAATAATTTTAAGGAGTTGTCCCTAAAATTCAATGATCTCATACTCATTTTTTTAAAATTTAATAAATCTTTATTGTTCAGTTTATTAATTACAATGTTTCTCTTCCCCTCCCCCCTATAGTATCCCTCCATACTTTTAATTTAACAGGGAATATTTCATTTCTCTGCATCTAAGTGGGTTAATTTTTTCATTATTTATTAAGTTATTACATATGTGTCCTTATTCCCCCATTGCTCCTCCCCTCCCGCCACCCATTCATGCCCTAATAAACTGATGAACAAACACAGACCCAGAGACAGAGAAGCATTGATCAGACTGTCAAACCTCAGAGGGAAGGTAGGTGAGTGTGGGGGGTAAAGGGAAGAGATCAACCAAAGGACTTGCATGCATGCATATAAGCCTAACCAATGGGCCCAGACACCAGGGGTGTGTGGGCATTTTTAACCTTAAATCTTTCCATATTGGCAAGGTTTATCCTCTCTTACTTCTACAGTGGGAGAATAAACACACTTGGTATTTCATTTAGTCCCTCCAATTCAAATCAAGCTCTCTTAAGCTATCATTTAATGATTTAGAATGGGGATACAAGAGAAATATATCTCTGAGGAATCTAATAATTTCTCCTAAAATCAAAAGTCCAACTTGTCTGTCCTCTCTCACTTTCTTCTCTAGACTTCCTCCAGAAATATCCTATAATGAAGTAGAGGAAATAGATTCATAAAGAGAAAATTATGATACAGTGTAACAAATGCAGAACATGCGAACATAGAAGTATACCCTGCGGGCATAAAAGAGGTTAATATGAACTGACAAACTGCACAATGGATGGTTTCTGTATGAGTGGGAGGTGAAGAAAAGACCATTTTACATATTTTGGTTTTGAGCATTTTTTAAAAGATCCTATTAGAGAATTCAAATACTCTATATCATCCCAGTATCATATTATTTTATTAAAAGTAATCTTATTTTATACTTTTCAATAGATGGAAAAGACTGTGAGAACTAAAAAGAATTGACTTTCGAACTACTAAAGTTACTAAGTCAAGAAGATATATTTCTATTATAAAATTTTAGTTAAAATATTTTCTTTAAAATATTTACTAATCATTTTTATTAGAATAGAATAATTACATATATTATTAAACTTAAAATACAAAATAAATTAAGCACATTTTTTTCTTGTGTTCTTAGTAAATTTGGAAAACATCTGGATATTTTCAATTTTTCAGAACAGACATTTTTTCCCCCCTGAGGAACTTTCTAGATATTATTTAATTACTCATATCCTTCAAGAATTCTGCCCTGATTTTTTAATCTAACATTTATTTTTTTGTACTTTTTAAGCATTCTGTACATATTTTGTAAAATGGCATTACATACTTATTTTTTTCTATTTCTTATTTATTTTTAATGTTTTTTTTAATCTCACTTCCATATATGGAGGGTATAAATAATGTATCTTCTTTGTTATTCCCCCCAAATGGCATAGCACTGGATGCACATCGGATACTTATGACAGAGTCTGCTGGTTGTCACACAATACTCATTGTTCCTTTTTTTCCCTTAGTAACAGAGACTTAACATTATTCATGGTGACTCCACTAAAATATTGCATTTACCAATATCCCCTTTGCAGCTATGGGGTGGAAAATATGATGTTAATAGTAGCTGGTTAGTAGAACTTTTGAAAAGTCTTTAAAACTGTTCTGTACCTTCAGCCCTTCCATATATGATCACCACTTCATTTTGTTACCCTATAGTTATTTTTCATATTGCATTTCCTCTACAAAAAAATGAACATTCCATCCTCTTTATAAATACCTATTTTAAAAAAATCTTCACTCAAGGATATTTTTTCCCCATTGGTTTTTTGAGATAGTAGAAGGGAGGGAGGAGGTGAGAGAGAGAGAGAGAAAAATAACATCATATCTACATGAGAGAGACACATCAGATTGGTTGCCTCCCCCACATACCCCAACCTGGGCAGGGAATCCAACCTGTACCTGAGGTATGTGCCCTTGATTACAAATCAGATTGCTGTGACCTTTCAGTCAGCACTCCCACTCTCTAGACATTGAGCCAAACTGACCAGGGCAAATAAATATCTAATTTTTCTCCCATATTCCCCTCACTTATCTCACTATATTTATGTTTGTTAAATTATATTTATTGGGGTGACAATGGTTAATAAAGTTTTATAGGTTGCAAGTGTGTGAGTCTATGATACATCATCTATGATATATTTTATATGTTCACCACCTAAAGTCAAATCTTCTGTTACCATATATTTGACCACCTTTATCCTTTAATACCCCTCCCCACCCCTTTCGTTTTTATTTCTAAGAGCCAAACAAATAATGATAATAGTAATAATAATACAAACAACAATAAAAGGGGGAAAAGTTTAGACTCACAAGAACAAAGGAAACAAGACAGAAGTTAGATGCAGCCAAAATATTCCAACAAATGTTTGGAAAAGAGTAGACAAAAGTATGGTTACTAATTTGACAGAGTAGGGAAGGCTGTAAAATACCAACCAAGAGGCATACTCAGGAGAAATACAGATTTCTATACCAGAATCTCTGCCATCTTTGGGATGTCAAAATTTCAGGGAAGAAAGATGGTAGCGTTCATGGTTAGTAATAGAGAGAGTAAGAAAAATTAATGGTTCAATCTCCCATTCTCTCTTTCCAACCATCACTCACAGATGCTCACACAGTCATATGCTTCCCAGAATATTGACATATTTGCAGTATAGAAGTTGAATGATATTAGAGAAAAGTCTTTCACATTCTACCTTCGAAGATCACAAATGAAATGGCTGCCTCTCTCTGGAACCCTCACCAGAAGGTTTCTCTTTCAGAGAACATTTGGAAGGGCAACAAGATGATTACTTAGGTTCTCTGACCTCGAGCAACTGCCATGCATTCTTCAATTGGTCTCTGTTTCATGAAGCAGTTCTAGGGCATGTTACATGTTAAAATCTAGTTAGATTAAATAATGAATTCAGCATTATTTTTTATTGACATTTATTCTCACTAGAATTTGGAATACATTATTTGTCTTAACACTTTCATTTTTTCTCATTATTATGATTATACTTTATGGCATTAATACATGCCAGACTCTGTTCTGCGCATGTGACATATGTTTTCTTGATTTTATTTAATCCTTTTATATGCTTTTATATGCTTTTAGCATCTCAAGTTACAAATAAAAAAAATGATTTTCCAAGAGGTATGAACTTACCTTCTAAATGAAAAATCAGTTGGAAAGAAACTTAAAATTTTCTATTATTTTTGTGGTAATCTGGTAGATTTGTAAATAATCTCACACCTTCATTGTGTATATTTATGTGCATTTAATAAAAAGTTGAAGAATAATTAATTGAAGTTTTCAATCATTTAAAATTAAATATAAGCTAAACTTTTTTGAAAAAATTTGTTTAACCAAATTATTTAAAAATACACATTTGTGGGAAGAACCAAAATGGCAGCATAAGTAAACACCTGAACTTGCTGTCTTGCACAACCACATCAAAACACAACTAAAAGAAAAATCGGATATCATTCAGAACCACAGGAAGTTCTAAAATAAGAAGGAAACAGAAAAGCGCATCTAGACTGGTGGGAGGAGCAGAATTGCAGAAGAACAAAGGTATGGAGGTGTGGAAATAGGATGGGAACTGGGTATGCTGTGTTTTTTTTAAATTGAGAAGGAGATACAAATTTCCAACTACTCTGAATTCCAGTACTGGGTGAGACCCTGGGGACAAGACTCATACAGGGAGAACTGGACTGTCTGGCATAGAGCCAGAACACGAGGGCAGCTTTCTCTCAGAGGTGGTCACAGCATTCATTGTTCCTGCACGAGACCACGGGACACAGAGACTCAGGGACCTATCCAGGCAGGGCCAAGGGGCAACCATTGCTGTTTGCATCACCTTGTGATTCCTTGAGATCACACCCCACCGAATTTACAACCCCATCCAAGCTGTGCACAGAGGCTTTTGCATATGAATGGCCTGGCCTTTTGCAACCTAACCTAACAAACTGCAGCTGGGTCAAAGAACGCCAGAGCTTCCAAAAGAAGGCCTAACATGCCTTGATTCACAGCTGGGCCTCAACTGGGCACCTCCAAACCCAAACTAAGAGGAGGAATCTGAAGATGTCTCTGTAGCTCCTGTTGGGTGGCCTCAGGCAGGGGTTGACTTTGCACCTCCCTGGAGATCCCAGAGCCAGTGCATCCAGTGGTCAAAGTGAGACCACACCAGATTACAACTCTTCAGATCCATAAGAAACACACTCAGGGGGCAGACTCAGTGAGCTCCAAGGCCCCACTGAAGCAAATCATGCCCATAAGGGTGTTTCCAGCACAGCAGTTATCCCATTATGAAAACAAATACTTATCTAACAACAAGTGAATCTAAAAATCAAGTGAATTAAAAATCTGATGACCAGAATAAACTGGTGAATATAATAGAATCAGGGGCATAGAAAGGGAGTGGACTGACAATTCTCAGGGGGGAAAGGGTGTAGGGGGTGTGGGAAGAGTCTAGACAAAAATTGTACACCTATGGATGAGGACAGTGGGGGTGTGGGGTAAGGGCAGAGGGTGGGATAGGAACCAGGTGGAGGGGAGCTATGGGGGAAAAAAGAGGAACAATTGTAATAATCTGAACAATAAAGATTCATTAAATAAAAAATAAAGTCTATCAAGTATTTTCCAATAAACTTCTGATGCTTTGTGAGATGGAAAGAGTCAGAGAGAGCTTAAATGCAATTTCTTTTGAATAACTCCAACAGGACAAATCTGAACAAATGTGTATTTTTTATTATTTTTTAAAATAAATCTTTATTGTTCAAATTATTACAGTTGTTCCTCTTTTTCCCCCCATAGCTCCCCTCCACCAGCTCTCACCCTATCCCATGCCCTTAACCAATGTCCTCATCTATAGGTGTTCAATTTTTGTCCAGACTCTTCCTGTGTCCCCCACACCCTTTCCCTCCTGAGAATTGTCACTCCACTCCCTTTCTATGCCCCTGATTCTATTATATTAACCAGTTTATTCTGTTCATCAGATTTTTTTATTCACTCAATTTTTAGATTCACTTGTTGATAGATATGTATTTGTTATCACTTTGTTGTTCATAATTTTTATCTTTATACTTTTCTTCTTCTTCTTATTCTTAAAGAATACCTTTCAACATGCATATAATACTTGTTTGGTGGTGATGAACTCCTTTAGGCTTTTTTTTTTTTTTACCTGTGAAGCTCTTTGTCTGACCTTTAATTCTGAATGATAGCTTTGCTGGGTAGAATAATCTTGGTTGTAGGTTCCTGCTATTCATCACTTTGAATATTTCTTGCCACTTCCATAGTTTCTGTTGAGAAATCAGCTGACAGTAGTATGGGTGCTCCCCTGTAGGCAACTAACTGTTTTTCTCTTGCTGCTTTTAATATTCTCTCTTTGTCTTTTGCTCTTGACTTTTTAATTATGATGTGTCTTGGTGTGGTCCTCTTTGGATTTCTTTTGTTTGGGGTTCTCTGCACTTCCTAGACTTGTAAATCTATTTCTTTCTCCAGGTAGGGGAAGATTTTGATCATTATTTCTTCAAATATGTTTTCAGTATCTTGCTCTCTCTCTTTTTCTGGAATCCCCATAATTTTGATGTTGGTATGCTTGAAGTTGTCCCAGAGGCTTCTTACACTATCTTCAACTTTTTGGGTTCTTTTTTCTTTTCTCTTTTCTGGTTGAGTGTTTTTTGCTTCTTTGTATTTCAAATCTTTGACTTGATTCTTGTGATTCTTTAGTTTGCTATTGGATCTCTGTATATTATTCTTTATTTCAGTCTGTGTATGCTTAATTTCTAGTTGGTCCTTTTTCATACCCTTGAGGGTCTCACTAAGTTTCTCAGAGATTTCTAGAAGATTCTTAAGTAACCTTATTACTGTTGAACTCTATATCCATTCATTTGCTTTCCTCCATTTCTTTCACTTGTGATCTGTTTCCTTGTCTCCACATTTTGGCTGCTTTCCTGAGTTGATAGAGTGGCTTTGTGTGCTTGGTGTCCTATAGGTCCCAGTGGCTCAGCCTCCCCAGTTACCTAAGATGGATGCTCTTGGTGCACCCTTTGTGGGCTGTGTGCAGAGTCTTGTTCTAGTTAAGCCTTGATTGTTGTTAGTATCACTGGGAGGAATTGATCTCCAGGTCAATTGACTCTGAGGATCAGTTTACACCGGAAGAATTTCTGTGCTGGAGATACCCTTTGAGACAAGACTTGCAAAAGTCTCTATGCTCAGCTTGGATGAGGTGGGGTTTCAGGGCAGAGCAGACAGCATTGGTTTTCCATCAGCCCAGCCCTAATAGGCCTCTGTGTCTCTATATTCTGTGGTAATTGCTGCAAGCACCTTTGAGACAATGCTGCCCTCAAGTTCTGCTGGCTGCTAGACAGTCCAGTTTCTTCCTGAATGAGTCTGGGTCCCCAGAGTCTCACCCAGAACTGGAGTAAAGTGCAGTCAGGAGCTTTTGTCTCCCTCCCACTTGAGAAAGTCAGCCACGTACTCAGTTTCCAGTCCTCTCTGCGTGTGCGTCTCAGTACCTCTGCCTCCTGTAGCTCCTCTGAGTCTCAGTGTGCTTTTCTCTTTCCTTCTAGTTGTAGAATGTCTACTCAGCCAGTCTTCCTGTGGTTCTGGATGATGTTAGTTTTGTCTTTTAGTTGTAGTTTTAAAATTGTTGTGTGAGGCAGCAGTTTAGGTGTTTGCTTATGCCTCCATTGTGGTTTCTCCAATACATGATAGATTTTAGTGGATCACTGAGAATACAATTTTTATAAAATCACAAGCTCATTTTCATCCTTATATTATAAACATCATATATGGTCATTGGGAGCATAATTTGGAGATCACTTTTGGAGGACAAAACTCTAAAAGATTTGAGGTGGAGATCATATTGATAGAAAATTGAGATAGAGCTTAATTTTATTTCTCATAGAATATTTCTGGATCAGAGATACAGAAAAGTATTTGTAGATTCATAGGTAGGAGAATTAATTATAGGTCAATTTAGGGAAATAAAGACTATTTCTTGTTCATTATTATATGCCTTGCTTCATGCTGTGTCTGACATGTAGTAGATAATGAGTAAGGACATTGGATAAGACATTGGATAGAAGAAATAATGAGTTATTACTTCAGGCCTTTATTACAACCATGTTTAAACTGTTCAAGCAATTTATGTAATATTTATATTAGATTTGAAAAGATTTCCATTTTCCTAAATATACATCTTTAAGCAGTACAGTTCTTTGGGACAGTAGAATGGGAAATGCACATCATATTGTAGAGGGCATATCACACATTATAATATTTTCCTTTCCTCATCCAAGGAAAGTAGTCATTTATCTTGTTCTGGGCAATGCAAATGTTATATTTCTATGGTCTTTGGATGAAGCACACATCAACTTTTAAATTATTCCCTTAGGGTTTTGATTCCTAGCTGGGTGAACCTGGCCTCCAGAGAAATGATTTTCTTATTCACAATCCATGGTGCTTGTTGTTACATCAGGGGAGAAACTGATATATACCAACAGAAAAAACAAAGCTTTTTGTGTGGATGGGGAAAGGAATCTCCTAGCTCCTCTATTGTTCCTGACTGCACCAAGACTAGCACCAATAATTGGTAGGTGGGAAAATGGTATAATAATGTTTACATCAACCACTCTATTTTGGGGACAATGTGATGAATAAAATGATTAGAATAACTATTTAAAATCTTCATGTAATAATGTTAAGAAATCAGAAAAACTTCAGTAAGGAAAGGTGTTAGAAAAATGTAGAGATTGAATACAGAAGATCTTAAACACAGAGTTAATTAGCAAACTTTCTTTTCTTGTTTGATACCCACAACTAACTTATTTAAACTCAAGGCTGAAAAGAGCATTGAGAAGACACTTTGGTCATCTTATAATTAAGAATATACCTCCTCAAACAGCCTCACACAGAGAAGCTTGTTTTGGTGTATGGGTCTTCGGAGTGCCAAATAATTAAAATAACTTTCCAAAAATTTCAATCCTGTCACTCCTGAAATGAAATTAGGAAAAAACACACTTATGATGGTTTTCCAGATCCCTCCTATGAAGAAGGTGGGGGAGATAGGGCCTGAGATGTTTCATTTTGAAGGGAGTTGGTAGTAGCAATTACTTTAGAAGTAAATAAGGGGAAAAAAAGCAAAAAGCCTCTTATTTGAAATTAATATGGATAGAATAGGTATTTTAAAAAGATGTTCCAAAAAACAAAAGTAGAAATAATGAAGCAGAAAACACCAAATGAAATATAAAATAATTTTATTTGGAAGGATTTGACAATTTTTCCTATTAAGTCATCAATTAATGTATTTGACAATTTTTTCCACTAAGTTGTTAATTAATGTATTTATTTACTTGAAAATCTGTTTTATCATTCATTCATTCATTCATTCACTCAATAAATGCATATTAAGGATCCTAGTGTGCCAGAATCTATCTTAGGCACTAGATGGACATACAAGTGAGGCATGCTTCATGACCTTGAGGGGCTTAGCGTTTCTGTTATATATTGGCCAATATATAAACTGAAAAATTACAATGCAATCAGTAAAGTTTTTATAAGGGATGTGAACAAAGTACTACTATGGGAGCCCAAATTTTTATGGTGCTAAAGGTTATTCATTTAAAATTTCGGGCACTTTGAAAAAAAATCCTCTTGAGAATAGCTGGAAGATTTAATAATAATGATTTATCAACACTCACATAGGACTGTCGTTTAGAGAAAATGAGAGGAGATTCCAGTGTTTAGAAGTCAGATGTTCTTGCCCTCTTCTCTAAGGGTAGTATTTGGGAATAGAGTAAGGATATAGAAGTATAAATAGACATTAGAGGGTAATATTTTGGAAATCAAATATTAATCAGCATGATAGTTTTTCTCTTAAACTTACTACTTTCCAAGAGAACATAACATCAACAACAACAATAATAAAAATGTCAGCTATGTACCACTTATTTTTCTGAGCTTTACATGCATTAGTTCATTAACCCTTATAATAATACTATTATTGTACTATTATCATATCCTGTGGATTGATAGGGCACATTAAGTCAGAGAGAAGTGAGTTGCTCAAGATCAGAGAGCTAGTAAGTGGTCAGCTCTGTTAAAATGAAGGCATTCATGCTTCATATTTAACTATATTATAAGAGAAATGTTCAACCAGTAAATATCCTCAAAACTCTAATATTGAGATCAGCCCTTGAATGATCCTAATGTTTTATTCTTGCCTAGTATACTGTGGGCAGCAAAGTAGATAGCAAATCAAGATAATGACTACATCTTGATATTTTCTGCTACTTATTTATTTATGAGACTCAAGGTTTCTGGTCTCCATATACCCATTTATATGGGGAAGATATTTTTGTACACTATCTCTTCACTATCTTACAGAATAAGACAGGTGAGCTGAAAAGTTAAGAATAGAAAAAATTGATTCAAATTATTTTTTATGTGCTGGGCAGATCCACAATGGTGATTATAACACTGTCTTTCCACATCATCACCAACTAATAAAATTATTTTTATTTTACTTTATTACTTTTTAAAATATATTTTATTGATTTCAGAGAGGAAGAGAGAGAGAGAGAGAGAGAGAGAGAGAGAGAGAGAGAGAGAGAGAGAGATGATGATGAGAGAGAATCATGTATCAGTGCCTCTTGCACACCCTATACTGAGGACCAAGCCTGCAACCTGGGCATGTTCCCTGACCAGGAATCGAACCGTGATCTCCTGGTTCACAGTTTGGTGCTCAACCACTGAGCCACTCCAGCCAAGACATATTATTTTTAATTTATATTTCTGGGACTTCTATTCTCAACACACTTTCATTTCCATAGAATCCTAGTACTATGTAACTAGAATATTCTTTAAAGTTCTAAAAAAAAATCTTATGTTGTTAGGAAAAAACTGCCATAGGGGAAGGTTGAATGATCTTCCCAACATGACACAGACTAGTGGCTGAGAATCGAAGTCTCTCAATTTTTGTTCAATGCTCTTTATAGCCATCTCTCAATATGGAATAAAAATCAGATAAGTATACTGCACTTACTGAAATTAAATTCTATATGAAGATTTTGGAGAAATTTAAGAATTATTATGTGTGTGCATATATGCAACATTTATATAGTTGTAAAGATAAAACAAAAGCCTTCAAATAACAACTTTGTTTATGTGATTTCTTAGCTAGTTATAAAAATGCTAGAGGCCCACTGCATGAATTTGTGCACCAGTGTGGTCCCTTGCCCTGGCCTGTGCCCTCTTGCAGTCCAGGACACCTTGGGGATGTCAGACTGCAGGTTTTGGCCCAATCTCCACAGGCCAGGCTGAGGGACCTCACTGGCACAAGAATCTGTGCACCAGGCTGGTTTCAGCCCGATGGCCACAGGCCAGGCTGAGGGACCCGACCAGTGCAAAACCCTGGTTGGAAGGTCACTTAGGCATGCATATATATATATATACACACACACACACTAAAGGTCCAGTGCACAAATTCATGCATACGAGTGTGTGTGTCCCTCAGCCCAGCCTATACCCTCTCTAATCTGGGATCCCTCAAGGGATGTCCTACTGCCCGTTTAGGCCCGATCCAGGTAGGATCAAGCCTAAATGGGGATTTGGACATCCCTCTCACAATCCAGGACTGCTGGCTCCCAACTGCTTGCCTGCTTGCCTTCCTGATTGCCCCTAACTGTCCTCCCCTGCAGGACTGGTTATCCCTAACTCCCCTCCTCTGCCAACCTGGTCACCCCTAACTGCACTCCCCTGCAGGCTTGATCACTTTCAACTGCCCTCCCTTGTAGGCCTGGTCCCTTCCAACTGCCCTCCCCTGCTGGCCATCTTTTGGCAGCCATCATGTGTCCACATGGGGGCAGCCATCCTTGACCACATGGGCCAATCATTTTGTGTGTTGGAATGATAGTCAATTTGCATATTACTCTTTTATTAGATAGGATATATATTTTTTGAATGATTTTCCCTAACATGGATCTTATAGAAGTAGAATACTCTAAAAAAACAAAACTTTACATATCTTTATTTTCTAAAAATTTAGTACCTTCCTATTGTACTTACTTTCACACTCCCTCCTATGCCTGGACTCACTCCAAATTTCTGTGTTTCTTTTGCCCCTTGTCATAGTTCAGGTGAGCTAAGGTTCTGTTGCCTTCACCATATTCCCATGATCAACAGGTTTGAAAGACTAAGTATTTTCTCTGGGAAAGGTTTTTCAATAAATCATCACTTGAATATATTTATAAATAGTTTCCTTTTTTATTTTATAAAACTTTTTCTTTTACTTTTTATATAAATAATAAAGTGGCAATGTAACCCATAAACATGGGCTGCTTTCATCTTCAGAAGAAATACAGGACTAACAACCTTTTTCTTTTATAGCATTCTTTCTCTTCACCAACACAAACTTTTTCTTTTCTTCCATTTTCCTGATTTTCTAGTTTTAGCTTAATTCTCCTACCTGAAGTTATTGAGGTAATGTCTAAAAGCATTTCTTTCAGTATTTTGGGATTTTCAAGAGGGGTTAGGATTAGTATCTTTTTCTCAGGGAGATCAGAGCTTTCTAGTCACATCATCTAAGATAAAAGAGTGGAGAATGATTACAAATGATAGCTTTTAAAAAAAAAATAAGCTTCTTGCATGAATGTAACCCAGTGTCTCTTGAGTCATTTAATCTTTTACTAGTTCAGGATCTATGTGAGAGCCTCCCTATATTTCTTGAATTAGCAAAGTGACTATTCTCCATGTGATTACCAAGAGCTTGACTATATGCATGGATGAACATCGCCTTGTTAGTAAGGAAGAATTTCTACACAGATTCTTGTTTTTCCACCAAAGCTTTTGTTCCCTTGAGGAGTTCATAGTTCATTCACCTATGGGAATGGCCTCTGAAATCCTAGGTATCTCCATAGTCATCCTCTAGATACTACATCCCTGCAGAGTAAGCACAGAATGGGAATTCACTAGATGTTGTGAAAGGAGGAGCAGGCTTTTTAAGATTCCACATGTAAGTGAAATAATTCATGTCTGGCTTATTTCACTTAGCTTTTTTCACCAGGTTCAACCAGGTTGTTTCAAAAGGCAGTATCTTCTATCTATCTATGATCTATCTATTTACCATCTATCATCTATCTATCTATCTATCTATCATCTATCTATCATCTATCTATCTATTTATCATCTACCTCATTTTTTTATACATTTAAGGGTAGAATGGTGTTTACTGGATGGGGAGAGGTAAGGGAAATAAGGGTATGTTGGTCACAAGGTACAAATTGCAGTTATGTATGATGAGATCTAATGTACAGAATTATGACTAAGTTAACAATACCATACCAAAAACTGAACATTTGTTATGAGAATGGATTTCAGATGTTTTCATCACAGAAAAAAGTGGGAACTATGTGAAAAGATGTTAATTAGTTTGTATTCATTAGGTAGTACTCATTGCATAATGTATATGTATATCAAATCAGTGTGCTATACACCTGAAATATATACAATATTTTTATTTCTTTATTGATTAAGGTATTACATATGTGTCTTTATTCTCACATTACTCCCACCTCCCATTCATGGGCCTACCCTCTGTTGCCTGTGTCCATTGATTAGGCCCATATGCATGCATATAAGTCCTTTGGTTGATTACACCTCCTTACCCCGCTACATTCCCTGAGGTTTGACATTCTGATTTATGTTTCTCTGTCTCTGGATCTATTTTTTTCATCAGTTTATGTTATTCATTATATTCCACAAATGAGTGAAATCATGTGATATTTATCTTTCTCTGGTTGGCTTATTTTACTTAGCATAATGCTCTCTAGGTCCATCCATAATGTTGCAAATGGTAGGAGTTCCTTCCTTTTTACAGCACCATAGTATTCCATTGTATAGATATACCATAGTTTTTTAATCCACTCATCTGCTGATGGGCACTTAGACTGTTTCAAAATCTTATCTATGGTGAATTGTGCTGCTATGAACATAGGGGTGCATATATCCTTTCAGATTCGTGTTTCTAGTTTCTTGAGATATATTCCTAGAAGTGGAACCACTGGGTCAAATGGGAGTTCCATTTTTAGTTTTTTGAGGAAATTCCACACTGTTCTCTACAGTGGATGCACCAGTATGCATTCCCACCAGCAGTGCATGAGGGTTCTCCACACTCTCACCAGCACTTGTCATTTGTTGATTTGTGGATGATTGCCATTCTGAGAGGTGTGAGATGGAATCACATTGTTGTTTTGATTTGCATCTCTTGATGATTAGTAACTTTGAGCAGGTTTTCATATGTCTCTGCCTGCCTTCTGTCTTCTTTTGAAAAGTATCTATTTAGATCAGTTGCCATTTTTTTTAGGCTATTCTAATTTTTATTTTTTATTATTTTTTTTATCTTTATTGTTCAGTATATTAATTACATTGTTCCCTTTTTTCCCCCCTATAGTTCCCCTCCACCTGGTACCCATCCCTCCCTCTGCCCTCACCCCCCTCCACTGTCCTCTCCCATAGTTGCATGATTTTTGTCCAGTCTTTTGCTGCACTTCCCACACCCCCTTTCTCCCCAAGAGTTGTCAGTCCATTCCCTCTCTATGTCTGTGATTCTGTTACATTCACCAGTTTATCCTGTTCATCAGCTTATTAATTCACTTGATTTTTAGATTCATTTGTTGATAGATGTGTATTTGTTGTTCCTAATTTACACTTTTATCTTTTTCTTCTTCCTCTTCTTAAAGAATATCTTTCAGCATTTCATGTAATATTGGCTTGGTGGTGATGAACTCCTTTAGCTTTTTCTTATCTGCGAAGCACTTCATCTGACATTCAATTCTGAATGATAGCTTTGCTGGATAGAGTAATCTTGGTTGTAGATTCTTGCTATTCATCACTTTGAATATTTCTTGCCACTCCTGTCTGGCCTGCACGGTTTCTTTTGAGAAATCCGCTGACAATCATATGGGTGCTCCCTTATAAGTAACCAACTGTTTTTCTCTTGCTGCTTTTAATATTCTCTCTTTGTCTTTTGCTCTTGGCATTTCATTTATTTTTATTTTTTTATCTTTATTGTTCAGTTTATTAATTACATTGTTTCCCCTTTTTATCCCCTTATAGCTCCCCTCCACCCTGTACCTATCCCACTCTCCACCCTCACCTCCCCCTCCCCACTGTCCTCTCCCATTGTTGCTAGATTTTTGTCCAGTCTCTTGCTGCACTTCCCACAACCCTTTTCTCCCCCAAAATTGTCAGTCCATTCCCTCTCTATGTCCATGTCTCTGTTATATTCACCAGTTTATCCTGTTCAACAGCCTATCAATTCACTTGATTTTTATGTTCATTTGTTGATAGATGTGTATTTGTTGTTCATAATTTTCATCTTTACCTTTTTTTTCTTCCTCTTCTTAAAGAATATCTTTCAGCATTTCATATAATGTTGGTTTGGTGGTGATGAACTCCTTTAGCTTTTTCTTATCTGCGAAGCACTTCATCTGACCTTCAATTCTGAATGATATCTTTGCTGGCTAGAATAATCTTGGTTGCAGATTCTTGCTGTTCATCACTTTGAATATTTCTTGCCACTCCCGTCTGGCCTGCATCGTTTCTGTTGAGAAATCCGCTGACAGTCGTATGGGTGCTCCCTTATAGGTAACCAACTGTTTCTCTCTTGCTGCTTTTAATATTCTCTCTTTGTCTTTTGCTCTTGGCATTTTAATTATGATGTGCCTCAGTGTGGTCCTCTTAGGGTTCCTATATATTGGGGTTCGGTGCACTTCTTGGACTCCTAAGTCAATTTCTTTCACCAGGTGTGGGAAGTTTTCAGTCACTATTTCTTCAAATAGGTTTTCATTGTCTTGGCCTCTCTCTTTTTATGGCACCCCTATAATTCGGATGTTGGTATGCTTGAGGTTGTCCCAGAGGCCCCTTACACTATCTTCAATTTTTTGGATTCTTTTGGTTTCTTACTTTTTCAGCTGAGTGGATTTTACCTCTTTGTATTTCAAATCTTTAACTTGGTTTTTGGGGTGCACCAGGGCACTTTTAGGTCTTTGTATAATATTTTTTGTTTCAGTCAGTGTAAGCTTAATTTCTGGTTGGTCCTTTTTCATATCCTTGAGAGTCTGCTTTATATCCTTGAGGGTGTTGTTCATTTTCTTGTAGGACTCATTCATTTCCTTTGTGGTCTTGCTTATTTCCTTATAGGCCTCGATCTTTTGTTGGAGCCTCTTAAAAAACCCTATAACCGTGGTTCTGAATTCCATGTCCAGTCGTTTTTTTTCCTCCATTTCTTTCACATCTGATTTCTTTCCATGTTGCTGCATGGTGGCTGCTTCCCTGACTTGGTCAATTAGCTTTGTGTGGTAGACTTCCTACTAGGGATAGTGGCTCAGCCTCCCCGGTTACCTGAGGTGGATATGGGCTGCACAGTCTTGCTGAAGTTAAGCTCAGTTAATCGTTGTTAGCACTTGGAGGGTTGACCTCCAGGCCAATTGTCTGTGAAGCTCAGCTGTGCTCAGGTTGGATGGGCGGAGTCTCCAGGCCAACCAGACAGCGTTAGCTCCGCCCTATGCGGCCCCAGGGACTCTGTGCCAGGGGCAATGGCCGCCAGCACCTCTGAGAGAGAGCCGCTGCGGAGCTCCACTGGCTGCCAATTGCCGGGGAATTCAGACTTTCCCAAAATGAGTCTGCATGTGCAATGTCTCACCCAGGGTCGTAAAACAAAGCAGTCTGACGGTTTTCCGAATGAGAGGCAAGTCACGGTGCGCTCTCTGCACCGTCACTCAGCCGAGCTGTTTGCGCAAGCTGCCGTCTCCACAAGCCGGAAGACCCGGCAGCACCCGAGCTTCGGCGTGCCCTCCCACTGTCCAGTTTTCACCCCGTGTGATACTGGGTTCTCTGGACTTCGCCCAGAGCTGGAGAATCAGTCCAGTTGGACGCCTTTGTCTCCCCGTTCGAGAAAACTGGCCGGTTTTCAGCCACCCGCCCTCTCCGCGGCGCGCACTCCAAACCTCTCTCTGTGCGAATCTTTCAAAGCTGTTCGCCGCCGCTCCTCCGAGTCACAGTGTCTTATCTTCACTTTTATATGTGGAATTTTCACTCGGCGAGCTTTCTGGTGATTCTGGAAGGTGTTTGTTCTTTCTTTAAGTTGTAGTATTAAAATTGCTGATTATGACGGCAAGATAGGTGTTTCTACCTTTGCCGCCATCTTAGTTCTCCTCTTGGCATTTTAATTATGATGTGCCTTGGTGTGGTGCTCTTAGGGTTCCTATATATTGGAGTTCGGTGCGCTTCTTGGACTCCTAAGTCAATTTCTTTCACCAGGTGTGGGAAGGTTTCAGTCACTATTTATTCAAATAGGTTTTCATTGTCTTGCTCTCTCTCTTTTTCTGGCACCCCTATAATTCGGATGTTGGTATGCTTGAGGTTGTCCTAGAGGCCCTTTACACTATCTTCAATTTTTTGGATTTTTTTGGTTTCTTGCTTTTTCAGCTGAGTGGATTTTCCCTCTTTGTATTTCAAATCTTTAACTTGGTTCTTGGGGTGCTCCAGAGCACTTTTAGGTCTTTGTATAATATTTTTTATTTCAGTCAATGTATGCTTAATTTCTGGTTGGTCCTTTTTCATATCCTTGAGAGACTCCTTTATATCCTTGAGAGTCTCCTTCATTTCCACGTTGGTCTTGATCATTTCCTTGCAGGTCTCGTTCATTTCCATGTAGGACTCATTGATTTCCTTGTCAGTTTGGCTTATTTCCTTATAGGCCTAGACCTTTTGTTGGAGCCTCTTGAGAAGCCCTATAACCGTGGTTTTGAATTCCATGTCCAGTCGTTTTTTTTCCCTCCATTTCTTTCACATCTGATTTCTTTCCATGTCTGTGCATGGTGGCTGCTTCCCTGACTTGGTCAATTAGCTTTGTGTGGTAGACTTCCTACTAGGGACAGTGGCTCAACCTCCCCAGTTACCTGAGGTGGATATGGGTTGCACAGTCTTGCTGATGTTAAGCTCAGGTTAATCGTTGTTAGCACTTGGAGGGGTTGACCTCCAGGCCAATTGTCTGTGAAGCTCAGCTGTGCTCAGGTTGGATGGGCGGAGTCTCCAGGCCAATCAGACAGCGTTAGCTCCGCTCTATGCGGCCCCAGGGACTCTGTGCCAGGGGCAATGGCTGCCAGCACCTCTGAGAGAGAGCCGCTGCTGAGTTCCACTGGCTGCTGGGGAATTCAGACTCTCCCAAAATGACTCTGCATGCTCAATGTCTCACCCAGGGTCGTAAAACAAAGCAGACTGATGGTTTTCCGAATGAGAAAGCAAGTCGCAGATCGCTCTCTGCGCGGTCACACAGCCAAGCTGTTTGCACAAGCTGCCTTCTCCACAAGCCGGGAGACCCTGTAGCACCCGAGCTTCAGCGTGCCCTCCCACTGTCCAGTTTTTACCCCATGTGATAGTGGGTTCCTTGGACTTCCCCCAAAGCTGGAGTATCAGTCCAGTGGGAAGTCTTTGTCTCCCCATTCGAGAAAACTGGCCTGTTTTCAGCCGCCCGCCCTCTCTGCTGGCGCGCGCGCCAAACCTCTCTCCGCGCGAATCTTTCAACGCTGTCCGCCGCTGCTCCTCCGAGTCACAGTGTCTTATCTTCACTTTTATTTGTGGAATTTTCACTCGGCGAGCTTTCTGGTGATTCTGGAAGGTGTTTGTTCTTTCGGTAAGTTGTAGTATTAAAATTGTTGAGTATGACGGCAAGATAGGTGTTTTACCTATGCCGCCATCTTGGTTCCAGCCGGTTGCCAATTTTTTGATTGGGTTGTTTATCTTCTTTTTATTAAGTTGTATGAGTTCTCTGTATATGTTGGAGATTAAACCCTTATCGTTGATATCATTGGCAAATATGTTCTCCCATGCAGTGGTCTTTCTTGTGGTTTTATTGATGGTTTCCTTTGCTGTGCAAAAGCTTTTTATTTTGATGTAGTCCCATTTGTTTATTTTCTCTTTAGTTTCCATTGCCTACCCTCTGTTGCCTGTGTCCATTGATCAGTGAAGAAGTTCTTTTGTCATATGTCCAAGATTTTGCTGCCTGTGGATTCCTCTAGTATTTTCATGTTTAAGTTCTTTATCCATTTTAAGTTTATTTTTGTGTATGGTGTAAGTTGGTGATCTAGTTTTATTTTTTTGCATGTATCTGTCCAATTTTCTCAACACCATTTCTGGAAGAGACTGTCTTGACTCCATTGTATATTTGTGTCTCCTTTGTCAAATATTAATTGAGCATAGTGACATGGGTCAATTTGGGTTCTCTATTCTATTCCATTGATCTATATGTCTGTTCTTGTGCTAGTACCAGGCTGTTTTAAGAACAGTGGCTTTGTAATACAGCTTGATATCTGGTATTGAGATCCTACCTACTTTGCTCTTCTTTCTCAGGATTGCTGCAGCTATTCGAGGTCTTTTTTATTCCAGATGAATTTTTGGAAAGTTTTTTCTAGGTCTGTGAAATATGTTGCTGGTATTTTAATGGGAAGTGCATTGAATTTATAGATTGCTTTGGGTAGTATGGATATTTGGTGATGTTGGTTCTACCAATCCATGAACATAGCATGTTATTCCTTCTGTTTATGTCTTCCTCTCTTCCTTCAGTGTCATGTAGTTTTACACATATAGGTCTTTTACCTCTCTAGTTAATTCCTAAGTATCTTAATTTTTTTGGTGCAATGGTATTGCTTTTTTAGTCTCTCTTTCTGTAAGTTCATTATTGGTGTGTAGAAATGCCATGACTTCTTGGCATTAATTTTGTATCCTGCTACATTGCCAAATTCAATTATTAAATCTAACAGTTCTTTGATGCAGTCTTTAGGGTTTTCTATATACAGTATCATGTCATCTGCGATTAAGAACAGTTTTACTTCTTCTTTTCCAATTTGGATGCCTTTTATTTCTTCTTCTTGTCTAATTGCAATGGCTAATACTTCCAGTACTATATTGAACAGGAGTGGTGAGACTGGGCATCCCTGTCTTGTTCCAGTTCTTAGGAGAAAAGGTTTTAGTTTTTGACCATTGAGTATGATGTTGGCTATGAGTTTTTAATATATGGCTTTTATTATGTTGAGGTATGATCTTTCTATTTCAACCTTGCTGAGAGTTTTTATCAAGAAAGGGTGTTGGATTTTGTCAAACACTTTTTCTGTATCAATTGATATGACTATGTGATTTTTATCTCTCAATTGTTTATGTGATGTATCACGTTTATTGATTTGCGGATATTGTACCATCCTTGCATCCCTAGGATAAATACTACTTGGTAATGGTGTATGATCTTTCTGATGTACTGCTGGATCCGATTTGCTAGAATTTTGAGGATTTTGGCATCTATGTTCATGAAAGATACTGACCTATAATTCTCTTTCATTGTGTTGTCTTTATCTGGTTTTGGTATTAGGGTGTTGCTGGCTTCATAGAAGGAGTTTGGAAGTGTTCCTTCCTCTTGAATTTTCTGGAATAGTCTGAGGAGAATAGGTTTTAGTTCTTCCTTGAATGTTTGGTAAAACTGCCCTATGAAGCCGTCTGTCCCTGGGCTTTTGTTTGATGGAAGCTTTTTGATGACTGCTTCAATTTCTTTAATAGTTACCAGCCTACTGAGATTTTTTACATCTTCCTGAATGAGTTTTGGAAGGTTGTATTTTTCTAGGAATGTGTCCATTTCCTCCAGGTTGTGTTGTTTGTTAGAATAGAGTTGTTCATAGTATTTTTTAAGAATCCTTTATATTTCTGTGGGGTATGTTGTGATTTCATCTCTGATTTTGTTTATTTGGGTCATTTCTCTTTGATCTTGGTGAGCCTGGCTAGAGGTTCATCAATCTTGCTTATCCTTTTGAAGAACGAGCTCTTGGTTTTGTTAATCTTTTGTATATATATATATATTTTGGTGTCTATGTCATTCATTTCTGATTTTTATTATTTATTTCTTTCTGCTCACTATGGGCTTTTCTTGTTGCTTTCTTTCTAATTCTTTGAGTTGTAGAGTTATATGATTTACTACCATTTTTTATTGTTTTTTGAGGTAGGCCTGTAAACTTCTATCTCAGGACTGCTTTCATTGTGTCCCATAGCATTTGTATTGGTGTGTTTTTATTGTCATTAGTCTCCAGGATGTTTTTAATTTCTTCTTTGATCTCGTTGATAACTGAATCATTGTTTAATAGCAAGCATGCTATTCAGCTTCCAAGTGTTTGAATTTTTTGGAATGTTTTTATTGTAGTTTATTTCTAATATTATGCCATTGTGATCTGAGAAAATGCTTGATATGCTTTCAGTCTTTTTGAAATTTGGGAGACTTTGCTGTGACCCAATATATGGTCTATTTTTGAAAATGTCCCATGTGCACTTGAGGAGAACGTACATTCTGTGGTTTGGGGGTGAAATGCTCTGAAGATATCATTTAGGTCCATTTGATCTAGTGTGTCATTTAGAATTGCTGTTTCTTTGCTGTTTTTTTGCCTAGAGGATTTATCCAGTGATGTCAGTGGTGTATTAAAGTCCCCTAATATGAATGTATTGTTGTCAATCTCTCCCTTGATATCTTCCAAGAGTTTTTTTTAAAAAAATGTATTTGGGTGCTCCTGCTTTTGGTGCATATATATTTATCTGAGTTATATATTCTTGTTGGATTGCTCCCTTTAAGTATTATGTAGTGGCCTTCCTTGTCTCTTGTTATAGCCTTTACTTTGAAGCCTATTTTATCAGATATCAGTATTGCAACCACAGCTTTTTTCTCATTTTCATTTGCCTGAAAAATGTTTTTCCATTCCTTCACTCTCAGTCTGTGTGAATCTTTTACTCTGAAGTGCGTCTCTTGTAGACAGAAAATTGATAGGTCATGTTTTCTTATCCATTCAGCTACCCTATGTCTTTTATTGGTGCATTTAATCCATTTACATTTAATGTTATTATTGACAAGTACATGTTTGTTGTCATATTTTTCCTTAGTGTGTGTGTTTCTTTTTGCCTTTGTCTTTCTTCTTTTTAAAGCAGTCTGTTTAGCATTTCTTGCATTGCTGGCTTGGTAGTGATAAACTCTCTTAGCCCTTTTTTGTCTGTGTAGCTCCTGATTCCACCTTCAATTTTGAATGATAGCCTTGCTGGGTACAGTATTCTTGGATTCAGTCCCTTGCTTTATATCACTTTGTATATTTTAATTCCATTCCCTTCCAGCCTGGTGTGTTTCTGTTGAGAAATCAGGTGATATTCTAATAGGAGATCCCTTGTAGGTAACTTTCTGTCTCTCTCTGGCAGCCTTTAAGATTCTTACTTTGTTGTTAGTGTTCTCCAATTTACTTATGATGTGTCTTGGTGTCGGTCTTTTGGGGTTCAACTTATTTGGGACTCTATGTACTTCTTGGACTTGCATAATTTTTTTCTTGCCAATATTAAGGAAGTTTTCTGTCATTATTTCTTCAAACAGGTTTTCTATTCCTTCTTTTTCTTCCTCTCCTTCTGGTATCTGTATTAAGTGAATGTTGTTTTGTTTTGTGTTGTCCCAAACCTCCCTTGGCCTCTCCTCTTGCTTTTTAAGTCTTCTTTCCAGTTGCTGCTGTGTTTGTGTGTTTTTTCCTACCTTGTCTTCTAATTCGCTGATGCAGTCCTCAGCCTCTTCTAGTCTACTGTTTAAGCCTTCCTATGTGTTCTTTATTGCAGCTATGTCATTCTTCATCTCCTCTTGGTTTCTTTTCATGTTGGTGACATTCTCATCCAGCTCCTTATAGTTCTCATTGAGTTGTGTATATTTGTCAACCAGCCATTTAAACATCCTTATAACCATTACTCTGAATTCTTTCTCTGATAAACTGCTAACCTCAATTTCAATTAACTTCGTTTTTGGTGATTGCTCTTTTTCTTTCCTTTGGGGATTGCTATTTTTGTCTCCCCGTGTTTTCCTGTAATGTTTTAATTGTATATCCAATTGCTTTGCTACCCAGGTTCTTTTGGTGATGGTGCTACTGGTGTAATCTCTCAGTTCTCCCAGGCTTGGTAATCTAGCATAGCTTCCTACTTGAGCTATTTGAGTTCTCTTGATGTAGGCCTGAGAGCTTGAGAGGCACAACTGCGGTGTCTAGAAGTAAGCAGCCATGGAGGGGTGTTTTGGAAGTTTTTATCTTTCTTCTGCAGGCAAGAATTTTAGATTTCATCAGAATATACAACAGCTTTCTAGGTCCATTTTTAATATGCTGATGCATCAAAGGAACATATAGGGAAGCTTGGGATTATTCTCTGGTCAGCTTCAGTGTTTTACTTTTATCTTGGGTCTGTCTGGCTCTAGTTGGGATTTTGTTATTTGTTCCACTGACTTCATCCATCCTTGGTTTGGCTGGCATAAGTGACATTAATTTGGTCTCTGTTCTCTTTCTTCCTCATCAGTTGGTTTATTCTCTGGTCATGTACGAGAGGTATATGCTTTTTGTTCTCAAGTGTTCCTGGTTGGGAAAATAAGGTCTTACAATTGGCTGTGAATTGGTTAAATTCTTTGGACTATTTTGTCTCAATTTCCCATTCCATTTGCCTACCAATGTTTCTATCTCCTGCCTCAGTATATCTATTAACCATTTATAAGTCTTTTTGGAGAAATGTCTATTTAGATCATTTGCCCACTTTTTAATTGGATTGTTTTTTGTTTTTATGTTTTTCTGTGTGTGTGTGTGTGTGTGTGTGTGTGTGTGTGTGTGTGTTACATTGCATAAGTTTTTTATGTGTTTTGAGTATTAACCCCTTAGCAGTTGTATTATTGGTAAATATGTTCTGCCATTTAGTGCATTGTCTTTTCATTTTGTTGATGGTTTCCTTTACTGTATAAAATCTTTCTAGTTTGATTTAGTCTCATTTGTATATTTTTTCTCTTTTGTTTTCCATGCCCAAGGAGATATAGCAAAATAATATTGCTTTGAAGAATGTCCAAGATTTTACTGCCTTTGTTTTCTTCTAGGAGTCTTATGTTTTCAAGTCTTACATTTAAGCCTTTACTCCATTTTTAGTTTATTCTTGTATGTTCTGTAAGGAGGTGGTCTAGGTTCATCTGTTTTGCATGTATATGTTCAATTTTCCCAACATCATTTATTGAATAAAGTGTCTTTATCCCATTGTATGTTCTTGTCTCCATTGTCAAATATTAATTGACCATAAAGAGGTGGTTTCCCCCCCCCCTGGGGTCTCTATTCTGTTCCTTTGATCTTTATGACTATATTTATGCCAGTGGAAAACAGTATGGAGTTTCCTTAGGGAAGGAGGTTGGGGGCAGGCAGATGAGAGTTAAAGGGGAGATAAATGGTGATGGAAGGAGACTTGACCTGTGGTGGTAAACACACAATACATTATACATGAGATGTGATATAAAATTGTATATTTGAAATCCATATAATTTTATAACACCCCTGTAAGTTTAATTTTAAAAGTAAGTGTTCTAGAAAAAATAAATAAAAATAGAATAGCCTTATAACCCAGCTATTTTACTTCTGGAAATATATCCAAAGAAATGTGAAACATTAATTTGAAATAATATATGCATCCTTATGTTCATTTGAGTATTATTTATAATAGCCAACATTTGGAAGCTTCTCTCCTATCTTAAAGTTAGAAGAAATGTCACCACTTCAGAGAAGCTTGTCTAAAAATGCCAATACCATGCATCACTACAACATGCCACCATCATTTATCTGCTATCATAATTCCCTTTTCATCTCCTTCTTGTCTCTTGTCAATAGTGTAATAGTGTAATTATTTATTTTACTTACTTACATTTCATACATTTACTTATTATTTGTTTAATAATTTGTTTTCTGTCTGTATTTCTAAAATGTAACTTCAATGAGGCAGAAACTGTCATTTTTGTTCATTCTTGTATTCTCAGCAGTTAGCACATAATTGATACTCCCTAAATATTTATTGAATGAACAAATGAATAACTTTAGAAGTGACACAGAAGATATACATTTTGGCGTAGAGTTTTCAATGTCATATGTGAAGTTTTGTTCTTACATGCATTAAATCACAGATGCAGGCCAGGGTAAAATTGTTATGGATTTTATAACATTTCAGGCCATGGTCATGTTCATGTGGAAAATATATGTGTTGGTTAGTCCTTCATTGAAGAAGTAGCATATCTTGGCTTATCAGACATAAAACAAATGTGTCATAGTGTAATCTCTTAATAACAGAAAACAGCAAATAACTTTTGAAAGTGTAATATAATTCTAGTTTAATGCTATTTGGAATAATTATAATTTCTTTATTTTTCATAGCCATATTATGAAAAAAAGTGAAGAAATGGAACCTGCAAATTATACCAGGGTGACAGAATTTGTTCTCACTGGTCTATCACAGACTCGGGAGGTACAACTAGTTCTATTTACTATATTTCTATTATTCTATTTGTTCATTCTTCCAGGAAATATTCTTATTATTTGCACCATCAGGCTTGACCCCCATCTGACCTCACCCATGTATTTCCTGTTGGCTAATCTGGCCTTCCTTGACATTTGGTATTCCTCCATTACAGCCCCTAAAATGCTCGTAGATTTTTTTGTGGAAAGAAAGATAATTTCCTTCGGAGGTTGCATTGCGCAGCTCTTCTTCTTGCACTTTGTTGGGGCCTCAGAGATGTTCCTGCTCACAGTAATGGCCTTTGATCGCTACGCTGCTATCTGCCGTCCACTCCACTATGCTACCATCATGAATCGACGTCTCTGCTGTATTCTGGTTGCTCTCTCCTGGATGGGAGGCTTTGTTCATTCTATAATACAGGTGATTCTCATTGTTCGACTTCCCTTCTGTGGGCCCAATGAGTTAGACAGCTACTTCTGTGACATTACACAGGTTGTCCGGATTGCCTGTGCCAACACCTTCCCAGAGGAGTTAGTGATGATCTTTAGCAGTGGTCTGATCTCTGTAGTGTGTTTCATCGCTCTACTGATATCCTATGCCTTCCTCCTGGTCATGCTCAAGAAACATTCACGCTCAGGTGAGAGTACCAGCCGGGCCATATCCACCTGCTATTCCCACATCACCATTGTGGTGCTAATGTTTGGGCCATCCATCTACATTTATGCTCGCCCATTTGACTCTTTTTCCCTAGATAAAGTGGTGTCTGTATTCCATACTGTGATATTCCCTTTACTTAATCCCATCATTTACACATTAAGAAACAAGGAAGTAAAGACAGCCATGAGGAAGTTGGTAACAGATGTATTCTATGTAAAGAGAAGTGAAAGATAAATATCATATTCTATAGTCCTTCTGAGGTCTGTCCTAAAGTAGGAAGCATTTGCAGTGGTAAGAATACTGCTTTTGCTAACTCCTTTCATCTGAGTCCTTGAAATAGCACCAGTTTATTTCCCTATTTGGTAAAGAAAAAAAACCTACAAGAAAGTTAACATGGAAATAAATTTACTCACACCATCCCTGAAATTTCTGCCAGATCACTGTTATAATTTACAATGTAATCATACTCGACTACACATTTTTTTTAACTAATAGTTTACTGAATGACAATACTGGAGAGGCTTTGACTGTGAGGAGAATGTGTGTTGAGAAATAATAAAATGCCTAAGACCTGAGAGGCATGCCCACTATGAATATGAAGAAGTAAGTAGCTTTAAGTGGCCAAATTACCTATAGTTATCATGTCTTAATCTTAGCCTAGTTGCATGGTGAATAATTTTCCTGGGACTATAAACACAGATGATTTTCTCCTTTATCTCTTCTTGGCAGAATTAATGATCAAAATTTAGGTCTCATTTATATAAGTTATTTCAACTGATATTACAGATGGAAGCTACATAGTACTGGTATCAGAACATAAAATTTGCTAGAAACAAATTTTATGAATTCAGAACAGAGCATAGTATCAGAGACGCTTCTCTTTCCAGAGTAAGTCTCTAGCCAATTAATAGTTTTTATGGCCAGTCTCTACTTACATCCTCCAGAATGAAAGCAGACTTTAAGGAAAGGGATTTTAGGTTGACTGGGAATGATACACATCTATCTATGTGATTTTAAAAAGACTGATGATGTCTCCTTTGCCATTTTTGTGAGTTATCTGTATTTGATAATTCTGCCTTTTGTGTTGAAATTAAATAAGTAAGGTGCTGCTTTTATTAGCACTATAATTCAGAGTTATCGTTCATGAAACCATTTTTAGTACACATGGAAGAAACCTAGATATATTGGTTTTCATAATCCTCCAGTGAATTATTTTTTAATGGACAGTGTGCTATTCCCTGGCACTCATATTTCACCTATTGACTATGTTTCAGAATGTAAAAGACATATTAGAGTATTTTAGTTCATACACATTTATTTAAGTTAACTTTTTCAGTTTCATAATAAGAGGTCTCTCCATCAAAGGGTGAGAACACTTGGTGTGATTTGAGCTTTAGTCTTATATTAGCATCAGGAATAAAGATATGTAAATGAATGCTGAAAACAATTCTAGGATAGTCTTTACTTATATTCGATATATTAATTGAAGAAGTAATTTGTGCCTGACCCAGTGCACCTCAGGTACACAGGATGGAATGAGGGTGCATAAAGTTTGTTCTTTGCTTTGGGAATTTTTCTCTATTATGACACTCTTTCATCTTCCATGTTACAGTGACTTTCCTTCAGAGCACCCAAAGGCATTGACTAAAATTATAATTCCTGAATTTTGAGTTGATTTTCCATTGCCTGGAAATGTATAAAACAGTAGACTTCTTTAACATTTTACCACAGAATATGAAAAAAGAACATAAAATATACATATATAATAAAAATGATGAGTTGTTTCTAGATTTTGTTACCTTATTATTATTTCTCTGTATCTGAATAGTCAAATTTCTATTTATGTAGTCACTTATCTTTCATTTAGCTAAGATTAATGTTCTTGAGAAAAAGATTACTAACTTAATATGTTCTTCAAACATTAGTATATTGCTACAGAGCATATTTATGGAAATTATTAAAGCTAGGAATAAGAAGAAAAGCCATAAAAATAGTATTGTAATTGTTGTAGAGTGGGAATTTTTTAGCACTACTGAGGCCATGGACTATGCCCCAGATAGAGTAGTCAGTGCTAACTCCAGGCCAGGCCTTGAGATACTGTCTCATGGCCCCTTCCCAGCTCATAGGCCTTGAAAGATAGAACACTGTCACCTTTCTGAAGAACAGGATGACCCTGTGGGTGGCATAGTCATCAATGGCATGATTCTAATGTTGCTTGGGAAAAACTATTTTGTCTTAGGTTACTTGCTGTACAAAAACAGGACATGGTTAATGTACTTAAAAGTGGTCTTACACAAAGGGGCGGGGCTGTTCTCCGGTCTCCAAGTAGAGGATGGCAGAGCAGTCTCCAGGCCGGCTAATAAAGGCTCCCTAAATTTTCATTTAGTCTAGGCTCCAGTGGTCTTTCACTTGCCTCCGCATCCACAACATTTGGAGACCCCAGCAAAGTGCACCAGCCTTTGACTGGTCCTATGACCGGAGCCCATGGGGTCCCCGGACTCTCCGACTCAGGGGGAGATCCTGAGAGATGTTCCTCAGCCCTGGGACTGGTAGAGGTCAGAGACCCTGCCTGCTAAATTTCCTGATTGACTCTGATCAGAGCTGCCTAAATCTGGTTCTTACCGGTAAGAAACTTGTTTCTGGTTCTGTAGGTGCCCATCTGGGGTCTCTGGAAGGCTGGATGCAGCGCTACTTCCGAGATCAGATCCCTGTGCACGACGGTGCCTAGTAAACCTGTTGGTTGTTATTGTCTTTGTTATTCTGTGTTATTATAGTCTAATTGTCTCATTAAAATAGGTCCATCTGCTTCATGTTGTCTATACTCCACTACAATGTTTTTTAAAAAATTTTCAGGAATTCAAGCGGCAAGCGGATGATTACGGAGCCTCTGTTAATTATTCTAATTTACAGAAATTTTGTGAGCAGGAACGGCTAACTTTCCCATATCTCAGTGAATGGAAGGGGGGACTTAATCACCTCCTCAGAAGTAAAAAACTTAGACTGTCTGGTATATAAATATAAGTATAAAACTCTGTGTAAAGTAAAAGCTACTTTGTGCTGTCTGGCTGTACATATAAGAGTATTTGTTATATGTTATATTTGTTATATCTCTTTCTGTTGTTTAGTTTGTTTAAAGATAGTACAAACCCTGCTTTAGAGGGAAAACAGTAGAGAACTTTTAATTACTTTTCCTTAGTTTATAATTTTGCTGTGTTACTTTAAAATTTTAGAATTCTAGGGTTAATTTGTAAAGGTTGCCAATCCAGAGAAGTTTAAACAAAGGTTTGTTAGGTTAAGATTAGTCATAACTGTTTTTGTACCCTGCCTTTTTCAGCCTTCCTAGCAAACAGAAAATCATGTGGTCCCGAGAACTACAACCTGCCTGCCCTTCCTAAAAGATTTACAGTGGGTCCTCTGAAGCCAAAAACTGCTCCAGAGCAGGTGTGAGAAAAGGTAGAAGAGGCAGCAGAATTCACTCTCAGCCTGTTGAGATAGAGGAGCCCTAGACTGGGGGGCAAGGGGATGGTTAGAGATATCAGAAGTAGTAAAGGAGAAGGAGGATTTAAGATCCTCTAGGACCTTAGAAGAAAGAAGGAAAATCTGGGAGGGAGAGAAGCTCTTCCTTAAGTATAAAAAGCCTGGTTTTACAGGATCTCAGACTGCTTACCTTATTTCCCCTACTAAGGACAGAGTAAATAGTTAATACAGAAAAGGGGTGCCGGCGGGGAGAGCAGGGAGAAATAGGTTTTTGTTAATTTTGCTGGGTACAACTCGCTCTGCTGGCGTCCTTAGATTCTTACTTATCAGAACTATGCTGGCAAAACACAGTGGATCTGTCTCTGCCTCATTTACAACCGGGTACTTCTTGGGCGGTGGTGGAATATTCAGCAAAGGAACTTTAAGATATAATATTTTTAAGGCTGACAACTAGTTTTATCACAGAAGGTCTAAGTCATAAATGTTAATCTAAGAAATTCTGGCTATTTACTATTTAGGAATCAGAACAGTCTCCAGGCCAGCTAATAAAGGCTCCCTAAATTTTAATTTAGTCTAGGCTCCAGTGGTCTTTCACTCGCCTCCGCATCCATAACAGTAATGAAGAGTTGCTTAATTAGGAAAGCTATCTAGAATTAATATTGGTAGAGAAGTGGGAGCTTTTGGTGTGCTGGTGAGCAGAGATCTAGCTTGATTCATGGAGGATACAATTGCTATAAAAACTTAGGTTGTAGTTCTCAACTGGGGCAATTTCAACCTCCAGGGGACATTCGGCCATGTCTGGTGACATGTTTGGCAGTCACAACTGGGGAATACAATTGGCATCTTGTATATAGAAGCCAGAGATACTGCTAATCATGTCCCAGAAATTATCTGCTCCAAAATGTTAATAGTGCCAAGATTTTGAATACTGTCTGAGACAGTGAACAGAGATATAAGGCAGGCTATTGTAGGGAAAAAAGATATTAATACCATGTATAATATTTTCATATTTCTAAGAAACCCCATGTCCTCAGTTATGTGGGTAGAGTCCTTCTCCCTATGTAACCCCTTCTTATTTCTTCCCTCGTACATCTAAATGTCTTTTAATCTTTTATGTTTTGTCTTTCAGTCTCTTCTAGTTCTCCTTCCTTCTAAAACTACTGTTGAGCTTCTATTTTCAATATCAGCAATATCTGGACTGAATAAGTTAGTATCTTTAGTTCCAGATAATGGTTATACTTTCAATTACTCACTGACCTGCCTGAGATTTTTAGAACTCAAGTTTTACTCATCTCATAGCTTTTATCTAATCTCAGTATTAGCAAAATGGACTTTATATTGCATCTGATAACAAAAACTTTATTATATGCACAAAAATAAAGTTCTCCTGTGATTTTTTTAATTACTAAAATAATACATGTTCATTACAGATTAAAAATACATGAAGTATATGAAAAAAACTCACAACTGTTACTGGCAATTTTTTCTCCTCAAGGATTAAGGTTTCCCTTTAACAAAGTTTGTGAGGTCTCGCCCACCAGCTCCATTGGAAGCAGGCCAGTTTGCCTACTTTGCATTGCTATGCAATATAATTATCTATCTTTAAGTAAATGTAGGTGAAGTGGTACAAAAGGTACAAAGTTCTTCAGATTAGTAAGTTGAATCTGAGAATTTATTTCTAGCAAAGTGGTATTTAAATTAAAGATCTACAAATAGTTTTCAACATTAAATAAATACCTGGGAATATTGTTTCCAAGCAACCTTTTGAAGAAACTACCAGAGAAAACTTCAATCATGTGAAGACTGAGAAACTAGGACAAAAGGTGGGCACTGAATATAACTGTAAACTATATCTAAGACTGAAACTAATGTGAGGATTTGCATGACTAACCAGTATGAAATGTTACATGCCTCAAGAATGTAGAAACTATATAGTTGCACTCTGCTGTTACATTAGATAGCTTTACCAAACCTCTCACTAAGAAACAAATTCACATGTTGGACAAAAAATTTTTGAAATACTTTGTTGAGTTGCCTCCCCCCAAAGGAGATGATATGGAATATTGAGAATCTAAAAATCAAATAAAATTGGGAATCCAAGGAATTCACTATGAGGACTTGTGCTCTGTTTTCAAGGCCACAGGTATTGATGGTAGAGACAGAGATGCATAGGAGACAAAGCTCAGCTCACCTAAAGATATATTTCACAGTAAGTTGAGGTCTCAGAAAACATATTCTCAGGGTAAAATAGATTTTTAAAAACTCACTACCCAAAAATATGAAAAGGGAAAAAGAATTGTGAACTATAAGTGGACTTACACTGTCTACATATTTATTGAATCCTCTGATTTACTCCTAGCTAGTAATTTTGTTCACAGTTTCTAGTTCCAAGATTATAATGCCTCCTGATAGAAGAAAACACAAATATCCTTTATTCCATGACTCAAATTATTCTACAGATAAACTTAGAAGAAATAAAAGCTTATAGTCAAACATCAATGAACAGAGGGAAGGGGCAAGGTAACCACCATGCTATTTTCTTTGTCTATGAGTTTTTGTTTGATTTTGTTTGTTCATTTGTTGCTTTCAGTTTTATATCCCCCACTAGAGGCCTGGTGCACAAAATTCATGCATGGGGGTGTGTGTCCCTCAGCCAACTTGCACTCTCTCAATCTGGGATCCCTCAAGGGATGTCCAACTGCCTGTTTAGGCCGGATCCTACTAGGATCCGGCCTAAAAGGGCCATCGGACATCCCTTTCACAATCCAGGACTGCTGGCTTCCAACAGTTCACCTGCCTACCTTCCTGATTGCCCCTAAGAGCTTCTGACTGCCAGCTTGATCACCCCCTAACCATTCCCCTGCAGCCTGCTTTCTCCTAAATGCCTTCCCCTGCTGGCCTGGTCACTCTTAACTGCCCTCCCCTGCAGGGCTAGGCCCCCCCCCCAACTGCCCTTCCCTGCAGGCCTGGTTGCCCCCAACTTCCCTCTTCTGCTGGCCTGATCACCCACAACTGCCCTTCCTTGCAGGCCTGGTCCTTCCCAAACTGCCCTCCCTTGCTGGCCGTCTTGTAGCAGCCATCTTCTGTACACATGGGGAGTGATGGTCATCTTGTGTGTTGGAGTGATGGTCAATTTGCATATTACTCTTTTATTAGGTAGGATTATTAGATAGGATAGAGGCCTGGTGTGTGGATGGGGACCAGCTCGTTTGCCCTGAAGATTGTCCTGGATCAGGGTGGGGTTCCCTTAGAGCGTGGGGCAGCCTGAGTAAGGGGCCCATGATGGTTTGCAGGCCAGCCATGCCCCACAGATACCCAAGGGGAGGCTCTGGTATCTGGGACTTATTTGTCTTCTATAATTGAAACTCTGTAGCCTTGAGCAGAGCCAAGCCTCCTGCTCGCTTCATAGCCACAGCCATTTTTGTTGGGATTTATTTATCTTCTAAAATTGAAACTTTGTAGCCTTGAGTGGAGGCCTGGGCCTGCCAGGAAAGTTGGCTTCCTCCATTGCCAGGGAAACTCAAGCATCCTACTCACCCCATGACCACAGCCATCTTGGTTGGGTTAATTTGCAAACTCACTCTTGTTTGGATGGTGGGGTGGCTTGTGGGTATAGTGGAGTGATAGTTAATTTGCGTATTACTCTTATATTAGATAGGATATGAGTGAAGTCATATGGTTCTTAACTTTCTCCATCTGACTTACTTCCCCTAGCATCACATTATTAAGTTCCATTCATGTTGCAAATGGCAATATCTCATCTTTTCTTGTGACTAATTTGTATTCTATTGTATATATGTAAAACACCTTCTTTATTCAGTCATCTGTTGAAGGAAACTTCAGTTGTTTCTATGTTTTGGTCACCACAAATAATGTTGCAAAAAACATAAGGGTGTATATATCTTTGCAAATTAATCTTTTCGTTTTTTTGGATAGATCGCCAAAAGAAGGGTTGCTGGGTTATATCATCACTCTATTTTTAATTTTTGAAGAAACGTCATACTGTTTTCTATAGTGTATGTAGCAGTCTACATTCCCATCAGCAGTGAATGAGAGTTCTTTTTTTCTCCACAACCCATCCAACACCTATTATTTGTATTATTGATAATAGTCATTCTAACAGGCGTGAGGTAATATTTTGTACTTTTAATATACATAACTCAAATTGCTAGGGAAGTTAAGCATTTTTTTCATGTATGTGGTGGACACTCATGTGTTTTCTTGATAGAAGTATCTATTCAGACCTTCTGCCCATTTTTCTAATGGGATTGTTTGATGTTGAGATTTATGAGTTCTTTATATATTTTATATATTAACCCCTTGTTGGAGCTATTGTTTGCAAATGTCTTCTCCCATTTGGTTAGTTGCCTTTTTGTTTTGTTGTTGGTTTCTTTTGCTGTAAAGAAGCATTTTAGTTTGATTTAGTCCCATTTACTTATTTTTTGCCTTTACCTCTCTTGCCTGTGGAGTCAAATTCACAAAAATATTATCTAAGACCAAAGTTTAATAGCAGCTATGTTTTCTGCTATGTAATTTATTGCTTCAGATATTATATTTAGATCTTTGATCCATCTTAAATTAATTTTTGAACATGGGGACAAATTGTAGTCTGGTTTCATTCTTTTGAATGTTACATTTCAATTTTTCCAGCACTGTTTATTGAAGAGGCTTTCTTTTCTCCATTGTATATTTTTGTTCCTTTGTTGAAAAGTATTTGCCCATATAAATATGATTGTCTTTCTAGGCTCGCAATTCTGTTCTGTTTGTCTGTGTGTCAATACCATGCTGTTTTTATTATTGTCACTATGTGGTGTAGTTTGAGAGTAAGGGAGTGTGATACATCAGGCTTCATTCTTTTCTGTTGGAATAGTTTGGGCTGTTTGGGCTATTATCTATTCCATATAAATGTGAGGATTGGTGTTTTTTCCCCTCATCATTTGTTTTAAAAATGCCACTGAAATTTTGAGGGGGTTGCATTAAAATTGCATAATTTTTGATACTATACTTAGAAAATCATAAAGATTCCATAAAAAAATTATTAGACTTAATAAATGAATTTGGAAATGTAGCAGTATACAAAATTAATACCCAGAAATCTATGGCCTTTTTATACATCAATAATGAATTCATAGGAAGAGAAACAAACAAACAAACAACAACAAAAAAAACCAATCCCATTTGCTATTGTTACCAAAAAATTAAGATACCTAGGAATAAACTTAATTAAGGAGGTAAAAGACCTGAACACAGAAAACTACAGGACATTGAGTTAGAGGAAGACATAAACAAATGGAAGAACATATCATATTCACAGATTGGTAGAATCAACATCATTAAGATGTCCATACTATCCAAAGCAATCTAGAGATTCAATGCAATCTCCATTAAAATACTAATGGAATATTTCAAAGATCTGGAATAAACTCCAAAAATTCATCTGGGATAATAAAAAAAGACCCTGAATAGCCACAACAATCCTGAGAAAGAAGAAAAAAGTTGGAGGGAACACAATACCAGATATCAAACTATATTACCAAGCCACGGCTCTCAAAACTGCCTGGTACTGGCATAAGAACAAACATTTAGGCCAATGGAACAGAATAGAGAACCCAAAAATTGATCCAAGCCATTATGCTCAATTAATATTTGACAAAGGAGGAAAGAGCATACAATGGAGTCAAAATAGTCTCTTTAATAAATGGTGCTGGGAAATTTGGTCAGATACATGCAAAATAAAAATCCCACAAAACTCCATAGATAGCAAAATAGAAGACATATGTTGTAGCAATATCTTTACAGACACAGCTACTTAGGGCAATGGAGACTAAGGAAAAAATAAACAAATGGGACTACATCAAAATAAAAGCTTCTGCACAGCAAAAGAAACCATCAACAAAACAATAAGAAAGTCCACTGAATGGGAGAACATATTTGCCAATGATATTTCAGATGAGGGTTTAATTTCCACAATTTACAGAGAACTCAGACAACTTAATGAGAGGAAGATAAACGATACAATAAAAAAAAAATGGGCAAAGGACCTAAATAGACACTTTTCGAAAGAGGACATACACTAAGCCCAGAGACATAAGAAAACATGCTCAAAATCAAATCATCTGAGAGATGCAAATCAAAACGACAATGAGATATCATCTCACACTTGTCAGAATGGCTATCATCAACAAATCAACAAATGACAAGTGTTGGAGAGGATGCGGAGAAAAAGGAATCCTCCTATACTGCTGGTGGGAATGCAGACTGGTGCAGCCACTGTGGAGAGCAGTATGGAGTTTCTTCAAAAAGCTAAAAATGGAACTCCCATTTGACCCAGTGATCCTACTTCTAGGAATATATCCCAGTAAACTAGAAACACCAATCAGAAAGGATATATTAACCCCTATGTTCATAGTGGCACAATTCACCATAGCTAAGATTTTGAAACAGCCTAAGTGCCCATCAGCGGATGAACAGATTAACAACTGTGGTACATCTACACAATGGAATGTTAAAAAAGAAGTTTTTACCATTTTCAACAGCATGGATGGAACTGGAGAGCATTATGTTAAGTAAAATAAACCAGGCAGAGAAAGATAAATATCACATGACCTCACTTATTTATGGAATATAACGAACAACATAAACTGACGAACAAAAACAGATCCAGAGACAGAAAAGCATCGATCAGACCATCCAACCTCAGAAAGAAGGTAGGGGAGGGTGGGGGTAAGGGGGAGAGATCAACCAAAGGACTTGTAAGCATGCATATAAGCCTAACCAATGGACACAGACAACAAGGGGTCGAGGGCAGGAGTGGCAGGGGTGTGGAAGTTAATGGGGGAATAGGGACACATATGTAATACCTTAATCAATAAAGAAATTTAAAAAATAAATAAAAACTGTGATACATCTACACAATGGAATACTATGCCGCTATAAAAAAGAAGGAACTTTTACCATTTGCAAGAGCATGAATGGTACTGGAGAGCATTATGCTAAACAAAATAAACTAGTCGAAGACAGATAAGTAAAATATGATCTCACTAATATGTGGAATATAATGATCAACATAATTTGGTGAACAAGAATAGCTCCAAAGACAAATGGGAGTGGAGGCGGGGGGTTAAAGCGCAACCAAAGAACTTGTATATTCATGTATATTAGCATAATCAATGGACATAGACACTGGGGCAGTTGTGGCTTGCCCAGAGTGGGAATGGCTGGGGAGGGGGTGTTAACTGGGGTAAAAGGAGACATATGTAATACTTGAGACAAAAAAATTATATAAAACAACAACTGTATATTGCTTAAACACAAAAGAACTCTTATCATTTGTATCATCATGAATGGACCTAGAGAGTATTATGCTGAGGGAAATAAGTCAGCCAGAGAAAGATAAGTATCACATGACCTTATTCATATGCAAAATCTAATGAACCAAATAAATTGATTATCAAAAATAGACCCAGAGTCATAGAAGCATGAACAGACTGTTGAACCTCAGAGGGAAAGCAAGAGGATGAGTGGGAAGAAATCAAGCAATGAACTTGAATGCATAGATGCATGACCCATGGACACAGACAATGGTATGGTGAGGGCCTGAATGGGAGAGATGGAGGACAGGAGCAGAATGAAAGAGAATAATGGGGAAAAAAGAGAACCTATGTAACTCTTTCAAATACAGACAACAGATTGGTGGTTACCAGAAATGAAGGGGGGCGGGGCAAAATGTTTAAGGGGAGTCAATTGTATGGTGATGAATGAAAACTAGAATTTTGGTGGTAAGCACACTATAGTATGTACAGATATTAAATTTTAATGTTGTACAGGATAATTATATAATGCTATTAATCAGGGTTGTACTCAATAAAAAATTCTTATTAAAAAAATAAATATTTTTAAAACACACACATACATACACAGAAACACACACATGTATATTGTTTTGGGTAGGTAATATACTGATTCTTTCAATCCATAAAATTTCATTGGGTTTATATATGAAAAACTTATTTTTTATTATGCAAAGCCTGTTGCTGGGTTGAGTGACTCTCCATAACAAAGAAAAAAGAAAAAGGTTAACTGAAAAAATAGCATATAAATTAGAAAAACTATTATTTTAAGTAAGAATTCTTGCATCTTTCCAGAGATATACTAATAGAATAGCTACATGTGACTTTAAAAATATATATATATTTTATTGATTTTTTAAAAGTCAGAAACATCGATGAGAGAGAAATATCAATCAGTTGGCTCCTGCACACCCCCTACTGGGGATGTGCCCACAACCAAGGTACATGCCCTTGACTGGAATCGAACCTGGGACCTTTCAGTCCACAGGCTGATGCTCTATCCACTGAGCCAAACTGGTTTTGGCAACCACATGTGACTTTTAAAATTAATTAATTAACAGTGTGAAAAAGGTGAAAGAATTAAACAAAAACAAACAACATATCATAGAGGCAGAAAACAGCATGGTAATTACCAGAGGGAAAGGGGGCCAAGGGAGATAAAAGGGTATTGGGAGAATGAATGGAGATGAAAGGAGGCTTAACTTGGGGTCATGAACACACAATACAATATACAGTTGGTGTATTATAGAATTGTATACTTGAAACATATATAATTTTATTAACCAATGTCACTTTCAATTAAAAATGAAAGAAAAAAATGAAATTTTTTCCTCAGTTCATAGCCAATGTTAAGTGCTCAATATGACTATTATATAGTTAGTGGCTATCACATTAGAAAATACTACATACAATACAGCCTGCTTTTAGCTTATAAGATTGTCTAAGATGATAATTTTTTCCAGCAGAAATAAAAAGTTTCCACTCTGAAGAAAAATTTTATTTAATTTTAAGTACTGTGGCAGATTTTAGGAAGCAATGTCCTAGATTATGTCTATAGTTATGAATAAAAATTACATTTTGGTGGCAATAAAGTCTTTGGTGGCAACAAAGATTGCAACATACTCCAAGGTTGGATTTTTCTCCCCATATTTTTTTTAAAAACTTGCTTTTATCAGTTGAATTTGTTTGTATTTATGTTTTATAGAATATGTATTTCTATACCTGTCTTCTCATGTTCATTTCCTCATTTTTTCATGTAGTCTGTATTTGTTCCTGTTTTTTAATTTCCCATTTCTCTTTATATGTTCTCTCTCTTCCATTTTTCACTCCCATTTCACTCTGAACAGAACATAAATTAGAATGAATATGTTTTATTATGCATTGTATGTATTTTTAAAATTTTATGTCAAACATTTACTTTGTTAAATAGTTAGAAAACCTTTTTTAAACAACATCAAGTCTACTAAAATTTAAATTATGTTTCCTCCTGCTACATGATTTTTAAATAATTTTCTTCTGTTTAAAATGATGGGCATCTTAGCCAAACTGTGGTATAGCTACACAATGGAATACTATGCTGTGGTAAAAAGAAGGAATTCTTACCATTTGCAACAGCATGGTTGGAACTAGAGACATGCTTAGCAAAATAAGCCAGTCAGAGAAAGATAAATACCACATGATCTCACTCATTTGTGGAATATAATGAACAACATAAACTGACGAACAAAAACAGATCCAGAGACAGAGAAGCATCGATCAGACCATCAAACCTCAGAGGGAAGGTAGGGGAGGGTGGGGGTAAGGGGTAGAGATCAACCAAAGGACTTGTACATGTGCATATAAGCCTAACCAATGGACATAGATAACAGGGGGATGAGGGCATGAGTGGAGGGGTTGGGGGGGGGGCAATGGGTGGATAAAGACACATATGTAATACCTTAATCAATAAATAAAATTAGAAATATATAAATAAGATGATTTAATTAAAGAATAAGTAGTTCCTCATCATTGGTTTAGCAAAACAAAGGAGGCAATTATTCCTAAAATGAAAGACACAAATACTAAGATCGCAATAGGGTCTATTTAGGAGGTCATCTCTCCTACAGGAAGTGTCAGTCTTACAACATGCAGTTCTTTGTGAGCATCATTTATTTTCTTTCTGCCTATCTCTTCACCAGTAATATGTTAAATCTAAGATATTTGCTGCCTATTTTACCACTTTAATTTTGGTCTTAATATATCAATGATTTCCTTTCAATTATACTATTTTTTTTCTCTTTTTGAATTGCTGTAAAACATAAATCACCTCCTTTAGCAGTCCACTCACTCAGACCTAATAAACATGCTTGATATTCCATTACCTCAGTCATTGATGGAATATTAATTTTAGAACCCCAAGTGACATGGTGTATTTTTAACTGATATATATTTGTATATTTGTTTCTAACAGATCTCTAGTCTAATTTTCTTTTACTATATCTTATTGGTATTCTAGTAATTTCCATTGAAAGTGTTCTATAGCTTTGTTAGTCTTCAAATTCCCAAAGCACATTCTTCATTGCATCACAAAAGGTTGTGTATTTCAAAAGATAAGAGGCCCCTCTGTGAGAAAAAAAAAAGATATTTAAGAGCAAAGGTAGGAATAACTAGCAATTGTCCCTTCCATTAGAAGGCGATGTCTGCTGTGTGAGAGTAGTGTTAGATTGTTGAGGCTGTCAGAAGCTAGGAAAAATCCTGGGTGAGTGGAATAGGGAAACTGAGACAAGATAATTAAACAAGGTCAAACAGTTTGACCAATTTACAGCCAGCTAGTGACTCACAATACCTTATCTTCCCTAACAAAGCACACTTGAGAGCAAATAGTTTATACCTGTCCTCCCTAACCAGAGAATACATAGATAGCTTTAATCACCTGGGTCAGAGAGATAGAGAACAGAGACCCAATTAATGTCATTTGTGCCAGCCAAACCCAAGGACAGATGAAGCCAGGGGAACAAATAATAAACACCTAATTAGAGCCAGACAGACCCAAGATAAAAGTAAAACAGTAAAGCCAACCAAAGAAAAATTCCAAACTCTCCTATATGCTCCTTTGGATGCATCAGCATATTGAAAACAATCTTGGAAAGCTAATGAATATTCTGCTGAAACCGTCCCCTAAGATTCTCGCCTGCAGAAGAAAGATAAAAACCGTCCAGACAAAGGATACCTGCCCAGGTTTGCTCTGGAGCACGCCCATGCCTGCGAACAGGCATGGACGTTTTACTTTTCTTCTCCTAAATTCTAAAGATCCCCACGAGACTTGCAACCAGGGGATCAGCCAGAGGCAGCTTGTCCCATGCTATCCCCTTGAACCTTTTTCCAAGGCCCCCCTTTTCTCTGACTTTCCAGTGAGCCAAAGCAGCCCAGTCTTGGCTTCTTTCCTACAAGGAAAGAGCACTTCCTAGGCTCCCTCCTGTTGCTTTTTCTACCCTAAGACCTTCCTTAGTTTTACTGTCCCCACCTTTAATAAATATACTCTCAAAACCACCTGGACTCGTATATGAACTCTTTCCTGCACAAAGTCAAGAAGCCACACTCTACAGGCTGGCCTGAAGCAGACCTGCTCTGGGTTTGGTCCCTGTCTGGTGACATTGCTAGAGAGGTAAATGCTTTTGTCATTCTTCATATTTATAAGAAACAAAGAGAAGAAATAAATGGAAACATATTACAACTCTTTGGGTGGGACAGCTGCTGTCTTGAAATAAATTGATCAGAATGACAGTAGAAATAGACCACTATATGAAAATCTGAATTCAACAATACTACAGCACTTTCTCTCTCTCTCTCTCTCTCTCTCTCTCTCTCTCTCTCTCTCTCTCTCTCTCTCTCTCTTTTTAGTACAGCTCTAGTTCCTAATCGTTAGACTGACTTTATTGGGGATATATAAATCCCTTATTAAAATACCAATTGTTTTGAGGATGTTAATACTTGGTCTTAAGTTTATATGTCATATATTAACTGAAAGAAGCAAGGGATGTTAGATGGTAATGAATCCCATCTGTTAAAGAGTGAGTTATTTAATTGTTTGGCCGTTAAATAATGTAGAAAAAGAAATAGAAGTACATGATAGGAAAGAAAATACAAAGCACAGTGGAAGAGTGCAACTTTTGACCTTAGAGGTACTTAAAGGTTTCTTCTATGTCCTAAAGACAGTCTCAATGTTTGCAAGAGAATGAAAAAACCAACAGTTATAATAGTTTTAAGATGTGCAATACTTAGGAGTAAGTACAAAGGAATTTCTAATTTACTTTTCTAATAGCAAGTTTTATACATGGAAAGAATGATAAATATCAAAGTCAATACATGCCTAAGGACAGAAGGAAGGAAGGAAGGGAAGAAAGAAGGAAGGAAATCGGGGTGGGGGCGGGAAGGATGACGGAAACAGAAAAGCTAATTTAAATGGTTCCATTTGTAAATTTTCATGCTTCAGTTTTGCTTGGGAAGCAATGTATGTGCTAGTGTATGCATATGTGTGCAAACAAATTTGTATTCACATATATGTGCCTTTGAGATGTAAAATGTTTTTCATAATTCCTAATTTTGACTATATAAGAAAACCTCTATTTTTAATATATTTGGGTTTAAACATACACAAAGCAGATTTTTTTTTGTTTTAAATATGTGTCATTGTAAATATTTTTTTATTTTAGACTCTTTTTGCTTTTTTCCCACTTTTTTCCATCTCTTCTCTTTCATTCTGCCTCCCCTTGCAATTAGAGTGGATCCTTATTTTCCCTCCTCTCTACACTCCATGTTCCACAACACTAAAAACAAGTGTGCCATGTAACTGAAAGCATGTGAAATATTGTTTTATATTTTTCTCTAGTTTGAGATGTCAATCTTTTAAGATTTTTATCTCAATAATAAGCCATTTTGAGTGTGCACTAGCAACATATATATTTTATTTGTATATTTCATTTTCAATTATATTGACTGTTTCTATATAAACTATAGGACTTTCTAAAAATAAACTTTAAGTAATGGGATATAAAAATATATTTCTGGAAATTTTACTATTATTGTTTTCATACCAATAACTTATGTTTGTTGGGTGAGCACATTTTCAATATGAAGACCACTGTACAAGACAGCCTCAGATTTTAATTTCTCCAGAATAATCAGGATGATTTTTTAAAAGATTTATCTTTATTGTTAAAAGTATTACAGATGTCCAGAATTCTTTTTATTTAGATTAAGTTGAGAGGCTGATATTTTATAGAGAAAAATGAAATATTTCAGGTAAATACAGGTTTGTTTGTTTGTTTGTTTTTATAGCTTTTTAGGTAAATATTTCTAAAGTATAATTCACATTGAATAAATATTCAAATATATGTATAGTTTAATAGTTTAATAAATTTTGGCAAATAGAAACTTGTACCATTATAATTAAGGGATAAAACAAATCTGTCACCTTAAAAGCTCTGTCATTTCTCTTTGCTGTCAATCTTCACTTCATCGCCATTTTAATGAAAGAAACTTAAAGAACTTAATAATTGTGGTTATGTTTTTCTCAATCAGAAAAATTTTCATTTGCCTAATGCAAATAATCAGTCCAGGACAAAGGCATTCCAGACTCCCACATGAGGCAACATAAACAAAAGCATAGGACCGAAGCAGAAAGAGTGTGGCTTTGAGACCACACTCTTGAAGTTAAATGAAGTAAAAAAAAAAAAAAAAATGTCTTGGTTGTGGGAGAATGAGGACATCAAATAGATGTGGCATACACTGATGTTAGTTATAGAAGAAGTATGATCTAGATGAAAAGGATGGAAATAAACTCTATTCCTTGATGTTCTCTAGGCAGAGGAAATGGAGACAGAAAATAGCACAGTCGTGAAAGAATTTATCCTACTTGGTCTGACCCAGTCTCAAAATATTCAGCTACTGATCTTTGTGCTGGTTTTAATTTTCTACTTCATCATCCTCCCTGGAAATTTCCTCATCATTCTCACCATCAGATCAGACCCTGCCCTCACAGCCCCCCTCTACTTCTTTCTGGGCAATTTGGCGTTCCTGGATGCATCCTACTCCTTTATTGTGGCTCCCAGGATGCTGGTGGACTTCCTCTCTGAGAAGAAGGTAATCTCCTACAGGGATTGTATCACTCAGTTATTTTTCTTGCACTTCCTTGGAGGAGGGGAAGGGTTACTCCTTGTTGTGATGGCCTTTGACCGCTACATAGCCATCTGCCGTCCTTTACACTATTCGACTGTCATGAACCCCAGAGCCTGCTATGCCTTGCTGTTGGCCCTGTGGCTAGGAAGCTTTATCCACTCCATCATTCAGGTGGCCCTCATCCTCCGCTTGCCCTTCTGTGGCCCAAACCAGCTGGATAACTTCTTCTGTGATGTGCCGCAGGTCATCAAGCTGGCCTGCACAGACACCTTTGTGGTGGAACTCTTGATGGTCTTCAACAGTGGCCTGCTCACCCTCCTGTGCTTCCTGGGCCTTTTGTCTTCCTATGCAGTCATCATCTATCTTGTCCGTCGGTCGTCCTCTGAGGGAAAGAACAAAGCCCTGTCCACTTGTACTACTCATGTCATTATTATCCTTATCATGTTTGGACCTGCCATCTTCATCTATACTCGCCCCTTTAGGACCTTACCAGTGGATAAGGTGGTTTCCTTTTTCCATACAGTGATAATTCCTTTGTTGAATCCTGTAATTTATACCTTTCGCAACCAGGAAGTGAAGTCTGCCATGTGGAGGTTACTGAGTAAGTATGTGATCTGCTGAATGGACTTTAAAATAAGTCAAAACAGGGGAAGTTGGGTGTACATTATTTATCTATTTAATAAATAATATTTTTGCATTGATTCCCTCCCATTTGTCAGGTATTATTGTAGGCAATGAGGAAGATTTATGTGTAACAAGAGAAAAACTTGATATGTTTGAAGACTATAAAAGAAACACCAGAGTGGCTGATGTATAAAGGGTGATAGAGGAGTTAAATTTTTTCTGACTATAAAGATCAAGTCACAAAGGTCTTCTAGAATAAGAAGTTTTATTCTATTCTAATTGTAGTAAGAGTTCATCTTAATATTTTAAGCAAGGAAGTCACTCATTCACAATTGTCTTTTCTATGGTTTAGATTGAGCACATCAGATTCTGGGCAGAGATCAGTAAGCTGCAAAACATCAGTAAGATCAAAATGTTATTTGCAGAGCGATATATGTTTCTTTCTCTCTATATATATATTCTTCTCCTCTGCTCAAATTTAGTATCTTATTTAGGAATAAGATACAAAGATTATTGATTTTATAGAAAAATATTATGACATTGATTTTATTAAATTTTTTAGCGCTTCAGGATTATTACTAGTGGGTTTTTACAAATATTCCTTAATTTTTAAAATTTGTTTTAATTAATAAAAACATGGATGTTAAAATTTGTCCTTAATTAATTTCACTCTATTTATAATAGTGATAGTTAAAATTTGTCCTTAATTAATTTCACTATATTTATTATAGTGATAGTTAATTAGTACTACAGTCTATATTGGAGATTACATAAATCAAACTAGTTATTTTTAATACAATGAGGTTTAATGCAAAAAATTAGGTATATAGAAATTGTTTTAAGAGGTAGAAAATCACTCTCTATGCTGGGCATCCAGACATAATTGCCAAAAATACACATAACTGCCAATAAAACTAAGCTTCCCAGTGATCTATACCTATAATAGTTAGGAGACTGGGAAAACAAGAAATCACTTTGCTAGCTCCTGAGTGAAGAAACATATCACTTAACTGTGGTCTGGGATCAGGAGAATGATATGCCTTTCATGTTATTGCCTCTTTCCAATTTTTTTCTAAATTCAAGTTTTACATGAAAACATTTGATATGAACCCTAGATACAAAGGTTCTAGAAGAATGTGTTCATATGTTCACAGCCTCTTTGGAAAACCACACAAGGAAAAAAATAGTGATAAATATAGGGTTCTAGATTTATAATCTTTTTTTTGTTTTTTATTGTTTAAGCTATTACATATGTGTCCTTATCCCCCATTGCCCAACCCCCAATCATCCATCCCCTCACCCCCCTGGTATGTGTGTCCATTGATAGATTTATAGTCTTACAGATGAGAAAGTTTAGTGAAGTATAATATAAAAATAGAAAATAAAAATAAAAAAACAGTTACATTTGACATGGTAAAAAAAATATGTGTAGGCAAAGGTAAAAAAGTGATGAAATTCTGCTCACCACATATGGATGTGTGGATTAATATCTGGGAAATTATAGAGGTTTGCATGGAAATGGAATTGAATGTTCCTTTCCTACCACAGGATGGTACAAGGAGGCATCCATACACAAAAATTAAAATTAAAAACCTCATTAACTAAGGAAATTAATAAAAATGATAAAAAGTTAATTCACTTAATGCTTCATAAGTGAATATGAAGTAGACACATACAGAGAAGGAAATATTGGTAATTAAAACTAATAATGAATTAATGAAGAAAAAATGGAAAGGTTTATAAACATAAATGTTATTCTCAAAAACCAACCATGAGAATAAAGATCACTGATTCTGGTAAGTTTGTAGAAGAATGCTGTTCATGTATTAGCAACAATAAGAAAAATACAAAATTGCCTAGCTGGTTTTGCTAAGTGGTTAGAGCATCAGCCTGTGAACTGAAGGGTCCCAGGTTTGATCCTGGTGAAGGGCACATGCCTGGGTTGCAGGCTTGATCCCCTGTAGGGTGTGTGCAGGAGGCAGCCAATCAATAATTCTCATTATTGATTTTTCTATCTCTCTCTCCCTCTCCCTTCCTCTGAATTTAATACAAATATTTTTTTAAAGAGAAGCACAAAATCAAAATTGTACTTTTCTATAACTATCAAAGAATGAATGAAGCAAGGAAGCCTTATTGTTTTGAGCTCCATAGAGAGACAAAGCCTATATAGATGAACAGAGATCGATGGCAGCTTCCATATCAGTGGGAAAGTATCTGGTCTGGATATTGGCAGATGGAAAAGTGATCTTGCCATAGACTGACTTATTTTTTAGGAATGAGAAAAAAACAAGGTGAATTTGGATGACACGTAGGATTTAGTCAGATTAGAATATTAAAAATTTTCAAACACAAGAATAAATAGCTCACTTATAAATTCCTGCTCCCTGACATCTTTATCAGTGATTTGCTCAGTAAAGGAGTACTGGAAGAAGAAATAAACATCAGAGGGAATTTGCACATTCTTAGTCATTACTGTAGTGCTTAAATGTCTACAGAGTTGAATCCTAAGGGGAACAAAATTATCTAAATTGTGACTGAAATCCTTCCCAGCTTCAAATATTGACAAGATCAAAGATATTAATTCCTTGGTAGTACTTGGCAGATGTTGGAGATAAAACTAATATGAGCTAAATTCAATATAATTAAGATGATTCCAAGCCTCAGCTCAACTAGAGTTTGAAGGAATTCTAATAATTAGATTAACACTTTAATTTTAAGACAGAAGAAGGGTATTTAACTGTGTGAAAAACTAAGCAAAATAAAGTAAATATAATTCTTCATCTTCCACTAAATTATTGTGTGAAGAATATAATTTTTAAAAAATTAGAAGCTATGCCAAGAAAATAAGACAGGAAAGACTATCTTATCCTATCTAATACAAGAATAATATTCAAATTGACCATTACTCCAACACACAAGATGGCTGCCCCCACGTGGTCAATAATGGCTGCTCCCTTGTAGACACAAGATGGCTGCCATAAGATAGCTAGCAGAGGAGGGCAATTGTAGGCGATCAAGCCAGCAAGGTAGGGAAGTTGGGAAGAAACAGACTGGCAAGGGAGGGCAGTTGGGGGCAATCAGGCCTGCAGGGGATGGCTATTTTTTTGGGGGGGGTGGGGAGACCAGGCCTGCAGGGGAGGGCAGTTGGGGAATCAGGCTGGAAGAGGATGGCAGTGGTGGGGGGAACCTGGCCTGCAGGGGAGAGAAGTTGGGGGGACCAGGCCTGAGGAGGAGAGAAGTTAGGGGGGACCAGGCCTGCAGGGGAGGGCAGTTGGGGGCAATAGGGCCCGCAGGGGAGCAGTTAAGAGTTGATCAGGCTGTCAGGGGAGTCATTAGGGGGTGATCAGGCTGGCAGGCAGAAGCAGTTAGGGGCAATCAGACAGGCAGATAAGTTAGTGGTTGGGAGCTAGCAGTCCTGGATTGTGAGACCAGGATTGGGCCCAAACAGGCCATTGAACAACCCTTGAGGAGTCCCAGATTGGAGAGGGTGCAGGCTGGCCTAAGGGAGACACACACACACCCACACTGTGCACAAGTTTTGTGCACAGAGCTTCTAGTAATTAATAGAAAAATGTAGACAAAGGTTTTCAGTTGAACTATATAATGGAATTATCAAAGCCTTTTGAAAACTATTATAAATATATATAATATACAAAGAGATAAGGATTTCAGGAGACAAGTGCAAACCCTAAATATAAATGAATATGGTAGGTCTGAGGAGAACAATATTTGAAATCAAAAGAAGTTCCTTAGATCAGTTGAACAACATTTTGTAGACTACAGATAAAATGACTAATGATTTTGAAGATAGGTTTTTGAAAATAACCCAAAGTGAAAGACAGAGCGAAAAGATTAAAAAACATGAATAGTGTTATCAAATAATAAAGAAAATAAGAAGAGGAAAGAAGGTAACAAAGAGAATAACAATATAACTGCCAAGAATTTCATCAAATTTCATAAAAACATTAACTCAGATATCCAGGAAACTGAGGATAATCCAAGCAATATAAATACAAACAAGACCATGATTAAGAAAAAAAAAAGGTTCAAAAGCACCCATAAGATAAAAAGACAGTTCAGAGCTATGGCAATAAGAATGGTGGTTGATTTTTTAAATCAGAGACAATGGAAACTATGTCAATGAAGTTACATTTTAAAAATTATTAAAGAAAAACAAACTGTCAAGCTAGAATTCTATATCCAGTGTAAACAAAATAAAAAAAAATTACATTAAACAATGAATTGGTTATCAATGAAATCAAGGAAAAATAAAAAACTTTCTGGGGAGAGAACCAAGACAGCAGCATAGGTAAACACCTATACTTGCTGCCTCTTACAACCACATCAAAATTACAACTAAAAGGCAGAACAAGTACCACACACAACCATGGGAAAACTGGCTAAGTGGTAGTTCCACTTCTAGAGAGGTGAAAAAGCACATTGAGACTGGTAAGGGGTGTGGAGGCGTGGAAAGTGCTGGCACCTGGATGTGCTGCTCTTTGAATCGGGAGGGAGATACAAGCTTCTGCTTGCTCTGAACTCCAGTTCCGGGCAAGACTCTGGGGGACCCAGACACATACAGAGAGAAACTGGACCATCTGGCATAGGGACAGGAATGCAAGGGTGGCTTTCTCTCAGAGGTGCTTGCAGCGATCATTGTTCCTGAATGGGGGCATGGAGAGACCCGGAGACCTCTCCAGTGCAGGGCTGACTGGCAGCCATTGCTGTTTGCTTTATCCCGATTTCCAGAGACCCCATCCCATCCAATTTATAACCCCACCCAGACTATGTGCACCAGCTTTTGCATATGAATAGCCTGTCCTTTCTCTGCCTAAAACCTGTCAAACTGCAGCTGGGTCAGAGAGCCCCAGAGCTTCCAAAAGAAGGCCCAAGGCCTGGAAGTTTCATAGCTGGGCCTGGTCTGGACACTTCCAAACCCCATACAAAGAGGAGGAATCTGCAGATGTCTCTGTAGTTCCTGCTGCATGGCCCTAGACAGTGGCTGACCTTGCATCTCCTTGGAGACCCAAGAGCTAGTATATCCAGTGGTCAGTGTGAGGCCATACCAGGCTACAACTCTTCATATCCATAAGAGACACACTGAAGTGGCAGACTAAGTGTGCACCAAAGCCCCACTAAAGCAAGTTCTGCCCCATAAGGTTGTCTCCTGAGCAACAGATCTTCCAGTGTAGATACAGCTGGTCATCACAACCAATTGGGTGGAGGTCAGTTCCTATCATTGATACCAACAGCAATCAAGGTTAACTACAATAAGACTGTGCACAGAGCACACAAAGGGGTGCACCAAGAGTGTCCACCTCAGGTGACTGGGGAGGCTGAGCCACTGGGACCTATAGAACACCTACCACACAAGCCACTTTATAAACTCAAGGAGACTTAGAAGCTAACAAGTATATAGAAACAAACGCAAGGAAGCAGCCAAAATGTGAAGACAAAGCAACAAGTCACAAACAAAAGAAATGGATGAAAGCAAAATACTAGATATAGAGTTCAAAACCATGGTTATAAGGTTACTCAAGAATCTTCTAGATACCTTTAAGAAATTAATAAGACCTTCAAGGGAATGAAAAAGGGTGAATCAGAAATTAAGCATACACTCACTGAAATAAAGAAAAATATACAGAGATTCAACAGCAGACTACAGGATCCCAAGAATCAAGTCAAAGATTTGAAATACGAAGAAACAAAAAACACCCAACTGGAAAAGCAAAAAGAAAAACAAATCCAAAAATATGAAGATAGTGTAAGGATCCTCTGGGACAACTTCAAGCATACCAACATCCAAATTATGGAGGTGCCAGAAGAAGAGAGAGAGCAAGATATCAAAAACCTATTTGAAGAAATAATGACAGAAAACTTCTCTTACTTGGTGAAAGAAATAGTCTTACAAGTCCAGGAAGCACAGAAAACCCCAAACAAGAGGAATCCAAAAAGGACCACACCAAGATACATTATCGTTAAAATGTCAATGACAAAAGACGAAGAGAGCAGCAAGAGAAAAAAGTTAGTTACCTACAAGGGAGTACCATATGACTGTCAACTGATTTCTCAACAGAAATGATGCAGGCCAAAGGGAGTGGCAAGAAATATACCACGTGATGAATAGCAAGAACCTACAACCAAGATTACCCAGAAGTTATCATTCAGAATTTAAGGACTGATGAAGAGCTTCACAGATAAGAAAAAGCTAAAGGAGTCATCACCATCAAACCAGTATTATATGAAATGCTGAAAGATATTCTTTAAGAAGAGGAGGAAGAAGAATAAGGTAAAGATAAAAAATTATGAATAATAAAGTGACAACAAGTATACATCTATCAACAAGTGAGCCTAAAAATCAAATGAATAAATAAAAAACCTGATGAACAGAACTGGTGAATATAGTAGAATCAGGGGCATGGAAAGGAAGCAGACTGACAATTCTCAGGAGAAAGAGGTTGTGCGGGACACGGGAAGAGATTGGACAAAGAACTTACAGTGTGTGTGGAGGAAAGCCTGGAGTTATGTGGGAACTGGGTGGAGGGGAGCTAGGGGGGGGAAAAAGAGGAACATCTGTAATAACTTAAACAATAAAGATTGTTTTTTTTAAAAAAAAGAATACAAATTTAAAAAGAACCAAAAACTTCCAGGTAAAAAACAAAAATGAATACATGACAACCCTAAATTTATGGAACATAGCAAAAGCAACCTGAGAAGGAAGTTCAGAGCAATACAAGCCTACTTCAAGAAATAAGAAAAAGCTCTAATAATTTATCAAACACAACTAAAAAGATTAGATAGAGAACAACAAGAAAAGCCCAGGATAGGAAGAAGGAAGGAAATAATAAAGATCACAGCAGAAATAAGTGACATAGAGATTTTTTAAAAATACAAAAGGCCAATGAATACAAGAGCTGGTTAAAAGAGCTGGTTGAAGGATAAATAAGATTGATGGAACTTTAGCCAGACTGATTAAGAAACAAAGGGAGAGGATCCAAATAAATTAAGTCAGAAATGAAAGATGTGAAGAAACAACTGACAACATAGAAAGACATAGGATTTTAAGAAAATATTATGAACTACTGTATACCAACAAGTTGAACAACCTGGAAAAAATGGACACATTTCTAGAAAAAGACAATCTTTTGAAACTCAATCAGGAAGAATCAGAAAACTTGTGTATGTAAAGAACAACTGAAGAAATTGAAGCAGTAATTTTAAAACTTCCAGCAAATAAAATTCCTGGGCTGGATGGATTTATAGGAGAATTTTACCAAACCTTCAAAGAAGAACTAACATCTATTTTCCTCAAACTATTCCAAAAAATCCAAGAGAAAGGAATACTTCCAAGCTCTTTCTACAATGCTAACATTATACTAATTACCAAACCGGAGAAAGACACTACAAAGAAAATGAATTACAGGCCAATATCCCCAATGAACATAGATGCTAAAATCCTCAACAAAATATTAGCAAATTGGATCTGGTAATATATATATTTTTATCTTTATTGTTCAGTTTATTAATTACATTGTTCCCTTTTTATCCCCTTATAGCTCCCCTCCACCTGGTACCCATCCCACCATCTGCCCTCACCCCCCCACTGTCCTCCCCCATAGTTGCATGATTTTTGTCCAGTCTCTTGCTGCACTTCCCACACCCCTCTTCTCCCCAAGAATTGTCAGTCCATTCCCTCTCTATGTCCGTCATTCTGTTACATTCACCAGTTTATCCTGTTCATCAGCTTATTAATTCACTTGATTTTTAGATTCATTTGTTGATAGATGTATTTGTTGTTCCTAATTTACACTTTTATCTTTTTCTTCTTCCTCTTCTTAAAGAATGTCTTTCAGCATTTCATATAATATTGGTTTGGTGTGATGAAGTCCTTTAGCTTTTTCTTATCTGCAAAGCACTTTATCTGACCTTCAATTCTGCATGATAGCTTTGCTGGATAGAGTAATCTTGGTTGTAGATTCTTGCTATTCATCACTTTGAATATTTCTTGCCACTCCCGTCTGGCCTGCATCGTTTCTGTTGAGAAATCTGCTGACAATCATATGGGTGCTCCCTTATAGGTAACTAACTGTTTTTCTCTTGCTGCTTTTAATATTCTGTCTTTGTCTTTTGCTCTTGGCACTTTAATTATGATGTGCCTTGGTGTGGTCCTCTTAGGGTTCCTATATATTGGGGTTCGGTGTGCTTCTTGGACTCCTAAGTCAATTTCTTTCACCAGGTGTGGGAAGGTTTCGGTCACTATTTCTTCAAATAGGTTTTCATTGTCTTGCTCTCTCTCTTTTTCTAGCACTCCTATAATTTGGATGTTGGTATGCTTGAGGTTGTCCCAGAGGCCCCTTACACTATCTTGAATTTTTTGGATTCTTTTGGTTTCTTGCTTTTTCAGCTGAGTGGATTTTACCTCTTTGTATTTCAAATCTTTAACTTGGTTCTTGGGGTGCTCTCGAGTACTTTTAGGTCTTTGTATATTTTTTATTTCATTCAGTGTATGCTTAATTTCTGGTTGGTCCTTTTTCATATCCTTGAGAGTCTCGTTCATATCCTTGTAGGTTTCGTTCATTTCCTTGTAAGTCCCATTCATTTCCATGTTGGTCTTGTTCATTTCCTTGCAGGTCTAATTCATTTCCTGGTAGGTCTTGTTCATTTCCTCATAGGTCTTATTTATTTCCTTATAGGTCTCAACCTTTTCTAGGAGCCTCTTGAAAAGCCCTATAACCGTGGTTTTGAATTCCATGTCCAGTCGTTTTTTCCCTCCATTTCTTTCACATCTGATTTCTTTCCATGTCTCTGCATGGTGGCTGCTTCCCTGAGTTGGTCAGTTAGCTTTGTGTGGTAGATGTCCTACAAAGGACAGTGGCTCAGCCTCTTCAGTTACCTGTGGTGGATGGTTATGGCAATATATTAAAAAGATTATAAATCATGACTAAATGGGATTTATTCTAGGGGTGCAAGATGATACAGTTCACAGATTAATAAATTTGACACATCACATAAATAAATTGAAAAACAAAAATCACATGAACATATCAATAGATACAGAAAAGGTATTTGACAAAATCCAACAGCCATCCTATAAAATAAAAACCTAATATGCTAAGTGTCCAGTTGTCTGGTCTTCTGTTCAACCAATAAAAGTATAATAATGCTAATGATATGCTAAGGCTGCTCAACCCCTCACTATGACTTGCACTGACCACCAGGTGGCAGACCGTCAATCGGTTGACTAGTCACTATGATGTGCACTGAGCACTAGAGGACAGATGCTCCAACCAGTAGGTTAGTTTGCTGCTGGGTTCTGGCTGGTCAGAACTGAGCAAGACAGGCCAGACATGCCCTGGAGCTCTCCCACAGTTCCTCTCTGGCTGGCCAACCTCCTGCATCTCTCCTGGGCCCTGATTGTGCACTGGTGGGGTTCCCTCAGCCTGGCCTGCACCTTCTCGCAATCCAGAACTCAGGGGATGTCAGAGAGCCAGTTTCAGCCTGATCCCGCAGACCAGGCTGAGGGAACCCACAGGTGCACTAGTTTGTGCATCAGGCCTCTAGTGTTTTTATAAAAGCTCTCAGAAAAGTGGGAATAGAGTGATCATACTTCAACATAATAAAGACCATATATAACAAACCTATAGCCAACATAACATTCAATGGGCAAAAACTACAAGCATTCACCCTAAGAACAGGAACAACTCAGGAATATCTGTTTTCACCACTCTTATTCAACATAGTACTGGAAGTCTTATCCACAGCAATCAGACAAGAAGAAAATATAAAAAGAATTAAATTTGAAAAGGAGAAAGAAAAACTGCCATTATTCACAGGTGACATAAAAATGTACATAGAAAATCCTAAAGACTCCACCAAAAAATTAGATTTAATAAATTAATTTGGCACCATAGCAGGATACAAATTTAACACCCAGAAATGGATGGCATTTTTATACACTAATAATGAAATTTCAGGAAGAGAAACTGAAAAAACAACCCCATTTACCATTGCAACAAAAAATTAACATGTTTAGGAATAAAATTAACCAGGGTAAAAAAAAAAACCTATACTCAGAAACTTACAGGATATTGAAAAAGAGATATAGAATATATAAACAAGTGGAAAAATATACTGTGTTCATGGATTGGTAGAATTAACATCATTAAAATGGCCATATTACCCAAAGCAATCTATAGATCAATGCAATCCCTATTAAAACACCAATTGCATATTTCACAGATCTAGAACAAACACTCCAAAAATTAATATGGAACCAAAAGTTACCCTGGATATTGCAGCAATCTTGAGAGAAAAAAAGAACAAAGTTTACTATCCAGTATTACTATCAGATCATAATACTGGATAGTAAGCTAGACTATGAAGTGCTGTAATCAAAAAGGCCCAGTACTCACACAAGAACAGGCCCATAGATCACTGGAACATAAAGGATACCCCAGAAATCAACCAAAGCATTTGTGCTCAATTAATATTTGGCAATGGAGTAAAGACAGTCTCTTTAATTAATGGTGTTGGAAATATTGGACTGATACATGCAAAATAATGAAACTAGACTACCAAATAACACCATATACTCAAAATGGATAAAAGACATAATGTAAGTGTAGAAACCATAAAAATTATAGAAGAAAACATAGATATCACAGTATTAGACATCTCACATACCAGACTTTTCATAGATACATCTCCTAGGTCAAGAGAAACAAAAGAAAAATAAACAAATGGAACTATATAACACTGAAAAGCTGCACAGCAAAAGAAACCAACATCAAAATGAATGTGGAACCCACTGTATGGGAGAACATATTTGCCAATGACACATTTGATGAGGGATTAATCTCCAAAATGTGTAAAGTATTTATACAACTCAACAAAAGAAAGACAAACAGCCCAATCAAAAAATGGTCAAAAGACCTGAAGAGGCATTTCTTCAAAGAGGACATACCAATAGCTAAGAGACATATGAAAAAACTGCTCAACCTCACTAAATATCAGGGAGATGTAAATTAAAATAACAATGAAGTACAACCTCACACTTGTCAGAATGGCTACCATTAATAAACCAAGAAACAAGTGCAGGTGAGGATGTGGAGAAAAAGGAATCCTAGTACATTGTTGTTGGGAATCCATAGTGGTATAACCACTGTGGAAAACAGTGGATTTTCCTCAAAAAATTAAAAATTGAACTGTCATTGACCCAGTGCTTCCACTTTTAAGAATATATACTAAGAAGTCTTAAGTACCAATTGGAAAGACTATATGCAGTGTTATGTTCATAGGAGCATCCTATCTAATAAAGAGGGGACATGCGAATTGACCATTACTCCATCACAAAAATGGTGGTGCCCATAGCCAATAAGAAGGGAAGATGCTAATTGACTGCCACACCCTAAAATGGCAACGCCCACAGCCACAAGATGGCGGCACCCAGTTTCCTCAGTCCACCTGCTGCCCAGGACCAGTCCAAGGCACAGGCAAGCTTCAGATGATGCCTTTCCAGCTGACACCTGAGGTTCAGGCAAGCCTTTGATGGCAACTGCCCAGCCACCCAGAGCCGCCCAAGGCTTGTGCTGCCAACAATGGCAGCAGCAGGGATGTGATGGGGGCATCATCTTCCCTTGATTACTGGGTTGCCTTCTACCCCTGAAGGCATCCAGACTGTAAAAGGGGGCAGGCTGGGCTGAAGGATCCCTCCAGTGCATGAATTTACATCCACTGGGTCTCTAGTTATTTATAATAGCTAAGGTCCGGAAACAGCTTACATGTTCATTAGTAGATGAATGGATAAACAAACTGGTACACTTACACCTTGAAAAATTATGCAGCTATAAAAAAGAAGGATCTCTTACCCTTTGAGACAACATAGATGGACCTGGAGAGTATTATGAAGCAAAATAAGCCAATAAGTGAAAAACAAATATCATATGATCTCACTTATATGTGGAATCTAATGAACAAAATAAAATGACAAACAAAATAGATCCAGAGACATTGAAGGTTGTAGCAGGCTGACATATTTCAGAGGGGAGGGAGAGATGGAGGGGAGAAGAGACTAATCAGAGAACTTATATGCATACTAGAGGCCTGGTGCATGGATTTGTGCACCAGTTGGGTCCCTCAGCCTGGCCTAAACCCTCTCACTACCTGGGAACCCCCAGAGGATGTCAGATGCATGGATTCAACTAATCCCCACAGGCCAGGCCGAGGGACCCCACCAGTGCACAAATACATGCACTGGGTCTCTAGTATAAGATCTTTGGTTAATATCTTCCCACCCTCCCCTTTCCCCCTTCCCTCTGAGATTCATCAATCTGTTCTATGTTTCCATGCCTGTGAATTGAGTGTCTGCCCCCTGGTGGTCATTGTGCATCATAGCTATTGTCAAACTAGTTGAACAAATGGTCACTTAGGCTTTTATATATATAGACTAGGGGCCCAATGTATGAAATTCATGCACTGGAGGTGGGTGTTCCCTCAACTCAACCTGTCCCCTCTCACATACTGGGAGCCCTCAGGGGATGTCCAACTGATGGCTCACCCCCAGCCTGCCCAAGGCCTAAAGCCTCTGGTAAGGCTTTAGGCCTTGGGCACCCAGCCATCACCCTGCTCAGCTCAGCCCCAGCTGCCTTCTACCACTGGGCCCTAGGGGCTGGGTGTTCACCACCACTTCTGCTCACAGCGCCTTGGGGCCAGGTGCTCACCGCCACTGCCATTTCATCTCCACCCCTGGGCCTGGCGATCACGCCACTTGGCCCCGCCCCCACTCCTGATTGACTGGTAGCATAGCCAATCGAGTGAAGATAAGGTCAAATTTGCATGTTTCTCTTTTATTAAATAGGATATGGATAAGCCCATTGACAGACAGTATTGTGGGGAAAGCCTGGAATAGGGGTTAGAGCGGGGTGGAGGTGGTCAAGGTGGGGGTGGGAAGGGGGACATCTATAATACTTTCGACAATAAAGATACATTTTAAAAAAAGTGTAACAGGTATTTTAATATCCATAAAAGCTGAGAGAAAATTCATTGTGAGTAGACTTACATAAAAGTTGTGTTAAAGGAAATTCTTCATTCTGATGGGAAAATATATCAGATGAAAATCTGATTTTATGGGCAGAAATGAAAAAATATAGAAGTGATAGTAAGTATGTAAATATGGGAAAAAGTCTATCTTTATCTGAATTTATTTACTTATGAAGATAATTTACTGCTTAAATTAAAAATAATAAAGTATCATGAGACTTATAACTAATGTAGAAATTAAATATGTGACAATAATAGCACAAAGAATTTAAAAGAAGATAAAAATTTGTATTTTTGCAAAATACCTATGTAAAATAAATAATTGTTCATATTTGAGCTTATGTCCACATTGATTCTTATTTACTGTTTTTCCCATTTCTTCTTCCTTTGCATTTCTCTTCCTTTTTTAAAATATTAGTTGAGTTTTTTAATATTTCATTTTTTAAAAAAGAATTATGCCTTGTAAATCTTCATGAGCATTATTTATATTCTATCTTATGAATCTTACACATGCATTACTAACTGGGCCACATTACTTGCTTTTAGAGTCAACATTAAAAAATTAAAATTAATTTAAAAAATCCATGATGAACAAAATAAATACCATTTTTAAACATTTTATTTCCCAGTGGAAGGAAAACAATATTTGCTTTCTTCACGCTTAAAAAATATTTTTAATTTAAAAAATATATTTTTATCTATTTCAGAGAGAGGAAGAGAGAGGAAGAGAGGTAAATATCAATGATCACAGAGACTCATTGTTCAGTTGCCTTCTCCCTGCCCTGTACAGAGGATTGAATCTGCAACCTGGGCATGTGTCCTGACTGAGCATCAAATCACGACCTCCCGGTTCATGAGTCAACACTCAACAACTGAGCCACACTGACTGGGCATAAATGCCAAAGTTTAACTAAAGGCAGGGTCGGCAATAGCGTCATGCTGAGCCATATTGGAACCTGAGGCAAAAGGAAAAATCTGAAATGTTGATGTCTTCATTTAAAAAATCTGATATTGGGATTATAATTTTTACATTAACTTTTATTTTTTAAATATTATATTACATTTTTATTATTATTATTAAGGTTTCTGTTACTCTGGTAAATTTTGCACCTGAGACAAGTACCTTACCTTTCTCACCCTCATTGTGGCCTTGTTGGATCCTTTCATCATTCTGCTACATTTTTTTCTCTTTTCGAATTATAGTATAAGATATAAATCAACTTTTTTTTAACCTTCTGTTTACTTTTGAGCTAATAAATATGCTTCCAAATAGTGTTCTATTATCTCATTCACTGACAGGATTCTGGTGTCAGTATTCAGAATTAACCCAGTTGACACTAGGGAACACATTTTAAAATATCTATCCTGTATAATGTCCTGTTATAGTCCCTTGCCTAATTTAGTTGACATTCTAATAACTCCCTTTGGAGATAGATATTCAGTATGGTAGTGGTAGTTTCAATTCTCCAAAGACCTTTCTCCACTGCACCCTGAAGAGGTAAAGGAGATTTCAAAATCTACGTTCCCCTATGTGAGAATAAATATTTATGAACAATGACAAGAATAGTCAGTTAATGTTTCATTGGGATGGGAGTATGGCTATTTTGTGAGAATTATATAAAACTTCTGGAGACTCGAATTTCCAGAAGCAGACTTGAAACAAGAAGGAGAAGACAATAGGAACAAATTGCAACTTTTCTACTGGCTGCATTGAAATGCAATGGAATAGAGGTGAGAGTTTCAGGAGGTATAGCCAGAGACTAAGTAGTGGCATTCTCAACTCCCCTTCCCCCAGTAGATCTCTGTATGCTATTGGTTGCTTAGTATTACTATAATGGTGGACAAAAGTCCCATTCTATTACTACAACTAAGTAAAATTATCACTAGGCTTCAGAGAGTTGATGTCCGGTGTTAAAACTAAGGAACATATAAATACTGACATGTTTTATTTTCCTTGTAAAGTACAGATAACAGGGAGGAAGGTGCAGATAGAGTAGGCTAAAGGCTCCAGAGAAAAATTTAACAGATTTTATAGTTTTGCAGATTAGCCCAGATCTCTGAATTTTCACTCAATATGTTTGTGTTTCTTCTATTGTCTACGGTTCTACTATTGATCAACATAAGACTTTGGCAGTTAGAGAGAAAGTTGTGAAACTGAGAAAAGTTTTATGGATAAACAAGCTGGGTGCATTAGTAATTTTAAATCAATGCTGTAATGCATTGCCACGATTTCTTCTATTAATTGCTCAGATTTATGCAGCTACCATTACAGAAGGTTTACTGTAAAGACATTAAGAAAAATCTAGTGGCAAAACTTTCCATTCAATAGAGCTGACTCTTATTTATTTATTTACTTGGTTTTTTTATTTTTATTTACTTCTTTTTAAAATTTAATTTTTCAATAAAAGTTGGAATATAATATATTAGTTTCATGTGTGCAACATGGGGTTAAACACTTATACAATTTATGAAGTGATCACCTGGTAAGTCTAGTATCCATCTGACACCATACATAATTATTACAATACTATTGACTATATTTATTATGCTGTAACTTCACATCCCTGTGACTATTTTTTTATAACTGGCAAGTTGTACTTCTTAATTCTTTTAATATTTTCACTATCCCCTTAAGCCCCCTTCCATCTAGAAATTATCAGTTTGTTGTCTGTATCTATGAGTTTGTTTCTGCTTTGTTAACTTATATTGTTTTTTAGACTCAACATATAAGTGAAATCATATAGTATATATCTTTGTATATTTGACTTACTTCACTTAACATAATAACCACTAGGTCCATCCATGTTATTATAAAAAACAATTTTCTTTGTTGTTTTTAATAACTAAATATACCTTTGTATATATTTCCCACTTGTTTGTCCGTTTATCAATGGACAGTTATTTAGGTTGCTTCCATATCTTGGCTATGTAAATAAATGCTGCAATGCACATAGGACGCATATATCTTTTAAGATTACTGTTTTGGATATCTTTAGATAAATACTCAGAAGTGGAATTTCTGGGTCATATGGTAGTTCCATTTTTAATTTTTGAGGTACCTCCATACTATTCTTCATGGTGGCTGCACCAATTTACAATTCCATTAATAAGACACAAGGGTTCTCCTGTCTCCATATCCCCATCAACACTTATTTGTTCATTGATAACAGTCTTTCTGACAAGAATGAGGTGATATCTCATTGTGGTTTTGATTTGCATTTCCCTAATGTTTAGTGATGTTGATAATCCTTTCTTATTTCTGTGGGCCATCTTTATATCTTCTTCGGAGATATGTGTCTAATAGAGCTACCTTTTAACAGCTAAATATTTTCAGGTTTGGTTTTGCTTGAAGCATTCCTGAATGATTTACTTATTATTGCCATTGTCACTTCATTTGGTCCTTATCTATCACCCCTATCAAATAGAGTCAAAACATTATTTATTCGATAGACAAAAACTCAGACTTTTGAAAGGTAAGTGACTTTTCTAGGATCATAAAGTTAACGAATTGCTGAGCTGAGGCATTAGGATCAGATAAAATGATCCCAACCAAGATTATTTCTAACATTGCTATGAAACCTAGCATTTGAAGGAAATTCAGAGGTAATTTACTCTAACCATCCCATTTTATTGATGTGGGAATTTCCTGGCTCAAGACCTATACATTTGTTCAGGGGTTTATATCAGCATCAGTGTAAATTAAATACTTGATGACATTATTATTACATCAGCATCAGTATAAATTAAATACTTGATGACATTATTCAACCTTATCCAGGTTTTTACGTATATATAAAACTTGTTAATTTATACTTAAATAATTTACAAGTTTTAATCAACATGCTAAGAGACATTATACTCAAATTTTTGGAAAATTTGTTAGATTATATTCATTTTATTAAAATGATACTGAAATTGACTTTTCATATGAAAATGTTAAACTATTAAAGTTTACTTAAAATGTGTGTGAAGGGTATGGTATGTGAGTTACAGATGCTACCAAAAAATAATAACCTAGAGTCTAAATATGGTAGTAAAGACCAAAAACAAACAAACAAAAAGAAAAAAAATCATCTCACTTTATGAGTTTCACTTATATGCAGAAAAAACACCATTCAAGAGAAAATGGTTAGTATTGAAGAATGAATTATACATTTTTATTTTATACACCAAATGTTTAGAATGGAAGATGGTGGGAAGCACACATATTGCTCATTCTTGCTTGAAAGCAAACAAGAGTAAAGTTTGTTTTGTTTCTGTTTTTAGATATGATGACAAGATAGGCATGGGATATAATTGAGTAGCAATGAATATGAGGACAAGTGGAAAGAGTGAAAAACTTTCCACTAGAGAGAGGAAAGAGAAAATGATAGACCTAGATTTAAAGAAAACAAAACAAATAGAGAAAGGAAATTAGGGGACTATAAGAGACAATAAATAAACAGGAAAGATATAACCAAATAAACAGAAAAACAAATTAGTAAAATATAGGCTATTGATGAGTGAATGAGAAGAGAAAGAGAAGAGAAGAGGAGAACTTAGAAAGGATGCATGAGGAAATGTTTCAAAGAAGTGGAGAAATGTACTCCTTAGGTCTCTTCCAAACACCTGGTTCCAGGAGCTGGTCTGACCACTGTTTGTACCCCAGGCATTAACAATGTTAACTGCAAATGTTTCTGTCTTCATCCTAAGATTGAGGAGAGTCCATCTCCCTCACCTTCTATTCCTCTACTCCATCATTTCTGCCAGAATCAGATTAATCTCTGAATTAGCTTAAATGGCAAGAAAATTAGAGATATAGTAGCAAGGATTTTTATTTCTGATTCAGCCTTTTCTGACAACACTTTTCCCACTAATTTGGTAAAAATTGTATATTTTATTCTGAAGAGGGTTGTAAGGTGTCAACTTTTTAAAAGAAACAGAGCTCTTGACTAACATTCCTTAGTGTATTTTTACAGGCAGACTAGAGGCCCAATGTACAAAGATTTATGCAAGAATAGGCCTTCTGCCCTAACCAGTTTGGCTCAGTGGATAGAGTGTTGGCCTACAGACTCAACAGTGCCAGGTTCAATTTTGGTCAAGGGCATGTACCTTGGTTGCAGGCACATACCTTCTGCACACTCAGCTGATCGATGTTTCTCTCTCATCAATGTTTCTAACTCTCCCTCTCCCTTCCTCTCTGTAAAAAAAAATCAATAAAAATATATTTTAAAAAGGAAAGAATAGGCCTTCCTTCCCCTGGCTGCCAGCACTGGCTTCCCTCCAGCACCCAGGACCCGACTGCTTCACTCTGGCCATGGCCACCACCCACTAGGACTGAGGCTGCTTCACTCCAGCCACCACTGTCACCCACCAGGGGTGGCCACTTGGAGCATGCCCCCCCCTGGTGTGTGTTCCTTGGGGCTAGAGACGACTCGCTGTCTCTTCCTGCCCCTTCCTTCCCCTCCTCCTGAGCCGGTCATGATGTCTTAAGGCATCCTAGCTAATTTGCACATTACCTCTGTATATATTCAGATAATGGAACAAATATTGAGACAAATGGCTGCCTCAATGGAGAAAAAAAGTGAACAGAGAAGCTAATTGGAGAGCCTACAAAATATTTTTTAATTAATATTTTGTGTAGAGTTCATTCCCCCCACCTCGTGTGTGTGTGTGTGTGTGTGTGTGTGTGTGTGTGTGTGTGTGCATGCATGTAGTGTTTGTATTCGCATCTGTTGTTATATTGTGGTATGACTGTCATAAGTTCCTCTGGTTGTTAGTAATAGTACATGGAAACATATGTAAACCACTCTATTCAGAACTAGAGATAGTTAATATAGATACTTTTAATGTTTTCTAAAAGAAGTAACTTGAACAGTGCATTGTACAGACTTACTTTTTTTCTTTTACTTTTTAACATTTATTTTCTCTTCTTTTTCACTTTCAGCCTTCTCTTTTTCTTTTTTTTCTTTTTTCTTTTTTAATCTTTATTGTTCAGTTTATTAATTACATTGTTTCCCCTTTTGTATCCTCCTATATCTCCCCTCCACCCTGTACCTATCCCACCCTCCACCCTCACCTCCCCCTCCCCACTGTCCTCTCCCATTGTTGCAAGATTTTTGTCCAGTCTCTTGCTGTACTTCCCACAACCCTTTTCTGCCCAAGAATTGTCAGTCCATTCCCTCTCTATGTCCATGTTTCTGTTATATTCACCAGTTTATCCTGTTCTTCAGCCTATCAATTCACTTGATTTTTAAGTTCATTTGTTGATAGATGTGTATTTGTTGTTCATAATTTATACTTTTACCTTTTTCTTCTTCCTCTTCTTAAAGAATATCTTTCAGCATTTCATATAATATTGGTTTGGTGGTGATGAACTCCTTTAGCTTTTTCTTATCTGCGAAGCACTTTATCTGATCTTTCAATTCTGAATGATAGCTTTGCTGGATAGAGTAATCTTGGTTGTAGATTCTTGCTATTCATTATTTTGAATATTTCTTGCCACTCCCATCTGGCCTGCATCGTTTCTGTTGAGAAATCCGCTGACAATCGTATGGGTGCTCCCCTGTAGGTAACCAACTGTTTCTCTCTTGCTGCTTTTAATATTCTCTCTTTGTCTTTTGCTCTTGGCATTTTAATTATGATATGTCTTGGTGTGGTCCTCTTTAGATTCCTATAGTTTGGGGGTCTGTGTACTTCTTGGGCTTTTAAGTCAGTTTCTTTCACCAGGTGGGGGAAGTTTTCAGTCACTATTTCTTCAAGTAGGTTTTCATTACCTTGCTCTCTCTCTTTTTCTGGCACCCCAATAATTCGTATGTTGGTCTGCTTGAGGTTGTCCCAGAGGCCCCTTACACTATCTTCAATTATCTGAATTCTTTTTGTTTCTTGCTTTTCTAGCTGAGAGGAGTTTGCTTCTTTGTATTTCAAATCTTTGACTTGGTTCTTGTGGCCCTCTGGACTGCTTTTAGGACTTTGTGTAATATTTTTTATTTCAGTCTGTGTATGCTTGATTTCTGGTTGGTCCTTTTTCATATCTGTGAGGGTCTGGTTCATATCCTCAGAGGTCTTGTTCATTTCCTTGTAGGTCTCATTCATTTCCTTGTAAGTCTCTTTCATTTCCTGGTTGGTCTTATTTATTTCCTAGTTGATCTGGTTTATTTCCTCATAGTTGTCATTAAGTTGATCGGCCTTTTCTAGGAGCCTCTTGAAAAGCCTTATAACCGTGGTTTTGAACTCTATGTTTAGTCGTCTTTTCTCCTCCATTTCTTTCACACCTGATTTCTTTCCATATCTCTGCATGGTGGCTGCTTTATGTGGTAGATGTCCTCTAAGGGTCAGTGGCACAGCCTCCCCAGTTATTTGAGATGGGTACTCTTACTGCAATCCTTTATGGGTTGTACAGTATTTTTCAATTTAAACCCAGCTTGTTGTTGTTAGCCCTAGGAGGGTTTGACCTCCAGGCCAATTGGCTGTGAAGGGAGACTGTGTTCAGGTTGGATGGGCGGAGTCTCTGAGCTGCGCAGGCAGCCTCAGTGTCAGCTATGTCCTATGCTGCGCTCGTGTGCGGGGGTCTCTGTTGGATGGGGATGGCTGCAGGCACCTCCAGGAGAAAGCCGCTAGACTCTTCCCCTTGCCAGACAACTCTGCCTCTCCCCAAATGAGTCTGCACACCCAAAGTCTCTCTCAGGGTTGTAAAATAGGTGGTTTCCAGGACCAGGAGACAAGTTTCCAGGGAGCAAGTCACGGGTTTGTCCGACACTTGCATGCAAACTTCTTTTCCCAGCTACCTGGTTTCTCCACAGACTAGGAGACCTCTGCCGCGCCCGGCTTCCAGGGTGCGTCCTCTGGACCTCGTACCTCGCCTAGCGCTGGGGAATCCGTGTAGTGGGACTTCTCAGCCCTCCCTGTTGGCGAAATCCAGCCGGGGTTGCTGCTTCAGCCCTACAGCCCGAGCATGCAACCAGGACGGCTCCTAACCTGTTTCCCTCTTCAAGGCTGCACTCCCGCCGCTCTTCTGAGTCTCAGTGTTCCACCTTTACTTTTATTTGTGGAGTTTTCACTCAGCCAGCTTTCTGGTGATTCTGGGTGATGTCTGTTTTGTTGTTATGTTGTAGTTTTTGAATCGTTGCGCGGGGCAGAACAATAAGTGTTTACCTATGCTGCCATCTTGGTTCTCCAGTCCTCTTTTTCTTTGTTTTCTAAATACTGATTCAGTAACATTTTCTGTCAAAGATTTCCCTCCTCTTTGCACCCCATATTCCACAGACTTACTTAATACAATTGCAATATTTAGAGAACATTGGTATGCATTATATTGTATTTTTTGTAGATTATCAATTTGCAAACTTTAAGAACATTTCATACCCATAACAAAAAATATTTTGAGTGACCAGATTATTATGATCTCTGAATGCATAATAATCTGGCCACTCAGTGTATATCCTATATAATAAAAGGCTAATATGCAAATTGTCCCCTCAACCAGGAGTTCAACCAGCAGGCAGGCCAGCCAACTTCCCATGTCCCCTCTTCCTGGCCAGGTTGGCTGGATCCCATCCATGCACAAATTCATGCACTGTGCCTCATATATATATATATATATATATATATATATATATATATATATATATATATTCTGACTGACCAGATTATTATGTGTTCAGAGATAATAATAATCTGGCCACTCAGTGTATATTATAAATATTTAAAAAGAGTAAAATTAAAATGCACTGATATGCATATATGTGGTTAACTATAAACATGTAATAAATATTTATAAAATACTATTTTATTTCTACCCATCAATGCATAATCATGTGGTCCTTCTGGAATTAGCTCCCAGCACTAAATAGATTGAGCCTTAAATGTGAATTTCCCCCCACAATAACTCGTGTTCTATTTTTAGACATGGTTCAACTTCCAATGCTAAGTTCTGTAAAGGAGTGATTTTTAGACTAGAATTATTATTTTTAGTTATTCAAATACACAAAAATCATCAATTAATAAAACTATGTAAATACTTTTTTATTTGTTTAAACTAAATAGTAAACATCTGCATTCTTCAAATACTTGTCAATATAATGAAAAAAATCTCATTCTAAACTTAAATAATGCAACCACAATCATATTACTTTTCTTTTCTTTGAAAGGAATGCATTAGACTATAGGTTTTTTATGGTTACTTCCACTTCTTTTATGCTATCATTTTATAATTTGAGATAATTTAATATTTTCACACTGGAAAATTTTGTCTTCTACTATATTGTTTGTTGAAAGACTCTCCCTTGGGTACCATGCTGAGACTCAGAGAAAGAAGATTTGGAGTAAAGAATAATTGAGATTCAGATAGTGACCATTAAGTTGCATGAACAAGTTATGAAATGGCTACATATTGGACTTACCCAGAGATACAGCTAAGTTACTACCTCTAAGTTAGGTGCAAACTAGAGTTATTGTTAAGATCCTGATGATCAGTTTGGAATTAGGGGTAATGCAATAATACCAGAGGAAGGGCAATGAAAGTATTACTAAGAGAACACAGCGAGCAAAGCTAAGAGTTAACTGCCAGAAACTTGGAATTCAGAGGAACTGAGCAGAGGAAATACTTAGTAAAAATTTTGAGTTAATGAATTAGGGTTGTAATTCCAAGAAACCAGCTAAGCCTCAAGCACAGTACAACCACAAGAGCAAAGACCTTGATAATTGTAGTTATGTTGTATATCAATCAGAAGCTTTTCATATAACTGAAAAAGGTAGGAATCACAAGGTTTAGAATGCCAGACTCTTAAAGTGGAGAGCCATTCTACGGAAGTCCCTGGGTGAATGACAATGAGTCTGACTTTAAGAACAGCATTTTTATTTGCTTTTTTTGCTTTAACTCTGGAAGAAGGAAAAGTTCGGAGTTTCCCAGGATATTGGAGAGGCTTGAAACATGTTGTTTTAATTTAAGCAACGCATATGTAAAATGTTTTATTGGAGAAAAGCTAGAGCCTATGGAAGAAATAATCATCATAATAAATTCTTCTTTTTGATGTACTGCAGGCAGAGGAGATGGTGGCTGAGAATAGCACAATGATAACTGAATTCATCCTCCTTGGTCTGACCCAGTCTCATAATATTCAGCTACTGGTCTTTATACTAATTTTAATTTTCTACCTCATCATCCTCCCTGGAAATTTCCTCATCATTCTCACCATCAGATCAGACCCTGGCCTCACAGCCCCCCTCTACTTCTTTCTGGGCAACTTGGCGTTCCTAGATGCATCCTACTCCTTCATTGTGGCTCCCAGGATGCTGGTGGACTTCCTCTCTGAGAAAAAGGTAATCTCCTACAGGGGCTGCATCACTCAGTTATTTTTCTTGCACTTCCTTGGAGGAGGGGAAGGGTTACTCCTTGTTGTGATGGCCTTTGACCGCTACATAGCCATCTGCCGTCCTTTACACTATTCGACTGTCATGAACCCCAGAGCCTGCTATGCCTTGCTGTTGGCTCTGTGGCTTGGAGGCTTTATCCACTCCATCATTCAGGTGGCCCTCATCCTCCGCTTGCCCTTCTGTGGCCCAAACCAGCTGGATAACTTCTTCTGTGATGTGCCGCAGGTCATCAAGCTGGCCTGCACAGACACCTTTGTGGTGGAACTCTTGATGGTCTTCAACAGTGGCCTGCTCACCCTCCTGTGCTTCCTGGGCCTTTTGTCTTCCTATGCAGTCATCATCTATCGTGTCCGTCGGTCGTCCTCTGAGGGGAAGAACAAAGCCCTGTCCACTTGTACTACTCATGTCATTATTATATTTATCATGTTTGGACCTGCCATCTTCATCTATACTCGCCCTTTTAGGGCATTACCAGTTGACAAAGTGGTCTCCCTCTTCCACACTGTGATCTTCCCTCTGTTGAATCCTGTGATTTACACTCTTCGCAATCAGGAAATAAAAACTTCCATGAGAAGGTTGCTTAATCAGCATTTAGCCTGATGAAAGGGAGGAAGGGAAGAAAATGAATATCAAAGCTGAAGAATTTCATCTGAAATTAATGTATACATTCCCAAAGCACTTCATTTATTGAGCATCAGAACTATTATAGGCACTGGGAGAAACATCAATGATGAGAGAGAATCATTGATTGGCTGCCTCCTGCATGCCTCACACTAGGGATTAAGCCTACAACCTGGGCATATGCCCTAACCAGCAATCAAACTGGGATCTCCTGGTTCATAAGTTTAAGCTCAACCATTGAGCCACACTGGCGGGGCAATTTTATGTCGGTTTTTTTAAACAAAATAAGGTAATGAGAAAAAAAAAAGAAAAGAAAATTGCAGAGTTTATTCCAAAGTGTATGTGTGTGGTTCAATATATATACGTATGCGTATATAGAAAGTGGCCCAAAAAATGTATACACATTTTAATAGCTGATAGCTCAATTGATGTTTCTTTTGTTTCATATTTAACCCATTAGAATTAATAATTATTCAAAGTGTGTATATGTATTATTTTTGTTGAGCTCAATAATTATTTATCTGCAATATAACAATACAAATGATAAGAATACTAGAGGCCCATGCATGAAATTTGTGCACGGGGGGAGTGGTCCCTCAGCCCAGCCTGCACCCTGTCCAATCTGGGATCCCTCTCACAATCTAGGACTGCTGGCTCCAAACTGCTCCTTGCCAGCCTGTTTGCCCCTAACTACCCTCCCCTGCAGGCCTTGTCTGCTTCAACTGCTCTCTTCTACAGGCCTGGTTCCCCTCCTCTCCCCAACTGCCCTTCCCTACAGACCCAGGCATCCCAACTTCCCTCTCCTGCCAACCTGGTCATCTGTAACTGCCCTTCCCTGCAGGCTTGATTGACCCCAAATGTCCTCCCTTGCAGGCCTTGTTCCTGGAAACTGCCCTCTCTTGCTGGCCATCTTGTGGTGGCCCTCTTGTGTCCAAATGGGGGCAGCCATCTTTGACCACATGGGGGAAGCCATCTTTTGTGTTGGAGTGATGGTCAATCTGCATATTATTCTTTTATTAGATCAGAGGCCTGGTGCATGGGTGGGCCAGGTCAGCTGGTTTGCCCTGAAGGGTGTGCCAGATCAGGGTAGGGGTTCCCTTAGGGCATGGAGTGGCCTGAGCAAGGAATCTGTGGTATTTTGCAGGCCAGCTATGCCCCCCAACAACCAAAGCAGAGGCCCTGGTTTCTGGAATTTATTTATTTTCTATAACTGAAACTTTGTTGCCTTGAGCTAAGCCAAGCATCCTGTTCACTCTGTGGCCACAGCCATTTTTGTTGGGATTTATTTATCTTCTATAATTGAAACTTTGTAGCCTTGAGTGGAGGCCTAGGTCTGCCAGGATGTGCAGAAAGCTTGGCTTTCTTCATCACGAGGGGTGGGGGGCGGGGGCAGAGACTCAAGTCTCCTGCTCTCTCCAGCTTCGTGGCTGCTGCCATTTTTGTTGGGATTTATTTATCTTTTATAGTTAAAACTTTGTAGCCTTGAGTGGAGGTCTGGGCCAGCCAGGGTAACGGGGAAGCTTGGATTCCTCCATTACCAGGGAAACCCAAGACTCCTGCTTGCTCCATGGCCGCAACCATCTTGGTTGGGTTTGCATACTCGCCTCTGATTGGGTGGTGGGCATGGTTTGTGGGTGTAGTGGAAGTATAATCAATTTGCATATTATTCTTTCATTAGATAGGATACTGTCAGAATAGAAACTGCAGAATTTTATTAAAGAAATATCTTCTTAATTAGTAAGAATATGTAGTTTTATATAAAGCTTAAATTCAATGAAAAGTCACATGTCTGTTACACAGATCTTATTTTTAATGTTTATTTATTTTATTAATGTTTTTATTGTTGACAACTCCCACCCCTTGCCCACCTCCAAACAACATCCCCTCACCTTCACCACATTATTGTCTGTGTTCATGGGCTATGTATATAAGTTCTTTGGCTAATCTCTTCACCTTCTTTCATCCAGTCCCTCCCAAACCCTCCCTTCTGACACGAGTTTATTTTGTTCATTAGATTCCAAATATAAGTGAGATAATATGGTATTTGCCTTTCTCTGTCTGGCTTGTTTCTCTTAGCAAAATAATTTCCAGGGCCATCCATGCTGTCAAAAATAGTAATAATTTCTTCTTTTTTTCAGGTCCATAAGATTTCACTGTGTGAATATACCACAGCCTTTATTAAAATTCTTCATTGTTTAAAGTATTACATAAGTCTCTTTTTTTCCCCATTGACCCCTCCCCAGCAGTTACCAACCCTCAGCATATGACCTTACCCCCATACTGTCTGTTTCTTTTGGTTATGCTCAAATACAGGTCCTTTGGTTGATCTCTTACCACCCCTCACCCCTGTCTTCCCTCTTAGGTTGGACGGTCTGTTAGATGCTTTTATGGCTCTATTTTTGTTCATCAGTTTATGTTGTTCATTATATTCTACAATTGTTTTTTTTTTATCCATTCACCTCCTGATGGGCACTTCAGATGTTGACAGATCTTAGCTCTCTATAATAATAAAAGCGTAATATGCTAATTAGATCAAACAGCCATATTACCTTCCAGACATCATTCCAGATGTCCTTCCATACAAAGCTGCAGTGATGGGGGCCAAGGAAGAGGCTGTTAGGTGCAATCAGGCAAGCAGGCAAGTTGTTAGGGGTGATCAGGCAGATAGGCAGAGGCAGTTAGGGGTGACCAGGCAGGAAGGCAGAGGCAGTTAGGGCCAATCAAGCAGGCAAGTGAGTGGTTGGAGCGATCAGACAGGCAGGTCGATGTGGGCAATCAGGCAGGCAAGTGAGTGGGTAGTGTTGATAAAGCAGGTAGGCGAGTGGTTAGGGCCAATCAGGCAGGCAGGCAGAGTGGTTAGGGGCAATCAGGAAGGCAGGCAGGCCAGCAGTTAGAAGTCAGTGGTTCTGGATTGCAAGAGGGATGTCCAGCAGTCAGACATTCCCCAAGGGGTCCTGGATTGTGAGAGAGTGTAGAACAGGCTGAGGGATCCCACCCCCACCCAATCCCCTGAGCAAGAATTTGTGCACTGGGCCTCTAGTTGTAAATAACACTGCTATGAACATAGGGGTGCAGGTATTCTTTTGAATTGGTGTTTCAAGTATCTTAAGCTATATTCCCTAAAGTTAGATTACTGGGTCAAAGGCTGCTCCATTTTTAATTTCTTGAGAAAACTTTATATTGTTTTCCACAGTGGTTGCATCAGTGCACTAGGGTTCCCTTTCTGCACATCCTCACCACCACTTATTATTGGCTACTTTATTGATAATAGTCATTCTGGCAAGTGTGAGGCTATATCTCATTGTGGTTTTAATTTGCATTTCTCTGATGATTAGTGATGTTGATCATTTTTGTATGTTTATTGGCCATCTGTGTGTCCTCTTTGGAAAAGTGTCTATTCAGGTCCTTTGCCCATATTTTAATTGGGTTGTTTGTCTTTCTGGTGTTGAGTTGTATACATTCTTTTGAAAATTAACCCCTTACCAGATGTATCATTGCCAAATATTTTCTCCCATACAGTGGGTTCCCTTTTCATTTTGTAGATAATTTCCTTTGCTATGAGAAGCGTTTTAGTTTGATGTAGTCCCATCTGTTTATTTTCTCCTTTGTTTCCTTTGCCCTGGCAAATATATCAGCAAAGATATTGCTACAAGAGATGTCTGAGATTTTACTGCCTATGTTTTCTCATTAACTGTAACGATTCCTAGTAAAAGCAATGTTTATGACAAAAATCCACATCAATCCATTGGTTAAGTGGTGAATTTCACACAGACCAGTTAATCAGTAGATAATTATTCCAAGACAGACAAACATCCATACTCACACTCTCTCTGACTAGCTCAGACTGGAGCTGAGGAGATAATGCCCAACTCTCAAATGGGCATGGAGGCACTCCCAGCATTCACACCCCAGACCAGAATTCTTGACTGGAGTCTTGGTGAGAACCTACCGGAGGAGTTAAGGCTGCGTCCACCTCCTCTTCTGGGTAGCAAATTGGTTAGTCCCACACACAAACAGAAGAGTGAACCCATAATTCCTTAATCAAATCTGAATTCACACACTTCTGGAGTCCTGATTCCTGATTTACCTGATGAAGTCCTATGACTTCCACTCACTTGGAGTAAGCCTGATTGACTGGGGCTCCTACCTTCCAGATTCTCTCGACAGGTCCAGAGGTGTCCATTCTCTTTCTCCAGATGCCAGCTGGGTCCTGGGCTGGGGTCCAGGAGCACCTGAAACCCCTCTCTTCGCCCCCTCTCCCCCCCTGCCCCATTCAATTCTGCTAAAATCAGCAGTGCATGTCTCCCAGAGGCCTATCCTAAGCCCAGGTCCCCAAACCCTGTCCACTCACTGGAGGCTAAACAAAGCCAAAATGTGGTTAGCTTCCCTGTCAGAGGGAACCATATGTTACAGAAGACCAAAGAAATACTAAGCACACTTCCTAGAGAAAGGAAAGGACCCCATTTATTAACACTAGTGGACTCTGGGAATAATTTCCAAAGCAGAGTGAAGAAACATGCAGAGAGCTATCTATCTATCTATCTATCTATCTATCTATCTATCTATCTATCTATCTATCTATCCTGCTGGGATCTTTGTCTAGTAATTATGTCCCCTGCCCCCTTCATGGCCCTGCAGGAAGGCCCCCAGGTGTCAGGCCCCATCCCATGGTCCTTCCTGGCAGCAACATAACAACCCTCCCCTCCCAGGGCAGTGCATTGTTCACAGTTCCATGGCCTCTGCATTTAGATAACAAGTTCTGCAAGACCTGTTTCCTCTTCAATGCAGGAGGCTCCCAATCAATGCTTCTCTCTCATCATTAATGCTTCTACCTTTTTCCCTCTCTTCCTCTCTGAAATCAATTTTAAAAAAAGACAGAAAGCACATTCTAATCTGGCTGTGAGTTATAGGGTGCCTGAGAGCTCACCTGGAAATGTGGTCCATCCCCCTCCTCAGGGAGCTGCCTATTATCATGGAAAGATTAACAACTTTGTGTGGAAAGGAAACAATGGAGTCCCCCAAAGACCTGGCCTTTGGCAAACTCCCAGCCACATTGCCTATAATCTATAACCATTATATCCATTCTTATTCCCTTTGCTCATTTCTCCATGTAATCTTTGTCCTTATACCCCATATAAGCAGTTGGTTTATGGGGCGAGGGGTAGAGAGCAGATTTTTGTGGATGACCTGCTGCTCTTTCATACTGTCCGCATTATTGGAATAACCACTGGGACATCACAAACCACTCGTCTATAAACACTCATCTATTATTCAACCCTGGCTCTGCTTAATTGGCTCAAACAGTGAAAAGTAGGCCTGACCCATTGGTTGTCTGGTTTTAATAGCAGGATACCTAAATAAAAAATAATTATTAGTAATTTAGTGAGTATAAAACTGTTCATTGTACCATTAGTGTGTATCATATTTTAAATTATTTAACATATCTTAACTTTCTCTTTCTAATTTCTGATTATGTTAGTGTTATACATAGTATCTGCTTTTAGTAATGAATCTATAACATATGTAGAACAATTATTATATTGAGGATGTTATGCTCAGAAAATTTTGGATATTATCCATCTTAAAAAGACCCACAAAGTTGTCAGAAGGAAGGGAGATGATAGTTTGGGAGTCAATTGAGGGAAAAGAGGGGTCCACTAAATAAATATGGTCTATACTTATAGTGGAATGAATCATCCAATACCCTCACTCCTATTTTAATCATGTGATGCTCAGAGACAACAGCGGCATATTACCGGGCCCGAAATTAAGTACAAACCTCTGTCCTGGTCATGCTAGGGCAGCAGCTTCAGTGTTTTAACAACTCCCACTGAAATTTGGATTCCCAGAGCTCTAAAAAATATGCTTCCAAAGTGGTTTACATCTTTATAAAAGAGGCAGAACATAGTTTCAGAGTCGTGTACAGTGTACCGCAGAGTGTGGAAGGTAGATTTTCAATATTAAAAAATCCTGTAAACATGTTGTGCCTCATACTATGCCTTTAAACAGGTAAGTGAAAATATTCTAGAGAGTTAGTTCATTAGAAGTTAAATGTACTGAAGATGCTGTTTCAATTAATTTTGGGTTCGCTGAAAGGAAAGGATATGACTTTGAGATATGAAATCCTCTCACTTATTAAATAAGGTGTAGAGAATAAATATCACTAATTTCATTCCTAGATCTAAAATATTATCCAAAGTGCATCACAAATTGAGTAAAAGTAATTTCACAGTGTAGGTGGTAAGTTATTAGGAATGATGACTAAATTTAAGAAAAGTAAATCCTGAGCATCCAGATAACCCATGCCATCATAAAAAATAATGGAAAATCTAGAAACTCATAATTATTTTACAGAATAGGAATATTTTTCTTTTTAGCAAGTTTCAGGTGTTGACAGAACATAGGAGTAAGCATATTAGAGGAGGAGCTGATGAGGGAGAATTAGTGATTAGAACTAGATAATTGAAAAAAATTTCTGTATAAAACTTGCCATTAGACCAGAAATATAAATGTAATCTTAAATGAATAAAGAGGGAGAAGCCCTTACAAGTTGTTCAATTTTAGGGGAATGTAGGGAAATGTTAATTAATTCAGAAAATTTATTATGAGCATTTTAAATAGTTGGGAAATTATTAACAACACTGCTAAACAAAACCAGAGAATGCAAGTTTCCTGATACATAAGGCAGTGAAAACATAAATTCAAATAGGGGACACTAGGAAACTTTAAAACTAGATTGGATGTCATTGGTTGTCTTCTACTGCAAGATATTTGAGTACAAGCTGCCTGATAGTTCTAGAAAGCTGCATTTAAAATGCTAAAGTAATATATTAAAAATAATTTTAGGTTAAGAATAAGAGCAAAAATAAAATAATAACTTAAGTTTTATTAAATATAACTCACAAGGTATAAAATTAACCTATTTTAGGTATACATTTTAATGAGTACTACATTTGCATAGTTATACAACCATCACTACAATCTTATTTAAAATAACTTTTATCATCACAAAAGGAAAAATTGTGCCCATTTGCACTCAATCCCCAACTCAAACTGTTCACTGTACCACTATATCTCGTCTCTATGAATTTGTGTTACCAAGGCATTTCATATAAATGAAATTATAGCACATGTGGTCTATCAGGCTTCTTTTGCTTAGCATTATGTTTTTGAAATCTCTCTGTAACTTAGCATAACTATTTATAATTTTTAAAAACCATCAAATCAATAAAGTTGAAGTTGAAGTATTTATTTTTAAATTGCCTTTAATGAAAGAGGAAGGAAATAATTACTTGATTAAGTTATTTGTATATTAATATATTTTATATTACATTAATGCATGAGCAAAACCAAAAATGTTCATATCCAAGTACTTAATAAAACAAGTATTGGCTCATTTATTTCCTAAAAGAGATTTATGTAGAAAATTCTCAAAATTATAAACTTGGATTTACTTTCTTGAATGAATCAGATTCAGCACATACCCTCTCAGCGCTCATTCTGAACCCTGATCAAGAGCTTATCCATGTATTATCTTGTCTAACACCACATTCCTTTGGCGTAGTCCTGACTCTAAGACTTGTGAGAATTTACTTAATTTGATAGATCTTGATTTTTTACTTATTAAATAAGATGTAGAGAATAAATATTACTAATTTTATTTCTAGCTCTAAAATATTATCCAAAGTGCATCACAAATTGATTACAATATAATGTGCAATTAATTATTCAAGAGAAAGAAATATTTCTTCCCTAATAGAATTTTTGTCTAAACTGTATGATCATTTCTTTCCTCCTATTTATATTGCCTTTGTATACTCATAATATAAGAGTAGGCATATAAAGTATAGAACTAAAGAATATATTTAGAAAGCTTACTTGAGAATAGTAGAAGAGCAATAAGAGAAACAAATGCTGGGAAAGCTGTCACATAAATGAATGCCAGCTTTCCCTCCTAAGTAAAAGGGCATAATAAAATATTTCTTAATTTATGCTTAATTGTCTTACTTGTTATTGTGGTTAATCCTCACCTGAGAATATTTGTTTACATTGATTTTTGAGAAAATGGAAGGGAGGGAGCAAGGGAGAGAGGAGGAGTAGGAAGAGGAAGAGAGACTTTGAGTGAGAGACAAATCAATCGGTTTTCTCCCTTACATGCCCTGACTGGGGCCTGGTTTGCACCTACAACCCAGGTAGGTGCCTTTGACCAGGAATTGAACCCACAACTCTTCGTGTTTGGGCCCATGCTCCAGCCACTAAGCCAAGTTTTTCTGTTGTATCATGGGGCATAAAATTTCATGTAGCAAAGGTATTCATTCCCAAATTACAATTGGCATATTCATTCCATCTAATAATTATTAAGACTTGTCATTCTCTAAGTATTGCAATTGCTATTACAAAAGTCTCAACAGCAAAATTTCTGTCATTTACATGATGATAACGTAGCACAACCCTTCACAGAAGGCTTGGTGTGGTGGCAGCCCTCCAACCCACAGTCCCTCATCAGCATCCACTCCCTGTACTCCTGAAGGTTGTCCTCTGGGAACTACATCACTTTCATCTTTATTTTCCCTAGTTTATAGGCAGCATCTCTTTCTTAAAGTATCTAAGTAAGAAAAGTAATTCAAGGAATTAAGTTAGGATAGTGGTGATAGAATATTTTTGACAAGAGCATAAGTAGAAATGAAAACGAGAATTAGAGGTCATTAGAGGAAAGGGAACAGACACTTCCTATGCATCTCATACCTTAATTCAGTCCCTTTTCTAAATGCACCATTCTTTCTTTTCACTGCTTTTACTTATTTCTTCCTCTACATTCTCTAAGCCTATCTTTTTTGTTTATTAACCATGAGAATTGTTTTTACTTTTAAAATGTTTTGCAGATAATAACCTAGAGCCATATGTGAAGTGTCACTTGGAATTGATCTCCATTATTTTAAAATCTGTACGTTACATATAACGTGTAATAAATTTAATAATTTTTATATGATTTATTGCAATTTTTTGATAATTATGTCTCTCTAGATTATAAACTTTCTAGACCACAGGGTATTGATTTATTTTATATAAGAAAAAATAGCACAGTTATTACAACATAGAGGGATTCCAAAGGCAGTGGTCAGCAAACTGTGGCTCATGATCCACATGCGGCTCTTTGATCCCTTGAGTGTGGCTCTTCCACAAAATACCACAGCCTGGGCAAGTCTATTTTGAAGAAGTGGCATTAGAAGAATTTTAAGTTTAAAAAATGTGGCTCTCAAAAGCAATTTTAATCATTTTACTGTGGATATTTGTCTCTGTTGACTAATGATTTTGCAGACCACTGTCCTAAGGAATTCACCTGGAACATATGAATTCAATAAATATGTAGTAATACAACAACTTAACCATAAATACATATTTCTTTAATTTTGGAGGCAATGTGGTATATTAGTATGAACCCAGATTCTTATATCAGACCAACTGGGTTTGGTACCAGCTTTGATCCTTAGCTATGTACCCATGAGTAAGTCATTCAATACTTCTATGCCATAGTTTCTTACTATGCAAAAATTAGGATAATAATAATACTTAGGATTGTTATGAGAATCAAATGTGTTACTGTATGTGAAACACAACAGATCTTAGCACACAATAATCACCTAATGTTACTGGTCAATTTTGATCACTCTAGATTCCATGAACAATGTCTAAAAAGTTGAGTAAAGGCAATTAAATATGATATATTATAACTTGGAAAAATCTATATGCTAGGATTGAATTATTTAATTATTCCTGAAACACCACATATGTACCCTTACACATAATACACACACTCCTTATCGTAAACAAGTGCAAAAATATCTGAGGCTGAGCCCATGTTTCTCAGTACACTATACAACAGAAATTAAAAAGCAAAATTATTTTTAATGAATTCAAAGACTCATTTACATGTATAAATTAGTTTTTAATTTTGTGTGTATACATTTGTTTATTTTAGAATGATAGAATAACCTTTGTGAATTACCTCAGAGATACAGGACAGTACAATTTCCTCATCTCCAAGTCCTAATTCCATATATTGAGGTAACATAATCTCAAAGGGTGACACATAAAGAAGATTATAAAAAAGGCAAAATAAAGATTAATCTAGTTACTTATCTAATTTTTTCACATGAACACATTAGTGACAAAGTCATGATCAATTGATGAGTATTTGACAGAATACAGTAGAAAACAAAATTTCACTTCTTCAAATTCTTTTTAATTACTGAGTAACTATAAGAATATTGTTACTAAGTGATGTGACTCATAACTAATCTCCAATTATAAATAGTGATATGCTGATATATTTCAGATGTTCTCATATCGCCAACTATTATTCCTTAAATAGAAATAGAAAAACATTGTGGCTTAATTTTTAAAATTCTTTTTGTAGAAAAGAACTTCTGGGACTTTTCTGATTTGAGTAAATGGATCTCAAAAATGAATCTGCAGTGATTGAGTTTATTTTACTCGGGTTTTCTGGACGATGGGAACTTCAGATTTTCTTCTTTGTGACATTCTCCTTGGTCTACAGTGCTACTGCATTGGGAAATATTCTCATTATAGTCACAGTGACATTGAGCACCACCCTTCATTCTCCCATGTACTTCCTCCTTGGGAACCTCTCTTTTTTGGACATGTGTCTCTCCACTGTCACCACACCCAAGATGATCACAGATCTGTTAGCTGAACACAAGACCATCTCCCTATGGGGCTGCATGACCCAGATGTTCTTTATGCACTTCTTTGGGGGTGCTGAGATGACTCTGTTAATAGCCATGGCCTTTGACAGATACGTAGCCATATGTAAACCTCTGCATTATAGGACAATCATGAGCCGTCGCTTGCTGAATGGGTTTGTGATACTTTCATGGATAATTGGGTTTATACACACCATGAGCCAGATGGTGCTAGTAGTGAATTTGCCTTTCTGTGGCCCCAATGTGCTAGACAATGTATTTTGTGACCTTCCTCTTGTGATTAAGCTTGCTTGTATCAAAACATATACCCTGGAACTATTTGTCATTGCTGACAGCGGGCTGCTCTCACTTATCTGTTTCATCCTCCTGCTGGTCTCCTACGCTGTCATCCTGGTCACTGTGTGGCAAAAATCATCTGGAGGGGTCTCCAAGGCTCTGTCCACATTGTCTGCACATGTCATTGTAGTCACTCTGTTCTTTGGACCTTGTATCTTTATCTATGCCTGGCCATTCAGTAGTTTTGCAGGTAATAAAATCATTTCTGTATTTTACACTGTTATCATACCCTTCCTGAATCCAATTATTTATACCCTAAGAAATCAGAAAATGCAAGTGGCCATGAGAAAATTACGATTCCTACTTGTTAGCTCTATGCAGAATTTCTAAATTTAAGCACAATAAAATTAACACTTCTTTCGAATACTATGCTAACAGAACTTGAATAGATTATACATAATATGTGGTTTCATTCTTATGTTAAAATCATAACCAATACATAAAAAATTAATAATAAAATATTTGAATGATCACAATGCAGTTATAGCACATAATGATAATATGACATAGAATCATTGAGTACTTTTACATATGCATTCAATATATGTTTATAGTACTAATAAAGAAATAAATATGACTAATTAGAACTTTAGTCCTCTTATTTGACAAGGTAATATTTCAAAACTTTGAGCAAAATATATTGTCACAATTTCATTTTAAACCAAGATGAAGAGAAAGAAGAATGCCAGAGGTTCCATTAATCTAAAAATATTCTAATTATATTAAATGAGAACTTAATTTGCATCTCATGTTCTAATGTGGAATGGTGATAGATAAGATTTCTTCTTTTGTAAAATATATATTTATTGTTAAAAGCATTACAGATTTCCCTTTTTCCTCCCCAATGACCCTCTTTCTCTCTATACCTGCCCCTTTCTAGGCCTTCACCCCACTACCTCCTGTGTCCATGGGTTATTAATATATGGATATAAGTTATTAGGTTGATCCCTTCCTACCCCCACCACCTTCCTCTGGGGATCCTCAGTGTAGTATCTGCTTCCATGTGTATAGATCTATTTTGTTTGTCAGTTTATTATGTTCATTAGATTCCACATATAAGTGAGATCATGTGATACTTGTCTTTCTCTGACTGGCTTGTTTCACTCAGCATAATACTCTCCCAGTTCTTCTATGCTGTCTTAAAGAGCAACAGATTCCTCTTATTTAGAGCTGTATAGTATTCCATGGTGTAAATATACCACAGCATTTTTATCCACTCATCTACTGATGGACACCTGGACTATTTCCAGATGGTAGCCATTATAAATTGCACTGATAGGAACATAAGGGTGCGTACATTCTTTCTGACTAGTGTTTTGGATTTCTTAGGATATATTCCTAGAAGTGGGATTACTAGGTCAAATGGCAGTTCCATTTTAAATTTCTTTAGGAAACTCAAGATTGTTTTGCATAGTGGCTTGCACCAGTCTGCATTCCCACCAGTGGTGTACTGGGGTTCCCTTTTCCACATCCTTGCTAGCACTTATCATTTGTTGATTTATTGATTGTAGTCATTCTAGCAGGTGTCATGTGGTATCTCAATGTTGCTTTAATTTGCATCTCTGTGATAATTAGTGACTTTGGGAATTTTTTCATCTCTTGGCCATTTGTATATTCTCTTTGGAGAAGTGTCTATTTAGGTCTCCTGCCTATTTATTATTGGGTTATCTGCCTTCCTATTGTTGAGTTGTATGGGTACCTTATATTTTGACTTTTAACCCCTTATCAGATGTATCATTGAAAAATATGTTCTCCAATACAGCGGTTTTCCTTTCCATTTTGATGCTGACTTATTTTGCTGTGCAGAAGCTTTTATTTATATACTTCCATTTGTTTCTTTTTTTCTTTGTTTCTTTTGCCCTCAGCATTGTGCCAGTGAACATTTTGCTAAATGAAATGTCTGATATTTTGCTGTCTCTATTTTCTTCAAGGATTATTATAGTATCACAGCTTACATCTATTTTTTAAATTTAATAAATCTTTATTGTTCAGATTATTACAATTGTTCCTCTTTGTCCCCACCATAGTTCCCTACCCTACCCTCTGCCCTTACCTCCCCACCACTGTCCTCATCCATAGGAGTACGATTTTTGTCCAGTCTCTTCCTGCACTGCCAAACCCCATTTCCTCCAAGAATTGTCAGTCTACTTCCATTCTATGCCCCTGATTCTATTATATTCACAAGTTTATTGTGTCCATCAGATTTTCATTCACTTGATTTTTAAATTCACTTATTTATAGATATGTATTTGTTGTTCATAATTTTTACCTTTACCTTTTACTTCCTCTTCTTACTCTTCTTAAAGAATACCCTTCAGCATTTCATATAATACTGGTTTGGTGTTGATGAACACCTTTAGCTTTTTCTTATCCATGAAGATATTTATCTGACCTTCAGTTCTGAATGATAGTTTTTCTGGGTAGAGTAATCTTGGTTGTAGGGTCTTGCTATTCATCACTTTCAATATATCTTGCCATTTCCTTCTGGCCTACATAGTTTCTGTTGAGAAATCAGCTGACAATTGTATGGGTACTCCCTTGTAGGTAACTAGCTGTTTTTCTCTTGCTGCTTTTAATATTCTCTCTTTGTCTTTTGCTCTTGGCATTTTAAGTATGATGTATCTTGGTGTGGTCCTCTTTGGATTCCTTTTATTTGGGGTTCTGTTTGTTCTCTGGACTTGAAAGTCTATTTCTTTTACCAGGTGGGAGAAGTTTTCATTCATTATTTCTTTAAATAGGTTTTCAGTATCTTGTTCCCTCTCTTCTTCTGGCACCCCCCATAATTCAGATGTTGGTACACTTAAAGTTGTCCCAAAGGCTCCTTACACTATCTTAATATTTTTGGAATATTTTTTCTTTTTGCTTTTTCAGTTGACTGTTTTTTGCCTCTTCATATTTCAAATCTTTGACTTGATCCTTATGGCCCTCTACTCTGCTGTTAGGTCTCTGTATAAAATTTTTTTTATCTCAGTCAGTGTATGTTTAATTTCTATTTGGTCTTTTTTCATATCATTGTGGGTCTTGCTAAATTTATTGGCGTTTTCTAAGAAATTCTTGAAAAACCTTATAACTGTGGTTTTGAACTCTATATCCAATCATTTGTTTTCTTTCATTTCTTTTTTTCTGATCTGTTTCTTTGTCTCTGCATTTTTTCTGCTTCCCCGAATGGTAGAGTAGCTTTGTGTGCTAAATGTCCTATATGGCCCAGTGGCTCAGCCTCCCCAGTTACCTGAGGTGGACACTTTGATGCACCCCTTTGTGGAGTGTGTGCACAGTCTTGTTATAGTTGAGTCTTGATTGCTGTTGGTATCACTGGGATTAATTGACCTCCAGTCCAATTGGCTGTGAGAATCAGGTGTGTCTATGATGGAAGAATTTCTGTGCTGGAGACACCCTTATGGGGCAAGAATTTCTTCAGTGGGGCTTTGGTGTACACTGCGTTTGTCCCAGGAGTTTGTCCCTTATGGATCTGAGGAGTTGTAATCTGGATGGTCCCACTCTGACCACTGCATATACTGGCTCTCGGATCACCAAGAAAGTGCTAATTTAGCCTCTACCTGAGGCCACCCAGCAGGAGCTAAGGAGAGATCTGCAGATTCCTCTTCTTTGTTTGGGGTTTGGAGGTGCCCAGATGAGGCCCAGCTGTGAAGCAGTGCATGCTGCTATGGGGCCTTGGGCCTTCTTTTCGATGTTCTGTGGATTTCTGACCCAACAGCAGTTTATTAGGTAAATTTAGATTGCAAAGGGCTAGGCCATTCTTATGGAAAAGCCAATGCATACAGCTTGGGTGGGGCAGGGTCTCAGGGAATCTACAGGGTGGAGCCAACAGCTATGGCTGATTCTCAGTGTCCCTTGTTAATCACTGCACGCATTTCTGAGATAAAGCCACCCTCAAGTACCACTCGATGCCAGACAGTCATATTTCTCTCCATATGAATCTGGGCACCAGAATTTCAACAGGAACTGGAGTTCAGAGCAGTTGGGAGTTTGTGTCTCCCTCCAGATTGAAAAAAACAACAACAGTGTAGTCAATTGCCAGTCCTTTCTGTTCACATGCCTCTGTACTTCTGCACTTTACTTCTGCACCTCCTCTGAGTCTCACTGTGCTTTCCTCATTTCTTCTAGTTGTAGAATTTCCACTCAGCCAGCCTTCTTGTGGTTCTGGATGATGTCCGTTTTGTCTTTTAGTTGTAGTTTTGAAGTGGTTGAGCCAGACAGCAATTTCAGGTGTTTACCTATGCTGCCATCTTGGTTTCTCCTACTTATTGCTTTTGATTGGTTATAGGCAATAGTTCTGAATATTTATGCATATGCAGGAGTCAGTGTTGATTTAGTGTTGGGTCACTAGACTCCTAGGTGTTGATTCAAAGCTCCAACATCCATTTAGGAATGTCAGCAGTCTTTTTTCAGCTGGCCCTCAACAATTAACAGGCTAATTTCTCACTCTCTCATTCTTTAGTTACTGGTTATTTAATTAAGAACATAGACTTTTTTCTTGTCAATATTATTTAAAGGTATATTCAAATGGTGGGAAAAATGTACATAAAATTTACTTATAACTCTGGGTGGAGGACAAATACAGATCTTGTAACATAGAAACCAACACCTGAAGCCTATATATTCATGTTGACCAAAGTCCCACCAATCATTTTAATAAATAAAAAATAATAATCAAAAATATTATTTTAATTAATTAAAGTATTAATTAAATATTTTTAAATCAACTCCCCTTCTCGTGTCTGTGTGTGTGTGTATGTATGTGTGCATGTGCGCATGTGCACATAGAGTATTTGTATTCATAGCTGTTGATATGTTGAGGTATGACTTTCATAAGTTGATATGTTTAGGTATGACTTTCCAAGCATATCAACATTTACAAAAAAAACCTTAAAAACAGGAGGAGAGCCTAAGGGAACTTTGAGACAAGAAGAAACAAAACAATATCTGCATAATAAGGTGCCAGATGGAGAGGAAACTCAGCAAAGAATAGAAAATCCATTTGAAGAAATAATTACAGAAAACTTCCTGATATAGGGAAGAAAAAACACAAATCCATGAAAATCAGAGTCTCCAAAAAATGAACCCCAAAAGAACCACATCAAGGCACATTATAATTAAATTGTCAAACACCAACAACAAAGTAAGAATCTTAAAAGCAGCCAGAGAGAGATAGAAAGTTATGTACAAATGATTTCCTCCATCAGACTAGTGACTGATTTCTCAACAGGTACACCTCAGGCTAGAAGGGAATGGAATGAAATATACAAAGTCATCCAAAGGAAGGGTCTGAATCCAAGAATACTGTATCCAGCAAGGTTATCAATTGAAATTGAGGGGGAAATCAGGAGCTTCACAGACAAAAAAAGACTAAGGGAGTTTATTGTCACCAAACCAGCAATGGAAGAAATGTTAAAGGGTCTGTTATAAAAAGAAGAAATAGGGAGGAACTAAGATGGCGGCAGGGGCAAAACACCTATCTTGCCGTCATAATCAGCAATTTTAATACTACAACTTAATGAAAGAACAAACACCTTCCAGAATCACCAGAAAGCTCGCCGAGTGAAAATTCCACAAATAAAAGTGAAGATAAGACACTGTGACCCGGAGGAGCGGCAGCGGACAGCGTTGAAAGATTCGCCCGGAGAGAGGTTTGGAGCGCGCGCCAGCGGAGAGGGCGGGCGGCTGGAAACCGGCCAGTTTTCTCGAACAGGGAGACAAAGGCGTCCTACTGGGCTGATTCTCCAGCTCTGGGTGAAGTCCAGAGAACCCACTATCATACGGGGTGAAAACTGGACAGTGGGAGGGCACGCCGAAGCTCGGGGGCTGCCGGGTCTCCCAGCTTGTAGAAAGGCAGCTCGCGCGAACAGCTCGGCTGCGTGACGGCGCAGAGAGCACACCGCGACTTGCCTCTCATTCGGAAAACCATCAGACTGCTTTGTTTTACACCCTGGGGGAGACATTGCGCATGCAGACTTATTTTGGGAAAGTCTGAATTCCCCGGCAACCGGCAGCCTGTGGAGCTCCGAAGTGGCTCTCTCTCAGAGGTGCTGGCGGCCATTGCCCCCGGCACAGAGTCCCTGGGGCCGCATAGGGCGGAGCTGACGCTGTCTGCTTGGCCCGGAGACTCCGCCCACCCAACCTGAGCACAGCTGAGCTTCACAGACAATTGGCCTGGAGGTCAACCCTCCAAGTGCTAGCAACGATTAACTGAGCTTAACTTCAGCAAGACTGTGTAGCCCATATCCACCTCAGGTAACTGGGGAGGCTGAGCCACTGTCCCTTGTAGCACGTCTACTACACAAAGCTAATTGACCAACTCAGGGAAGCAGCCACCATGCAGCAACATGGAAAGAAATCAGATGTGAAAGAAATGGAGGAAAAAAAACGACTGGACATGGAATTCAGAACCATGGTTATAGGGTTTTTTAAGAGGTTCCAACAAAAGATCGAGGCCTATAAGGAAATAAGCAAGACCACAAAGGAAATGAGTGAGTCCTACAAGAAAATGAACAACACCCTCCAGGATATAAATGAGAGCTTCAAAGAAATTATGAAGACCAACGTGGAAATGAATGAAACCCTCAAGGATATAAAGCAGACTCTCAAGGATATGAAAAAGGACCAACCAGAAATTAAGCATACACTGACTGAAACAAAAAATATTATACAAAGACCTGAAAGTGCCCTGGAGCACCCCAAGAACCAAGTTAAAGATTTGAAATACAAAGAGGTAAAATCCACTCAGCTGAAAAAGCAAGAAATCAAAAGAATCCAAAAAATTGAAGATAGTGTAAGGGGCCTCTGGGACAACCTCAAGCATACCAACATCCGAATTATAGGGGTGCCAGAAAAAGCGAGAGGCCAAGACAATGAAAACCTATTTGAAGAAATAGTGACTGAAAACTTCCCACACCTGGTGAAAGAAATTGACTTAGGATTCCAAGAAGTGAACCGAACCCCAATATATAGGAACCCTAAGAGGACCACGCCGAGGCACATCATAATTAAAATGCCAAGAGCAAAAGACAAAGAGAGAATATTAAAAGCAGCAAGAGAGAAACAGTTGGTTACCTATAAGGGAGCACCCATACGACTGTCAGCGGATTTCTCAACAGAAACGATGCAGGCCAGATGGGAGTGGCAAGAAATATTCAAAGTGATGAACAGCAAGAATCTACAACCAAGATTACTCTATCCAGCAAAGCTATCATTCAGAATTGAAGGTCAGATGAAGTGCTTCGCAGATAAGAAAAAGCTAAAGGAGTTCATCACCACCAAACCAACATTATATGAAATGCTGAAAGATATTATTTAAGAAGAGGAAGAAGAAAAAGGTAAAAGTGCAAACTAGCAACAACAAATACACATCTATCAACAAATGAACATAAAAATCAAGTGAATTGATAGGCTGTTGAACAGGATAGACTGGTGAATATAACAGAGACATGGACATAGAGAGGGAATGGACTGACAATTCTTGGGGAGAAAAGGGTTGTGGGAAGTGCAGCAAGAGACTGGACAAAAATCTAGCAACAATGGGAGAGGATTGTGGGGAGGGGGAGGTGAGGGTGGAGGGTGGGATAGGTACAGGGTGGAGGGAAGCTATAGGGGGATAAAAAGGGGAAACAATGTAATTAATAAACTGAACAATAAAGATTAAAAAAAATTAAAAAAAGAAAAAGAAAAAAAAAAAGAAGAAATAGGAAGCGAAGAAGGAACACAGGAGTAAAAAATAAAAGTGGCAACAAACAAGTACCTATCTATAATAACTTTAAATGTAAATGGATTAAATATCCCAATCAAAAGACATAGTGTAGCTGAGTGGATAAAAAAACATGACCCATATCTGTCTACAGGAAACCCATCTCAAAAAAAAAAGGACTCACACAGACTGATAGTAAAGGGATGGAGAAAGGTTTTTCAGGCGAATGGAAATGATAAAAAAAGCTAGGGTAGTAATACTTATATCTGACAAGTTAGATCTCAAAATGAAGGACATAACAAGAGAAATGGAAGGCCATTTCATAATACTAAAGGGAAAAAGAAATTTCTTTTTGGGAAGAAGAAATAACTCTGATAAACATATACGCACGCAATACAGGAGCACACATATACATTAAAAAAAAACTTTTGGAGGCTAACAAGGGAGAGATTGATAGCAATACAGTCATAGTAGAAGACTTTAACATCTCACTATCACCACTGGACAAATCATCTCAACTAAAAATCAGCAAAAAACATCAATCCTAAGTGACTCACTAGACCAGATGGAATTAATTGAAATCTTCAGAACATGCCACCTTAAAGACATAGAATGTATGTTCTTCTCAAGTGCATATGGGTCATTTTCAAAGATAGACCATATATTGGGTCACAGGCAAAGTCTCTTCAAATTCAAGAAGATAGAAATCATATTAAGCATCTTCTCAGATCACTTTGGCATAAAACTAGAAATCAACTACAATAAAAACAATAAAAAGTCAAACACTTGGAGGCTAAATAGCATGTTATTAAACAGGACTGGGTTACCAGAGAGATCAAAGAGAAATGAAAAGCATCATGGCAACAAACCACAATGAAAACACAACAATCCAAAATGTATGGGACACAATGAAAGCAGTCTTGAGAGGGAATTTCATAGCTCTGCAGGCCTATCTGAAAAAAACAAGAAAAAGATACACCTGCATCTGGACCGTGCTCCTGAGACTGGGTGATGGATACTGCTCCTACGGAAGCCAATTCCTTTATCTGAGCATCAGAATCCATCCCCTCTTTACCACTCAGGGCATTTACTTTGGTGATTCTCCTCTGTCTCTCCTGCACCATTAATTTTTCTCCCTATTTCCTTCTTATCATATAACTACATTTCTTTCACCTTAAATAGGAGTCTTTGTCACCTTTCTCCTTCCACATATTACCCCATTCTCTCCTCTCCACAGCAAAGCTCTCAAAGTTGTTTACACTTAAGAAAAGTGGTAGAAGTTTTAAGAACAGTTTAGCTTTACAGAAAAGTTAAGCAGAAAATACAGTTTCCATATAATCTGTCCTACACAACATCCATGGATTTATTCCTATTAATATCTTGCATTCATGTGGAGCATTTGATACAACTGATGAAGTAATATTCTTATATTATTTTAAAATGTCAGTGGTTTACATTTCTATAAATTTTGACAAATGGCACTGTTATATGTCCACCATTATAATATCATGCAGAGTAGTTTTACTGTCCTAAAAATCCCTTGTGCTCTGCCTGTACATTCCACCCTTCATTCTCTCTACCCTCAACTCTCAACCCTCGAGTGGCCACTGACCTTTTTACTGTCTTTGTACCTTTGCCTTTTGCGTAATGTCATATAGTTGGAATATATAGTATTTAGCCCTTTCAGGCTGGCATATTTATGCTCTCTGCTTCCAATTTCTTCCCTTTTCAACTCACTTGATCAGACCAATAAAATAGCTCTTGTCATGATCATCAATAACAGCAATGACCTTTATTTAGGTCTCATATGTGATTCCTGAGCAGCATCTGACACAGTGGGTCACTGCCTTCTCAGGAATCCACTTTCATAGTTTTCCCCCAACAAACAAGCTGTTTTCTCAATTTTCTTTGAGAGTTTCTCTTTAGCTGTCCATCTTTCAATTTCAACTACATGTTGGTTAACGCTATACACATATTTCTTATGAACTCTAGGCTCCTGTCCTATAGCCAGCATCCTATGCCACTGCCATAGCTCAACTTCAATGTATTAGTATCACCTCACACATAATATTCAGACTAATGCTTCATTTTTAGTACACCTTCTCCCTACCCCACAACCAATCTTTGTGAATTGTAATTCCATCCTTCCAATCTCTGGTCCAAAATACTGGATTCATAATAATTTAGAAACATTTCTCTCATATTACACATGCAATGTATTAACAAGCCTGGATTACCTCTGCCATCACAATACCCCTTGAATAGATTATCTCTCCTTCAAATTCTACCATTTGGGCCCAAATCATCATCTTATATGGCTGTAGCCTCTTTTATAGTCTCAATTTTGTTTTTGTCCCATTTTAGTTTATTTTTAGCTGAGCATCCAGAATCACCTAATTAAAATACAGTCACATTATCACCATCCTCTTCTCAAATCCCTCAATAACTCCCATCTTACTTAAAGTAGGGCTAAATTCCTTCCTTGTTATCTACCATAAAGGTCCATACAACCCTTTCTCTATCCCAGCTCCTCCCCTGTTCCTCTCTCTGACCTCTCATCCTACTCCATTCCGCATTGTTCAGTCCTATTGGCCTTCTGCTCCTAGAATGTGCCAAGTTGTCCCTGTCCCTCCCAGGACTTTGGACTTACTGTTTCCTCTTTCTTACTGCTTTCCCAAGGTGTTGATTGGCATGATTCACTTCATAATTTATTTCAGTCCTTTCCTCAAATTTCACCTTTCCATGTTAGACCTTTCTTGACCACCCTCTTCAAATTTGCAACCCACTCTCACAATTCACCATTTCCCTCTTCCCTACATTACTTTTATCCACAGTATTTATCCCCTATTAACATGTTATACATATTTATTTTATTGTCTGTCTTTTTCCACTATGGTATATAATATCATGAAAGCATGGAGTTGTTTGTTAACTGTCTGGCACAAAGTAAGTGCTCATTAATATTAAATAAATGAATTCAAATAATGTGAAAATTACATACAATTCCACTCCTCAGAAACATCTAATATTAACATTTTGTCAGTTTTACAGGTTTAAATACCTTCTTCTTCAGTGAGTTGCTTTTGCCACCTTGTCAAAGATCATTGTCTATTCTTATGTAGGTCTATTTTTAGGCTCTCTGTTGTGTTTCATTGAGCTATGTATTCTTTCAATAATACTATGCTATCTTAATTAAAGTTTCTTTAGAATATGTCTTAAAATGATTAGTGTGAGTCCTGCCACTTTGTTCTATTTTAGTACTATTAGAATTATTTCAATTATCTACAACATCCCTCTTTCACTTTTTAAAAATATATTTTATTAAATTTTTACAGAGAAGAAGGGAGAGGGATAGAAAGTCAGAAACATCTATGAGAGAAACATTGAACAGCTGTCTCTTGCACACCCCCTACTTGGGATTTACCCGCAGCCAAGGTACATGCCCTTGAATCGAACCCAGGACCTTTAAATCCATGGGCTGAGGCTGTATCCACTGAGCCAAACCGGTTTCAACCCTCTTTCACTTTAAGGATTCTTTTGTTTATATTGTGTCACCAGGATAATGCTGAATGATCTCCCTATTCTAAGCAGTTTATCAGCAGCCTTAATTTTATTTTTGAAAAATCTCTTTTGCCAATTGAGGTTATAATATTGTAAACAGTATCTATACTAATAAGAGGGTAGTATGCTAATTAGACTGGATGTCTTCCAGATGTCCTTCCAGGCTAATCCGCAGTGGCTCAGCGGCTGCAAGGCCCAGGACTCAAGTAGCCATGAGCCCTGGAGCTCAGGCCTCGCAGTCATGGTGGCCAGCAGTGGTAGCAGCAGGAGGGTGATGGGGGCGGCACCTTCCCCTGATGTGCCTGGTCTCCACTTGCAGAGCAGGAGCAGGCGGAAGTCAGTAGGACATACCTTAAGGGCTCCTGGACTGTGAGGGAGGCAGGCTGGGCTGAAGGACCCCCTCCAGTGCATGAATTTTTGTGCCTCTAGTATATATTAGTAAAAGGGCAATATGCTAATTAGACCAGACAACTTCCCAATGTTTTTCTGGACAAAGCTACAGTGGCAGGGGCTGAGGCAGAGGCTGTTAAGGGCAATCAGGCAGACAGAGGAGGACAGTTAGGGGCAATCAGGCTGGCAGAATAGGGCAGTTAGGGATGATCAGGTTGTCAGGGGAGCAGTTAAGGGTAATCATGCTGGCGGGCAGAGGTGGTTAGTGACATCAGGAGAGTAGTTAGGGACATCAAGCTGGCATGCAGAGGTGCTTAGGGGCAATCAGGCAGGCTGGCAAGTGGTTTAGGAGCCAGTGGTCTCAGATTGCAAGAGTGTTGTCCGACTGCCTGTTTAGGCCTAGTCAGACATCCTCTGAGGGGTTCTGGATTGGAGAAGGTGCAGGTTGGGCTGAGGGACTCCATCCACCCCATCCATGAATTTTGTGCACTGAGCTTCTATTCTATCTATATAAAAGGCTAAGTGACTGACTGTATGTCCGTCTGACCATTTGACTGGCTGGCTGGTACATATGAAGTGCACTGGCAATTTAACCAACCATCCAACTGACCAATTGACTGGTACATATGATGCACACTGGCAATTTAAAAATTGATAGATTGTCACACCTATTTGAATGATTCCATGTATTCAATGGATGGCGATGAAAAGGGAAATTTTCCCATAGAATTTCTTAATAGTATTACTCCTGCGGGAATGCCATGTCATAAATTAAAATTGAAAGTTGGTGCAATCATCATGCTACTGAGAAATCTTAATAGTAAATGGGGTCATTGTAATGGTACTATATTTATTATCAAAAGATTGTGACCTAACATAATCAAAACTGAAGTATGAACAGGAGACATTGTTCTCATTCCAAGAATTGATTTGTTCCCGTCTAACACTAGCCTCCTACCGTGACCTGCATGGTAGGGTTCAGGATCTGAAGGAGGGGCTGACGCACAAATGAAAATACTATACAAGAAATAAGAATTTAGAAGGCATGGAAGGCCAGGTCGAGACCTCTTTCTTGAAGAGGCACCCTGACCTCTGGCTGATACACTTTTTATTTGTTTGAATACACGTTTGTCCTTTAGCAATGTATAAAGGCATATAAAAGGTAAAGTTTGGTAATCAATAAAAGGATTATCAGGTTAGGAAATTGCCTTGAGCCACCATTATCTCAGTCAGCACTTGGTGCTTAGCATCAGCCCTGCTAATGCCCAAGGTCCATTGGCCTTCCTCATTCCTTGGTGTACTGACAGTACTGGCAAGCGTTGGCTTCCCACATTCTCCCATTTAAATTAATTTGAAGACAGTTTCCCTTGATGCCACAATTTGTGATGACTATTAATAAATCATAAAGACAAATCCTAAAAAGAGTAGGAATATTCCTATCTGAACCCATTTCTGGACATGGTCAGTTATATGTTGCTTTCTCTCAAGTTCAAAGAGCATGTGACATTAAATTTAAAGTTATATATACTTTATCACAAGGGAAATTATTCAAGCACTCTGAAAGTGTTTTTAATCTTAATGTGGTATAAAGGGAGATATTAGAATAAATTTAATTAATTTATCAGTCATTGTTTTTTATCAGTATTGTTTTTATATCATGTTTTTGTTATTTTTATATCATGTCTTTGTTGTTATATCATGTTATTATTTATTTGTTAATCAATTTATATATTATTTTCATATTTATTTTACTAATTTTCTTTAATCTCTGACACTTCTATTATAGAGAAAAGGCTAATAGTGGTATTAAAATATTTTAATTAATTTTCTTTCAATGTGCATGAGCCCACTAGTAATATTATAAATTCGTACATATTTTTGCATCTATATTTGGTACTCTCAGGACCCTTAAATTAATTTTTTCATTGTGTTACATGCTTCACATGTGTCATTTAAATATTATCCTATATATTAAAAGGCTAATATGTAAATATACCCAATGGCAGAACAACCGGTCACTATGACATGCACTGACTACCAAGGGGCAGATGCTCCATGCAGGAGCTGCCTCCTGGTGGTCAGTGTGCTCCCACAGGGGGAGTGCTGCTCAGCCAAAAGCCTGGCTCACAGCTGGCAAGCACAGTGGCAGTGGCAGGAGTCTCTCCTGCCTCTGCGGCATTACTAAGGATGTCTGACTGCCGACTTAGGCCTGCTCCCCCACAGACCTAAGCCGGCAGTCGGGCATCCCAGCAGGGCTCCCAAACTGCCAGAGGGAACAGGCAGGCTGAGGGCTCACACCCCTGAATGCATGAATTTTATGCACTAGCCTCTAGTGGTTTTATAATAGTTTTGCATATTAGAAATATTATTTCTAACTAGAGGCCTAGTGTACAAACTTCATGCAGGGAGCGGGTCCCCTCAGCCCAACCTGCACCATTTCCAATCCAGGACCTCTCGGGGGATGTCCAACTGCTGGTTTAGGCCTGATCTCACAGGGATTGGGCCTAAATCAGCAGTCAGACATCCCTCTCACAATCTGGGACTACTGGCTCTTAACTGCTCACCTGCCTGCCTGATCACCCCTAACTCTCCCCCTCCAGCCAACCTGGTTGCTCCTTACTGCATCCCACTGCTGGCCTAGTTGCCCCCAACTCCACCACCCCCACCAGCCTGGTCCCCCCCCTAGTCCCCCCTCTGCTGGCCTAGTTGGCCCTCACTGCTTCCCCCTGCTAGCCTGGTCATCTCTAACTGCCCCTGCTGCTGGCCTGGTTGCCCCATGCAGCCTACTGTTTAGTCATTTGGTTGCCCCTCACTGCCCTCACTAACTCCCCTGCCAGCCTGGTCACCCCACGCAGCCTGTTCAATCATCTGTTCAGTTGTTTCGGTTGTGACAATTGCTTAGGCTTTATATATATATATATATATATATATATATATATATATATATATATATAGATTCTTGACTACTCACATCTGATTTTCTTCTAGAAACATTTTGAAAATTATTTTGTTAAATCAAAAAGCTTTAATAGAGTTCATTGAAATTTATGTGTTGAATGTTATTGATTTTTTCCATCCAATAACACAGTATATGTTTCAATTTATTCCAATCATTTTATTTCATTTATAAAGTAATATAGTTGTCACACAAATACAACATATTTTGGATTGATATTATTTATATTTGTATATATTATTGTTCATCTGAATAGGCTGTGTTTTATTACATTCTTTAACAGGAAGTTGGTTTATAAAGAAGCTATTGGTTTTATTTGCTTATTTTGTAACTGGCCACTGTACTGAATTACTTGATTTTGCTTTTTAAAATTCTACTTTATAAATCATCTTAAAGTAAAATTGATTTTGGTTTCTTTTGGTATGCAGTTCTCTGAATTTTAGCCCATGTACAAATTCATGTAACCATCACCACAACCAATTTCAGAACCATTTCATAAAACCCCAGAACTCCTTCATGCTCTTTAAAAAAATTATATTTATCTTCATTGTTGAGAGTACCAAAGATATCTCCTCTATGCCCCGACAACCTTCCTACACCCAGTGCCTGCCCACCCCAGACCCCCACCATATCATTATCCATGTCCATGGGCCACGCACACACACATATAAAGTTCTTTGGTTAATCTATTCTCCCCAGCTCACCTTCCCTCTGATATTTGTCAGTCTGTGCCATGCTTCCATGCCTCTGGAACTATTTTGTTGGTAAGTTTATTTTGTTCATAAGATTCCACATATAAGTGAGATCATGTGATACTTGTCTTACTCTGACTGGCTTATTTCACTTAGCATAATATTCTCTAGGACTCTCCATGCTGTCTCAAAGGATAAGAGATCATTCGTTTTTACTGCTGCATAGTATTCTATGGTATAAATGTACCACACCTTTTTTATCCACTCATCTACTGATGGGTACTTGGGCTGTTTCCAGATCTGAGCTATTGTAAATAATGCTTCCATAAACATAAGTGTGCATATATTCTTTCTGATTGGTATTTTGGGATTCTTAGGATATATGCCCAGAAGTGGGATCACTGGGTCAAACATTTTTAATTTTTTGAGGAAACTCCATACAATTTTCCACAGTGACTGCCCCAGTCTGCATTCCCAGCACCAGAGTACTAGGGTTCCCTTTTCTTTACATCCTGGCCAGCACTTGTTGTTTGTTGATTTATTGATTGTAGCTATTCTGACAGATGTGAGGTAATACCTCATGGTCATTTTAATTTGCATCTCTTGGATGATTAGTGACTTTGAGCACTTTTTCATATGTCTCTTATTTTTCTGTATATCCTCACTGAAAAAGTGTCTATTTAGGCCCTTTGCCTATTTTTTAATTGGATTGTTTGTCTTTCTAACTTATCTTTTATTTTCATTATTTTCCTATTAATTTTCTTGTCTTTGCCATGATAACTCCCGTAATACTGATGAAAACATTCACCTTTTCAAAATCAGGGCAAATACTTTAGAATTTTACCAAATCTTTATGTGTGTTGGTTGGTGTTTTTTTTTTCTTTTCTTTCTTTTTGGGGGCTTTTTAGTCATTTCCTTTCTCTCTTTTTAACAGATAAAAAAAATTTTAAAGATCTTAAAGACATAGTCACCTATATTCTTATTTCAGAGCCATAAAGGAATATGATCAGCTGGGAAGACTTTTTTGGGCTCGTTTGCTAGTCCTTTGGGGAATGTAGAGAAGGTATGGTAGTTATGAAGAGTTCAAATCACTGAACTATTTGGGAAGAAAGTTGGGTTTGAGAGCAAGTCACAGATAAATGATTGGCCTTCATGGCAAGATTTTCAGTTATGGTTTTAGCTTGAGAATCCACATCTAGTAACTTCCTGGATTATGTTTCATGGACATTTCAAAAAATAATGTTAATAATTATAATAATCTCTGGTATTCCTTCTACCATATTTTATCCAGCAACTCCTCTGTGCCAGGCATTGTGCTGAATGCTTTACATTTATTTGTATAATTTAATTCTTACAACATCCATCTAGGGTATTTGCATAGTAACTGGTTCATTTCTTCCAGTTACTTTGAGCTTTCCTACTTTCCCTACCTCTTCCCCAGATTTTAGCAGCTATCATACCTATTAGCAGCTATCATACCTATTAGCCTGTACTAATTTTTAATATCCTTACCATAAATAGTAATTTTCCAAATTTGGGACATAGAATACTGGAGCAGAAAGGTGGCAATATTACCATATTCAAAGGAGCAATTTTTTTGCTCCTAAAATACTTCTTAAATGGCTTTGCAAAGCTCTCTTCCTCTTAGGCCAGTGCCAGTTGTGCTGTTTCTGTAACCATACTATTTCAGCATGAATTAGCATCTTCACTTTAAATAGCAGACACAACTCACAGTTCTTGCAACTTTGGAGAAAGTTTAATAACTCCCACTGGAAATAGATTGTAGTGTCTAATCCCTGGTCTCCTAAATATTGTCATCGTTGAGTGGCTTTCATATGAATACTAGAGAAAATATATACCCATATTCCACATTGCTGATGCTTACTAAGGACCGCAGTGATTTCAGTAGGCTTGTGAATCTTACAGGATGTGTTGTTTTTGATTCCTGATGAGTAGCTGGTAAGTTAACAGCTGGAAACAATATTCAGGATCTTGATAAGCAATTGTAGTTTATGTTACTCAGTTAGCAAAACAATTTTATTTATAATTATATAAAGCAAAAATAACAGAGATCATATATACATATATATATATATATATATATATATATATATATATTACTTGAAGACATAAGGATGAATAATACCACTAAATAGGTACTGGAGGTACCCTTCTGAAATGAAAGGAGGTAAAAACATGACAATTGTTTATTCACTGACAATGAATACATAATATATACATTATATATGTATACTAGGTATTGTAAGAGTTTCCATGCTTTCAGTAATAATTACATTATTAAGTCAGGAGGGTAGGAGAAATACTTAAATATGTAAGGCTAAGAATTTTCGTTGCATTCCATACATTAAGTTACTCATATGATTTTCATATGAAAAGAAGTATTTTAACTTAAAAAAGATGAAGTTGTTTTGGAAGCATATATCTGTTTCTAATTTATGAATTGAAACTTAGAATATTTTACTGCAATTATTACTAATACTATTAATAAAGTAAGTCAAACTGATTATTTTTGAACAGTATTCTTAAATTTGAATTGGGAAATCTGGAGAGTTCATGAATCTTACCCAGAAACTATATTTACTGCTTGATATAAACCAACTAATTTAATTCTCACAGACAAAGAAGCAAGTCTCAGAGAGGCTACTGCAGAATGATCAAGATCACAGAGCAGTCAAGAATACTTTAATCTTTAGCTCTTTTACCACAGTTCAGTTTTAAAATTTCTGGAATATTATTCTCTGACAAATTTTTAAAAATATTTATCAATATTGACAGCACAATTTGAATACGTAAAGGTTATAAGGGTGAAACCATATTTTTTCCAAATGGAACAAAAGGTGGTCACCTAGTTGAAAAATGTCATAGGACATATTTGCAGAACTTGCAATATGATGTAAATTGAAAAGTCAATTTTGAAATGAGTCCTTTTTCAATTGACTCTGGTGTCACTTTGATATGCTGCCATCAATGTGGGTTTTTTATTTGCTTTGTTTTGTTTTTAGTATCTTATATTCTGGTATTACAAGATACCCAACACTCATCTTATACATTTCCTGGCCCAGTCCTAAGACCTTTTTTGTTCTAGTTAATAAAAATAAATGTGTTTAAGCAGCATGAGGAAAACTGAAAGAGGGATTTCTTCTTTTTTAAATGTTTCTATGAGATTATGGAGTAACAAGAATAACTCTCATATGTTATAGATATACCATTTGATCATCAGTACTTTTATGGAATTAGAAATTAATTTATCATTTATATATTAATAGATAAAAAGAGTACTTATCAATACTGACAAAACACTTTGAAAGTAGACAAGTGAAATGAGAATGAAACTAGATTTTTCTGTAGCTGAGAAGATTGGGAGTTCACTTAAATGAAAAATCATTTATCACCCTGGTAAACTAAGTGAGTCCTCTGAAATCATGATAAATTGTTAGTTAAATCCAGTGCTCAATGATAGTGGGTTCAATATAATGGCTTTTTTCTTTTGGTTTACCAGAAACTATTGCGATTTCAGCCTTTATTTCACTTTTTATTTATCTGATTTATTAGGTAGAGCACACCAACTCAGTGTAATTTTTCTCTATAAATATGGATTATGCAACATTCAGAACAGGAACATTATTGTGTGTGTATGTGATGAATATAAACCAACATGTACTAATGGTGGTCAAAACCAAGAAGAAACCATTTGAATTTATATCTCATAGCAATTGTTAAGTGATTCCAAATAGAAAACATTGTTACTGAGATATTTATTAGTTAGATTTTAGATAATAATCAATATTCTAATAAAGTATTAACTAATATCATAACTCCATATTATGTACTTATAGAAGTATCACATTTTCTAGCTCTATCGTTCTGTTCCATTTTGTCATTATAGGCAAAGTCTGTAGATCAATGGAGGGGTTTAACCATTCCAGAGTGTCTGAATTTGTGTTACTTGGACTTACTGATTCTCCTGAGCTCCAGATTTTCTTCAATGTGATGTTTTCCATTTTCTATTTAATGACCATGTTGGGTAACTGTCTGATTTTGTTCACGATCCTGTCCACCCCACACCTTCACTCCCCCATGTACTTGCTACTCAGCAATTTGTCTGTCATTGACATGTGCCTGTCCTCCTTTGCCACTCCAAAGATGATCATGGACTTCTTTGCTCAACGCAAGACCATCTCCTTTGAGGGTTGCATTTCTCAGATCTTCTTATTGCATCTCTTCACTGGGACTGAGATTGTGCTGCTGATCTCCATGTCTTTTGATAGGTACATTGCCATATGCAAACCTCTTCATTATTCAACTATTATAAGCCAAAGAGTTTGTGTTGGGCTTGTGGTAACTTCTTGGATGGTGGGCTTCCTGCATACAATGAGCCAGTTAGCTTTTATTCTCTATTTACCTTTCTGTGGCCCCAATGTTATAGATAGTTTCTTCTGTGACCTTACTATGGTCATCCAGCTGGCTTGTTTAGATATATACGTTCTTGGGGTTTTCATGATCTCAACCAGTGGTGTGATTGCTCTTATAAGTTTTCTGCTTTTGCTCACCTCATACATTATTGTTCTTGTTACTATCAAGGACCACTCTTCCATAGGATCATCTAAGGCTCTTTCCACCTGCACTGCACATTTCATTGTTGTGTTCATGTTCTTTGGGCCCTGCATCTTCATATACGTGTGGCCTTTCACAAACTTCCTAGTGGACAAAGTTCTCTCTGTTTTCTACACCATCTTCACCCCGTTTTTGAATCCACTTATCTATACTTTGAGAAATCAGGAAGTGAAAACAGCTGTGATGAAGAAACTAAGTAATCAATATTTATATCTTGGGAAAACGACCCCAAAATATCCAGTGCAGTGAACAGAGATCGCCTATCTGAGATTTAGTATCCTGAGTTTTGTTCTTAGTGCAATAGAAAAATTAAACTTAGTAGCTGCCTTTTAAATTATTTAGTCCAAATTCATGAAAATAAAAAGTCAAGGTTGAAAATATAAAATATCTTGCTTAAAAGCTAGTGCAGTGTTTGCAATCCTTTTAAGATTATAAATCCATTTAAAAATCTGTTGTGCTTTTTTCATAGAAAAATGTACACAGCAAATTTGTGAACATGAATTCAGGGTTTCATAGATCAAAACCTACACTTAAATTAAGACTACTTCGAGAAGACTGCTCACTTGTATACTAACTCAGATCATGCCACTGAGCCGTGTAACCTTGTGGTACTCTGATGGTATCTACCTGTAGAGCTTTAACTTAGAGTTTTAGACATAATAGGCTATTGTGGGGTTTTTTTCAATAGCAGTAGAATATTTTCACAAAAAAATTGATATTATAAAGAGGTTCTTTTGAATATTGTTGAACAATCTTGATTCAATAGGTTTAATTGTTTGAGTTCTGAGTCAACTTTGAACAAAAGAGACCAGTTTGGAGACCCTAAAATTTGACAATATGGTTTCTTAATAGGCATATAATTATCACACTTGATAATTGACATAGCAGGTAATTAATTAAACTTTTAAAAGTTTAAACCATTAAAACTTAGCTGAATATCATAGATATGATTAATTCATTTAATTCTAAGATAAAACATTTGGAAAATTATTAACTGTTAAATTTGTGACATTTTCATCTCAAATAAAATATTCAAAAGTATTATTAGTCTTAGTATGAGTTTTGGGTCTTATTTTCAATTTAACATAACCTGTGGAAGAAAAGATGAAAATAATTTAACAAATATAGAGCAAAATTCTCCCCAACTTGGTTGATTAATATGTGAAATATATTTTTATTACAAGGCAGTGTTTTATTACAATGCAGTTGACCAACCCATTTCCCTAACAGCTAAAGAACCTGACGTCCTGAGATTTTATAGAGCTCTCTCAAGGCTGAATCACTGTAAGGGGCAAAGATCATTGTTCCAAACATGAATGGACCTCAGAATTAAATCTTGTATCTGCCATTTCCTAATTGTGTTATTCTGGAATATTCCCTTTACCTCATTGTTCCTTTTTAATAGCTAATACAGTAGGATAATAAAAGTGGATTAATGATTTGATGTAACTATTGTATATAAAGTGGACAGAATGGATTCTAAAAATGTCATTAGCTTTTTATCTTCCCATCCCCATGGACTTCTACCCAAAATGCATCTGATTTTTAAGTAGTATGATTTTGAAGAATAATTGTATGCAGGCCAATCCAAAGCACAAAAAATTTGATATTTTTAGTTTTAGGATGTTTTTAAGACTATACCTTGTTAAGACATATGGCAGAAAAATAAAAAGAACACTTTCAAGTTTTCCATTGCTAGCATGGAGGTGTGGGACTATATTAAATTGCCTGATACTTTGAAATTTCTATGAAAAACAACACTGACAAGTTGTATCTCCTTGAATTGACTGAAGTATATGAAAAGAATGCAGAAAGCAACCTGTCATCATGGATTCAGACACTATGTAAGTACTTTGAGGAAAACACAAGCCCCTCTCTTGCAAAATTAGAAATGGCATTAATAGTTTCTTACATTTTTCTTCAACTCTTAAGGTCTCTATGTGTTTTAGGTCAAATAACCTCCAAGCCAAATATTAAATATATGAAGTTAAATAATTTACAGAAATTTATGCAGAAATGTAATGGTGGAATTACATATAAAACCACATTTTAAATTTGAAATACTATTTCACTTTTAATCAAATCATAAGCTATTATCTTGCTTCAAAGTCAATCAGATGAATGAAAAAAGGTAAGGTAGAAATGACTTTTGCCACATTTCCATTGTTCAGCAAAAATTATCATCCTTGTTTTAAATATAAACCTCACTTCTAAAATTTCAATTTTTAGTTCAATAATTACTTCTTGAGCACATTCTTTATTTAAGCCTTTGCTGGGTTCTGGAAGTCATTAAAGTACAAGATTGTTCCTCTGTCTTTAAGTGACACATTTTCAGCAATTAGATTGGATCAATCTGCTGTAGCTTGAATTCCAGTGCCACACTTTCTCATTGTGCAACCGTGAGCAAGTATTTTTATTATTTCCAAGAATCATTTTCATGTTTTCTTCACCTATAAAATGTGCACATAGTATTTAACCAATAGAGATTTTGTGAAAATTAAGCCAAAACACATGTAACAAACTAGCAAAACTTGTTACTCATTAAAGGCTATTAATATTGTTATTGTATTAAATTTTTATGTAAAAATCATCAGGTGACTGGAATTGAAATAGATGTGCTTACTTGAATGTAAAACTATAGTAGGATGTGTCAATTTATTTACTATAAACTAAAATGTTGAAATATTGAATTTCTGCCAATTATTAATTTTTTGTGTATTTCTATAGTTAATGTTGTCCTTCATAAGCTTGTGATTTTCAAAAAAAGTATTATATTTTTGAGGGTTTTTTTATTCATTGTAAGATGAAATATTTTTCAAGAGTGAAAGGGGAAAAATAATAAATACACAATGTTAATTAGGCCACTATTTTGTTTTGTCACAATAACATTTTAAAATAAAAGTACATAATTAAAAAGTGATAAAATATTATTTACATATCTTGTGTCTTTCATCTATTGAAAATATAGTAATGAAATGATTTAAATTCTTATAACTGGATTTATTAAAAGCATCAAATGGAAAATGAATGACAATTATCTGTTCATTTTATATACAGCACATTAATAAATACATTTTAACTAAAGGTAAAAATACTGTTTAGATATATGAAGACATAAAAGAAGTATTTATTTAAAGACATGGTGAAAGTATCATCTAGGATAGGAAATTGTTAAAATTGGAATCATAAAATTATAGCATCAGCCAGTACATCTGGCTGAAATATTTCTAAAGTTCTAGGATTAACATCTAATCCCTATCTGGACACTTCTCAGGATAAAGCCCATTCCTGTGTCCTCATTGCTCATTTTGATAAATATATTTCAGTATTAATTGGTTTTCTTTGAGCTCTTATGTATTTTATTTCATGGTTTTGAGTTATTATTCTAATGAGAAAACTTTGGGGTTCACTGAACTTCCAAAGAGGTCTGTGGTACATTTATCTGTGTGTGTGTGTGTGTGTGTGTGTATGTGTTTCTGAGTATGCACATGTTTACGCTCACACTAGTAAGAACTCCTGGAGTGAGGATGGTGAGTAGCCCCATGAAAGACAGATTGTCTGACCTAAATTCAGCTGTGCATCACTTAGTGGGTTTGTGGTTTGGAACAAGTTGATCTGTCATCTTTGCAGGTCAGTAGGCTGCAAACTGCAACTGCCTGCATTCCAAATATGTTTTCATTTTCCTCAAAGGCTTATAAAGAAACTAGAGGATCAGTGCAAAAAATTCATGCGCTGGGGGAGGGTGTCCCTCAGCCCAGCCTGCACCTTCTCCAATCAGGGACCCCTCAAGAGATATCCGACTGCCCATTTGCAGTCGGACATCCCTCTCACAATCCAGCACTGCTGGCTTCCAACTGCTCACCTGCCTGCCTTCTTGATTGATATTAACCACTTCTGCCTGCCAGCCTGATCACCCCCTAACCACTCCCTTGTGAGCCTGATTGATGCCTAACTGTTCTTCTGCCAGCCTGATTGCCCCTAACTGCCCTCTCCTGAAGGCCTGATCACCCTTAACTGCCCTCTCTTGCAGGCATGGTTCCCCCAACTTCTCTCCTCTGCAGGCCTGGGTCCCCACTAACTGCCCTTCTCTTCAGGCCCGGTTGCCCCCAACTTCCCTCCTCTGCTGGCCTGGTCTCTCCCAACTGCCCATTTTGTGGTGGCCATCTTGTGTCTACATGGGGGCAGCCATATTTGACCACATGGGGACAGCCATCTTGTGTGTTGGATTGATAGTTAATTTGCATATTACTCTTTTATTAGATAGGATAGAGGCTTGGTGCATGGGTGGGGGTAGGCTGGTTTGCCCTGAAGGATGTCACAGATCAGTGTGGGGGTTCTCTTATGGCATGGGGCAGCCTGGGTAAGGGGCCTGTGGTGGTTTGCAAGCTGGCTATACCCCCCAGTGACCCAAGTGGAGGCCCTGGTCTCTGGGATTTACTTATCTTTTGTAATTGAAATTTTGTAGCCTTGATTGGAGGCCAAGGCTGGCCAGGAAGTTTGGCTTCCTCAATCACCAGGGAAATCCACACCTCCTAATCGCTCTGTGGCTGCAGCTATTTTTGTTGAGATTTATTTCTCTTCTATAATTGAAACTTTGTAGCCTTGAGCAGAGGCCTGGGCCGGCCAGGGTATGCAGAAAGCTTGGCTTCCTTCATTGCTGAAGAAACCCAAGCCTCCTGCTCGCTCTGTGGCCACAGCCATCTTGGTTTGGTGAATTTGCATACGCTCTCCTGATTGGCTGGTGGGCATAGCAGAGGTACAGTCAATTTGCATATTCTCTTTTATTAGATAGGGTTAGAGGCCCGGTGCACAACATTTGTACACTGGTGATCCCTCAGCCCGGCCTTCACCCTTTTGCAGTTGAGGAGCCTTTGGGTATCTCTGACTGCCTGCTTAAGCCCACTCCCCTCTGGGCATCCTTAGCACTGCAGAGGAGGTGGGAGAGGCTGCTTAGGAGGCAGAGGAGGCTCCCACCACTGTCACTGCACTTGCTAACCATGAGCCTGGCTTCTGGCTGAGCATAGCTCTGCCTGTTGGAGCACACTGACCACAGAGGGCAGCTCCGGCATTAAGCATCTGCCCCCTGGTGGTCAGTGTGCATCATAGTGACCAGTATCCCTCTGTTCAGTTGATTTGCATATTATCCTTTTATTACATAGGATGAAACTAATCTATATATATATAAAACCCTAATATGCAAATAGACTGAATGGCAGAATAGTTGAACAACCAGTCTCTATGCTGTATGTTGACAACCAGGGAGTGTGTGCGGGACATGGCAGGTGTCTGCAGCAGGTGGCAGAGTGTGGAACATGGCAGGCATCAGCCGAGGTGAGATGGTGGAGCAGGTGAGGGGGTGCCAGACCAAGGTGGGGCACAGGTTGCTGTCATTGGGCCGAGCCTCTGGTGGTTACTGAAAATTTTTTGCTCCTATGTGCCTTGGCTTCGCTTGGTGCTCACACCTGCTGCCAGCACCAGGCACTGGCTGCAATTCCTCAGTACCATCAGTGAGTGCAAGCAGCAGCTGCTGGCCCGATCACCCTTAAGGTGATCCATCTCCCTCTGCTCCTGAGGGGCAATCAGGGAAGCAGCTGCCACGTCTACCCACTCCTGGCACTGGCCCCAATCACTTCATGCTGTCCGTGTGTGCAAGTGGGACCTGCACCATCAGCACATAGGAGCAGCAGTGGTGGGAGCAGGGCTGCTGGCAGAAAGGGGACTAGGGTTTGCAGTGGAAGGGACTAGGCATGAGCATGGAGGAGGAGCCAAATCCCACCCCTGTGTCCACCACAGCCTCACACCCCATAGCTCCTTTCAAGGTGCATGAACTCATGCACTGGGCCTCTAGTTAATAAAATAAGGTAGTGGGGTTTTTCACATAAAAAATAGAGCTTGATTGCCTCAACCAATGTAGCTCAGTAATTGAGTAGAAACCCAGGAACTAAAAGTTTATGGTTTGATTCTCGGTCAAGGGCACATGCCCAGGTTGTGGGCTCACTCTTCAATAGGAGGCATGCAGGAGGCAGCCAATCAATGATTCCCTCTCATCGTTGATGTTTCTATCTCTCTCTTCCTCTCCCTCTCCCTTCTTCTCCAAAATCAATAAAAATATTTTTAGAAATATAGTTTGATGGATTTTCTTAAAAATTAAACACAAACACAAAACCTCCAACATTGAGCCACAATTCTAAGCTGTAGCTACTTTTTTTTTTTAATCAGGCAACTACTGGATATCTCATCTCTTGTTTTACACCAGACCACTCCATTCATGTATATTATCTCAGCAGTTTGTCACCCTTAATAAAGAACTTAAAATGTTTAATATGCCTTTTCCATTGTCATACCTATAACTTGTCCAGCTCTAATCTCTGCTTTGAGATAATCCACTCTTGCCTCCAACCGTTGATGACTAAATCTTAACAAACAGCATTTATTGAATCACCTGGAAACATTGATATTCTTACAAATTATTCCTATTGAGCATTTAAGTCAAAGTGTAGTATAAAATATGTTATACTTCTTTTAAAATTAATTTATTTATTTGTTTTTAATAAAAAATTTCTAATGTTGACACAATACAGGTGTCCCTCTCCATACCTTTGCCTACTGCCACCCACTTCTCCCTCCCCATCCCCCCACCCCGTCTTTCACCAAACTATTTTCTGTGTCCATGGGATTTGGATATATGTTCTTTAGCTAATTCCTTTACCTTCTTTATCCTTTAACCCTATTCTTTTCCCCTTGGGCACTGGCCAGTCTGTTCCATGCTACTGGTTCCATTTTGTTTGTCAGTTTATTTTGTTCATTACATTCCACTTATTTGATTATGTGATATGTGTCTGTCTCTGTCTAGCTTATTTTTCTTAGCATAATACCCTCAGGTCCATGCTGTTGAAAGGGTAAGAGCTCCCTCTGACCAAACATATCACAACCAGTGAAACTGAAGCAGTAATAATAGTTTTTAAAACTCTCAGAAAAATAAAAATCCTGGACTGGATGGCGTTACATGTGAATTTTACCAAATACTCAAAAAAGAACTAATACTCATTCCCTTCAAACTATTCCAAAAATTTCAAGAGGAGGGAAGATTTCCAAGCTCTTTTTATGAGGACAATTATATCTTAATGTCAAAACCAGATAAAGACATTACAAAGAAAGAAACTTATAGGCCAATATTCCCAATGAACGTGGACTCTAAAATCCTCAACAAAATATTAGCAAATCAGATCCAGCAATATATTAAAAAGATCATATAACATAATCAAGTGGGGTTTATTCCAGGGATGCAAGGCTGGCACAATATTTGCAAATCAATACATGTGATACATTACATAAACAAATGAAAGATAAAAATCACATGATCATATCAGTAGATGCAGAAAAAACATTCTATAAAATCCAGCACCCAATTATGATAAAACCTCTTAGCAAAGTGGCAATAGAGAGATAATACTTCAACATAGTAAAGGCTGTAAATGAAAAACTTACAGCCAACATCATATCCAATGGGCAAAAAGTAAAAAAGTGTTTTCCTTAAGACCAGGAATAAGACAGGGATGCCTGCTTTCACCACTCTTATTCAACATAGTACTAGAAGTTCTAGCTATACTTCTATTTTCTAATGTCTTTCTCCTCCTGTGTCTTGATTCTCTTTACTTGACTGCACTTCAATATAAATCTGCTTTTAATTGTTTACATCTCATTATACATTGAAAAGCAATATTAGTTCTTCCATGTGTGTCTTTAATTGCAGTCTGATCGGATCAGCTTCTTGTTGATGTAGTTCAGTATTAGTCAGTAGAGATGAATTGTCATAAGTAGAATTTTCTGCCTTTGTCAAATAGATGTCACCTAATTATATTCTCTCAGTAAAGATAACCCAAGAAATGTGGGGATTTTTTTGCTCCTTTTTACATATCGGGAACTTCTCTGACCTTAGTAAACAGAATAATCCTAATATATAAAAACCCCAAGTAGAAACAACCAGTAAAGATCAAGGTTTGACCAACTGGAAGTCGGTCCTGCAGTCAGCTTCTGTGTAGGCCTGGTGTATCAGCACTGACTGCTGAGGAGACTGTGAATCAGGGCCAGAGAGAGGACTAAAGAGAGAAGCAGGGACTGATCCGTTGCCTCTGAAGCAGCTTTTGATCAGCATTTGCCTCTCTCTTTCTCTCCGAGTCTGGCCAGCAGCTTTGCCTCCATTTCTGATGTGCTACTGGGGCTGCTGATCAGTCCCTCCTTTCTGATCAGGCCCAGAGATGCTGACTGGCATAGGCACTGACCAATCAAAACCAAATCTGGATGCTGTTGGAAGCCAACAACTGCATAGGAGGTGGAGATTTTGATGCTGACTGGCAGAGTAACTGACCAATCAGAACCAAATTGTCCAGCAAAAGAGGGCTGTTGGGGGTGAGATTAAGCCGGGAGGAGAGGGCAGTTGGGGCAAACAGGCTAGGAGGGGGAGGGCAGTTAGAGGTGATCACGCCAGCAAGCAGATGCAGTTAAGGGCGATTAGGCAGGCAGGCAGGTGAGCAGTTAGGAGCCAGCAGTCTCAGATTGTGAGAGGGATGTTCAATCCTGGGCCTAAACCAGCAGTCAGACATCCCTCAAGAGGTCCCCAATTGGAGAGGTGCAGGCTAGGCTGAGGGAGCCCCCCTCCATGCACGAATTTTGTGCACTGGGCCTCTAGTAAGATATAATACTTACCCTCAAAGAAATTATAAGATACTAGTGGCCCGGTGCACAAAATTTGTCCACAAAGGGGGGTTCCCTCAGCCCAATCTGCACCTGCTCCAATAAGGGACCCCTTTGGGGATGTGTGACCCCTAACCATCTCTGCCTACCTGCCTAATTGCCCCTAAGTGCTCCCCTGCTGGCCTGATTACTCCTAACTACCTCTGCCTTACCCCACACCTGGAACCCAGGCTTTCCTCCCTCTGGCCAGCTATAGGCACCCAGGACCTGGGCCAGCTTCACTCAGGCCAGCTGCAGCCACAGGCACCCAGGACCACAGGGCATGCTCCCTAACCCCAGGGCCGGAAAGGGCCCCAGCTCCTCTATGTGCCTGCCTGGCCGAGTCCCACCACTCTGACTGCCGCGGCTTAAAGAACTTTGCCATATATATTCTCCCCAGCCTCCTGGGGAGAGAGTGTGAGCTGAAAAACTGGAGATGCTGCACCCCCGCTGAGGACACACCTTCCTCAGCATTTCCAGAAGCTGGAGCACCTGGTTGGAAGGCTCCCAGCTCCGATCCTGGCCTGAGGAGGCGGGGAGCTGCAGAGTGTGTGTGGTGCTTGGGGAAAGGGTGTCCTTACTAGACTTCCACACACTGTCACTGACAATGGCATGAGGTCATGGAGACTGAAGGAGCAGAGAAATGCATCCAGAACTGGGGGGTCCCATGCCAACCCACCAGGCAGGTGCCTCCGACAGCACACCTCGCAGGCAGTGTGACCTGCAGCCCTAGGCGGGCCTCCTGCAGCTGTCCCGCCCCTTCTTGGGGCCCCAACCTGGATAGCACAAGCACGCTGTGCCACTGGCACAGCCGCAAGAGAAAAACAGTTAGTTATCTATAAGGGAGCACCCATATGATTGTCAGCGGATTTCTCAACAGAAACGATGCAGGCCAGACGGGAGTGGCAAGAAATATTCAAAGTGATGAATAGCAAGAATCTACAACCAAGATTACTCTATCCAGCAAAGCTATCATTCAGAATTGAAGGTCAGATAAAGTGCTTCGCAGATAAGAAAAAGCTAAAGGACTTCATCACCACCAAACCAATATTATATGAAATGCTGAAAGATATTCTTTAAGAAGAGGAAGAAGAAAAAGATAAAAGTGTAAATTAGGAACAACAAATACATATCTATCAACAAATGAATCTAAAAATCAAGTGAATTAATAAGCTGATGAACAGGATAAACTGGTGAATGTAACAGAATCACGGACATAGAGAGGGAATGGACTGACAATTCTTGTGGAGAAGAGGGGTGTGGAAAGTGCAGCAAGAGACTGGACAAAAATCATGCAACTATGAGAGAGGACAGTGGAGGGTGGTGAGGGCGGAGGGTGAGATGGGTACCAGGTGGAGGGGAGCTATAAGGGGAAAAAAGGGGGAACAATGTAATTAATAAACTGAACAGTAAAGATAATAAAAAAAAGAAAGAAAGATAGCAGGTGAGGAAGAGAACATAATGACCACAGGCAGTTTCAGTTAGGCTAATGACTCTTGGAGGCGAAGACAAAGTATCATGAAATTATGTTCAGCATCCTGAAATTGTTTGCTAAGTTTATCTTTAACAGTCAACTGTTGGGACTTAGTGTTAGGCTTCTTCTCTATGGCAATCTATCTATAATAATAAAAGTATAATATGCAAATCGACCAAATAACCAAACAGCAGAACGACCATCCCGATGACCTTCTGGACGACAATGCTATGATACCCACTGGCACGAGGCCAACCAAAGCAAATGCAATGTAATTGGTCTGGGGCTCCAGCAGAGGGAGGCCCAGGCCACCAAATGGCAGGCTGCATGGGGGAGCGGGGGGGACAGGGCCTCCCTCTGCAGGGGTGATTCACCGAGGAGCCCTGGCCAGGTGGGCAGGGCCTTCCTCTTTGGGGTGATTGACTGTGAGGCTTTGGAACATCCCCCGCTCAAGTGCATGAATTTTATGCACCAGGCCTCTACTTGAAAAATAAAAGAGAATATGCCAGTGACTAAAAGCCAATAGAGATTCTGAGGCAGGAAGGGAAAGAACCTTATCAATAGTATAGTCCTTTATTAAAATTTTCTTAGGTTGGTGTTTATTTCAACTAGATTTTGTCTCTGGGATTAATTTTCCACATTGCATTCCTTCTTTATAAAAATAATGTTAATAAAATTTATTGAGCTGACATCGGTTAATAAGATTATAAAGGTTTCCAGTACATATTTCTGTGATATTTGATCTATATATTGCTACGTGTGCCCACACCCAAAGCCAAATAATTTTCAATCATGCATTTTTAATGCATGAAACCTTATTTTAGGGCATATGCTAATTTTTATATAATAGAACCCATGACATTTATTTGCCTACATTCTAGCATTATATATGTTAGGATGCTAAAGGAGAACACATAATTTTTTGACATAGAAAAAGAAAGCAACATTCCTTACCCTGATCAGTAAATCATATGCTATTGATCAGAATGAAATATAAACAATACAACTTGAAAACAGCTGCATAATATTCCATTGTATAGATGCACCATGGTTTTCTAATCCATTCATCTGCTGATGGGCACTTAGGCTGTTTCCAAATCTTAGCTATTGTAGATTATGCTGCTATGAACTTAAGGGTGCATATGGCTTGGAAAGGTCACAGGACAGATTAATAATAATCAAGAGTGATAAATAAACAAAGGATTTTAAATTATTTTTTCATTGACATTAATTCATCAGTAGATCTCCCCAGTAATCATTAAACACATTAGTACATTAAACTGGTTTTACTTCATCACAAGAAACATATTTAACCATATGTTTTAATAGTATGAAAATGTTTTCAACTCTACCAAATTCAATAACTTTTCAAAGAATTTTAAATAAGTAATAGAGTTGCAATTTACAATTGTATATATTCAACATACAGACTAGTGATGCAATATATTAAGCAGTTATTCATTTCTTTATGATCATAAATATTTATCTATTAACTCTTTCTTGGTCTCTCACCCTCTTGTCTTCTCTGTTTCTTTTGTCCTATCCCCTTCTACCCCCATCATTTCAACATTTTACGGTAAATTGAGGATTGGAGTATTGTGGTAACTTCTCAAAACCCAGGAGGTGGCAAGGCTACAACTCAAACTTATGTCTATTTGGCTCTAAACCATTTTTCATTTTTCCCTTCTGTGTAATACTACAGTCCATGAGTCCTCAGTTGAAAGAATAATTATATATCAAGATTCAGAGGGCATGAATGAGGGGAGGATTGGGGGGGGTTAATAGAGGGATAAGAACATATGTAGTACCTTAATCAATAAAGAAATTTGAAAAAAAGATTCAATTTAGATAACTGTTTTTATTGTAATAATGATCAAAATACTGCATCTCTTTTTTGCTGCTCATATATTCACTTATCCATCTGTGTTTCTAACCATTTAGCTAATGATTGAATCTTTTCAACTTTTTAAAAATATATATATTTTATTGATTTTTTTATAGAGAGGAAGGGAGAGTGATAGAGAGTTAAAAACATCAATCAGCTGCCTCCTGCACACCCCCTACTGGGAATGTGCCTGCAACCCAGGTACATGCCCTTCACAGGAGTTGAACCTAGGACACCTTTAGTCTCCAGCCTGATGCTACATCCACTGAGCCAAACCGGTTAGGGCTCTTTTCAACTCTTTACAATCTAATGTGTGTGTGTGTGTGTGTGTGTGTGTGTGTGTGTGTGTGTGTGTGTGTGTGTATTGCCCCAAAATTGAATAATTAGTTCTGGTTATAGTAGTTCACTTGTTGCATTAGTCATTTTTCTTATGTGTAGCTCTCAGATTGACAATGACCAAAATGCTCTTGAAGATAACCTAGGTTTTGTTTCATGGAGAGAGAGAGAGGAGGCACCTTTTGGCTAGAGTCTATCATCATACATCTGTATGATGGGAAAGTCACTTTATTTCCTGGTTCTCAATTTCATCATCCATAAAATAAGTAGATATTATTAGATAAATGTTTTGTTCTAAAAACTCTAGTTAGTAGCTATATCAAATATGTTGAAGGTCTACTTTTCTATGGGTTCCTTAAGTCAAATTATATGTTTAAACCAAAGGAAAATTGTTCAGATCCTTCTGGATCTTATTATTTATGACATGGCTTTTGATTACAAAAGGTACAGTAAATGTTATGGCACCAAAATGACTTGTAATGCTTACAGAACAAATATATAGCTATATTTATAGGTGAATGACCTAGATTCTGCTTCGTTTTAGCATGACCTTGAAAAAGCTACTGTGTTCTTGGTTCTTATTTTCATCCTCTGTGGAATGGGAGTTTGGATGGAATGTTTTGTATATGACTCTGGGATCCTTAAAATCTTCAATATAGACTAAAAAGACTTTTCTTGGAGTTACTGTACTATTTTAAAATTGTGAAAGCCACTCTAGGGAATTTAGAGACTAAAGTTAAATAAGGCACTGTATATTTTTATTCTAATCCAAGGTGGATCACAATATATTAAATAGTAAATATTTTTACTTACCACAAATTTCCGTTTTTTCTGATTTTTGAACTAAAATGATTTATTCAGCATCTTTGTCAGCAATCAAAAAATTCTATTGGTACTTTAGTGTATATGGTACTATACTACATGTTGGTGCTTTCACTGGCCTCTTAGATATTATAAGAGACTGGGAAATAATTTATTCTTTCTTAAATCATCAATATTTTAGGGGAAGGAGTATTCAAATAAATGCTTATACTGGAAAACATTGAATATTCTAAAAAGTGGGTCCTTATTTATAGTAAAACATTGAGTATAGGTTTGATCATTCCCTGTGGTAAATGCTATGTTATGTGAGGAACAATTAATATGACCAGAATTCAGTGAATGCTGAGACTGATTAAAGAAATAGTTCTGCCATGAACTTATTGATTTCTTGCAATAGCATCACTTTGTTGACCAAATGAAAGAGGAGAATAAATATCACAACAAGTATTTCATTTTTGTGTGAAGAAACCAAGGAGTGTTACCAGTCTTTCTAGCCTTAAAGATATGGCTTCTAAGTGTCTCATGGAATTCTTAACATCTTTGTTCCTAAGGGTATAGCTCACTGGAATGAAACTGGTGTAAAACACTGAGATCACTTTGTGTACGGGGAAATCTGTGGAAGGCCACACATAGATGAAAGCAAAAGGAAAGGGTCAGAACAGTGAAGTGGACACTGCAAGTGGGAAGGGCTTTTGAGGACCCACCAGAGGAATGTTGCCAAGTATTACCAGGATGATAGGAGGAGGATATCACCAAGAGGATAAAGCAAATCAGGGCAATCACACCAGGGTTGAAATCACGAACACTCCAGAATGCATCTGTCAATGCAAGTAAGTTTAATCAGCAAGGGGTGGTCACAAAGGAAGCTACCCAGTTTGTGAGGTCCACAGAAGGGCAGATTCATAGTAAATGCTAACTGACACAGCATGGAAGATGTTAAAAATCCAGGAAAATGTCACAAGCCCAACATTCATTCTCCAGCTGAAGGATGCTTAACTAACAGAGGCTTACATATAGTCAGTCACTTACCCATCAAAAACTATGCATATCAGCAGTACAGTCCCCTAAGAATTTGCAGAAGAAAATACATGGGTGATGCAGCCTTCAAAATAGATGGCTTTGTGCTCACTGAGGAAGTCTGCAATCATTTTGGGGGTGCAAATGCGGCTAGAGACATGTCAATGAAGGAGAGATTTCCCAAAGAAAGTACATGAGAGAGTGTAGGTGTGGTTCTGACATGAAGGTGAAAAAAATAAGGAGGTTCCTCTTTACAGTGGCTGCATAGACCAAGAAGAAAAAGAGGAAATGGAAGATCTGAATTTCCCAAGAGACACCTGCAAAATGAATTCAGCTACAACTGTCTAATTACAGGCCATTCACTCTGCTTTCTGGATGTACTCTGACAGACGGAAAACTAGGGAAAAATACAGTGCTCACACTCCAAGTGAAAAAACATTTTTTTGACATGAAATAATGTAATAGCAGCCCACCACCAGCTGGTTCCCTGTTGCATCACTCTTCTGTTCACAGCAGTCAGATGTCTCCCTCATGGTCTTTCCAGATATCTTATTTGATTTGATTCAAGATTGATTGTTATGATTTAGCAATTTGCTTACAAGTAAATGCAAATATTCACAAAAAGAAATAATCATTAAATTATTTTAATAGTTATTCCCAGTTTGTGAACTAGTACTGTAAAAATTGCACAGCTAGCTGCCAACAAGTTTTTTAAAAATTAAATTTATTGGGGTGACATTGGTTAATAACATTATATAGCTTTCAAGTGTACAACTCTATGATACATCATCTGTATATTGTATTGTGTGCCCACCATTCTAAGTCAAGTCTCCTTTCGTCACCATATACTACCCCCTCTACCCTTTACAACATCAACCCCCCTTTTCCTCTGGTAACCACCATGCTGCAGTCTGTGTTTATGAGTTTTTAGTTGTTTGTCTTGCTTGCTTATTTGTTGCTTCCAGTTTTATATTCCACATGATTAAATCATAGTTTTGAAGACAGAGGGAATGGTAAGCTTTTTCAAAACATCATGATGATAGTGAAAGACTGAGTGAGCAATGTTTGAGAATCATGATGGATTATTGGTGGGAACACAATAGTGAAAAAGAATATGGGCCCTGATCTCTTTATAGTGGGTAGAAAAAAGGAATAGGTCATGAGCGGAAATAAAATGGCTACAGAAGAATATAGCCTGTTTCAATTTTCTAATAGAGATTGTCTAGAATAAATTTCTTCATTTCAGTTATGCAGATATGAATGATCCTTGTTCTATGTCATCAAGGCCTTGCATTTTTCAAAGACTGGTGAACAAGATGTGGTTAAAACCTGAAGGTTTCATACATTTTGAAATATATATATATATTTCAAATATATATATATATATAATTTTATTGTTGATAGTATTATAGATGTCCCCCAGTTCGCCCCCAAGCCCCCCCACCCCCGCGCCGCCTTTAAGCCTTCCTCCAAGCCCTGCTCCACACCAGGCCTTCACCACACTATTGTTTATGTCCATTGGTTATGCATATATGTATATAAGTTATTTGGTTAATCTCTTTCTATTCCCCCTTCCCCACCTCCTACTCCCTTCTGAGATATGTCAGTCTGTTCCATGCCTCTATACCTCTGGGCCTATTTTGTTCATCAGTTTATTATGTTCATTAGATTCCTTATAAGTGAGATCCTGTGATATTTGTCTTTCTATGACTGGCTATTTCACTTAGCATAATACTCTCCAAGTCCCTCTATGATGTCAAAAAGGGTAAGAAGTCCTTTTTTTTTTACAGCTACATAGTAGTCCATGGTGTAAATATACCATAGGGTTTTTTTTATCCACTTATCTACTGATGGGCCCTTGGGCTGTTTCCAGATCTTAGCTATTGTGAATAATGCTCCTATGAACAAGGGGTGCATATATTATTTCTGATTGGTGTTTCAGGCTTCTTGAGATATATTTCTAGAAATGGGATCTCTGGGTCAAATGGTAGTTCCATTTTTGTTTGTTTTTTTTGAGTAAATTAAAAAATAGTGGCTGTACCAATCTGCATTCCCACCAGCAATGTACTGGCATTCCCTTTTTTCCACATCCTTGCTTGTTGATTTGTTGATGGTAGCCATTCTGGAATCTCATTGTAGTTTTAATTTGCATCTCTCTGATGACTAGCAATACTGAGAATTTTTCATATGTCTAGTGGCCAACTGTATGTCCTCTTTGGAGAAGTTCCTATTCTGGTCCTGTGCCCATTTTTTAATAGGGTTATTTGTCTATTTGTCTTCTTTTTTTTCTTTTTTGAGTTGTATGAGTTATTTATATATCTTAGAATTTAACCCCTTAGCTGATGTGTCATTGGCAGATATGTTTTCCATACACTGTGTTTATGAGTTTTTAGTTGTTTGTCTTTCCATTTCATTTTGATGGTGGTTTCTTTTACTGTCCAGAAGCTTTTTAGTTCGATGTAGTTCCAGTTGTTTATTTTCTTTCTTTGTTTTTCTTGTCCTAGGAGATGTATTGGTGAAAATTCTGCTATGTGATATGTCTGATATTTTCCTATGTTTTCTTTCTTTTTTTTAAATGACTTATTTTATTTTAATATATTTTATTGATTTTTTACAGAGAGGAAGAGAGAGAGGGATAGAGAATTAGAAACATTGATGAGAGAGAAACATGCCACCTGCACAACCCCTACTGAGGATGTGCCCGCAACTTCCTGTTTTCTTATAAGATTTTTATAGGTTTGCAACTCACATTGAAGACTTTTATCCATTTTGAGTTTATTCTTGTGTATGGTATAAATTGGTGATCTAGTTTTCTTTTTTTACATGTTCTTATCCAATTATCCAACACCATTTATTGAGTAAATTGTCTTTATTTCATTGTATGTTCTTGCCTCCTTGTCTAATATCAATTGACCATAATGATTTAGGTGATTTTTGGAGTTCCTGTTCTGTTCCTTAATTGATTTGTCTATTCTTGCACCAGTACCAGGCTGTTTTGATTACAATGGCTTTATAGTATAGTTTGATACCCAGTATTGTGATCCCACCAACTTAGTTTTTCTTTCTCAAGATTGCTATGGCTTTTCAGGGTCTTTTTTGGTTCCATATAAATATATATTGTAGATCTGTGAAATATGGTGTTGGTATTTTAATAGGAGTTACTTTAAATCTATAGATTGCATTGGGTAATATGGACATCTTAATGATGTTAATTCTTTTAATCAATAAACACGGTATAGGCTTCCACTTGTTTGTACCTTCCTCTACATCTTTTTTCAATGTCCTGTAGTTTTCCAAATACAGGTCTTTTATCTCATTGGTTAAGTTTATTCCAAGGAATCTTACTTTGTTGTAACTATTGCAGTGATTAGTGGGATTGTTTTTCTGGTTTCTCTTTCTGATAGTCCATTATTGGTGTATAAAAATGCCATCAATTTTTGGTTGTTAAGTTTGTATCCTGCTGCTTTGATGAATACATTTATTAAATCTAATAGTTTTTTGTGGAGTCTTGCCAGGATTGACCAGCAGACCCTGAATGACAGATAAATAATTATTCTGACACATGTTTCTATGAAAGAGAGGCTAAAGGGCTGGTTGGCATTAGGCACCAAAAACAGCCTTGATTGCCTGCCTCCTTAGCCTTTTATTGTAACAGTAGCTTGAACTAAAATTAATCTCTAGATACAATCAGCAGGGTAAGTATCCTTGATAAAACACATGCTTCTACAAGGTCAAGTCTTAAAGACTAAACATAGAGATTCTAGCAAAACACCTGGGAGCTCAGTCATGTTTGAAAAAGTCAAGGTAGAGTCTGCTGCCGTCAGCAAGCTTCCCCCAGAGGTCCCTGAACTGTCAGAGAATCCTCCTTACAGACTCTTCAACCAAGTCCCATGCTTCCCCACAGAGTCTTTAGGGTTTTCTATATGCAATATCATGTCATATGCAAATAATGAAATTTTTAATTCTTCCTTTCTAATTTAGGTGCCTTTGATTTTTGATTCCTGACTGATCACTGCGGCTAGGACTTCCAGTACTATGGTGAGTAAGAGTAATGAAAGCAAACATCTCTGTCTTATTCCTGTTCCTTTAATTTTTGCCCATTGAGTATGATGTTGGCTATAGGTTTGTCATCTATGGCCTTAATTATGTTAAGGTGTGATCCCTATATTTCTGCTTTGCTGAGAGTTTTTATCAAAATTGGGTGCTGGGGTGGTCATACTGGAGTTTCAAAACTACAACTAAAAGACAAAATGGATATCATCCAGAACCATAGGAAAGCTGGGTGAGGGGAAATTCTACAACTAGAAGGAAGAGTAAAGCACATGCAGAATCAGAAGAGCTGCAAAAGGCTGAGGTGTGGAGACACGCTCATGGAGACGGCTGGCTGCTAAGTGCTTGGCTGGATTTCTCTAGTGGGAAAAAGATAAAACCTCCTAACTGCACTGCACTCCAGTTCTGACTACACTGAACCCCAGTTCTGGGTGAGACCCCGGGGACCCAGACTCATAGCGGGTAATCTGGACTGTAAGGAGGAAACTCAGGGGAGTCAAGAAAGTCAGAGGTCTGATGATGCACGTGTGTGAGTGCACACAGAGGAGAATGACTTCTGAGCGTGCCGCTGGCTTTCTCTAGCAGGAAGGAAATGGAAGCTCCTGACTGTGCTCAACTCCAGTTGTGGGCGAGAATCTGGGAATCCAGATTCACTGGGGGAGAAATTGGATTGTCTGACAGCAGGCGAAACTTGAGGGCAGCTTTCTCTCAGAGGTGCTTGCAGTGATTACTGAGACACACTGAGACCCAGGGGCCTCATTGAGCAGGGCTGAGGGAAAGCCAAGGCTGTCTGCTCAGCCCCGAGACTCCGCCCCATCCAAAATGAGCACAGAGGCTTTTGCAATTTTGCAAGTCTTGTCTCATAAGGCTGTCTCCAGCACAGAAATTCTCCCGTCTTAGACACAGCTGATCCTCACAGCCAATTGGCCTGGAGGTCAATTCCTCCCAGTGATATCAACAACAATCAAGACTTAACTACAACAAGACTGTACACACTGTCCAAAAAGGACACCAAAAGTGTCCACCTCAAGTAACCAGGGAAGCCGAACCACTGGGCCTTATAAGTTACCTACCACACAAAGCTACCCTACCAATTCAGGGAGGCAGCAAAAATGCAGAGACAAAGAGACAGATCACAAATGAAAGAAATGGAGGAAAACAAATAACTAAATATAGAGTTTAAAACAAACAGTTTTGAGGTTTTTCAAGAATTTTATAGAAAAGGCAGATAAATTTAGCAAGACCCTCAAGGATATGAGAAATACTTTTGAGGATATAAAAAAAGACCAACTAGAAATTAAACATACATTGACTGAAATAAAAAATATTATACAGAGACCAAACAGCAAACGAAGGAACACAAGAATCAAGTCAAAGATTTGAAATTCAAAGAGGCAAAAACACTCAACCAGAAAAGCAAAAAGAAAAAAGAATCCAAAAAGTTGAAGACAGGGTATGGAGCCTCTGGGACAACTTCAAGCATACCAACATCTGAATTATGGGGGTGCCAGAAGAAGAGAGAGAGCAAGATATTGAAAATATATTTGAAGAAATAATGGCAAGAAAACTTCTCCCACCTGGTGAAAGAAATAGACTTACAAGTCCAAAAATTGCACACAGAACCCCAAACAAAAGGAATCCAAAGAGGACCACACCAAGACACATCATAATTAAAATGCCAAGAGCAAAAGACAAAGAGAGAATATTAAAAGCAGCAAGAGAAAAACAGCTAGTTACCTACAAGGGAGCACCCATACAACTGTCAGCTGATATCTCAACAGAAACTATGCAGGCCAGAAGGGAATGGCAAGAAATATTCAAAGTGATGAATAGCAAGAACCTACAACCAAGATTACTCTACCCAGCAAAGCTCTCATTCAGAGTTGAAGGTCAGATAAAGAGCTTCACAGATAAGAAAAAGCTAAAGGAGTTCATCACCACCAAACCAGTATTTTATAAAATGCTGAAAGGTATTCTTTAAGAAGAGAAAGAAGAAGGAAAAGGTAAAGATAAAAATTATGAACAACAAATACATATCTATCAACAAGTGAATCTAAAAATCAAGTGAATAAAAAATCTGATGAACAGAATAAACTGGTGAATATAATAGAATCAGGGGCATAGAAAGGGAGTGGACTGACAATTCTCAGGGGCAAAGGGATGTGGGGATTGCAGGAAGACAATGGACAAAAATTGTACTATGGATGAGGACAATGGGGGGTGGGTAAGGGTAGAGGGTAGGGTGGGAACCATCTTAAGGGGGAAAAGAAGAACTATTGTAATAATCTGAACAATAAAGATTTATTAAATTTAAAAATGGATGCTGGATTTTGTCAAGTGCTTTTTCTTGCATCTGTTGATATAACTATGTGATTTTATCCTTTATTTTGTTAATGTGCTGTATCAAATTTATTGATTTGCATATATTGTACCAAACTTGCATCCCTGGAATAAATCCCACTTGCTCATTTGGTAATATTTTTGTTGAGGATTTTGGTATCTGTATTCATCAGCGATATTGGCTTATTATTATCTTTCTTTGTAGGTGTTCTTCTTTGCATGTTTGGTAAAACTCACCAGTGAAGCCATCCAGCTCAGGACTTTTGTTTGTTGGCAGATTTTTTTAAAGTTGCTGCTTTGATTTCATCAATTATTATATGTCTATTCAGGTTTTCTGATCCTTCCTGATTCAGTTTTGGAAGTTTGTGTTTTTCTAGGAATTTGTCCATTTTATTCAGGTTATCCAGCTAGTTAGCATATAGTTGTTCATAGTATTTTCTTGCAATCCTTTGAATTTCTATTGTGTCAATTGTTATTTTGCCTGTTCAATTTTGGGTTTTATTTATTTGGGTCCTCTCTCTTTGTTTCTTGATTAGTTTGGCTCAAGGTTTATCAATCTTGCTTATCTTTTCAAAGAACCAGCTCTTGATTTCATTGATCTTTTGTTTTTTGTTTTTAGTCTCTATGTTATTTATTTCCACTCTAATATTTATCATTTTCTTCCTTCTATTTACTCTTGTATTTTCTTGTTGTTCTCTTTCTAATTCTTTAATTGTAGGATTACATTGTTATATAACTTTTTTCTTGAGGCAGGTTTGTTTATGAACTTCCCTTTCAGGACTGCTTTTGCTGTGTCCTAAAGATTTTGGGTTGTTGTGTGTTCATTTTTATTTTTTCCTAGGATGCTTTTTTATTTATTCCTTGATCTCATTGGTAATCCATTCATTGTTTAATGAGTTGCTACTTAGCCTCCATGTATTTGAATGTTTTGAGCTTTTTAATTGTAGTTGATTTCTATTTTTATCCTGTTGTGATCTGAGAAGATGTATGATATGATTTCAATCTTTTTGAATTTGTTAAGGCTTATTTTATATTCTAACATATGGTCTCTCTTTGAGAATGACCCATATGCACTTGATAAGAATAAATATTCTGCCACTTTTATTTTTTAAAAAAATATATATTATTGATTTTTTACAGAGAGGAAGGGAGAGGGATAGAAAGTCAGAAACATCGATGAGAGAGAAACATCGATCAGCTGCCTCCTGCACACTCCCTACTGGGGATGTGCCTGCAACCAACGTACATGCCCTTGACCGGAATCGAGCCTGAGACCCTTCAGTCCACAGTCTGACACTCTATCTACCGAGCCAAACCGGTTTTGGCATATTCTGCCACTTTTAGATGAAACATTCTGTATATATCAATTAGATCCAACTGATATAGTGTGTCATTTAAGGTCATTGTTTCCTTGTTGATTTTTTGTCTGGAAGATCTATTCAGAGACATTAGTGGGATGTTAAATTTTCTGAAATTTTAATTTTATTAATTACATTCACATTATTAATACCTAAAGAGTCAAAGTGATCTCCTTATACCTTTTAAAAAAATAATATATTGTCTTAACTTTTCTCCAAAGCATCTGTATCTTTACAAAATACTGATTTTACATCATCAAAACCCTACCTACAATCTAACAATGGGTCTTTGGTAGCCTTCACATGAAATTATGTTTTAGAGTTCCATTCTTATTCTTCTAACCTTCTGATTGAATAACTTATTCATGCAAAGAAGTTCCATTATTTTATTACATACGTACACTTTTCCCTGCCAGTCAAAACTTTAATTTTCCTTGCAGAACAAGTTCATGACATTTGTTTAGCAAAAACATTTTCTTGATTAAGCATATTTTACATTTTTCTTTATCTAAAATCCAGTTCACTCATTATCTCTTGACAAATGTTCAAACATTTGATTGATGTCACAGTGTGTGTTTTTTACTAATTGTTTTATTTATAGGCATTCAATGTCTTCTAAGAAACTATAAATTCCTTGAAGCAGAAGTGAATGTTTCTGGATTTTATCCTCCACTGCTTCTAGAACAAGATTAGACAACCAAGATAAAGCTTGTTGATTTAATACTTCATGATGCTTCTTAAATGATGGCTTTCCAAATTTCTATTCCTTGAGTCTCTCAGGTCCAGGTGAAAACAATCATTGTAAATTCCCATAAGACTCTTGAAATATCTTTCTGTTGTGAAACAAATAATACTATCTTAGTTTTTTAATAAATCCCATTGCAGGAATAACTCTTGGTCAATTCCCAAGTTCCTGCCACATCCATTTTATCTACTGCTGCTAAACAACTAATGATTCATTTAGGTAATTTATTTATATTTAAAATCGTCTCCTATATGTGTTCTGTCAGAGACTGCTTAACATTCTGAATAATCTAAAACACTGCTATAGATCTGGTAAGCAAAGATGTTTCACCAATGGTTTCTATTAAAAGTATTTACGTGCCTGCCCTTCCTACTTCCATCTCCTAACCCTTATCCCCTGGAGCTAAGATCAATATATAGCTTGCATGTATTGGTATATATGAAAGAAGAATTCAAACAGGTGTGAGACTAAATAGCTTATTCCCATAAAACTTATGCTACGTTTTCTAGGAGTCAAGGTAAAATTTTAAGCCATAGAATTATAAATATTTGTAAGAGGAACAGATTTCTATTTTAACTAAATAAAAATTGAGAAGAAAAAACATCAAATGCCATCCCCTGGGCTATATGGTTGGTTACATTGTGGTATAGTTGACAATAACAGCCTTCTGCTAGATAAATGTCAGCAAAACTAATTTTTTCTGTATTTCTGTTCTCTTTCAACCAGGCAACTTTTATCTGTGTATACATTAACAATTTTTCTCTGGAAATTTATGAGTTCTTGCAACTGTTTGAAGTCTTTCTGTAATGTTGCTTAACAGCTTATGTCATTTGTATGCGATATAATTTTTATATGTTCTTTTAATAAGGATATTGTTATAGATAAAATCTAAATAATTAAATGTGTGTTTTTAATACTTCATCAGCCCAGAGTAAGGGCTCACTTAATATTAGCTGTTATCTTCAGGATCGTATAAACAAATGGATGGGCAAATATGTAGCTAAGTATATCTGTTCAAGATGATATTATCTCAATTTGATTGCCCATTTGTACCAGAAAGAAAGTTATTTTCAGCACCTATGACTTAAATGGTATCTCCCACCATGATCTTAATACCCTATAATTATCTTTCAAATCAATATACCAAATGATGTTGGAAAGAATATTAAATATAAGTTTCCATAGAGAAAACAAAGCTATGAAAGTGATTTCTTGGAAATGTATATTTTGCTGCAATAGACTCATACTTTCTCTTGACTTTTTTTTTTTTAAATACAGGCTTCCACCTATCATTCAGGACAATGGATGTGGCTAATAAATCTACTGTTTCTGAATTTGTTTTGCTGGGACTCTCTGATTCCTGGCAACTACAGATGTTTTTCTTCGTGGTGTTTTCATTGTTTTATGTGGCAACAATGGTGGGGAATAGCCTCATAGTCATCACAGTTATAGCTGACTCTCACCTACACTCTCCTATGTATGTTCTGCTTACCAACCTTTCCATCATTGATATGTCTCTTGCTTCCTTTGCCACTCCTAAGATGATTATAGACTATCTTACTGGACACAAAACCATCTCCTTTGATGGCTGCATCACTCAGATTTTTTTCCTACACCTTTTTACTGGTACAGAGATCATTTTACTTATGGCGATGTCCTTTGATAGATATATTGCAATATGTAAGCCTCTCCGCTATGCTTCAATCATAAGTCCCCAGGTATGTGTTGCCCTTGTGGTGGCTTCCTGGGTTGTGGGAATCATGCATTCAATGAGTCAGGTCATATTTGCTCTCACTTTACCATTCTGTGGTCCCAATGATGTAGACAGCTTTTTCTGTGACCTTCCTGTGGTGTTCCAGTTGTCTTGTGTGGATACTTATGTCGTAGGCCTCTTTATGATCTCAACAAGTGGCATAATTGCATTGTCCTGCTTTATTCTTTTATTTAATTCTTATGTTATTGTTCTGGTTACTATTAAGAATCATTCTTCAAAAGGGTCATCTAAGGCTCTTTCTACCTGCACAGCTCATTTCATTGTTGTCTTCATGTTTTTTGGACCATGCATATTCATTTATATGTGGCCACTAAGCAGTTTTTTAGTAGATAAGATCTTATCTGTATTTTATACCATCTTTACTCCCATTCTGAATCCAATAATATATACATTAAGAAACCAAGAAGTGAAGGCAGCCATGAGAAAATTGAAAAATATACTTCTAAATTCCAACAAGGCAGCTCCTTTGCATTCTTTTTAGTTAACTTTTAGTTTGGTTATCTTTTAGTTTTAGCATCCTAGGCATTAAGTAGCACATTTTTTGTATACACAGCACGTGCTATGCTCTTACTTCTTATTAAACTGTAATTGCCAAAATTTGTGAAAGTATAAGGTAAGTTCGTATTTAAATATGAGTGTTTAAGATACATTTTAAGCTTTAGAAAAACAAGTTGACAAAAGCAATTTCTTTTGAAGCAAATAATATTTATAAAAATGCTAAGAGTGCTCTGGCCAGAGTGACCCAGTTAATTGGAGCATCATCCATACACAGAAAAGTCACAGGTTCAGTTCCTGGTAGCCATATACCTAGGTTTCACATTCTGTCCCTGGTTGTTGAAGTAACAAATCATTACAAGAGACAACCAATCAATATTTCTCTCTCATACCAATCTTTCTCTCTGTCTCTGTCTCTGTCTCTATCTCTGTCTCTCTCTCCTTCTCTCTCTCTCCCTCTATCTCTATCTCTACCTATCTCTACAAATCATTTCTCTCTCTTCCTCTCTTTAAAATCAATAAATACATCCTTGGGTGAGGATTTTAAAATGCCAGGAGTGACTTTTCCAATTAGGAAATTCAAGATTAATATCCTATTCACTGATAAAAGAAAAGAAAATGAGAGGAGGAAGTATAGATTAAAAGAAAACTAGAAAATAACATTTACATAACAACTGAGTTACTCAGATAATTGAGTAAAATTTCTATATCTATAAGCCTTAGAAACTCAATACTGCCATAAGAGTAGCCTCTGACAGATTGTGATTATTTACATATATCTCTGAGTGTTACTACTTAACATTTAAATCATTTTGTGATCGCTTCTATTAAAGAAAGTCCTTGCTATACTTCATTACAAATGTTGATGAGTTCCAAAGGAAATTCTATAAGTAGAGGAATCTCCACCGCTCACTTTTAGTTAGCAAGGAAATAAACATAGCCATAACTCCTTCTAATAATGCAGAATGTGTAAGGAGCATGGAGAATTCAGCAAATCAGAAAATATTATAAATGAGTTTCAAAGCAGTACAATTTGTTTCATACAAAAACCATGGTTGCTTAATGTGTGGGAAGTTAAAGCTAGAATTAAATCAAAAGATACCATTTACGATAATAAGTAAAATTATGGGGAGCCTATGCTTTCATTTAAAAGTATTATATTGCTTTACACTTTGATTAAACCACATTTTTCTTTGAATATTTGGATGCAAAAATAAGAATTTTGTGCTTAGTAATACACCGTCATTGTAGTAAGCATGTTTCTATACACAATCAGCTTTTTTGTTGTTGTTGTTATTTTTGTTGTTATAATTTTAAATGCTAGGTTGAAGATTAGCTTTAAGGTACACAAGGTATTACTACCACCTGCTGTTCAGTAGTAGAATTGCAAACATTGAAGGTCAGCAATAATTATGGATGACTTGTTTCATAGATTATCTTATTTAAATGATGGTAACCATTAAAGGATCAATTGTTATTTAGAATTTGGTAAGTTATATTTATAAAACATGAGTTCCAGTATATTATCCAACTCATATCCACAAGAATGAGGATCTGTGCAACCACAGTATTTGAAAAATTCTTATTGTTATTTTTTTCTGGTATTAATGAGTAAAAAGAGAAAACCAAGAAGTATATATGCACTAATTATCATTGATGAGAAAGAACTTAAAAAAGAAATTCCTAACTTTTAATTTTAAACCATATGAGAAAAAACTTGTTTTTTCTTAATCAGTGTTTCTCTTTTCTTTATTAATGTGTTAAGCAAACAAGGAAACAACTTTACAGTTTAAAAGTTTTGACTGTGTTTCAAAACTAGTCATGTTTGACTGAACAGATTGTCATACCTCAGAAAGAAGGCAGGAGAGGGGGGTAAGGGATCAAGCAAAGGATTTGTATGCATGCATATTAGCATAACCAATGGACACGGACACTGGGACAGTGGGGGCTTGTCCTGGGGGGCGGATGTGGCGAGGGGGGCATCAATCAGGGTAAAAGAAGACATATGTAATAATTTAAACAGTAAAAGAAAAACTAGTCGTGTTGAAATTGTTGAGTAAAATGTCTACAGTATTAATTTGAGAATAAAATGTATTTATTTCCTCAAAATAAACGTAGAATTCTTTTAGAAACAGTGATATAAATGAACCAATTTAGGTTGTGTGTGAACTTTATCTCAGTTTTAGTTACATGTGCAAAAATGTTCAAGATCATAGAACTAATTTATGCAGAAATGTTGAACGGGTATGTTAAAAATGCCCCCAGTAATTATTTAATAACATTTATTTGAAAAGGAAATACATTCTTTAATGAATTGAGGTGTATAGTTTTATGTTCTTTTTTCCAATATAAATCTGGAGTCTTTTTAAAAGGATATCATCAGTCTTCAGTGCTTGTGTGGAGATTTATAAAAGTCAAGGACATGTTTGCCAAAACCCTCAAAGGTGTGACTGAATGGCAGACAACTCTGTGAAGCAAGTCAGCAATGAAACTGAGTAGTCATCAACAAGACTGAGTAGTTAGATTCATAGTGAGGCACTGTAGCTGAGAATGAAAAGGACCATGGCCAGTCTTTGGAGCACTTCCATTTATAAAGCAAACTACCTACCAGCTTTGCCAATGGCACAGGATGGAGAGTCAACACACAAGACAGCACCACGTCTGTACTGATAAGAGCCTAAACAACGGTTACAATTGAACGATCAGAACAACCGCAACAACTGGAAGGATCAGCCGACCAGTCGCTAAGATGTCCACTGACAACCGGGGGCAGACATTCAATGCAGGAGCTGTCCCCTGGTGGTCAATGTGCTCCCACAGCCAACCTACCATGGCCAGCCAACCTTCCTTGGTCCCTCCTCCTTATTCTCCCCGCCCCGACCCCCCCCCCCCCCCCGCACCGTTTGGCAGGCCCCATCCAGCAGCTGGCAGGCCCTGGCTGGCCCAGCACCAACTGGGACTGGGCAAGATGGCCCCAATAGGCCCTGATCACCGGCCAGGCCTAGGGACCCCACCTGTGCAAGGATTTCATATACCAGGCCTCTAGTCTATATATGTAAAAGCATAAGCTACTGTTACAACCAGTCGGCCAAAGGACTGGTCAACCAGTAGCTATGATGTGCACTGACCACTAGGGGACAAATGCTCAATACAGGAGCTGAACCCTGGCGGTCAGTGCACTCCCACAGCCAACCTCCTGCAGTCCCTCCCTCTGCTGGCCGGCCCCGATCGGCCCCCATTGGGACTGGGCAAGATGGCCTCAATTGCCGGCCAGGCCGAGGGACCCCAGCCATGCATGAACTTCTGCACTGAGCCTCTAGTTTTAAATAAACACCTAAAACTTACCTAAATGGGAGCTATAGATTGGTGATTTTATCACCATGTCATCTCAACATGCTGCTGATCCTCTTACTAAGGGTGAATGCAGTGACATAGCCATAGGCTACTTAAACTGCAGTAAAGTTGGTGTTATTTGCCAGCAGGGGATCTGAAGGTAAAGTAATGTTTTGCAAAGCATGCCAGATGAATATACAAGGTAAAGGAAAGCTTTAAATGGTCTAAATTCCAGATAACACTATTGAAGGAGTATTGAGATACTAAGAATTTACAAAAAGACTATGTTGATAAACAACTTCAGCTTCTAAAAATAAAGATAAAAAATGTTTTTAAATCAGGTATAGGTAAAAATAGATAAAATATAATTTTAATTATGTATTTGAATTATGTAAATACAATGAAAATAAAAACTAAAAGTGATGTATACTTCCAAAAATGTTTGAGGAAAAAAAATGCTATGTTTCATACTCTCTTCTTTGCATGAGTTTCCCCCAGGATCATGGAATGGGCCCTCACAACCTTTTATTCATTATTTTTGCTTGTTTTCTTTTCTTACAGAAGTTCCCTCATAATTTAGAAGTTTTTGGTTGTGCAGAGTGTACTAAAATCTTAGGCCCATGTATCTTTTTTACCAGTACTACAGAGTGTTAGTGGTGTGAACTTGGCGAGATAATTAATGTCTCATAACCTGTAAAGGAAGATGATTATGATACTTATACCACATAAAATCATATGAATGCCATAATATATATGTTTAATAAATATTAATTGTTTTAATAGCATCCTGACCAACTTTCTATATCTTTGTTTAAGGGGTTTGCTATTTTCCTGAGCTAACAATTGGCATGTTTAATTTGAAAGGTAAATTTTTATTTTATAAATTTTAATTATTTTATCTATATATATTTGCATGAAATTAAGATGTATCAGGATTAATTTGGAAAATTAAAAGTAACTTCCACTAGAACACTACACTGGGTCTTATATTAATTCAAGCTTATAGAAACATGTTTTTCCCCACTGCTTATCATATTTATGAATCAAGAGAAATTCCAAATTGTTGTTTAATCAGTATATGTTTACAATGAGCAATTATTAAATTGATTTAATGAATTATTGATTTTGGAATGGATTTTTAATATAATTTTGGGCAGAATAAGAATGATGATGCTTTGCATATAAGCCCAACCAATGGACACAGACACGGGCGGGAGGGGGGAGGGCATGAATAGAAAAAGGGGGTTGGAAGGGACAATGGGGGAAGAGGACACATGTAATACCTTAATCAATAAAGAAATTTTTAAAAAAGAATGATGATGCTTGACCCTCCACATTATTAAAGCAAAGACAAAGGTAGATGCATAGAGAAGGTAACAGTTACTGAGGTAGATAAATCAAATTTTGTATGATATGAACTGTCTTATGTGAATTATTTTTGTATATTGATAACTGCCTGAAATAATATAATTAGTGGAATCTGTTGTCAAACAAATAAGTTCTTGGTATATGGTATCATTTGAAAATATTCAGGCTTTTTATAGAAGGCTTTTCAAATGTGAAAACTTACCAATGAAATCTTTCTTTTAAAATGAGCTTTTAGGCTGAAACCGGTTTGGCTCAGTGGATAGAGTGTTGGCCTGAGGACTGAAGAGTCCCAGGTTCGATTCCGGTCAAGGACATGTACCCTGGCTGCGGACACATCCCCAGTAGGGAGTGTGCAAGAGGCAGCTGATAGATGTTTCTCTCTCATTGATGTTTCTGACTTTCTATATCTCTCTCTTCCTCTCTGAAAAATCAATAATATATATATATGTATATATATATATATATATTATTTTTTTAAATGAACTTTTAGAAAAACACCAACAGTTAAAGCAAGAGAGTTGGAGTAACCCTCTTCTCTCCCCATTTATTCTTTTACTACAGGGTGTCCCCCCCAAAAAAAATGTATATACAACCAAAAGCTGATAGCTCAATTGGCGTTTATTTCTTTTCAGACGTAACCCATTGGAATGAATAATTCTTTAAAATATACATTTTTAGGGGACACCCTATATTTTGCATTGTGATTTTTGGATCCATATATTCAGTTTGAAAAATGGGGGTCGGGATAGAGAGAATAACTCTGAAAATCATGTGAATTTCTAGCAGTACTATGATTTTAATAAATTACGGCGCAATCGGATAGTCTTTCAATTTCTATGTTTTTGTTATGATGATTAATTTAATAAAAATTAGGATATTTTTGTTGTAACTTATTTTTAATACTATTGGATATTTCTTCAAGGTATATATGTATAACTTATGCTGGAGTTAGAAGGACCAACATTCAAGCATAGAACTGTGACTCACTTGGATCATGGATTGATGTATTCTGTATGTGAGGTTTCTGGTATAACTTAGTTGGCATTTTATCTTCTTCTTTCTAAAATTTTGTTAAATAATCCCCAACACCTAGCTTGTATTAAAATATCAGATTTTCATTTTCATTTTTCCCTCTGGCTATTTACACTGCCAGGGAGAAGATGTATATCTATTGACATTTGGCTAGCCCTGCATTCTGCAGCAGATGAAAAGCAAATCTGCTAGATGAAAAGCAAATCTTAGATGCATTGGAGCTTTATCAGAGACTGAGTTCCTGACGATGGGTTATTCAGTCACTAAGTAACGAGCCCTTTTTATCTTGAGCTAAGTGTTATTGAATTTAAAAAATTATGATTTCTAGCCATCACAGTGGTAAGTCATCACAAATTGGAAGCAGTACAGCTGGAACAAGGCTGAAGCAGGTATAAAAGCATAGGTAATCAATATAAACATGTAATCCAGAACTCATAGCACCTGCTTCTGTTGCATTAATACCTTTACTTCAGCTCAATTTTATGCCTCATGGAAGGGTTCCTATGTAAGGCTCAATTCAATGTTATGGTACAAATAAAGAAAATGGACCCTTCATTACAGCCTATTCAGATGACTCTAATGGATACTGGTGAGGAAAAATTCTATTATTGGGAAAAGTCAGAAACATTTCACTTAGTTAGAAAGATCAAAATTGGAATACCAAAAAAGTTTTCTGGCAGAGAAGAATAAAGATGGACCTATGTGAGTGGGCACAAAGTGCATGAATATTGTATCTCACATCAGTGACCAACTGAGACAAAAGCATGTACTCCGTTTTACCAAATTGATCAATTACTCTTTGAGACAGCATGGAGGGACATGGAGAGTATTATGCTATCCTATCTAATAAAAGAGAAACATGAAAATTGACCATACCTCTGCTATGCCCACAAGCCACGCCCATCAGCCAATCAGGAGTGAATATGCAAATTAACTCAACCAAGATGGCAGCAGCCACTGATTTGGAGCTAACAGAAGGCTTGGGTTTCCACTGGTGATGGAGGAAGCCAAGCTTTCTGCCTCTCCTGGCTGACCCTGGCCTCCACTCAAGGCTATAAAGTTTCAATTATAGAAGATAAATAAATTTCAGATACCTGTTTCCAGCCGGCCCTGGCCTCTGCTCAAGGAGGCACTGAAAAAAAAAAATGAAAAAAAGGAGAAGCTGGAAGCCTGGATTGCTGGAGGGTGTGGTCAGCCTGAAAACAGCCCCCAATCCTTCACTCAGGCTGTCCCACACTTCAAGGAAACCCCCATCTTGATCTGGGACACCCTTCAGGGCAAACCAGCTGGCCTCCACCCATGCACCAGGCCTCTATCTATACTAATAAAAGGATAAGTGCTAATTAGACTGAAAGACCTTCCAGAAGACCTTCTGAATGTTCTTCTGGACAAAGTCATGGTAGCAGGGCCGAAGTAGAGGCGGGATGGCAGTTGTGAGTGATCAGGCTGGTGGGAGGGGATGGGGCCATTGTGGGTAAGCAGACCAGCAGGGGGGCCAGTTGGGGGCTAGCAGGACATCAGTGGGGGTCAGTTGCAGGTGATCAGGATAGCAGGGAGGCATATTTCAGAGTGAGCAGGCCTATGGGGAGGGAAAGTGGAGGTGAGCAGGCCAGCAGGGGGAGTAGTAGGGGAGAGTAGGCTGACAGGGGAGGCAGATGAGGATGAGCATGAGTTGACCAGGCAGGCAGGCAGGTAAGTACTTAGAAGCCAGTGGTCTAGGATTGTAAGAGGGTGCAGGCTGGGCTGAGAGGATCCTCCACCCCCGCCCCTGGCACAAATTTTGTGCATCAGACCTCTAGTTGTAAATAATTGCTATTTCTATTACTGAACACTTGATCAGTAGAAGGAACTGATGCTGAGGCCTTGATATGTTGCCATTCTCCAGAAAGACCAGATCCATTCAGTGCCAAGTCAATTATATCATACCCCTTCCTCCATGCAGTGGGTAGTGATGTATCCTTATTGAAACTGACTTCTACTCCAGGTATGGGTTTTCCTTCTGTGCCTGCAGTCCCTCTGCCAGGACATTACCCAGGGCTTACAGAGTGTTTAATTAATGGATATAAGATTCCATGAAAATTGCTTTTGGATTGACAGATAAAAGTATTTACAGTGAATAAGGTATAATTTATGCTGAAGAAATGTGACAATAGAAACACTATCATGGGATCTATATTTCTGGGAAGTTTCCAGCCACAGAGAACTATGGAATAGTCTATTAAAAACTTAGATAAGACTCTAGGATTGGGATTACACCCAAGTTGGTTGAAATGAAGAAGTCCAAGATGTAAAATATGCATTAAACCAACAATTTACTTGTAATTATGTGTTACCAATAGCTAAAGTATTCACATTCAGGAAAGAAGGAATAGAGATTGACCCCTCGCTCTCTGATTCTCACTGACACCACTTGTGGATTTGTGTTTCCTGCCTCAGCAATTCCAGGCCATGTTATGATTTTGCATTTATTCTAGTAGTATGTAGAACTTCTTGATTCTTTAACTTTCAGCCAGGATCTTTTCAACTGTGCTTTAGCTTTGCTCTCTCTTCTTCTTTTGTGACTTCAATTATATTAGTCTTGCTCTTAGTGTTCCATATGTCTTTCTAATGCACGAATTTTTTTGCTGTTTTACCAATTTAACTAACAATAAAAGCTTGTTTTTAAATTTCCCTTTTGTTTGTTTTTTGTTTATTTAATAATAATAAAATGCTTTGTTAATTGACTAGAAGCCCAGTGCATGAAATTCATGCATAGGGGATGTCCCTCAGCCAAGCCTGCACCTTCTCCAATCTGGGACCCCTCGAGGAATGTCTGACTGCCCGTTTAGGCCCGATCCCGGTAGGATCCTGGTAGGATCGGGCCTAAATAGGCAGTCAGAAATCCTCACAATCCAGGACTGCTAGCAACAAACTGCTTGCCTGCCTGCCTCCCTGATTGTCCCTAACTGCTTCTGCCTGCCAGCCTGATCACCCCCTAACCACTACCCTGCCAAACTAATTGATGTCTAACTGCTCCCCTGCCAGCCTGTTTGCCCCCAACTTCCCTCCTCTGATGGCCTGGTCAACCTTAACTCATCTTCCCTGCAGGCTTGATCACCCCCAACTGTCCTCCCTTGCAGGCCTGGTCCCTCCTAACTGCCCTCCCCTGCTGGCCATCTTTTGGTGGCCATCTTGTGTCCACATAGGGGCAGAATTTTTGACCACATGGGGCAGCCCTTTTGTGTATTGGAGTGATGGTCAATCTGCATATTACTCTTTTATTAGATAGGATAGAGGCCTAGTGCATGGGTGGGGGCCAGCTGGTTTGCCCTGAAGGTTGTCCTGGATCAGGGTGGGGGTTCCCTTAGGGCATGGGGTAGCCTGGGCGAGGGGCCTGTGGTGGTTTGCAGGCCAGCCATGCCCCCCAGATACCCAAGTAGAGGCCCTAGGATCTGGAATTAATTTATATTCTACAATTGAAACATTGTAGACTGGAATGAAGGCCTAGGCCAGCCAGAGCTGCAGAGGCGTGGCTTCCTCTGTCACCTGGGCAACCATAGCCTCTGCTCTCTCCATCTCCATGGCTGCTGCCATTTCTGTTGGGATTATGTATCTTCTATATTTGAAACTTTGTAGCAGTGAGTGGAGGTCTAGGCCGGCAACGACAGGCGGAAAACTTGGCTTCCTCCATTGCCGGGGAAACCCAAGCCTCCTTCCTGCTCTCAGTGGCTGCAGCCATCTTGGTTGGGATTTATTTGCATAATTTGCTCCTGATTGGCTGGTGAGTGTGGCTGTGGGGCAGGGCTTGATCAGAAGTATGGTCAATTTGCATATTACTCTTTTATTAGACAGGATGCTTTTACATCATTTTAGAATTAAAAATATGATGGTTTTCTCTGCTTTAAATGTATTCTACAATATGTGAAATGTATGCTTCTCATTAGACTCTCATCGGCAGTAAATAAAAAATATGCTTCCCCTAAATCCACCCTAATTATTTTGAAATGTATTTATTTGCTTTTTATTTTTAATTATGTTTGACATACAATGTTATATTAGTTTTGAATGCACAACATAATTACACATTTATATAACTTAAAAAGTGATCACCCCAATAAGTCTAGTACCCAGCTGAAACCAAATGTAGTTATTATATTATAGACTATATTAGTTATGCACATTTTACATCCCCATGACTATTTTATAACTGCCAATTTCTACTTCTTAAGCCCTTCAACTTTTTCACCCAGTTTCCCAACCTCCCTTTAATCTGTAAACCATCCATTTGTTCTTCTGTTTGTTTTTGTTTATTTTTATGTAAGTGAAATCATATGATATTTGTTTCTCCATCTGACAAATATTTCACTTAGCACAGTCCATCCATGTTGTCACAAATAGAAATATTTTAGTTATTTTTATGGCCAAATAATATTTTATTACATATATGTATCACTTCTTTAGTCATTTGTCAGTGGATTGTTTCCATATTTGGCTATTGTAAATTATGCTGCAATGAACATAAGTATGCATATAATTTCTTTTTTTTCTTTTAAAAATTTTTTATTGTGGAAAGTATTACATATGTCCCCTTTTTATCCCATTGACCCCTTATAGCCTGCCCCCATGCCACACCCCAGACTTCCCACCACCCATTGTCTATGTCCATGGGTTATGTATATATGCATACAACGTCTTTGGTTGATCTCTTTCCACCATCCACCTACCCTGGCCTTTCCTCTGAGATTTGAGAGTCTGTTCCATACTTCTATGTCTCTAGATCTATTTTGGATCAACAGTTCATTTTTTTATTAGATTCCACATATGAGTGAAAACATGTGATACTTGTCTTTCTCTGCTAGTTTATTTCTGTTAGCACAATATTCTCAAGCTACTTCTATGTTGTCTCAAAGAGTAAAATATCCTTTTCTTATTTTCCCATTGTTTTCATTATTTTATTTTATAAATCTTTTTTGTTGAAAGTATTACATATGTCCGCCTTTCCCCCCATTGTGTTTTAAATTTCTTTAGATAAATACCCAGAAATGGAATTGCTTGGTCATATGGTAGTTCTATATTTACTTTTCTGAGAAGCCTCCATACTCTTTTACCAATTTACAATTTCACCAATGGCAAATAAAGGTTAACTTTTCTTTGCCAACAGTAACAAATTGCAAGATAAAAGTCACATGATCATATCAATTGGTGCAAAAAAGCATTTGACAAAATCCAAGATCCTTTTTTAAATAAAAACTCTCAGCAAAATGGGAATAGAGGGAATCATAGATCATTAAAAGCCATATATTAAAAACCTACAGCAAATATCATATTCTATGGGCAAAAACTAAAACCATTTTCTCTGAGAAGAGAAACAAGACAGAGATTTCCATGTTCATCATTCTTGTTCAACATAATATTAGAAGTGCTAGCCATAGTGATCAGATTAGAGGAAAAAGTAAAAGGCATCCAAATTGGAGAGGAGAAAGTAAAACTGTCATTATTCACATATGACATGATATTGTACATAGAAAACCCTAAACACTCCTTCAAAAAAACTATTTGAATTAATAAATAATTTGGCAATGTAACAGGATACAAAACTAATACCCAGAAATTGATGCCTTATTTATACACCAATAATAAACAAAACAAAAAATTGCCCCCTAGCCATCAACAAAAAAATTAAGATACTTAGGAATAAACTTAACCAAGTGGTTAGACCTGAACTCAGAAAACTATAGGATGATGAAAAAAGAGATAAAGGAAGCTATAAACAAGTAGAAGAATATACCATGTTCATGGATTGATAGAATAAACATCAGTAAAATGTCTATACTATCCAAAGCAAGATATAGATTCAATGCAATCCTTATTAAAATATCAAAGGGCCCTGGCCAATTTGGCTCAGTGGATAGAGCTTCAGCCTGGGGACTGAAGGGTCCCAGGTTCAATTCTGATCAAGGGCGCATGCCTGGGTTCAGGCTTGATCCTCAGTAGGGGATATGCCAGTAGGTGGTGTGCAGGAGACAACCAATCAATGATTCTCATCATATTTCTATCTCTCTCCTCCCTTCGTCTCTGAAATTAATAAAAATATCAAAATATAAAATATCAGTTGCATATTTCACAGATCTAGAACAAACACACCAAAATTTATATGGAATGAAAAAAGACCACAGATAGCCACCGAAATTTTGAGAAAAAAGAATAAAGTTGGAGGAATCACAATGCCACGAATCAAGTTATATTACAAAGCCACTGTGTTCAAAACACCTTAGTTCTGGCAAAAGAAGAGACATATCAATCAATATAATAGAACAGAAACTCCAGAAATAAATCCAAGCCATTTTTGCTCAATTAATATTGTACAAAAGAGGCAAGAACATACAATGGAGTCAAGACAGTCTCTTCAATAAATGGTGTTGGAAAAATTGATAGGTACATGCAAAAAAACAGTACTACAACCACCAAATTACACCATACCAAAAGAACAAAAACACACACTAAAATACTTTACTGTAAGTTATGAAACCATAAAACTCTTAGAAGAAATTATAGCCAGACATATCTCATAGCAATATGTCTATGGATACATCTCCTAGGGCAAAGGAAACTAGGGAGAAAATAAACAAATAGTTTTTGTGCAGTGAAAGAAACCATCAACAAAATTAAAAGAGAGCCCAGTGCGTGGGAGAACATATTTGCCAATGATACATCAGGTAAGGGGTTAATTTCCAAAATATATAGGGAACTTATGCAACTTAACAAAAGGAAGACAAACAATCCAATTAAAAATGAGCAAAGGACCTAAATAGACACTTTCCCAAAGTGGACATACAGAAAGCCAAGGGACATAAGAAAAAATGCTCAAAGTCACTAATCATCCCAGAGATGCAGGTCAAAATGATAATGAGATATCACCTCACCCCTATCAGAATGGCTATCATTAAAAAATTAACAAATGACAAGTGTTAGAGAGGAAATTCAGACTGGTGCAACTACTATGGAAAACAGTATGGAGTTTCCTCAAATATTAAAAATGGAACTTGCATTTGACCTAGTGATTCCAATCTAGGAATATATCTTAAAAAATCAAAAACACCAATGAGAAAGAATATATGAACCCCTATGTTCATAGCAGTGTTATTTATAAAGATAATATTTGGAAACAGCCCAATTTCCCATCAGCAAATTAGTGGTTAAAAAAGTTATGGTAGATTTTTCCAAGATGGTGAACAGCAGGGCCAGAGTGAGAGAGTGTGAGTGAGTTAAGGAGAAAATGTGAGTGAAGAATTGTGTACATGTGGTGTGTGTGTGTGTGTGTGTGTGTGTGTGTGTGTGTGTGTGTGTGTGTGTGAAGGACAGTTAGATCCTGCAGGAATCTCAAAAGCTTGAGTTCTACTAGATGGGGAGCCCTTGCGACCACTGCGAGCACTCCCAGGGTGACTGACTCTGGCATAGAATCCACACCACCTTGAAGAAGAGGCTGTGACTAGGAGCCCAGCCTCAACACTACCCAGACTGGCCTCCGACAGCATTGCAAACACTACAGCCATTCCGGCCAAAGACTGCTATCTCATCTGCAGACCCACAGACACCAGAAATCCAGCCTTCCTGGCCACAGGTTCCTGTGAGACCCAGAGTGTGCTCCCCTCCTCCCAACCTCACTGCTTCAGCTACAGGCCCCATGTGACCTGGCATCTGGGCCCTCCAGTGAGTCTCAGAGTGCATGACACTCCAGCCAAGCCCACCACTTCAGACACAAGTCCCATGTGACTCAGCACCTGGACCCTTCAGTGAGAGCAAAAATGGGGAGACAAAGAAACAATCCCCAAAGGAAAGAAAAGGAGGAATCTCCAGAAAATGAACTAAATGAAATAAAGGGATGCAATAAGTCAGAAAAATAATTCAGAGTAAGGATCATACAGTTCCTAAATTGGCTGGATGAGAAAATCAACAACTATGTAAGAATCAAGAGCAAATAAAAAATTATATAGCTACAGTAAAAAAGCACAATGGAAGATTTCAATAGTAGACTAGAAGCAGAGGACCAAATTAGCGAGTTAGAAGACAGGGCACAAAAACACACCCAATCTAAACAGCAATTGGAGAAAAAAAATTAGAAAGAAGGAGAGCCTAAGGGTACTTTGGGCCAACATGAAACAAAGTAACATAGGTATAACAGGGGTGCCAGAAAGACAGTGCAATATCTATTAAAATACTAATAGCATATTTCATAGACTTAGAACAAACTCTCCAAAAGTTCATATGGAATTAAAAAAAAGACCCTGAATAGCTGCAGCAATTCTGAGAAAGAAGAATAAAGTGGGAGGGATCACAATACCAGATATCAAGCTCTATTACAAAGCCACTGTTCTCAAAACTGCCTGGTAATGGCACAAGAACAGATATATAGACCAATGCAACAGAACAGAGAACCCAGATATCAACCCAAACCACTCTCCTCAATTAATATTTGAAAAAGGAAGCATGAACATACAATGGAGTCAAGATAGTCTCTTCAAAAAATGGTGTTGGGAAAATTGGGCAGATACATGCAAAAAGATGAAACTAGACCACCAACTTGCACCAGACACAAAAATAAACTCAAAATGGGTAAAAGACTTAAACATACAATGGGAAACCATAAAAATATTAGAAGAACCCATAGGCAGCAAAATAGCAGACATATGTCGTAGCAGTATCTTTAGCAATACACCTCCTTGGGCAATGGAAACTAAGGAGAAAATAAACAAAATGGACAACATTAAAATAAAAGGCTTCTGCACAGCAAAAGAAATGATCAACAAAACAATAAGAAAGCCCACTGCATGGGAGAAAATATTTGCCAATGTAATGTTTGATAAGGATCTAATCTCCAAAATTATGGGGAACTCATACATCTTAATAAAAGGAAGCCAACAGTCCAATAAAAAAATGGGCAAAGGACCTAAATAGATGCTTTTCAAAAATGGACTAAGGCCAAGAGACATGAAAACATGCTCAAAGTCACTAATAATCCAAGAGATGCAAATCAAGGAGTTATATAGCAACCAAAGGACTTGCATACATGCATATTAACATAACCAATGGACACATACACTGGTGGGGACTGTCACAGAGTGAGAATGACTGAGGGGTGAGGGTCAAGTTGGGGAAAAGGAGACATATGCAAAACTTTAGACAATAAAAAAAATCACTAAAATATAACAAAATAAAATAAATAGATACCTTAAAATTTGAAGGAAAAACAACAAGAACATAAAACAGTGGTACATCTATACAATGGAATACTACACTGCTGTAAAAAAAAGAAATCTTACCATTCACAATAGGATGGATGAAATTGGAGAGCATTATGCTAAGCGAAATAAGCCAGTTGAAGAAAAATAAATATCACATGACCTCAGTCATTTGTGGAATATAATAAACAACATAAACTGATGAACAAAAATAGAGACAGAGAAGCATCAAACAGACCATCCAACCTCAGAGGGGAAGCAGGGAGTAGGTGGGAGATCAACCAAAGGACTTATATGCATGCATATAAGCATAACCAATGGACACAGACACTAGGGTGGTGAGGTCATTTGCTAGGGAGTGGGAATGCTGGGGAGAGGTCAATGGGTAAAAAGAAGACATATAATTCTTTAAACAATAAAGAATTAAATAAAAGACAAAGACTGGCAATGAAAAATAAACAAACTGATGAACAAAATAGATCCAGAGATATGGAAGCATGGAACAGAATAAAGAATTTCAGAGGGAAGGTGGGGAGGGTGGATGGATGGGAAGGGAGTGATTAACCCAGGAACTTATATACATATACTAGCATACATAAACCATGGCCACAGACAGTAGAATGGTGAAGGCCTGTGAGAGGCTGATGCAGGGTGTAGAGAGTCAATGGGGAAAAAGTAAACAAGCAAAGAGGACATTTCTAATACTTTCAAAAATAAAAATTTTAAAATATGCAATATCATTAATTTAGTTGAAGTCCCTTTTTTATAATTTTGACTCCTTCCTTTGTATTTTTATTACTCCTCTGGATATTTAAAAACTTTTCTTTAATAAATATGTCTATATGTTTTAGGCTTATAAAAATATGCACAATATAATTTTATCAATCTTCCATTTTTCCTTTGATATTATGTTTTTAATCTTACACACATATTCATATATAAAATTAATAATTTTAAACGTGGAATGTATTCCAGCAGTAAAATATTTTTCACTCTCATAATTATAAATAACTTTTTTTTCAGTATCTATCTCTTTCAAGCATATGCCATTGTTTTATGAATATTTACTAGGAGATATACAAATACATAAGTGCTGGAGAATTTTATTTTCAATTTTCTTCTTTAAAGGTGACCATTTGAAAATCTACATTACAACCTTTGGAAATCAAGAAATTTATTATATAAAATACAGTTGAAAAGACTGTTGACATATTTGAGGGAAAAATAAGAGATTTATCATGGAGAAAAAATGAGAGCACATTTAAAAATTTGAGGAATCATTATGTTGAAATGAGAATAAATTTATTCTATTAAACCACAGATGACAGAACTTGTTGAACACTCTAACTAGATTCGTAAGATTTTTGAAGTAGTGGGTTCCTTATGATTGGCAGTAAGCATCCTGAGGCTTTGATCATTTTGTACGATTGTGTAATTATTTTATTGACAGGAATGTAGGTGCCAAAAAATTATTTCACTGACTGCGAAACTATGAAAATCAAATAATCTGTTGTACTCATACGTACCAACAAATTGGTAAAAAAAATATATATACCACACAACTTTTTCTTATTTCTGGAAAATTATTTTTAAAAATATAATTACTCTCACTGCAGTGTGACCTCAGATCTCTAACGGGTGGTTTCTCACTTCTCCAATGAAATCATTTTCTTGGAAAGAGGATGGAAGACTTTATATTGCCTTCCCTTAGGATATTGTCCCAGAGTCCTCACTACTACAGGGAAGAACTTGAAGGGCTTGTTTTTGCACAGCTTAGTGCAGGAACCAAGTTAAAATGCATCAGGTCAAGAGTATATTGCAAATATTTCTGGTATGAAAACTCATAGCAGAAAGTGGGAAGCTTAGAAACAAACTGAAGACCAAATTTGGAGAAAATAAGAAAGAACTGAAAGACTGGGATAAATTACTAAAAGTAACATAAATGTAAGTATTATATATGCATATGATGATATTGTTTGAACTTGATATGATGAGTAAATTGCCTTCTAGATGCAAAATCAGAAACCAGAACATAGCAAAGGAGAAAGTATTCTTTTCTCAGTCAAATTGGAAACCCCATCTGGAAGAAGTGAATCTCTGTCTCCTCTTCTCTGTCTATATGACTTTCCCACTGGATTGGCTTAGGGCAGCCCTGATAATAACAGGCTCAGTATCTGACAAAGAAAGGGAAGTACACTATAGGATTATCTCTTCCTTCTCTGCCCCTTACATGCTTTCTAGTCAGGGAAACTTAGCCATCAGTTAAGCAAATATTTGTTGACTATCAAAATTTGCCTGGAATGAAGACGGAGCAGCTACACAAGGTGATGTCATGGTCAACAAGGATATCCTTTATTGCTTTTTACTGTTAGGCTTATTATAAGAAAATACTAAAAACAAAAGTATGCTTGTTTATGGTTTTGGAGTTCTGTTGACATACTTTATAGAATATTAATATAATATCACCTTCTAAGTATTAAAGTTGGTTTTATACCAGAAATAGAGAAATTCTCTTATACTGTATTTTAACAATTTAAAAACACATCTATATTGAGTTACGCTAACAATAAAAAAGTTAATGACTCATTAGTGAAGAAGCTTCTGTATGCTCTGTGTATAGTCCAAGTAATTCTGAGTGACTTAAAAAATACATATGTTTCTGTAACATAACTGCCTCTGTACCTTAAAGAATTATTTTAATCCTCACCTGAGGACAGGCTTAGAGAGAGGAAGGGAGAGAGGGAGATATATATATATATATATATATATATATATATATAGAGAGAGAGAGAGAGAGAGAGAGAGAGAGAGAGAGAGAGAGAGAGAGAGAGAATCAAACACAATATCCAAGTATATATCCTGACTGGGAAACACACTGGCAATCTTTTGGTGCACAGGATGATGCTCAACCAACTGAGCAACTCCAGCAGCCAGGCACTGCCTCTGCATTTAGAAGTTTAGAGGTAAAAATAGCTTTGGAGATAATCTAGTTCTATCTTCCAAGGGCAATCATATAGCTAGTAAGTAACCAATGCTATTTATCTCTACTAATGTGTACTTGCTTTAATTATGAAGAAGAAAATGAGATAGAGCATTAAACCTACTCTGTTCTACTTGGGTTAGGAAATCATAGAGAATTAGTGTGGAGACGATATTCTACTTGTTTCCCGTATTTTGAAAAAATTGAAACTGACAACCGTTATCATTTATTAGATACTAGAGACCTGGTATATGAAATTCATGCACTTGGGGGGTCCCTCAGCCCGGCCTGTGCTCTGTTGCAGTCTGGAAGCCCTTAGGGGATGTCTGACTGATGGCTTAAGCCCACTACCCACTGCAGACATATTTAGCACTGCCAAGAAGGAGGGAGAGACTCCCACCATGGCCATTGAACTCACCAGCTGTGAGCCTGGCTCAGAGCTTTTGGCTGAGTGGCACTCCCTCTGTGGGAGTGCACTGACCACCAAGGGGCATCTCCTGCATTGAGCATCTTCCCCATAGTGGTCAGTGTGCATCATAGCAACCAGTTATTCTGCTGTTTTGTAGATTTGCATATTAGCCTTTTATTATATAGGATGAGAAAAATATAGTTGATAGAAAATTTGAATATTTTTAGAAAATAATTTTTCAAAGATAAGATGATCTATTAAAAATGTATAATACCACTAACTTTATCTAATATGCTGTTAACCATTAGTTTTCTTCTCCTCTTCCTCCGCCTTCTCTCTTACCCTCCCAATATCCCCTCCCTCTCTGCTCCCCTCTTCAATATTACCCTATAATAAATCACCTTAGTATTGGTAGGCTTTACATATGGATTAAATGCTATTAAAAGGTCTTCATAGAATCAAACTTTATCTTTTTTAAATTAAAAATAATGTAGCTCTTTAGGGTCTTTTGTAATCTTAGAAATGGGAATCTCTTTCCTCTCCAGTGTTTAGTTGCCTTTTTCTCTCCACTGCCCATGAAAATACACAATCAGACTAACCAGCATTGGCCCAAGTCTTCCATATGGAGATGAGAAGCTCATGATGGACAATTGTGCTGAGGTCACAATTGATGTATTTATTGATGTATTTATATTCTTGAGGAACATAAGCTTCTGCATTCATTTTAAAACCAAGTGTCAAAATTTAAGTGTCAAAAGGAAAGCTCTTAGAGGGAAGGATTTAGTGCTTCAACAACCAAGTTAAAATAACATAAAAACTTGTAAATATTTTAAACATTTTAATTGGTTAAATTATGAATACCTATACACTTTTGGCTTTTAAATTTTAAATATTTATTATGTTAGTTATATACAAATAGCCTAGTTCTAACAAACTATTGAAAAATATAAGGTATACAACTTTAATTAGTCAAAGAACAAGTAAATGATTATCATACTCTGCTGGGTATACAGGGCTAAAGCCAAAAGTGTTTTTTCTGAAACATTGGAGGTTGTATAGAGTTTTTTTCTGGGAAGAAGTGGCCACATGGTGTCCAATGTGTTAAGCAAAGTGACAAAAAACATTCAAGAAGCAATTTACACACTAACTTTTTTATGAAAAGCTATCGTGTGTTTAAAACACATCATGTAAGAGCTGTTTCTGTAAGTTTTTGCAGATTTTTATAAATCCAGGTGTGTCTGGTGTGTTTAGAAAGAGACACCACTGCCCTTTCTTCCTAAGCAAATTGCTTCTATTAAATTCTTAAAACGATCAAGCACTTTATGATTCATAATTTCAAGAACATTAATCTAGTCCACTTAGCCTTGCATTCAAACCTATTCCATCCACAATGATCAACATTCCCAACCTCACTGTGATTTCTCCTCAGTGTGTGACCTCTTCTCCAGACAGGCCTCTCAGCTATAGTTCCTGAGGATATCTCTCACATTTTTACCTTTGTGTCTCTATTCTCCTTATTCCCCCACCATAAATAGCCTTTCCTTCAGTTTAGGCTAGCAAATTCCATACTTTTAGAAAGTTTTAACTTAAAATCATACCTACCATGACACCTTACTTTACTATTTTGGCATAATTTCTTTCATCTTGATATTAATGTGCCACTTTTATTTGCTCATTTTTAATTTTATATTATTATTTTTAATTTTAATGTGTGCATCTTAAGTTCCTAGGTATGACAGGATCCATATCTAATCTTTTTTTTCCACACTGTCCCTCTTTTCACAGCAGTTGAATGTTAAATATTAGTCAATATTTTATATTACTTCATTAAATTAAATTGACTTTTAATTGAAAGCTGGTTATGTTTCTTTTGTATTTATCCAGATATAGTCCTAATCACTATGTGATATTTCCCTGATGTTTTTTACATTTAGGTAACTCTAGATTGACGACATGGCTCACATGAATGAATCAGTGGTGTCTGAGTTTGTGCTTCTGGGACTTTCTAATTCTTGGGATCTTCAGCTTTTCTTTTTTGCCATCTTCTCTATGGTGTATGTGACATCTGTGATGGGCAATCTCCTGATTATTATTATCATTTCCTCTGACTCCCATTTGAATTCTCCTATGTACTTCCTGCTCAGTAACCTTTCTCTCATCGATGTCTGCCAATCTAACTTTGCAACTCCCAAGATGCTTGTGGACTTTTTTGTTGAGAAAAAGACTATCTCCTTCGAGGGTTGCATGGCCCAAATATTTCTCCTTCATAGTTTTGTTGGGAGTGAGATGATGTTGCTTGTCGCTATGGCCTATGACAGATTTATAGCCATCTGTAAGCCCCTACGCTATAGCACAATTATGAATCGGAGACTATGTGTAATCTTTGTGTTTATTTCCTGGGCTGTGGGTATTCTTCATTCTGTGAGCCACTTGGCTTTTACAGTGGGTCTGCCCTTCTGTGGCCCAAATGAGGTAGACAGCTTCTTTTGTGACCTTCCCTTAGTGATAGAGCTGGCTTGCATGGACACTTATGAGATGGAAATTATGACACTAACTAACAGTGGCCTGATATCGTTGGGCTGTTTCCTGGCTTTAATGATTTCCTACGTCATCATTTCGGTCACTGTCCGGCGCCGGTCCTCCAGCGGGTCATCCAAGGCACTGTCTACACTAACAGCTCACATGGTAGTGGTGATTCTTTTCTTCGGGCCTTGCATCTATTTCTATATATGGCCTTTTAGCAGACTTGCTGTGGACAAGTTCCTTTCCGTGTTCTACACTGTTTGTACGCCCATGTTGAACCCCATCATCTACTCTCTGAGGAATGAAGATGTTAAATCAGCCATGCGAAGGCTGAGAAATCGTCACGTGAACTGGAAAAACTAGATGGCCATGAAGTCATGTAATCCTGAATGAGAATGAAGAGCCGCCACTGGATCACAGCATCATGCCAGTACTTTTGCCAATGACATGGGTTATTGAGATATAGAATTGGATTTTTGTCCTAAGTGCAATGAAATTGCGTAAAATCAGTTCTTGGTTTAATAGTATTTAAAGAGCATTTAAACCAATTTTTAAAATAATTCTAAAGTACAAATTCTCTTAAAATATTTAATAATTCCTTTAGATATCTTATAAAAATTTAGTCTAACCTACATAAAATGCTACTTATGTTACTAAACTTGTGATTATCTTCAATTGCAGTGATATTTTATACCTTGCAATCACAAATTGCAGTTTCTGATATCTTCATTTAACTTATTCATAACATTTTAAAATATATTGACACAGTAGAAGAAATATTGTATTTTACAACATGGAGTTTACCTCATTGATATACATTTACTAGCTAACCTTTTCCTTTGTATTGGATATTTGGTTATTTGTAACTTGGTTGTTATATATTTGGTTATATATAATTTTCCCTACTACTACTCTCTTCCAATAAGTTTTTGTTTTCTTTTAGACTGATATCTGTACTTATTATAAAACTTTTTCTAGATATTTGTTTCTATCAGCAGCACATATATATTTAAAGTCTACTTATTTTAAAGTAGAATAATTTGTTACAATAAATTCTGTTATCCATAGAAAATTGCAAATATCTTTGACATTGATTGCAAATATGGCAGAGGTGTTGAATAATTAAATTCATAGGAAATGTTAATTTTATGTTTCTAAAACATACAAATGCACAAAGTGACCAAAGATTATTTGCAACTGAAGATCAAATCTGAAATCTATTTTTTCATATTTCTTGGAAAACAGAAAAAGAAAGTAAAATTCATGTACCTCTAATAAGCATTTTAAAATCTATTAATAATTGTTTTATTTGCTGGTCAAAAGTTTTATGATGTACTTCTCTCTGGGTTTACATTATGACAAAGGCCTTGTAACAGAGAGGCTAAATTCATCCTAATAATGAAAAAGAGAATTGCTCAGCAGAAAAAAGAAAGCCACATTGAGTACTCTTGATTCAGTTTTTAGGGATACTATAAGACATATGTTAGCAGCTATGCACATAGGTATTAACTCTGCATGCTAAGTCTTAGTGCAAGCTGAGTTTTAGATATAGACATACAGTCTGTTTGAACCATGCTACTATTTAGTTAAATTTTCTTAGAACCTCCTCCTTTGGTCAACTTCATTTGGACAGTGTCAAACATGATAATGATCCTGTAAATTTGGATAATTTTTATATATTTTAATGCAGTGCCAAAAACATTTTAATTATACAATAAAAATTAAAGCAGCTATGGTATTGTTGTTAGTATTTTTATTCCCTTTTAACTCTGTTCTTTTATTCCCTTTTAACTCTGTTCTGCTGGTAAAAATGGAGAGGTTGTAGTGCCCTTGTAAAACTGAATCATTTCACTACTCTGATTCTCAAAATTCCATAATGAAGGAGAGGAGGGGCAGATAAATAAGGGGAAAATGAAGGGAAGAGAGAGGAAAACAGCTGAAGAAAGAGGAGGGAAATTGGAATTTATGAGGAGCTGTTTAATTCGGTCAATTATTTGTCATGCCAGAGATATTCTTCAATTATCTAATTCTTTTTTTTTATTGTTCAGTTTATTAATTACATTGTTTCCCCTTTTTAATCCCCCTATATCTTCCCTCCACCCTGTACCTATCCCACCCTCCGCCCTCACCTCCCCCTCCCCATTGTCCTCTCCCATTGTTGCAAGATTTTTGTCCAGTCTCTTGCTGTACTTCCAACAACACTTTTCTCCCCAAGAATTGTCGACCATTCCCTCTCTATGTTCATGTTTCTGTTATAGTCACCAGTTTATCTTGTTCATCAGCCTATCAGTTCACTTGATTTTTATGTTCATTTGTTGATAGATGTGTATTTGTTGTTCATAATTTATATTTTTACCTTTTTCTTCTTCCTCTTCTTAAAGAAGGTCTTTCAGCGTTTCATATAATACTGGTTTGGTGGTGATGAACTCCTTTAGCTTTTTCTTATCTGTGAAGCACTTTATCTGACCTTCAATTCTGCATGATAGCTTTGCTGGATAGAGTAATCTTGGTTGTAGATTCTTGCTCTTCATTATTTTGAATATTTCTTGCCACTCGCGTCTGGCCTGCATCGTTTCTGTTGAGAAATCCGCTGACAATCGTATGGGTGCTCCCCTGTAGGTAACCAACTGTTTTTCTCTTGCTGCTTTTAATATTCTCTCTTTATCTTTTGCTCTTGGCATTTTAATTATGATATGTCTTGGTGTGGTCCTCTTTAGATTCCTATATTTTGGGGTTCTGTGTACTTCTTGGGCTTTTAAGCCAGTTTCTTTCACCAGGTGGGGAAAGTTTTCAGTCACTATTTCTTCAAGTAGGTTTTCATTAACTTGCTCTCTCTCTTTTTCTGGCACCCCAATAATTCGGATGTTGGCTTGCTTGAGGTTGTCCCAGAGGCCCCTTACACTATCTTCAATTATCTGAATTCTTTTTGTTTCTTGCTTTTCCAGCTGAGTGGATCTTGGTTCTTTGTATTTCAAATCTTTGACTTGGTTCTTGAGGCCCTCTAGACTGCTTTTAGGACTTTGTGTAATATTTTTTATTTCAGTCTGTGTATGCTTGATTTCTAGTTGGTCCTTTTTTTTATCTGTGAGGGGCTGGTTCGTATCCTCAGAGGTCTTGTTCATTTCCCTGAAGGTCTCATTCATTTCCTTGTAAGTATCATTCATCCTTGTAATTCTCATTCATTTGCTGGTTGGTCTTGTTTATTTCCTGGTAATTCTCATTAAGTTGATCGGCCTTTTGTAGGAGCCTCTTGAAAAGCCTTATTACCGTGGTTTTGAACTCTATGTCTTGTCGTCTTTTCTCCTCCATTTCTTTCACACCTAATTTCTTTCCATGTCTCTGCATGGTGGCTGCTTTATGTGGTGGATATCCTCAAAGGGACAATGGCTCAGTCTCCCCAGTTACCTGAGGTGGGTACTCTTACTGCAATCCTTTATGGGTTGTATTCAGTGTTTTTGAATTTAAACCCAGCTTGTTGTTGTTAGCCCTAGGAGGGTTTGACCTCCAGGCCAATTGGCTGTGAAGGGAGACTGTGTTCAGGTTGGATGGGCAGAGTCTCTGGGCTGCGCGGCAGTGGCAGCGGCAGTGGTAGCTGGGTCCTATGCGGTGCTCGCGCGCGCAGGTCTCTGTTGGGTGGGGATGGCTGCAGACTCCTCCAAGAGAAAGCCGCTAGTCTCTTCCCCTTGCCAGACAACTCTGCCTTTCCCCAAATGTGCCTGCACACCAAAAGTCCAGCCCAGGGCTGTAAAATAGATGGTTTCCGGAACCAGGAGACAAGTTTCCAGGGGGCAAGTCGCGGGTTTGCGCGACCCTTGGGACGAGGAGCCTCTGCCGCGCCCCGCTTCCAGGGTACGTTCCCCGGACCTCGGACCTCGCCCGGTTCCTGGGAATCTGTGCAGGGGGACTTCTCGTACCCCGGATCTCGGACCTCGCCCGGCTCGGGAAATCTGGGCAGTGGGACGCCTCCGCTCTTCCCCGTCAGAGAAATCCGGCCGGGGGTCGCTGCTCCAGCCTCAGCCTGCTCACGCGCGACCAGGGCGGCTCCTAACCTGTTTCCGTCTGAAAGACTGCGCTCCCGCCGGTCCTGAGTCTGTGTCCCACCTTTGCTCCTATTAGTGGAGTTTACATTCAGCCAGCTCTCTGGCGATTCTGGGTGCTTGTCTGTTCTGCTGTTACGTTGTAGTTCTTAAATCGTTGCACGGGGCAGAACAATAGGTGTTTGCTTATCCGCCATCTTGGTGTTCTCAATTATCTAATTCTTAATTTACCATTTTTCTATTTGGATTTTTACTGATCAGACATAGCCTTAACTTATCACATTCAGTTTGGCAAAAATCCAAAAGTCATAAAGTAAAAAAAAGTTCATATCTAGCTACATTATTTTATTTTTTGTGTTATGCATTTTAATTTTTAAATTAAATTTATTGGAGTGAGAGTGATTGATAAGATTATGTAGGTACCAAGTGTACAGTTCTGTAATATATCATATCTACATTGCATTGTGTGTTTGCCACCCAAATCAAATCTTCTTCCAATACCATATAATTTTCCATAGAGGTTTCTCTTTTGTTTTGTTATAAAGCCTATCACAAATAAAGTCAAAATAGGTGAAAAGCAGTGTTGTTCCTAGGGGTAATATTTTTAATTTGTCAAGAGCTCTGACAAAACAATAAGTAAATGACCAAAAAAATCCAATAGAAAAATTAGCCAAGTATATGAATAGGTAGTTTATTATTAATGTAATGTTAGTTACTCATCAATATATGAATAAAATTAACATATAAGAGAATGTAAGTATAATTGCATGAGAATCCCTTGTTCAGTTGTATGATTGAAAAAGATATAAAAGTCTGATGGTTTACTGTGCTGATAAAGGCTTTCATAAAACAGGAAATGTCAAAGATTGTTATTATATCTCCAAAATGGTACAATATATGAAGAAAATTTTTCAATATCATCAACATTTTAAAAATCTGAATTGGCAGTTTTTCTTACTGTATTTTATCTTACAGATATTCCCATGCGTATGTAAAATAAAATATGTAGCCGAGACCGGTTTAGCTCAGTGGATAGAGCGTTGGACTGCGGACTGAAGGGTTGATTCCAGTCAAGGGCAAGTGCCTTGGCTGCGGGCACATCCCCAGTAGGGGGCGTGCAGGAGGCAGCTGATTGATGTTTCTCCCTCATCAATGTTTCTGACTTTCTATCCCTCTCCCTTCCGCTCTGTAACAAATCAATAAAATATTTTTTTAATTCCTTAAAAAATAATAATAAAATAAAATAAAATAAAATATGTACCTGGTATTTATTGCAAGCTTTGCTTTTAGGAACAAACTATGGAGAAATATAAATATACAAAACCTAAATGTTTATTAATGTATATGCCTGAACTATATTTTATTTATTTATTTATTTATTTACTTACTTACTTACTTACTTACTTACTTATTGTTTAAAGTATTACAAATAGTAGTACATATGTTTCCTTTTTTTTTCCCATTGACCTCCCCCCGACACCTGAACTATATTATTGGTACATCCACTTATTAGAATGCTGTTCAGCTATTAAGAATAATTTGAGATCATGTAAGGCTTTTATCAATTCTATCTAATAAAAGAGTAATATGCAAATTGACCACAGACCAACCAAGATAGCTGTGGCCACTGAGAGCAGGAGGGATGCTTGAGTTTCCCTGGCCAAGCTTTCCGCCTGCCCTTGCCGGCCTAGGTCTCTACACAATGCTACAAAGTTTCAGTTATAGAAGATATATAAATCCAACAGAAATGGCAGCAGCCATGGAGCTGGATAGAGCAGAGGCTAGGGTTGCCCAATCGATGGAGGAAGCCAGGCCCTAATGCAGCCCTAATGCCTAGGCTTCCACTCTAGGCTACAAAATTTCAATTATAGAATTTCAATAAACCAAACAGAAAAGGCTGGCTCCACGGAACGAGGAAAAGACTTGGCTCTGCTCTAGGCTACAAAGTTTCAATTGTAGAACATAAATTAATCTCAGATCCCAGAGTCTCTGCTTGGGTCGCAAACCACAACAGGCCCCTCGCCCAGGCTGCCCCTCACCCCAACGGAACCCCCACCCTGATTTGGGACACCCTTCTGGGCAAATCAGCTGGCCCTCACCCATGTACCAGGCCTCTATCCTATCTAATAAGAGAATAATATGCAGATTGACCATCACTTCAAACACAAGAGAGCTGCCCCCATGTAGTCAAAGATCTTGCCCCCATGTGGACACAAGATGGCCACCACAAGATGGCCAGCAGGCGAGGGCTATTGGGAGGTTCCAGGCCTACAAGGGAGAGCAGTTGTGAGTGATCAGGCCAGCAGGAGAGAGCAGTTGAAAGAGACCAGGCCTGCAAATGAAGGCAGTTGGGGGCAAACAGGCTGGCAGGGGAACAGTTAGACATTAATTAGGCTGGCAGGGTAGTGTTTAGGGGGTGATCAGGCTGGCAGGCAGAAGCAGTTAGGGGCAATCAGGCAGGCAGGCAGGTGAGGAATTTGGAGCCAGCAGTTCTGGATTGTGAGAAGGATATCCAACTGCCCGTTTAGGCCTGATCCTACCAGAATCAGGCCTAAACGGGCAGTCAGACATCCCTCGAGGGGTCTCAGCTTGGAAAGGGTGCAGGCTGGGCTGAGGGACACCCCTGTCCCCCGTGCATGAATTTCATGCACTGGGCCTCTAGTTTACAAATAAAAGAAGAGCTCCTGATTAAGGGAGGTCTAGATAACACTTTATCATGGACTTCTAGTTAGAAAGGGTTGTTAGAGATAATTTTAGCCAGTCTCCTCATTCATTGAGGAAATTCAAGACCAGAAAATATAAATGCTCTGTCCAAACATTTTCATGAACTAATGACACAGGCAACCTTTCCTTCTACCAAGTTGCAAGGTTATGGAATTATGGACCTGTGTATGGGTTGCAGTTTTAGTAGGTGTTTCATGAATATGGATACTTTAATGGGACTATTTGAGTTGAGGAGGTATTATAATTATTAAAATCAATGATTTTTCTAGCTATATTGAACCATTTCTGAAGAAAAAATTTATTGTAATTTGATAGTGGGTTACTCTAGATAGTCATGCTTTGATATTTGTGTAATAATTATTTAAAGATTTTTACTCTTTATAACATAATAAATTGTGTTTCGATTTTTATAGTCCAAGAAAATATACTCTCATAAGCTAATAGCTCTGGTCCAGGTGGTGTTATTTTCACAAAGAAAAGAATAAATCATGATTGATCTTATTCCACTTAGTATGTATTCAATTACATCCTCTATACTGAGCAAAACAATGCTTTCTTTCTGATTTCAAATGATCCTAAACTAATAATGGCCACTTTTTGAATATCTAATAAGTTCCAATGTCTTTCAGTTTTACATTTGACATTGATCATAGTGGCATTGTATGGTGGGTAACATAGCTTATGCCCATTTTATAGATGATGAAAATGAGAGGCTTAGTGAAAGCCAATATTTTAATGCCATTTCCTATTCATTACAACATCACAAGTGAAAACAGTCTCAGCAGCTAAGAACTTGTTCTGAGATCGACAAAATTATAGCAGCAACCAGAAATGCATAAGCCAGAGTCTCTGCAAACTAAAAAAATATATATCACAAAGGTTAGCCACTGAATCTCATATTCTATTGTCCAGATTGTTAGGGATGGCTGGAATTTCCAGGTAAAAATACTGAAAAAGAAAGAACTACAAAGATACATAGCAACAGAAAGTCATAGGAGGCTCCTCTCAAGTATTTGACTCCGTATTCATCAGTGCATATGTGTGAGGCAATTATCTGGAACCAGCAGAAAAGAGGTGGGCTAAACAATCCTCTCACAGACAGGGAAAGTTTATATTTCCTCTCTTCAGAGTAGAGTTTTAGAAATGTTTTGCTTTTGTAGTGCTGAAAGAACTACCACAGACTAAAAGCTAAGCTGGATCTTCACAAACGAAGCTGAGAGAGAAGCCCTGAACACTTCAAATGGATCCCAAGTAACTTCACTGTTAAATCCAATGAATTTACAGAAATGAGTAGAGACAGAGGGAAAGAACTAACATTACAAAATTCACAGTGCATTCACGATGAAAAATTACAACATGCACAACAGCAAAAAGGTATGACCTATAAGCAGAAGATAATACAACCAAAAAAAGGAGACTGGAAAATAACATATGTAATGAAATTATCAAGCAAGACTCTTGAAATAGCTAATAAATATGCTTCTTATGCTCCAGAAGGTAGGAAAAAATGAATATATTATGTAAATGATGAAAAAAGATTAAAAAGCTCTAAGTAAGATTTCTAGAGAAGAAAATGGCAATGGCTGAATACAAAATACACAGAAGAGATTAGTATAGATTGGACCTTGTATGTAATTTATGTTTCCTTCTTTCTGGATGATTATAACATGTTCTTATTTTGCTGATTTCAGCAATTAGGTTATAATGTGCTTTGGTGTATTTCTTTTAAAAAGGCTCTTTATTGCCGAGACCAGTTTGGCTCAGGGGATAGAGCGTCGGACTGCGGACTGAAGGGTCCCTGGTTCGATTCCGGCAAGGGCATGTACTTTGGCTGCGGGCGCATCCCCAGTAGGGGGCGTGCAAGAGGCAGCTGATCGATGTCTCTCTCTCATCGATGTTTCTGACTTTCGATATCCCTCTCCCTTCTGCTCTGTAAAAAATCAATAAAATATATTTAAAAAACATAAAAAGTCTTTTTATTGATTTCAGAGAGAAAGGGAGAGCAAGAGAGAGATTGGAACACCACTGATGAGTGAGAATAATTGATCGACTGCCTCCTACACATCCCACACTGGGGATGGAGCCCACAACCTGGGCATGTGCCCTGACCAGGAATCGAATCATGACCTCCTGATTCATTAGTTGACTCTCAAACACTGAGCCATGCCATCTGGATGGTGTGTTGCTCTTTAAATTCCTTAAATTAAGTTAGTTGAACTTCTGCATTTATAATTTTTTTAATACTTGGGAAATTAAGTGTTGCTTAATAAAGTTTCATTTCCTCCAAATTGATTTATGAATCAATGAAATCCAACTAATATATTCAAGGAAATTTACATGCTAATTATCTAATTTACATACAAATGCAAAAAGATAAGAATAACCAACAGACTCTTGAAAGAAGACATACTACCATATATTGAGACTTTTAATGTCAATGTTATATTAAAACTAGTATTAAGACTGCATATTAAGATGTAGTGGTATTAATAAAAGAAAAGAGAAATATGCTAATAGAACATAATTGAGAATTCAGGAACAAAAAGCATATATACAGTCATCTGGTTTAATCAGAGCAGGGGAAAAATGAGGGTGCTTGGTCAATTGTATATTTACATTTTTAAAAAATTTGGTTCTAACCTCACAGTTAACTAATATTAAGTCCAGATTTTTATGTATATACTAGAGGCCTGGTACATGACATTTATGCACTCAGGGGATAGGGAGATCCCTCAGCCTGGCCTGTGCCCTCCTCTGGCAGTCTGGGAGCCCTTAGGGGATGTCTGACTGCCTTGGAGATGGGAGAGGCTCCTGCCACTGCCTCTGCACTCGCCAGCCATAAGTCCAGCTTCTGGCTGAGTAGTGCCCACCAGTGGAAGCTTACTGACCACTAGGGGACAGCTCCTGCATTGAGTGGCTGCCCCCCCACCCGGTGGTCAGTGTATGTCATAGCGACTGGTCATTCTGCTGTTTGGTCACTTTGCACATTAACCTTTTATTATATAGGATTTTGTATCAATTGGAAAAAATAAATATTTTAGACCATGGTATAGGAGGATGTTTTTATGTTGCATAGAGAACATGAAATCCTAGACAAAGGATTTTTAAAATAGGAACCAAAATACCTTAAATTTCAAAGAAACATGACAAATCAGATTTTATTACAGTATATCATCAATAGTCATTGAAAGACATTAAGAGAGCAAAATACAAATCATAATTTGGAAAAGTTATATACTATGCATATATGCAACTTATATCTAGAATATTTTTGTAAACTGAATATAAGTTAATTTGTAAAAAAGAAGACTAATACAAAATGGGCAAAAAATTGATTAGCTACTTTACAGAGGAAGATAGTCAAGTGATAAATAGCCTATGAACATTTGCTTAATTTCATTAATAATTAGGGATATGATCACTGAAACTACAATGTTCTGAGTATTAGTAAGAATGTGGAGCAACAGAAACTCTCAGACACTACTGTTGAAGGTATGCATTTGTACCACCATTTTTAAAAACTGTTGTCAGTATCTGCTAAAGTTGAACATACACATATGCTATCACTCACTAATTCTATGAATTCTTTCCAGATTATTTACCCAATATATAACAGATCCTCACTATTAACTATATGCAAAAATGTTTACAACAGTCCCATTTTAGTAGTACCATACTGTAAACAAGCCATATACCCACTAATAATAGGATGAAAAAATAAATTGAGGTATATATATATGACTGGTTAACTGCTTAACTGCTCGACCAGTAACTCCAATGCACAAAGACCACAATACAGATGCTCAACACAGGAGCCACCTCTGATGGTTAATGTTTTCCCACAGTGGGAGCACCACTCAGCTGACCGATGGGCACCAGATACAGGGCTCACAGCTGGCCGCCACAGCCCAGAGACCACAGCGGAGTGGCAGTGAGACTATTGAGCAGCAGTGGCTGCAGGCATGGTGGAGCCAGGATGAGCAGAGGCAGCAGGCAGGACTAGCAGGCAGTGTTGGACTGCTGGTTTTGTCCGATCCCTGCAGGCCATGCTGAGGGACCCCACTCATGCATGATTTCATGCATTGGGCCTCTAGTTAATAAAATAAAATACTATGTAGCAAAGAAAATAAAAGAACTATAACTGTACACAAAAACACATATGGATATTGAGCAAAAACTCAACCAAGGTAGTCACTGGTAGAAGGGCTAAAAGGAGCGCATGTCTGGTGTTCTAGTAATATTTTATCTTGATCTATGAAATAGTCATGTAGTTGTGTTAGTGTTATAGTGTGATAGGCTGAGGATGGTTCCTCAGATGTATCTATGTGCTAATCTCTGAAATGTTCAGATATTACTTACTATTTGAAAAGATGGATCTTTGTAGATAGGAGTATATATCTAAATTCAGCCTAGCACCAGGAATGCTCAGGGCCTACTCAAGAATGCAAATAATCCTTTCCACTAATATTTACAAGGTAAACTAAGATTGTTGGTAGAGTATTAAATTTGGCAGTAAAATAGTAATCCAGTTTTCAGATTAATTTAAATTGGCTAATTGAAATAAGTGAATACTCAAGAAAATTTAATTGTACTGGACAAAAAGCTGTTTCTAAAATATTAACTAAAATTTCTATTGGTAGTTCATCTCATGGTAAAATTGTTTAACATGCAATGAACCTAAAGCAGTAATATTTTTGTGCAAAAATAAAATTTAAAGTTATTAAGACTGAATTTTAAAATTTACAAAAGCCTCCATTAATCAAAAAAGGGGGGATAGTGAGGGTAATATCATGTAAGGAAAAATATCCTGTAAGTAAATTACATATAGAAAATTTTTACTTTACAAAAATTAATTTCCATTTGTAATGCTAACAGCAAGACACACACCCATGAAAAACATGCATGCTATCAAAATACGCCAAAATAAAATTGGGCAAAAATAAAAAGGATCCCAAGTCAAATTTACAGAAAAGATTCCTTTATTAACTTTCAGTCAGGAATATGTTTGTATATTTTCAGAAAACAACTCCAAGACCATATGGATTCCTGCAACAGAGAGGAATTGACAGATCTGCTCCAACGACGAAGGCAAGAGGAGAAACAGTCCAGAGATGGAAGACGCTGACAACACCTTGCCATGCTAGCAGTCAACAGCTGTGCGTCACTGCAGGTTGGCTAGGACCAAACCAGAGAGGGTCGGACCTGCATGGCCACCATTTGTCTACCATCCAGATATCATTGCTGACATGTACACATAAGGAACTGTTTAACATTGAAACTGGGACTCAGAACTGTTGGACACTGAAATCGGGACTCAGACATTTTTTGTTATTATTTGTTTATTTCTAGTCTGCAGAGGCAAGATTTTTAAAGAAAAGAAATGGGGAAAAATACATACAGAGGCAAAGAAGCATTGAATAGACTGTCAAACTACAGCAGGAAGGCAGAGGAGGTTGGGTAGGGGACTGTAAGAGATCAACCAAAGGACTGGTACACATGCATATAAGCATAACAAATGGATACAAGACATGGGGGTAGGGCAAGTGAGGTCATGTACTGGAGGGGTAGGGGAGGCCCAGGGAGGTCAATGGGTGAAAAAAAGGAGACATATGTACTACTATTTGTAATATTTTAAACAATAAAAAGCTAATTATAAAAATAAAATAAATATTGAAATGGAGAGATTATTCTGGATTATACAAATAGGCCCCAAATTCAATCACATTATTACCATAAAGTAGAGGCAGAGAAAGATTTAAAACATGCAGAAGAGAAGGTGATAGAAGAAGGAGCACAGAAAGATTATAAATGTTGGCCTTGAAGATTGGAGAGATGTACCAGCAAGCCAAGGAATGCTGGTAGACAGAGAAGCTGGAAGAGACCAGGTGTGGAAGCCCCTCTAGAGCCACTGGAAGGAGGGTAGCCCTGCTGACATTTCGATTTGGCCCATTGATACTGATTTTGGATTTATGACCTGCAGAACTGTGAGACAATAAATGTCTGCTGTTTTGAACCATCAAGTTTGTAATAGTTTTTTACAGCATCTATAGGAAATGAACACATATATGGTAATTAATTAATCAAGCTATATACTTATGATTTATCAATTTTATGTGTATGCTACACATCAGAATCTATACTAATAAAAGAGAAACATGCAAATTAATCATCACTTTGCTACAACCACAAGCCAAGCCCACCAATCAGGAGTGAGTATGCAAATTAACACAACCAAGATGGCAGCCAGCCATGGAGCTGGAGCAAGCAGGAGGAAGTCAAGCTTACTGTCAGTCCTGGCCAGCCCTGGCCTCCATTCAAGGCTATAAAGTTTCAATTATAGAAGATAAATAAATCCTAATAATTGCTTCCAGCAGGCCCTGGCCTCTGCTCAAAGAGGCACTGGGGGGGGGGCGGGGAAGGAGGGGCTAGCACCATGGGTCACTGGGACAGTAGGGGCCATTGGGGGTAGGCAAATCAGCAGGGGGGCCAATTGTGGATGAGCAGGCCATCAGTGGAGGTCAGTGGAGGTGATCAGGACGGGGGCGGGCATTTTAGAGTGAACAGGCCAGCAGGGGGGCAGTTGGGGGTGAGCAGGCCAGTGGGGAGGTTAGGTGGGGGCGAGAAGGCCAGCAGGGGGGGCAGTTGGAAGTGAGTAGACTGGCATGGAGGGGTAGTTGGGGGTGATCTGGCTGGCAGGGGGCAGTTGGGGCCAAGCAGGCTGGCAGGCAGAGTGAAAAGGGGCAATCAGACAGGCAGGTGAGCGGCTGGAACCAGCAGTCTCGGATTGTGAGAGGGATGTCTGACTGCCGGTTTAGACCTGATTCCTGTAAACCAGAAGTAGGATATCCTTTGAGGAGTCCCAGATTGAAGAGGGTGTAGGCTGGGCTGAGGATTACCTCTCTCGTCCCGTCCCACACCCCCACCCCCGTGCATGAATTTTGTGTACCAGGCCACTAGTACTTTAATAAAAATTAAAGGCATGAAGATTAGAATTAAGTAAAGCATGAATTTATTCAACAAACATTAATGAAATGCATCATCTATCATATCTTAGGCACTATACTTACTGGGAATACAATGAAGATCAATATGGGAAAGACCCCAGGCCTAGTGGGAAGATCAGTTTAAACAAATACTAACTATGAAGACTGAATTGATGAAGGAGAATTAAGTGTTGGAAAATGGATGATTCAAGCACCTCTCCTAGTCTAAGGACAGACAAAAAGAACCTGAGACCTGAGGTGTGTTAGCAGATGAAGAGAGAAAGTAAGATTCTCCCTGGCATAGAAAATTACCTGCAAAGGCTTGATGATGAGATAGTCACCTCATCAGAGAAGTTCAGTTTGGCCTTAGTTTAGATTGTAGGAGATGAGTCAGAGACAACTAAATATCCACCAAATGCCATGCTTCCTCCTCTAGTTTTCATTAGAAAAATGGCTGTCCAGTAGGGAATACAGTTCCCAGCCACATAGGGACATGTGTCTTATACTTGCCAATAAAATGTAAAAACATGTAATAGTTTGAACTAAGGTAATAAATACTTGAGTATGTATTAACATACTCAAGAAGATTCTGAGGCCCTAAGGGCTGTTAGATCAAGAATATGGAAGGGACCTGGGTCGCTTAATTATGTGTGGATGACAAACTACCAGCCAGAAACACCACTGTGCATAGTTACATAAGCATAAATATAATTTCATAATTAAGTGTCTGGATTTTCATGATAATATTACAGAAATTAGAGTTGTCCAAACTAATACTAAAAGTAGGGAGAGTGAGAAGTAAGTCTGGGGAGAGAAAACAATTTTGGAAAGACTTTATAAACTGTATTAAGTAATCTGATGTAATCTGTGAGTATATGTGAATTAACTATTTGGCCAGTTTTCTAGAGAATTGGAGATTTAAGCTATAGGGTGAGTCTCTGAATTTGGTTTCTGAAAGCTAAAATTATTTAGCATATGCCCTGACCTTATTTGTAAATGCTGAAATGGAATTCAAGGAGACACTAGGAAATTTTTTTATGATTTAAGACATTAATATAAATAATTTTGGATGATTATAAATTAGTAAAATAAAAGACACTCTCTCCCAAGCCCTGAGTTAGATGTACAGAAAGAGTATTTAAATGCTCATGCTTCTTTGCATTTCACCTTTGATATTTCTTATTCACCACATACTTTTTGGCTATTATTAACAAGATCTACACTAAAAAAAGAGAAAGATGCAAATTGACAAAACCTCCGTGACACCGACTCACTCCTGATTGAGTGAGTCAGCTCTCTCCCTTTTTGTCTCTTCTGTTTTCAATCTCTCTCTATTCTCTCTTTTTCTGTCTCTCCTCCCTTTCTTCACCTCCCCAGGGGTATGGAGGTGGCAGTGGAAGAAAGGGGAAATTTTCATTCTTACTTTACATATTTCTATAATTTAAGAAAATAAAACAATATAAAATCTAAAGTTGAAAATTCTGATCAGAGAAGGCACTTGATATGGAGAAAGTGGCACAAACAAAGGTGTTGGCAAGACAACTGCAGGCAAACTTTCCTTAATGGTTCATTAGCTTTCCCATCAACCTCAGTCCTGGGAACACTTGCCTCTCAAGGTAACCCTGCTGACATTATTGGAACTATCACATCTTTTATCTTTTTTTTTCCTGTAAATTGCTTCTTACTCTCATATTCCGTAATTACCCCCCAACACACATATATTTCTATGTTGTGTAATTTCTGTCAAAAGGTTGTAATTAACATTTTTAAATAATTCCCTTTGTGATTTGACTCTGAGTACCTGAGACTCTAAATCCCTAAACATCAAACTTGCCTAATGATGGCCAGTGAATCCAAGGGATTCCAACTAATTTATTTATCTTCTGGGTTCTGTTGTGTCTAGGATGTTTTTACAGTATTAGAGTGCCAGTATTCTGTGATTGCAGGACTTAGGAATCTACAATCTACAGATAGAAGGTATGTAATTTGGCTTAAAATTTATTCCACTGAAAGCCTTTTTTCATGCTCCTGTCTTCTGTACTCATTTTTAGAACTAGTGTTAATTGTCATTGTAGTATTTTTCAGTGCAATATTATATTCATTATATAAATCAAATAATGCATTTTAGCATGATTTTTTAAATATATGACTAGCACCCTACCTGGTCTGGCTCAGTGGATAGAGCATCAACCTGCGGACTGAAGGGTTCCAGGTTTTATTCTGGTTAAGGGCACATGCCTGGGTTGTGGGCTCCAACCCCAGTGTGGGGCATGCAGGAGGCAGCTGATCAATGATTCTCTCTCATCACTGATGTTTCTATCGCTCTCTCTCCCTCTCCCTTCCTCTCTGAAATCAATAAAAATATGTGGAAATATATATATATATATTTGTATAATATATATGTATATATATTACTAGCTAAAATTAACAGCCCAAAGTGGAATGTGATCCTTCCTCCACCTATTATTTGCACAGCGCAGAGACCCACAAGAGTTATCTTGATAGAAAAGGGTAATTATTATAGCCTGAACATCTACATAGTGTGATTTTCTATCCCAAATTTAACATCTACAGAGCTTGTGCCTGTTTAGTTGAATCTTAAAGTCTACCTTCAAGTTTTATTTTTTCCTAAGGTTTTGAAGGTTAGGGTTGTAGAAAGAGATTAACTAAAGATCTTTTATGCATAGCCCATAAACACAGACAATAGTGTGGTGAAGGCCTGGGGTGTGGTAAGGGCTGAGCAGAGGGAGACAAAGTGGGGGACATCTGTAATTTTTAAATTATGCCAATATTGCCACATGAGACTTGCAGTTACAATTTATCTTCTATTGGAGAAGATAGCATTTTATTTTCATAATTTATTGGTTCATGTTTTAAAGTTTAAATAAAAGCCTCACTTAAAATTTTAATAACTTAATCCTATGTAATAAAAGGCTAATATGCAAATTGACCAAATAGCAGAACAACTGGTCGCTATGACACACACTAACCACCAGTGGGCAGATGCTCAACACAGGAGCTGCCCCCTGATGATCAGTGCATTCCCACAGAGGGACTGTCACTCAGCCAGAAGCCAGGCTCACAGACCGTGAGAGTGCACAGGCTGGGTTTAGGGACCTCCCGCACCTCTAAGTGCATGAATTCTGTGCACTGGGCTTGTAGTATATACATATGTACATATGTTTATATTACTAACTCAGGGAGATATAAGATATATTTAGAGACAATGTAAAAAAAAGAAAGAGAAGTAAAATAGTGATTTATAGAAGAGATTCAAGTTGAAGGTAAAGGCCTGGGACCAGGCAACTTTGTGCTCTAAAATAATCTTGGCTGTCTCAAAGTTGGAGCTGGTTAGAGAATATATTTTTATATTAGCTAAGGAGAGAAGAATTTCTTCTAGCTAATCAAAATATTCTAGGAAAAACTAACTCTTGAAAATGAAAATTTTCTTGTATTTTTGTGTAAAATATCTCATCCATTTTTATTACTGATGTCTCTTGTTTAATTTCTTGGATCTAGGTGGAGTCAGGTCAAATGGATGAAAACCAAACAGAAGTGGTGAAAGAATTTGTCCTGGCAGGCTTCTCACAGAAACCATCTATTGAGGCAGGGCTATTTGTACTATTTCTCTTCTTCTATGTGTCCACATGGATAGGCAATGTCCTCATCATGGTCACAGTGGCCTCTGATAATAATTTAAATTCATCACCCATGTATTTTCTTCTTGGCAACCTCTCTTTCCTGGACCTTTGCTATTCAACAGTAACTACTCCTAAGCTTCTGGCTGACTTTCTTGTTAATAAAAAGCTCATTCCCTATGACCAATGCATTGCACAACTCTTTTTCCTGCATTTTGTAGGGGCAGCTGAGATGTTCCTGCTCACAGTGATGGCCTATGATCGCTATGTTGCAATTTGTCGCCCCCTGCACTATACCACAATCATGAATCGAGGATTATGCTGTGTGTTGGTAGCCGCCTCCTGGATGGGAGGATTTGTGCACTCTACTGTCCAGACAATTCTCACTATCCGTTTGCCCTTTTGTGGGCCAAACCAGGTGGACAACTTCTTTTGTGATGTGCCTCCTGTCATCAAACTTGCCTGTGCAGACACGTTTGTCATTGAATTACTAATGGTATCTAACAGTGGGTTGATCTCTACCTGCTCATTTGTGGTGCTGATTTCTTCCTACACCATTATTCTTGTCAAGATTCGCTCCAAGGAGGGAAGGCAAAAGGCACTCTCTACTTGTGCCTCCCACCTCATGGTGGTAACACTCTTTTTTGGACCCTGTATTTTTATTTATGCTCGTCCCTTCTCCATTTTTTCTGCTGACAAAATGGTGTCTGTACTCTACAATGTTATTACCCCTATGCTGAATCCCCTCATCTACACACTTCGGAACAAAGAGGTCAAGTCAGCCATGCGGAAGCTGTGGGGCAGGAGTGGACTTCCTTGGCAAAAGCAAAAGACCTAAGAATTTGAAGTGAGTTTCTGAAAGCAAAGAATCTGAGCTTAAAATAATTAATTTTGTATTAATGAGTTAGGAGATAACAGCCTAGTTGTTGAGGTTGTTGGTTTTTTTTTCTTCATGATACTTCTATTTATGGCTTTACAATTACATTAAACTCAGGAAAACTTTCATATTGAATTTTTCTATCTCCTGTTTCCTTTTCTTCCCTGAAGCAAATCTGTTTCCTGTTTTTTCAGTCTGTGTTCTTTCATTCTATCCATTTATTTGATCAAATTTTATTCTATTCTATTTTCTTTCTTTCTTTCTTTCTTTCTTTCTTTCTTTCTTTCTTTCTTTCTTTCTTTCTTTCTTTCTTTCTTTCTATTCAATTTGCCATTACACTGTGGTACAAACTATATTTTCCAAACTCTCACTACTTTTTCTTTGCCTTGCCACAGTTTTTTTCTTCTTGATTTTTAAGTTTTTAAAAACTAGATGTCTGAGTAAAACTAGATGAATTGAATAAGGAATATATATATGTGTGTGTGTTTTATTCCCACAAAATATTTAAAGGGTATCAGTTAAATGAATTAGGGTGAATCAAACTTATATGATTATTGAACAATAAACTAATGGGACATATTAGTTTCATCACTTCTCCATACTGCTAACAACCATCTAGTAGTATAATTGACATATCAATTTCCCATCTGTGAGTTACAAGCCAATTGAATCTAGACAAAATACTGAAATTATTGGAACCATAATTTCCTTATCTATAGTATTCACGGAATGATGCCTACCCCTCAGTGCTCTTTTGGAGACTAAAATTTACAATAGATATGATTATATCTAGTTTGATGCCTAGCTCATAACAGAGCTTTACAATTATTTATTTATTAAAGTTGTGTGTTTTTGTTTTCAATTACAGAAGGTACATATGGTGATATTCAAAACTGGTTGATTTGCTTTAGTGAATCATCAGCATGATTTATATATAATTTGTGAAGGTTGTTATAAAGTGTATAAAAATGAGCCATGATATTTTCCCTGTATGAATTATTGAACACAGCTTATATTCTGTCACCATTATCATAAAAAAAGTTCCTCATTGACATTGGTTGTCCTCAGGGTTATACTAAGACTAATTCATAAGCTTATGTACTGCTTACTAATCTTACCTAATAAAATAGTAATATGCAAATTTACCATACCTTCACTACACCAAATAAGCCATGCCCACAAGCCATGCCCACCAGCCAATCACAGAGTGATGGCCAGGTGCCCAGGTCCGGAAAGGGCCTCTCCCCAAGAGGGTTAGGCGGGGCTGGGCTGGGGGTGGGACCAGCCAGTGATGGCCGGGCCCCGATCGATGGCAGGGCCCTGAGGTGGCCGAGAGCCAGGATGTAGTCAGAAGAAAAGAGACACACTGTACACAGGAATAAACATAAAGATTACAAAAGATTTCTCATCAGAAACAGTGTAAGGGAGAAGATAGTAGAGCAACATCATTAAAGTACTTACAAGGGTGAAAACCTGTCAGTTCCAGCCTGACAGGTGAACTGACCTGAGGTAGGGAGGTGGGAATTAAGAAAAGAAAGACAAGAAAGTGGAATCAGGAGGGCTGCAAGCCATTGTCAGACTGCAGCAGCTTTATTAACTGTGTGATACCTTTTATACACAAACACTGACTGGGAGGTCAGTCACGAGGAATGTACTCTCTGTTCCTCTTAATCTCTAAAGGAGATAAAGCAGGAAGCCAAATTCTCAGTACAGCGTATCTCAGTAAATAGTTCCACATTTCTGGTAAACAACACAAGGTCACTCGCATTTTGCTGACTAGAAATTGCCATCAAAACAAGTCAGGGGACACTGTGTGGGTGGGGGGCTGATTTTATCAGCCCCTTCAGATCAAAGACTTTGTCAACCTACACCCAGTCTCCAACAAAAATCCTCTCAATTTATAATTCTAGGTTGAGTTAAACTATTTTAGAAATAATTAAAAATATTTTTATGTATAAAAGACTGAATGTTTTAATCACCAGCAGATTTGTAGTGTAAGAAATGTTAAAAGAAGTCCTGCAAGCAGAAATAAAATTTTGCCAGAGACAAATAATGGTCTATACCAAGAAATGGAAAACACCAAAGACAGTATATGTATAGGAAAAAAATGTAATAGAACTTTCTTATTATTGAAATATATTTAAAGATAATTAACTATTTAAACAAATAATAATGTAATGTCAGGTTTATAACATCTGTGTAACTAAAATATATGACAACAATAGCACAAAGATTGCCTGGGAAAAATGAAATTTTGTTACAGTGAAGTTTCTATACAAGATGTGAAGTGGTAAAATATCCACTCGAAGATAGATTGTGACAAGTTAAAATCCTATATAATGAAGAGCTAATATGCAAATAATCATAACACCTTCATGCCATCATGCCGTAATGGCTCAGACACTCAACACTGGGGAGAGAGGAATAGGGACCAGAGAGGCTACGGACTGGGAGAGGAACAAGCCACCCACTCCACGGTCCCGGATGCCAACAGCTGTGCCTGCCTCTCTGGCCCAGGAAAGGGACAAGCCGCCTGCCTCGCAGTCCTGCGGCCCAGGAGAGGGACAAGCTGCATGCCCTGTGGTCCTGGGTGCCTGCAGCTGCCTGTGGCTACAGCCGGCCTGCGTGAAGCTGGCCCTGGTCCTGGGTGCCTATAGCTGGCCAGAGGGAGAGAAGCCTGGGTCCCAGGTGTGGGGCAAGGCAGAGGCAGTTAAGGGCAATCATGCCAGCAGGGGAGCACTTAGGGGCAATCAGGCTGGTAGGGGAGCAGTTAGGGGCGATCAAGCAGGCATGCAGAGGTGGTTAAGGGTGATCATGCAGGCAGGCAGAGGGATTTAGGGATGATCAGGCAAGCAGGCAGAGGCATTTAGGGGCGATCAGAAGGCAGGCCAGTGAGCAGTTAGGAGCCAGTGTTCCTAGATTGTGAGAGGGATGTCCAACTGCTGACTGTCAGACATCTCTGACTGCCAACAGTCAGACATCCCCGAAGGGGTCCCTGATTGGAGAGGATGCAGGCTGGGCTGAGGGAACCTCCCTCCGTGCATGAATTTCGTGCACCAAGCCACTAGTATTTTATAATCAAGGGTAATAAAATTAAATTAATAGTCAAGTTTATGACAAATTGGACACAAATAAAATATGAATGCAAAATATGAATGTAGTATAACTTATTTGCTTTGCTTTAGCTTTTTTTCAGTCAATGGATTATAGAAGCAATTTTAGCAACTAATTTAGGTGATGAAGTCAGAAGCGAAGAATGTTAGGTAAATTCATTGAAAACTGGGGTTTTGTCTATGTTATCTTTACATTTCCAATACTTTTTTAAATGACTAAAATAAAATAAATTTGTGTTGAACAAATGAAGGAGCCTTTTATATATTCTCTAATCAATGAGGTAATGATTAGGGAAGAGATATTTCACAGCTGTTTTCTTCTTCCATACTTGGAAAGGTAACTTGTAAATTTTTCATTGAGACTTAGAAAACATTTTGAAAGATATTACAGAAGCAAAAACAGATCAAAACACTTATGGATATACCACCACTGTTGTTAATGAGTCAGACAGAGAGCTCAATATAAAAGAGATAATTAAGAAATTTAATTCATAATAAGGCAACTATTAGTCATGTGACTTCATCTATAGAGACTTGCCTACAGAATCAGAGAATTCTCAGTCAGTACTTTATTAACAATATTACAAATTCATGAGGTATTGGGGATCAAAATTAGCAGAATCAAGGCAATAAATCATAAATACATAACCTAGTTGGTTTTTCACTAGAGATTAATATTGATACTGGACATTTCCCACTAATCATGATATATGAAAAGAGTAATACTTAGGAATTTGTAAAAATTATGCAACATTTTGGAGTAAAGGAAGAAGACAAAAAGCCTGTAATATAAAATCATTATTCTTAGGAAATGTAAGATATATAGAAACAGATATAAATATAAACTCTATAGGTTAAATGAAATATGTGTTGAAATAGAAATAAATATCTCTAGAAATTCTCAAGAAAACATACATTAAAAAGTATTGCTTCTTATATATAAAAATACTCAGAAATTGTTAACCATACTAGCAATTTTAAATGGCTTTTTTTCTTATCCTTTTCAAAGAGTACTTTCTTTTCTTTTCTTTTATTTCATAGTTGTCTTTAAAACCACAAGTGTCCTTCACTATGTTCTTCATATATAAACATTAGTATAGATAACTAAACTTTCTAGAAAATGATTATATATAACCTCCCCCACCCCAGAAAAAAAATCCCATTATATGGTTTTAGTGAAGCTTCTTGGAATTCCAGACCATACCTTTGGACTGATTTCTAAAACATTCCAATCCTGCATCTTTTGGTTCAAAGTATAGATTATTGTCATCAGTACCTGTTCCTGCATTCTTACACATTTGATAATACACATGTAGATGGGGGAATTATCACTTAATGTTCCATTGGTTCATCAGCCTTTTCTGCAGGTTCATTAGCTGGTTGAATGGGCTGTGCCTTTCCCTGTAGCTTTTCTTCAAGAACTTTCTGGAATGGAGACATATCATCATCATCATAAATCATAAACTCCAAATCTTTATCAACAATTCCAATGGAAACATTCTTTGTAGTTAGTCCTGTAGGAAATGTCTAAGTATGCAGACCATTCAAATTGCACTCCATAAACTCAGGTACATGTCTCTTCAAGTAAGTAAAAACTGATTGAGAATGGGCTCCAATGGACATAGTTCTGCAGTCAAAATAGTTAGCTGACGGACAGGTTTAGAAAGAAGGAGGGCCCATATCAACATAACCAGCAATAATCAGTCCAACACCATATTGTTTTCAGCCATATCTTTGTGTTGGTATCTGGGTCTTGCTTCACAAGGTAGAAGATGAGACACAGGTCTGTCAAATGCAAAACTGGAATCCAAATATTCCTGGCACATAAAATTACACAACAGTCTATCATCAGCAGTAAGTTCTGCAGTTGAGATACCAATATGGCTGTCATCATGGAGAAATTTTTTCTGAAGAGCTGCAAACTGAGCTCTCTTCAATGCAACTAATACTGCATGGATTTTTTATTTCAGACCAACTGTGGCTAAAACTTGTTTGACAGCTTCCATTGCATATTCAATTTTATGAATCCTGCCCTGAGGGCTCCAAACAGTGACATTCTCATTGTCATGAGAAACATGGTTCTGCCCCAGCACGGGCCTGGCTATCATCTCCTATTAAGCTGTGGATCAAGAAGTGCTGGCTACTTTCATTTCAACAGAATATCAAACTCTATGAGAAAAGAGGTAGGTTTATAATAAGAATGCAAATACACAAAGTTAAGAAATTTATCCATAATAGTATTAACTATGACAGCATAGCTAATGACTGACATATTGAAATCTTGAATCCAATATTTAATGCACCTGTTCAAATAAAATATGAAATCTCAAATTTTAAAAATGCTCTTGTCCTTTGGAGAGAATATGGGTGTTCTGGGTGCTGAGCATGGGCACCTGTGAGATGACAGAATCTGAAATATAGTAGGTCCTTGGCAAACATTTGTTAATTGAATAAATATGTGTATAAATAGTATTACTTATATTTTGAGGATAAAATGACTATGTCCAAAGTATATAAAGTAAATAATCAGTTTTACATTAATAAAAACTTGTTGACAACCACCCCTCCTTTGCCCACCTCCAACCAACATCCCCATGCCTTCACCACACTATTGTCTGTGTTCATGGGCTATGTATATAAGTTCTTTGGCTAATCTCTTCACCTTCTTTCATCTAGTCCCTCCCAAACCCTCCCCTCTGACATGAGTTTATTTTGTTTACTAGATTCCACATATAAGTGAGATCATGTGGTATTTGTTCTTCTCTGTCTGACTTGTTTCGCTTAGCAAAATAATCTCCAGGTCCATCCATGCTGTCAAAAAGAGTAATAATTTCTTCTTTTACAGCTCCATAATATTCCATTAAATATACCACAACCTTTACTAAAATTTTTTATTGTTTAAAATATTACATAAGTCTCCTTCCCCCCCCCCCAATGACCTCTCCTCTGCAGCTCCCACCCCCCAGCACATGCCCTCATCCCCTACATTCTGTGTCCATTGGTTATGCTCATATACATGCATTCAGGTCCTTTGGTTGATCTCTTACCACCCCTCACCTCTGTCTCCCCTCTTAGGTTGGATGTTCTGTTTAACGCTTTTATGTTTCTGGCTCTATTTTTATTCATCAGTTTATATTATTCTTTATATTCCACAGGTTTTTTTTTTAACCATTCACCGACTGATAGGCATTTTGGCTATTGACAGATCTTGGGTATCTATAATAAGAAAAGCATAATATGCTAATTAGAACAGACAGCCAAATAACCTTTTGGCCGTTATTCCAGACAAAGCCGCAGTAGTGAGGGCCAAGGCAAAAGTGGTTAGGGGTAATCAAGCAGGCAGGCGATTGGTTAGGGGCAATCAGGCAGACAGGGAGGGTGGTTGGGGCAGTCAGACAGGCAGGCAGAGGAGTTAGGGGGTATCAGGAAGGCAGGCAGTCCAGTGGTTAGACACCAGCAGTCCCAGATTTCGTGAGGGATGTCTGGCAGTCAGACATCCCCTGAGGGGTCCCAGATTGTGAGAGGGTGCAGGCCAGGCTGAGGGACACTCCCAAACCCCCCTTGCTCCTCCACATGCACAGGGCCTCTAGTTGTAAATAATACTGCTGTGAATGTAGGGGTGCAGATATTCTTCCGAACTGGTGTCTCGGGATTCTTGGCTATATTCCCTAAAGTAGGATTACTGGATCCAAAGGCTGCTCCATTTTTAATTTCCTGAGGGAACGTCATATTGTTTTCCACAGTGGTTGCATCAGTATGTTAGGGTTTCCTTTCTGCACATCCTCACCAGCACTTATTATTGGCTGCTTTATTGATGGTGGTCATTCTGGCAAGTGTGAAGCTATATCTCATTGTGGTTTTAATTTGCATTTCTCTGATGATTAGTGACGTTGACCATTTTTGTATGTTTATTGGCCATCTGTGTGTCCTCTTTGGAGAAGTGTCTGTTCAGGTCCTTCGCCCATATTTTAATTGGGTTGTTTGTCTTCCTGGTGTTGAGTTGTATAAGTTTTGTGGGGGTTTTTTGAAATTAACCCCTTACCAGATGTATGATTGCCAAATCTTTTCTCCCATACAGTGGGTTCCCTTTTCATTTTGTGGATAATTTCCTTTGCTGTGAGAAGTTTTTTAGTTTGATGTAGTCCCATCTGTTTATTTTCTCCTTTGTTTCCTTGGCCCTGGCAAATATATCAGCAAAGATATTGCTACAAGAGATGTCTGAGATTTTACTGCCTATGTTTTCTCATCAACTGTAATCATTCATAATAAAAGCATCGTCTATGACAAAAATCCACATCAATCCATGGGTTAAGTGGTGAATTTGATTGGAATTTTAAAAAGGTTTGGAATTAAGTGACAGAGATGTCAACCAATTTAAAATTTATTCATGGCATGCTTTGTTGCCAAGTTATTGAAACACACTTTGAAGCCTGTGATGCAAAGTGCACCAGAGCAACAAACCTTCTAAAATGAAACTTTATTGTAATACTAGAGGCCCAGTACATTAAATTTGTGCATGGAGGGGGGGGGGCTGTCCCTTAACCCAGCCTATACCCTTTCCAATCTGGAACATGCCTCTCACAATCCAGGACTGCTGGCTCCCAAATGCTTGCCTTCCTGCCTTCCTTATTGCCCCTAACTGCTCCTGCTTGCCAGTCTGATCCCCCTCTAACCACTCTGCTCCATCCTGATTGATGCATAACTGCTCCCCTGCCAGCCTGATTGCCCTTAACTGCCCTCCCCTACAGGCCTGGTCCACCCTAACTGCCCTTCCCTGCAGGCCCTGTTGCCCCCAACTTCCCTCCTCTGCCAGCCTGGTCACCCCTAAATGCCCACCCCTACATGCTTGATCGCCCTCAAATGTCATCCCCTACAGGCCTGATCCCTCCCAACTCCCCTCCCCTGCTAGCCATCTTATGGTGGCCATCTTGTGTCCACATTGGGGCAGGATTTTTTGACTACATGGGGGCAGCCATCTTGTGTGTTGGAGTGATGATCAATTTGTATATTGCTCTTTTATTAGATAGGATAGAGGCCTGGTGCACAGGTGGGGGCCAGGTGGTTTGCCCTGAAGAGTGTCCTGGATCAGGGTAGGGGTTCCCTTGGGGCATGGGGCAGCTTGGGCGAGGGCCTGTGCTGGTTTTCAGGCTGGTCATGCTCCCTGGCAACCCAAGCAGAGGCTCTGGTATCTGGGTTTTATTTATCTTCTATAATTAAAACTTTGTAATCTTGAGCAGAGGCCAGGGCAGGCCAAGAAGTTTGGTTATCTCCCTCACCAGAGAAACCTAAGCCTTCTGCTCACTCTGTGGCCACAGCCATTTTTGTTCGAATTTATTTATCTTCCATAATTGAAATTTTGTAGCCTTGAGCAGAGGCCTGAGCTAGCCAGGGTGTGCAGGAAGCCTCACTTCCTCCATTGCTGAGGAAACTCAAGCTTCCTGTTCACTTGATGGCTGCAGCCATCTTGGTTGGATTAATTTGCATACTCACTTCTGATTGGCTGGTGGGTGTGGCTTGTGAGTATAGTGGAGGTACAGTAAATTTGCATATTACTCTTTTATTAGATAGGATTTTATATTAAACAGTATAATGATTATGGCACTATTTTGTGCCATATAGATATTCTCTGAAAATCTCATGTGCTGGGGGCAGAAATAGAATGTTGAGGACTAGATATTAGTTATAAGAAATATTAACCATACTCTGTTAACTGTGCTTGTTTGTTCTGATTTTTTTTTATTGTTTAAAGTATTACAAATAGTAGTACATATGTTTTCTTTTTCCCTCCATTGACCTCCCCACAGCCTCCCCTAACCCCCAGCACATGTCCTCACTTGCAACCCCCCTTATCTTGTATTCATTGGTTATGCATATATGCATGCATACAAGTCCCTCAGTTAATCTCTTACAGCCCCCGCCCCCACTCTCCCTGCTTTCCCACTGTAGTTTCACAGTCTGTTCAATGCTTCTTTGCCTCTGTATCTATTTCCCCCCAATTCTTTTCTTTAAAAAATCTTGCATCTTCATACTAAAAATAAACATATAAGAACAAAAAAATGTTTGAGTCTCAGTTTCAATGTCCAACAGTTCTGAGTCCCAGTTTCAATGTCAAATAGTTCCTTATGTGTACATGTCAGCAATGATATCTGGATGGTGGACAAATGGTGGCCGTGCAGGTCCCACACTCTCTGGTTTGGTACAGGACAACCTGCAGTGATGCACAACTGCTGACTGCTAGCATGGCAAGGTGTTGTAAGCATCTTCCAACTCTGGACTGTTTTCTTGGTTGGAACAGACCTGTCAGTTCCTCTCTGTTGCAAGAATCCATATGGTCTTGGAGTAGTTTTCTGAAAATATACAAACATATTCTCGACCAAAAGTTAATAAAAAATCTTTCCTGTAAATTAAACTTGGGATTCTTTTTACTTTTGCCCAAATAATTTTCCTTTGGCTTATTTTGACATCATGTGTGGTTTTAATGGGTGTCCTGCTGTTAGTATTACAAATGGAAATTAATTTTCTGAAGTAAGAATTTTCTATATGTAATTTACTTACAGGATATTTTTCCTTACATGATATTACCCCTCTATCTTCCCACTCTTTTTTTTTATTAATGGAGGCATTTGGAAATTTTATATTACAGTCTTGGTAACTTTACATTTTAATTTTTGCACAGAAATATGACTGCTATAGGTTCTTTGCATGTTAGGCAATTTTATGATGAGATGAACTACCAATAGAAATTTTAGTTAATATTTTAGGAACAGCTTTTTGTCTGGTACACTTAAATTTTCTTGGGTATTTCCTTATTTCATTTGGACATTTTAAATTAATCTGAAAACTTGATTACTATTTTACTGTCAAATTTAATACTCAGTAATCTGAGTTTACCCTGTAAATATTAATGGAAAGGATTATTTGCATTCTTGAGTAGGCCCTGAGCATTCCAGGTGCTAGACTGGGATTAGATATATGGCAGCTATTGCTGGCCAAGTCTCTGCCTGTAATATGGGTCCCAATCTGAGCTGGGCGTGGGAGGCAAAGCAACCATGGGGCAGGAGATCTTCCTCAGAAGGGGTGAGAGTACAGGCATCTGCAAGTTTGGGGGGGTGAGCGTCTGTGCCCCACCTCTGTTGACCTTCAAGTTCTCTCCTGATGGCACCTCTGCAACTGTGCCTGTCTCAGGTTGTTCCTTTCCTGAAGAATCTTACTCATCTCTGGCTAACCATCCATCCTCCGGGGCCAACCAGGGTGATTTGAGGTTCAGTTCTGTCTCCTTGGTCTTCTATGCTCCTGTGGCCTCACGCACAGCACCTGCCTGGGAATCCCCTCACCTGCTGGCGCAGTCCTGGTACTGATCACAGATCTTGGGGGACTCAGGTTTCTTCTCCAGGGAGGGCCCAGCTCACACCATTGAGTGAGAGACAGATCCATGGTGCCAGCCACCCAGAGACTTCAACCTCAGCTTGAACTGAAAGCTCAGGCAACAGCTATGTGCACTTGGATTGTGGGAAGAGGGTCCCTCTTGGTTAAAAGAGCAAGAGGGGTCAGTATAGAATGCTCAAGTGCCTTCCTAGTGCCTTAATTCCTTCTGAAAAGGATTAACTCCTTTCATTTCCTTTTTTTAAATTGCTGCCAAATATTCAAAGAATTTGTAAGTTTTTTGGGATAATTGTATAATATGCTGTTGTTAAATATCAAAAATTATAATTACATTGTAGAATAATATCATGTAAGGATATTCTTTGCTGTAGGCCATGTCAATTCAATCTCAAACTACCTGCCAATTTTTTAATAACTTTATATAAACTTTGTCGGGGACGTAAAAACACAAATTACTTACCTTAGTTCAAGAGGTCAAATATATTGACTTTACCCCTTACTCCCGCCACCCCCCCCCCCCACTTATCCTGAGGTTTGACATTCTGCTGGACATTTCTCAGTCTCTGGATCTGTTCTTGTTCATCCATTCATTATATTCCACAAATCAGTGAGATCATGTGATATTTATCTTTCTCTGCCTGGCTAATTTCAGTTAGCATAATGCACTCTAGTTCCATCCATGTTGTTGTAAATGGTAGTAGCTCCTTTTTTACCACAGTGTAGTATTCCATTGTGTAGATGTATCACAGGTTTTTAATCCACTCAACTGGTGAATGGCACTTAGGCTGTTTCAAAATCTCAGCTATGGTAAATTGTGCTGATATGAACATAGAGGTGCATATATCCTTTCTAATTTCTCTTTCTAGTTTCTTGAGATATATTCATAGAAGTAGGATCACTTGTTCAAATGGGAGCTCCATTTTTTAGTTAAGGAAGCTCCATACTGTTCTCCACAGTGGTTGCACCAGTCTGCATTCCCACCAGCAGTGCAAAAGAGTTCCTTTTTCTCCACATCGTTGCCAACACTTGTTGTTCATTGATTTGTTGATGTTAGCCAATCTGACAGGTGTGAGATGGTAGCACATTGTTGTTTTAATTTGCATCTCTATGATGATTAGTGACTTTGAGCATGTTTTTATATGTCTCTTGGTCTTCCTTCTGTCTTTTTTGGAAAAGTGTCTGTTTAGATCCATTGCCCATTTTTTGATTGGGTTGTTTATTTTCTTTTTGTTAAGTTGTATGAGCTCCCTGTAAATGTTAGAGATTAAATCCTTATCATTGATGTCATTGGCAAATATGGTCTCCCATGCAGTGGGGTTTCTTGTTGTTTTATTAATGGTTTCCTTTGCTGTGCAAAAGCTTCTTATTTTGATGTAGTCCCGTTTGTTTATTTTCTCTTTAGTTTCCATTGCCCTAGGAGCAGTATCAGTGAAGCAGTTTCTTTGACATCTGTCTGAGATTTTGCTGCCTATAGATTCCTCTAGTATGTTTATGGTTTCCCACCTTATGTTTAAGTCCTTTATCCATTTTGAGTTTGTTTTTGTGAATGATGTAAGTTGGTGATCTATATTCAGTTCTTTGCATGTGTCTGTCCAATTTTCCCATCACCATTTGTTGAAGAGACTGTCTTGACTCCATTGTATGTTCATGCTTCCTTTGTCAAATATTAATTGGGCATAGTGGTTTGGGTAAATTTCTGGGTTCTCTATTCTATTCCATTGATCTTTATGTCTGTTCTTGTGCCAGTACCAGGCTGTTTTAAGAACAGTGGCTTTGTAATATATTTTGATATCTGGTATTGAGATCCCACCTACTTTGTTCTTATTTTTCAGGACTGCTGCAGCTATTTGTGGTCTTTTTTATTCCAGATGATTATTTGGAATGTTTATTCTAGGTCTGTGAAATATGCTGTTGGCATTTCAATGGGGAGTGCATTGAATTTATATATTGTTTTAGGTAGTATGGACATTTTGATGATGTTGATTCTACCAATCCATGAACATGGTATGTTCTTCCATTTGTTTATGTCTTCTTCTATCTCTTTTTTCAGTGTTCTGTAGTTTTCCACATATAGGTCTTTTAACTCCTTAAGTTTATTCCTAGGTATCTTAATTTTTTTGGTGTGATGGTAAATGAGGTCACTTTTTAAATCACTCTTTCTGTAAGTTCATTATTGGTGAATAGAAATGTCATGGATTTCTTCGCATTAATTTTGTAACCTGCTACATTGCCAAATTCATTTATTAAGTCTAATAATTCTCTGATGGAGTCTTTGGGGCTTTCTACATACAGTATCATGTCATCTGCGAATAAGGACAGTTTTACTTCTTCTTCTCCAATTTGAATGCCTTATTTTTCTTGTCTGATCGCAATGGCTAGTACTTCCAGCACTGTGTTGAACAGGAGTGATAAGAGTGCACATCCCTGTCTTGTGCCTATTCTTAGGGGAAATGGTTTTAGTTTTTGTCCATTGAGTATGATATTGGCTGTAGGTTTGTCATATATGGCTTTTATTATGTTGAGGTAAGATCCTTCTATTCCCACCTTGTTGAGAGTTTTTATCAAGAAAGGGTGTTGGGTTTTGTCAAATGCTTTTTCTGCATCAATTGATATGACTATGTGGTTTTATCTCGCAATTTGTTTATGTGATGTATCACATTTATTGATTTCTGAATATTATACCATCCTTGCATCCCTGGGATATATCCTACTTGGTCGTGGTGGATGATTTTTCTGATGTACTGCTGGATTCGATTTGTTAGAATTTTGTTGAGATTTTGGCATCTATGTTCATGAGAAATATTGGCCTCTAATTTTCTTTCATTGTGTTGTCTTTACCGGGTTTTGGTATTAGGGTGATGCTGGCTTCATAGAAGGAGCTTGGAAGTGTTCCTTCTTCTTTGAATTTTTTGGAATAGTCTGAGGAGGATTGATTTTAATTCTTCCTTGAATGTTTGGTAAAACTCCCCTGTGAAGCTGTCTGGCCCCGGGCTTTTATTTGCTGGAAGCTTTTTGATGACTGCTTCAATTTCTTCCATAGTTATTGGCCTATTGAGGTGTTTAGATTATTCCTGATTTAGTTTTGGATGGTTATACTTCTCTAGGATTATGTCCATTTCCTCCAAGTTGTCCAGTTTTTTGGAATAGATTTGTTCATAGTATTTTTGAACAATCCTTTGTATTTCTGTGGGATCTTTTGTTGTTTCACCTCTTTCATTTCTGATTTTGTTTATTTGTGTCCTTTCTCTTTGCTTCTTGGTGAGCCTGGCTAGAGGTTCATCAATCTTGTTTATCCTTTCGAAGAACCAGCTCTTGGTTTTGTTGATCTTTTTTATTGTTTTTTTTTTTTGTCTCTATGTCATTCATTTCTGCTCTGATCTTTATGATTTCCTTCCTTCTGCTCACTGTAGGCTTTTCTTGTTGCTCTCATTCTAATTCTTTGAGTTGTTGGTTTAGATGATTTATTGCCATTTTTTCTTGTTTTTTGAGGTAGGCCTATAGATCTATAAAATTCCCTCTTAGGACTGCTTTCATTGTGTCCCAGAAGATTTGCAATGTTGTGTTTTTATTATCATTGGTCTCCAGTATGTTTTTAATTTCTTCTTTGATCTCATTGATAACTCAATCATTGTTTAGTAGCATGCTATTCAGCTTCCAAGTGTATGAATTTTTTGGAGTGTTTTTATTGTAGTTTATTTCTAGTATTATACCTTTGTGGTCTGAGAAAATGCTTGATATGATTTCAATCTTTTTGAATTTGAGGAGACTTTGTTTGATTCCAATATGTGGTCTATTTTTTAAAATGTTCCATGTGCACTTGAGAAGACTGTATATTCTGTGGCTTTGGGGTGAAGAGCTCTGAAGATGCCAATTGGGTCCATCTGACCTAGTGTGTCATTTAGGATTGATGTTTCTTTGCTGACTTTTTATCTAGAGGATTTATCCAGTGATGTCAGTGGTGTATTAAAGTCCCCTACGATAATTGTATTGTTGTTGATCTCTCCCTTGATATCTTCCAGGAAATTTTTTTATGTATTTGGGTGCACTTGCATTGGATGCATATATGCTTACCAGAGTTATATCTTCTTGTTGAATTTCTTCCTTTAGTATTATGTAGTGGCCTTCCTTATCTCTAATTATGTTCTTTACTTTGAGGTCTACTTATAAGAGATCCCCTATTAGAATAACAGCTAGTATTAGATACTAGAAGCCCAGTGCACAAAATTTGTGCAAGGTGGAGGGATAGGGGTTGTCCCTCAGCCCAGCCTGCACCCTTTCCAATCTGGGATCCCTCTCACAATTCACGACACTTGGCTCCCAACTTCTTGCCTGCCTGTCTTCCTGATTGCCTCTAACCCCTTCTGCCTGCCAGCCAGATCAGCCCTTAACCACTCCCGTGCCAGCTTGATTGATGTCTAACTGCTCCCCTGCCAGTTTGTTTGCCCCCAACTTCCCTCCTCTGCCAGCCCGGTCAACCCTAACTGCCCTGCAAGCTTGATTTCCCCAATTGCCCTCCCCTGCTGGCCATCTTGAGGTGGCCATCTTGTGTCCACCTGGGGGCAGCCATATTGTGTGTTGGAGTGATAGTCAATCTGCATATCACTCTTTTTTTAGATAGGATAGAGGCCTGGTGCATGGGTGGGGGCCAGCTGGTTTGCCCTCAAAGGTGTCCCAGATCAGAGTGGGGGTTCCTTTGGGATGTGGGAGGGCCTGGGCGAGGGGCCTGTGGTGGTTTGCAGTCTGGCCATGCCCCCTGGTGACCTGAGCAGAGGCCCTGGGATCTGGGAGTTATTTATGTTCTACAATTGAAATTTTGTAGCCTGGAGTGGAGTCAAGCCTTCTGCTCGCTCCGTGGGGACAGCCATTTCTGTTGGGACATTTACCTTCAATAATTTAAACTTTGTAGCCTTAAGTGGAAGCCTAGGTCTGCTAGGACTGCAGAAGCTTGGCTTCCTCCATCACCAGGGCAACCCTAGCTTCTGCTCTCTCCAGCTCCATGGCTGCCGCCATTTCTGTTGGGATTATGAATCTTCTATAATTGAAACTTTATAATGTTGAGTGGAGGCCTAGGCCAGCAAGGACAGGGGAAAAGTTTGGCTTCCTCCATCGCTGGGGAAACACAAGCCTCCCTCCTGCTCTCAGTGGCTGAAGCCATCTTGATTGGGGGTTAATTTGCATATTGTTCCTGATTGGATTGTGGGTGTGGCTTATGGGCATGGCTTGTGAGTGTAGCAGAGGTGCGGTCAATTTGCTTATTGCTCTTTTTATTATGTAGGATAAGTATTGCAACCCCAGCTTTTTTCTCATTTCCATTTACCTGAAAAATATTTTTCCATCCCTTCACTCCCAGTCTGTGTGAATCCTTTGCTTTGAGGTGGCTCTCTTGTAGACAGCAAATATATGGGTCATGCTTTTTTATCCATTCAGCTACCCTATGTCTTTTTATTGGTGCATTTAATCCATTTACTTTTAATGTTATTATTGACAAGTACATGTTTGTTGTGATATTTTTCCCTTAGTGTTTGTGTTTCTTGTTACCTTTCTCTTTCTTGTTTTTATAGCAGTCTCTTTAGCAATTCTTGCATTGCATGCTTGCTAGTGATAAACTCCCTTAGCTCTTTTTTGTCTGTGAAGCTCCTGATTCCACCTTCAATTTTGGATGATAGCCTTGCTGGGTATAGTGTTCTTGGATTAATTCCCTTGCTTTGCACCACTTTGTATATTTCATTCCATTCCCTTCTGGCCTGGTGTGTTTCTGTTGAGAAATTAGTTGTTATTCTAATAGGGGATCTCTTATAAGTAACTTTTCTGTCTCTCCCTGGCAGCTTTTAAGATTCTTATTTTGTCATTGGTGTTTGCTAATTTAATTATGATATGTCTTGGTGTCGGTCTTTTGGGGTTCAACTTGTTTGGGACTCTTTGTACTTCTTGGACTTGTATAGTTTTTTTCTTGCTCATATCAGGGGAGTTTTCTGTCATTATTTCTTCGAACATGTTTTCTATGCCATGCTTCTCTTCCACTCCTTCTGGTATCCCAATTAAGCGAATGTTGTTTCATTTTATGTTGTCCCAAAGCTCCCTTTGGCTCTCCTCTTGTTTTTAAGCCTTCTTTCCAATTGGTGCTGTGTTTGTTTGCTTTTTCCTCCTTTGTCTTCTTACTCACTAATGTGGTCCTCAGCCTCTTTTAGTCTACTGCTTAGACCTTCCATTGTGTTCTTTATTGCAGCTATGTCGTTCTTCATCTCCTCTTGGTTTCTTTTCATGTTGGAGACATTCTCATTCAGCTCTTTATAGTTCTCATTGAGTTGTGTGTATTTGTCATTGAGTTGTGTGTATTTGTCATGCATGGTTTAAACATCCTTATAACCATTACTCTGAATTCTATCTCTGACAGGCTGCCAGCCTTGAGGTCATCTAATTCTTTTTCTGGTGGTTCCCCTTTTTCTTTCCTTTGGGGGTTATTTTTTGTCTTCCCATGTTTCCCTGTAGTGTTTTAATTGTAGATCCAATTGCTTTGCTACCCAGGTTTTCTGGGGCATGGTGCTACTTGTGTAATCTCTCAGTTCTCCTGGGCTTGTAAATCTAGTGTAGCTCCTTACTTGAGCTATTTGGGCTCTCTTGATGTGGGCGTACAAGCTTGAGAGGCACAACTGCGGTGTCTAGAATTCTGCCACTGTGGGGGGGGGTGACCCAATTTTTGCTGTCTTGCACCCTTAATTGAAGTCACACATGCCCAGCAGGGATTCCCAGTGACACCACAGAACCGTCTGTTGGGGTGATGGGGCTCAGGGGACCTGTTCTCTGGAATGGCGAGACTGTAGTACCCAGAGTTCTGCAGTCGTGGGGTGGGCAGACCCAGCTTTTGCTGTTACACCTGTGGTGGATAAGCGCTTACTCCCAGTGGCGTTTCACAGGAGCACCTAAGGTAAGTTTGTCAGCACACTGAAGGACTCTGAAGGGCCCTGGCAGTGTAGCTGTGTAGTTGAGGCACCTGTGGGCCAATATCCCAGATGAGAGAATTCAAAGCTTCTACTGCCGAGCCAGAGTGTGCCCCTGCTTGTTCAAGACTGCACCCTGGGAGAGTTCTCAGTGGCTTCATCTAGAGCCCTGAGGGTAGATGAGCTCAGGGTGTCTGCCTGTTGGCACCTCGTATCTGTGGAGGCACATTTGTGGCGCAGAGTTCTGATGCACTCTGAGGTATCCTGGCACCATGATTGAGGTGTGGGAGGGAGTATGGATAGTTATCCAGGAAGAGGAAGTACAGAATTTTTACTGGGGGGTGATGCATCCTTATCTGTGCAGAATTCCACCCTCAAGAGCTCTTAGTGGCTCCCAAGTGCTGCCTAAGGAGTAGGGTGCCTTAGCTGTTTGCAGGGCTGGTTACTCGCAAATCTGGATTGGGATTCCCTGACTGCCAGTGGGGCAGATACGTGTGAATCTTGAGTAGTGTGCACAGGGATGGCTGTTGCCAGACCCAGGCGGAGCACACCAGGCTGATTTCGTATATCCAGGAGCTCTGCTGCTGGGGAGGGGGAGGTTGCACTCACCGCTGCTGGGTGACTCACCCCTGGAGGTGGAGGTCGAGGTCTCAGGGTCCATGGATCTAGGCTGGAGTAGTGGGACTTTGGTTGAAGTGGTCACTGGGTCGTGGGGCAGTTCCAGGGCCCTTCTGTTTGTTAGTGTTAATGAGTTCTCCAAAAGAAGGGCCTTTTTCTCCTTCAAGATGGCGTGGGCTCCACACATCCACTGCCGTGGTAGACTCTCCTTGTCAAGGAGACCCTGTCTGCCACTCCCTGCTGCTCCTGCAAGGATCAACTTTCCCTCACTCACTCATACACACACCAGGCGCATCCACTCACTCTCCTTTCATACCCCCATTAGCTCACTTCCTCTCCCTCACCTCTGTCCTGCCAGCCGCCATCTCCCAAGACCTCTGTTCTGATTTTTAAAAAGCACATTCTAGTCCAGCCAGCAAGACTCAATGGTTACGCATCAATCTGTGAACTGAGAGATCACATGATTCCCTTCAGGACACATGCCCGGGTTGAGGGCTCCATCCCCAGCACGGGTCATGCAGGAGGCAGTCAATGATTCTATCTCATCATTAATGTTTCTATCTCTTTCTCTCTCTCTTCCTCGCTGCAATAATTTTAAAAGAAAAAAAAAAGAAAAAGAAAGCACATTCTAATCTGGCTGGGAATTATATGGGAACTGAGAATGTGGTCCATCCTCCCCACCAGGGAGCTGCATATTATCATAGAAAGATTAACAACTTTGTTATGGAAAAGAAACAATGGAGTCCCTGGATGCCCCTGGACCTCTCCGAACTCCCAGCCACATTGCCTATAATCTATAACCATTATATCCATTCTTATTCCTTTTGCCCATTTCCCCATGTAACCTTTATCCTTGTACTCCATATAAGCAGTTGGTTTATGGGGCGAGGGGTAGAGAGCAGATTTTTTGGATGACCTGCAGCTCTTTCATACTGTCCGCATTATTGGAATAACCACTGGGACATCACAAACCACTCGTCTACAAACACTCATCTATTATTCTACCCTGTCTCTGCTTAATTGGCTCAAACAGTGAAAGGTTGCCCTGACCCATTAGTTGTCCGGTTTCAATAACAGGATACCTAAATAAAAATAATTATTATTAATTATTATTAATAATTTAGTAAGCATAAAACTGTTCATTGTACCATTAATGTATATCACAGTTTAAATTATTTACATATCTTAACTTTCTCTTTCTAATTTCTAATTTCTGAATATGTTAATGTTGTACTAATATATGCTTTTAGTAATGAATCTATAATATATGTAGAACAATTATTATATTGAGGATGTTATGCTCAGAAAATTTTGGATATTATCCATCTAAAAGTTACCCACAGCCCTAACTAGTTTTGCTCAGTGGAGAGAGCGTCGGCCTGTGGACTGAACAGTCCCAGGTTGGTTGTGGGCACATCCCCAGCAGGAGGTGTGGAAGAGGCAGCTGATCAATATTTCTCTCTCATCGATGTTTCTAACTCTCTTTCCCTCACCCTTCCTCTCTGTAAATAATCAATAAAATATATTTTTAAAAGAGAAAAAAATAAAAATTACCCACAAAGTTGTCAAAAGGAAGGGGAAATGACAATTTGGGAGTCATGTGAGGGAAAGGTGGGGTCCATTAAATATAAAAGGTCTACACTCACTATAGTGCAACAAATTACCCAAAACTCTCATGTGTTTTTAATCATGCCAATGCTCAGAGACAACAGCAGCATATTACAGGGCCCAAAATTAAGTAGAAACTTGTCTTCTGGTCATGCTAATGTAACAGCTTCAGTATTTTAACAACTCCCACTGAAATTTAGATTCCCATGTCTCCAAAGTGGTTCACATCTTTATAAAAGAGGCAGAACATACTATGCAGAGATTTATACAGAGTGCCAAAGAGTGTGAAAGGTAGATTTTTTAATATTAAATAATCCTGTGAACATGTAAATAATCCCGTGAACCTGTCATGCTTCATACTATGCCTTTAGAACAGGTAAGTGAAAATATTCTAGAGTTAATTCATTAGAAGTTTAATGTACTGAAGATGTTGTTTTAATTAATTTTATGTTCGCTGAAAGAAAAAAATGTGTTTGAGATATGAAATCCTCTTACTGGGAGGTCACATATTTCACAATGAGCTATAACCAACAATTTTTATGAAAATTTAAAGGATATATACTCTCAAAGTGATGTAGCAAAGTAAAATTTGACAGTAGGTGGTAAGTTATTAGGAATGATGACTAAATTTAAGAAAAGTAAATCCTGAGCATCCAGATAACCCATACCATCATAAAAAAATAATGGAAAATCTAGAAACTCATAATTATTTTGCAGAATAGGAATATTTTCCTTTTTATCAAGTTTCAGATGTTGACAGAACATGGAAGTAAGCATAATAGAGGAGGAGCTGACGAGGGAGAATTAGTGACTAGAACTAGATAATTGAAAAAAATCTCTATATAAAACTTGCCATTAGACCAGAAATATACTTAAGTGCAATCTTAAATGAATAAAGAGGGAGAAGTCCTTACAATATATTCAAATTTAGGGGAATGAAGGGAAATGTAAATTAATTCAGGAAATTTATTATGAGTGTTTTAAACAGTTGGAAAATTATTAACAATACTGCTAAACAAAACGAGAGAATAGCAGGTTTCCTGATATGTAAGGCAGTAAAAAACAAATTCAAATAGTGGACACTAAGAAACTTTAAAACTAGATTGGATGGAATTTGCAGTATGTTTTTGTTTGTCTTCTACTGCAAGCTGTTTGAGGACAAGCTGCTGGATAGTTCTAGAAAGCTGCATTTAAATTGCTAAAGTAATATATTAAAATAATTTTCACAAGAATGAGAGCAAAAGTAAAATAATAACTTAAGTTTTATTGAGTATAATTCACAAGGCATAAAATTCACCTATTTTAAGTATACATTTTAATGATTTTTGCATAGTTATCCAACCATCACTACAATCTTATTTTAAATAATTTTTATCATCACAAAAAAAAAATCGTGCCCATTTGCACTGAATCCCCAACTCAAGGTGATCACCTCTATACCTCTGACTATGAATTTGTGTTAAAAGGCATTTCATATAAATGAAATTACAGCACATGTGGTATGTTATGTCAGCCTTCTTTCCTTAGCATTATGTTTTTGAATTCCCTTTATAACTTAGCATAACTATTTATAATTTTTTATCCTTATTGTTCAGTTTATTAATTACATTGTTCCCTTTTTTTCCTCTCTAGCTCCCCTCCACCTGGTACCCATCCCACCCTCCACCCTCACTCCCCTCCACTGTCCTCTCCCATAGTTGAATGATTTTTGTCCAGTCTCTTGCTGCACTTCACACACCCCCCTTCTCCCCAAGAGTTGTCAGTCCATTCCCTCTCTATGTCCGTGATTCTGTTACATTCACCAGTTTATCCTGTTCATCAGCTTATTGCTCTCATCCCATCCCCTTGGATCTCTTTGCAGGCCTCAGTTGCTCGTATTACTGAAACTAGATGAAGATTTACACGTCAAGCATCCTCATCTCCTCACCTTTGCTTCACAGCTTAAAGCAGGAAAAGGCCTCACTATTGTGGGCTCTGTCATTGTGGGGAACTTCCTGGAGAACTACGGTGAAGCTTTAGCTGCTGAACAGGTAAAAGCCAAGGTTTATTGACACTGGGGAATTGTGCTTACAGTTTTGTGATGTTAAGTAGTAAGACCAAGTTATTCCCTTTCCTGAGTCATCTAGGAAATTTCCCTCTGAATGCTTTTGAACAGTCCTATTCTGCTAGATAATAAGGTAAGCCAGAAGATAGTAATGTATTCTTTCTGTCTGTTTAAAGCATTTCTAAACTATAAGATTATCAAGACTAAGCACTATTTCCAGAAGACTCCAGACATTGACTCAGCCCTAGAAGAAGTCATGTAAATAAATAAATCTTTTCTTCAAAATATGGAGATGACTTTTTTCAAGCTTGTGACAAGGAGCAGTGAGCAACTTTTCTTTCTCTTTACTCATCTACATTGTATCATGAGCTAGATTTCTTAGCTACTTCTAATTTGCTTGCTTAAAATTCTTCCTGAAGAAGAAAATAGTTTTCACTTTAATATTTCTTATTTTGTAATTTTTCTTTTTTTCTTCTTTATTGTTCAGTTTATTAATTACATTGTTCTCTCCCCCCCCCCCTATAGTTCCCCTCCACCTGGTACCCATCCCACCCTCCGCCCTCACCCCCCTCCACTGTCCTCTCCCATAGTTGCAGATTTTTGTCCAGTCTCTTGCTGCACTTCACACACCCCCTTTCTCCCCAAGAGTTGTCAGTCCATTCCCTCTTTATGTCTGTGATTCTGTTACATTCACCAGTTTATCCTGTTCATCAGCTTATTAATTCACTTGATTTTTATGTTCATTTGTTGATAGATGTGTATTTGTTGTTCATAATTTATATTTTTACCTTTTTCTTCTTCCTCTTCTTAAAGAATATCTTTCAGCATTTCATATAATATTGGTTTGGTGGTGATGAACTCCTTTAGCTTTTTCTTATCTGTGAAGCACTTTATCTGACCTTCAATTCTGAATGATAGCTTTACTGGATAGAGTAATCTTGGTTGTAGATTCTTGCTATTCATCACTTTGAATATTTCTTGCCACTCCCATCTGGCCTGCATCATTTCTGTTGAGAAATCTGCTGACAATCGTATGGGTGCTCCCTTATAGGTAACTAACTCTTTTTCTCTTGCTGCTTTTAATATTCTCTCTTTGTCTTTTGCTCTTGGAATTTTAATTATGATGTGCCTTGGTGTGGTCCTCTTAGGGTTCCTATATATTGGGGTTCGGTGCGCTTCTTGGACTCCTAAGTCAATTTCTTTCACCAGGTGTGGGAAGTTTTCGGTCACTATTTCTTCAAATAGGTTTTCATTGTCTTGCTCTCTCTCTTTTTCTAACACCCCTATAATTTGGATGTTGGTATGCTTGAGGTTGTCCCAGAGGCCCTTACACACTATCTTCAATTTTTTGGATTCTTTTGGTTTCTTGCTTTTTCAGCTGAGTGGATTTTACCTCTTTGTATTTCAAATCTTTAACTTGTTTCTCGGGGTGTTCCAGAGCACTTTTAGGTCTTTGTATAATATTTTTTATTTCCGTCTGTGTATGCTTAATTTCTGGTTGGTCCTTTTCCATATCCTTGAGAGTCTCCTTCATATCCTTGTAGGTCTCATTCATTTCCTTGTAGGTCTCATTCATTTCCACATTGGTCTTGTTCATTTCCTCGCAGGGCTTGTTCAATTCCTGGTAGGTCTTGTTCATTTCCTCATAAGTCTTGTTTATTTCCTTATAGGTCTCGACCTTTTCTAGGAGCCTCTTGAAAAGCCCTATAACCATGGTTTTGAATTCCACGTCCAGTTGGGTTTTTTTCCTCCATTTGATTTCTCATTTCTTTCTGATTTCACATCTGATTTCTTTCCATGTCTCTGCATGGTGGCTGCTTCCCTGAGTTGGTCAACTAGCTTTGTATGGTAGATGTCCTACAAGAGACAGTGGCTCAGCCTCCCCAGTTACCTGAGGCAGATATGGGTTGCACAGTCTTGTTGAAGTTAAGCTCAGGTTAACCGTTGTTAGCACTTGGAGGGGTTGATCTCCAGGCCTATTGTATGTAAAGCTCAGCTGCGCTCAGGTTGGATGGGCAGAGTGTCCAGGCCAAGCAGACAGTGTCAGCTCTGCCCTATGTGGCCCTAGGGTTTCTGAGAGATAGCCGCTGCCAAGCTCCATGGGCTGCTGGAGAATTCAGCATCTCCCCAAATGAGTCTGCACACCCAACGTCTCACCCAGGGTCGCAAAACATTACAGTCTGATGGTTTTCTGAATGAGAGAGTAAGTCACGAGTGCTCTGCACAGTCACGCAGCTGTGCTGTTCCCAAGCTCACACGCACTCCGCACAAGCTCGCCTTCTCCACAAGCTGGCAGACCCCTGCAGCACCTGAGCTTCAGCGTGCCCTCCCACTGTCCAGTTTTTACCCCGTATGATTGAGGGTTCCTTGGACTTCGCCCAGAGCTGGAGAATCAATGCAGTGGGACATCTTTGTCTCCCCTGTTCAAGAAAACCAGCCGGTTTTCAGCCGCCCGCCGTATCCGCTGGTGCGTGCACTCCTCCAAACCTCTGACTCAGCGCGTATCTTCAACGCTGTCCGCTGCCGCTCCTCCAAGTCAGTGTCTTATCTTCACTTTTATTTGTGGAATTTTCACTTAGCCAGCTTTCTGGTGATTCTGGATGGTGTTTATTCTTTCGTTAAGTTGTAATTTAAAATTGCTGTGTATGGCAGCAAGATAGGTGTTTACCTATGCTGCCATCTTGGTTCTCATAACTATTTATAATTTTTAAAAACCATCAAATCAATAAAGATTAAAATAGTATTTATTTTTTTAATTTCCTATAATGAAATAGGGAGGAAATAATTACTTGAATAAGTTATTTGTATATTAATATATTTTATATTACATTAATGCATGAGCAAAACCAAAAGTGTTCATATCCAAGTACTTAATAAAACAAGTATTGGCTCATTCCTTTCCTAAAAGATTTATGTGGGAAACTCTCAGGATTATGATCTTGGATTTACTTTCTTGAATGAATCAGATTCAGCACACACCCTCTCAACGCTCATTCTGAGCCTGATCAAGAGCTTATCCATGTATTATCTTTTCTAACACCACATTCCTTTGGAATAGTCCTGTCTCTAAGACTTGTGAGAATTTACTTAATTTGATAGATCTTGATTTTTTACTTATTAAATAAGGTGTAGAGAATAAATATGACTAATTTCATTTCTAATATTATTATCCAAAGTGCATCACAAATTGAGTTAAAGTAATTACAATAAATGTGCAATTAATTATTCAAGAGAAAGAAATTTTTCTTCCTTAACAGAATTTTGATCATTTCTTTCCTTCTATTTATATTGCCTTTGTATACTCATAAGAATAGGCATATAAAATATAGAGCTAAAGAAATATTTTTAGAAATCTTGCTTGAGAAAAGCAGAAGAGCAATAAGAGAAACAAACGCTGGGAAAGCTGTCACATAAATGAATGCCAGCTTTGTCTCCTAAGTAAAAGGACATAATAAAATATTTCTTAATCAATTTATGCTTAATTATATTAATTGTTGTTGTTAATCCTCACCTGAGAATATTTTTTACATTGATTTTTAAGAGAGTGGAAGAGAGGGAATTAGGGAGAGAAGAGAAGTAAGAAGAGGAAGAGAGAAAGAAAGACATTGAGTGAGAGACAAATCTATTGGTTGCCTCCCCTTCATGCCCCAATTGGGGCCGGGACCACACCTGCAACACAGGTAGGTGCCCTTGATCAGGAATTGTACCCTCACCCTTCAGTGCTTGTGACCATGCTCCAGCCACTGAGCTAAGTTTTTCTGCTGTATCATGGGGCATAAAATTCCACGTAGCAAAGGTACTCATTCCCAAATTGTAACTGGCATATTCATTCCATGTAATAATTATCAAGACTTGTCATTCCACAAAGTGCATCTAATTATTGCAATCACTGTCACAAGAGTCTCAACAGCAAAATTTCTGCTCACTTACATGATGCTAATGTAGCACAACCCTTCACAGAAGGCATGGTGTGGTGGCGGTCCTCTCAGTGCTGCTCCAACCCACAGTCCATCATCAGCATCCACTCCGTGTACTCCTGAAGGTTGTCCTACAGGAACTACATCACCTTCATCTTTATTTTCTCTAATTTATAGGCAGCATCTATTTCTTAAAATGTCTGAGTAAAGAAAGCAATTGAGGGAATTAAATTTGGAGAATGGTGATAGGATATTTTTGACAAGAGCCTGAGTAGAAATGAAAATAAGGTGAGAATTGTAGTTCATTGGAGAAAAGAGAACAGATACTTTCCATGCATCTTCATATCTTAATTCAGTCCCTTTTATAAATACACCATTCTTTCTTTTCACTGCTTTTACTTATTTTTTCCTGTAAATGTTCATACATTCTCTATGCCTGTCCTTTTTGTTTATTGACCATGAAAATGTTTTTTTTTTTACTTTTAAAACGTTTTGCAGATAATAACCTAGAGCCATATCTGAAGTGTCACTTGGAATTGGTCTCCCTTACTTTAAAATGCGTAGATGTTGCATATATCCTGTACTAAATTTAATACTTTCTTAGATGATTTATTGTTATTTTATTTGATAATTATGTTTCTCTAGGTTGTAAACTTTCTAGACCATAGGGCATCGATTTATTCTGTATAAGAAAAAAAATAGTGCAGTTAATTACAACATAGAGGGATTCCAATATACTTATTGAATCATATCTCCTATGGAATTCACATGGGACATATGAAATCAATAAATATTTTGTAATATAATAACTTAACCATAAATACATATTTCTTTAATTTGGGAGGCAATATGGCACAATAGTATGAGCCTAGATTCTGATATTAAACTGACTGGGATTGACACCAGCTTTGATTCTTAACTGTGTACCTATGAATAAGTCATTAAATAATCTCCAATTATAAATAGTGATATGCTGATATATTTCAGATGTTCTCATATCACCAAATATTATTCATTAAATAGAAATAGAAAATAGAAAAACATTGTTACTAATTGTGGCTTAATTTTTTTTAATTCTTTTTGTAGAAAAGAACTTCTGGGACTTTCCTCATTTGATTAAATGGATCCAAAAAATGAATCTGCAGTGACTGAGTTTATTTTACTCGGGTTTTCTGGACGATGGGAACTTCAGATTTTCTTTTCTGTGACATTCTCCTTGGTCTACAGTGCTACTGCATTGGGGAATATTCTCATTATAGTCACAGTGACATTGAGCACCACCCTTCATTCTCCCATGTACTTCCTCCTTGGGAACCTCTCTTTTTTGGACATGTGTGTCTCCACTGTCACCACACCCAAGATGATCACAGACCTGCTAGCTGAACACAAGACCATCTCCCTATGGGGCTGCATGACCCAGATGTTCTTCATGCACTTCTTTGGGGGTGCTGAGATGACTCTGTTAATAGCCATGGCCTTTGACAGATACGTAGCCATATGTAAACCTCTGCACTACAGAACAATCATGAGCCGTCGCTTGCTGAATGGGTTTGTGATACTTTCATGGATAATTGGGTTTATACACACCATGAGCCAGATGGTGCTAGTAGTGAATTTGCCTTTCTGTGGCCCCAATGTGCTAGACAATGTATTTTGTGACCTTCCTCTTGTGATTAAGCTTGCTTGTATCAAAACATATACCCTGGAACTATTTGTCATTGCTGACAGCGGGCTGCTCTCACTTATCTGTTTCATTCTCCTGCTGGTCTCCTACGCTGTCATCCTGGTCACTGTGTGGCAAAGATCATCTGGAGGGGTCTCCAAGGCTCTGTCCACATTGTCTGCACATGTCATTGTAGTCACTCTGTTCTTTGGGCCTTGTATCTTTATCTATGCCTGGCCATTCAATAATTTTGCAGGCAATAAAATCCTTTCTGTATTTTACACTGTTATCACACCCTTCCTGAATCCAATCATTTATACCCTGAGAAATCAGAAAATGCAAGTGGCCATGAGAAAATTACGGTTCCTACTTGTTAGCTCTACGCAGAACTTCTAAATTTAAGTACAATAAAATTAACACTACTTTCAAATACTATGTTAACAGAACTTGAATAGATTATACATAACACATGGTTTCACTCCTTTTATGTTAAAATCATAACCAGTACCGAAGAAATAATAAAATATTTGAATGATCACAATGCAGTTATAGCATATAATGATAATTAGCAGCCTGCAGCAAAACAGACATAAAATCATTGAGTACTTTTACATAGGCATTCAATATATATTTATAGTACTAATAAAGAAGTAAATATGACTAATTAAAGCTTTAGTCCTCTTATTTGACAAGGTAATATGTCAAACTTTTGAGGAAAATAGATTCATGTCATAATATTACCTGTAATAATAAAGGCATAATATGTAAATTGACCAAAAAGACTGAATGGATGACCACATTATGACATGCATTGGCACCAGCCAGCCAAGGTGGGTGTGATGCGATTGGTCAGGGGGTCCAGTCATTGCCCCATGATCACCCCGCAGAGGGAGGCCCAGGCCACCCTCTGTGGGGCGGGGGCGATTGATGGGGGGCTTCACAATTGTTTGCTCCAAAGAGGGAGGCCCTGGCCATCCTCTGAGCAGCGATCAATCATGGAGCCCCAGCTAAGTGAGTTCAGCCTCCCACTGCTGGTTTATCACAGAGACCTGTGATCAATCACCCTGCAGAGAGAGGTCCAGGTCACTCTGCTGGTGGTGCAAATGGGTGGGGCCTCTCTCTGCAGGGTGATCAATCTGGACACCCTGTAATCGATTGCCCCACAGAGCGTGGCCCAGGCTACTAGCCAGGGACACTCTGGCAGGTATGCAGGGTCAGCTAGCGATTGCCCTGCAGAGGGAGACTCAGTCCAGCCAAGTGATTGCAACCCATGCCTATCGCCTGCAGAGGGAGGTGACCAGTGGCAGGGGAGAGGGGTTGCAGAGCCGCACAAATGGCAAGCAGTGGCAGCATTGGGGGCAAGGCCAGCTGCCAGCAGGGGAGGAAGAAAAGCCCCAATATGCCCTCATCACTGGCTAGGCCTAGGGACCCTAGCTGAGGGGTCCCAGGTTGTGAGAGGGTGCAGGCAAGGCTGAGGGACACCCCCTGTCCACGCATGAATTTAGTGCACTGGTCCTCTAGTCCTATCTAATAAAAGAGTAATATGCAAATTGACCATCACTCCAACACACAAGATGGCTGTTCCCATGTGGTCAAAGATGGCTGGCTGCCCCCATTTAGACACAAGATAACCACCACAAGATGGCCCGCAGGGGAGAGCAGTTATGGGCGATCATGCCAGCAGGGGAAGGCAATTGGAGGGGACCCAGGCTTGCAGGGTAGGACACTTGGGGGGGGGGTACCCAGGCCTGCAGAGTAGGACACTTGGGGAGTACCCAGGCCTGCAGGGAAGGGCATTTGGGGGGACCAGGCCTGCAGGGGAGGGTAGTTAGGGGTTACCAGGCCAGCAGGGGAGGGTTGCTGGGGGCAATTGGGCCAACAGGGGAGCAGTTAGGTGTCGATCAGGCTGGCAGGGGAGTGGTTAGGGGGTGGTCAGGCTGACAGGCAGAAGTGGTTAGGGGCAGTCAGGCAGGCAGGCAAGTAAGCGATTGGGAGCCAGCAGTCCTGGATTGTGATAGGGGTGTCAGACTGCCTCATTTTGGGATCAGGCCTAAATGGGCAGTCAGACATCACTCAAGGGGTCCCAGATTGGAGAGGGTGCAGGCTGGGCCAAGAGACACACACACAGCACCCCCATGCATGAGTTTAATGCACTGGGCTTCTAGTATATAATAAAAGCCCAGCAACCAAATGGCAGAATGACCAGTCATGATGACGCGCACTGACCACCAGGGGGCAGATGCTCAATGCATTAGGAGCAGCCACTCAGAGGGTGGGTCCACAGCAGCTCAGCTAACTGGGTTGAGCTGCTGCTCCTGCAGCAGGCCCCACCAGTGCACGAATCCTATGCACTGGACCTCTAGTTTCAATATAAACAAAGATGAATGATGAGCAAGAAGAATCCCAGAGGTGCTATTTACCTAAAAACATTCTAATTATATTAATTGAGAACTTAATTTGCATCTCATGTTCTAATGTGGAATGTTGGTAGATAAGATTTCTTCTTTTGTAAAATATATCTTTATTGTTGAAAGCGTTACAGATTTCCCTTTTTCCTCCCCAATGACCCCTTTCCTTCCCACCACTTCCCCTTTCTAGGCCTTCACCCCACTATTGCCTGGGTCCATGAGTTAATCATATATGCATGTAAATTATTAGGTTGATCTCTTCCCTCTCCCATCACATTCCCTTTGAGGATCCTCAGTGTGTTGCCTACTTCCACGTCTCTGGATCTATTTGTTTGTCAGTTTATTATGTTCATTAGATTCCACATATAAGTGAGATCATATAATAGTTGTCTTTCTCTGACTGGCTTGTTTCACTTAGTGTAATACCCTCCCAGTCCCTTCATGCTGTCTTAAAGGGTAACAGATCCTTCTTTTTCTATAGTTGTATAATATTCCATGGTGTAAATGTACCAAAGTGTTTTTATCCACTCATCTACTGATAGAAACTTGAACTATTTCCAAATCTTAGCCATTGTAAATTGCATTGCTATGAACATGAAGGTTTATACATTGTTTCTGATTGGTGTTTTGGGTTTCTTAGGATATAGTCCTAGAAGTAGGATCACTAGGTAAAATGGCAGTTTCATTTTAAATTTTTTAAGGAAACTCTACATTGTTTTATATAGTGGCTGTATTCCCATCAGTAGTCTACTAGGGTTCCCTTTTTTCCACATCCTTGCCAGCACTTATCATTTGTTGACTTATTGATGGTAGTTATTCTAGCAGGTGTGAGGTGGTACCTCATTGTTGTTTTAATTTGCATCTCTCTGATGAGACATTTTTCATGTCTCTTGGCCATTTGTACGTCCTCTTCAAAGAAGTGTCTATTTAGGTCTCCTGTCTATTTTTTATTGTGTTGTCTGCCAAAATTTTGTTGAGTGTATGAGTACTTTATATATTTTGGCTATTAACCCCTTAGATGTATCATTGACAAATATGTTCTTCCATACAGTGGTTTTTCTTTTCATTTTGATGCTGGTTTATGTTGCTATACAAAAGCTTTTTATTTATGTAGTTCCATTTCTTTCTTTCTTTTTTCATTGTTTCTTTTGTCCTTGGCATTGTATCAGTGAAAATTTTGCTCATAAGGTATCTAATATTTTGCTGCCTATGTTTTCTTTAAGGATTTTTGTGGTTTCACAAGCTTACATTTAAATATTTTATCCATTGTGAGTTTATTCTTGTGGAAGTTGATGGTCTAGTTTCAGTTTTTTGCATGCAGATACCATTTATTGAAGAGATTGTCTTTACTCCATTGTATGATCTTGCTTCCTTTATCAAATATTAATTGAACATAGTGGCTTTGTTTATTTATGCATTCTCTGTTCTGTTCCATTAATCTATATGCCTCTTCTTGTGCCAGTACCAGGCTAAAGTTTATTCTTTTATATCATGATTTGCTTCATTCTTCAACACTAAGGAAACTTTTTCCCCCAAATTTCTTTATTGATTAAGTATTACATATGTGTCCTTATCTTTCTATTAACTCCCCCCACTCATGTCCTCACCCCCCTGGAGTTCATGTCCATTGGTTAGGCTTATATTCATGCTTATAGTCCTTTGGTTGATTTCTCCTCTTTCTCCCCTCCCTGCCGTACCTTCCCCCCGAGAACCAGCATTCTGGTCGATGCTTCTCTGCCTCTGGATCTGTCCCTGTTCATCAGTTTATGATGTTCATTATATTCCACAAATGAGTGAGATCATGTGATACTTATTTTTCTGACTGGCTTATTTCACTTAGCATAATGCTTTCTAGTTCCATCCATGCTCTTACAAATGGTAAAAACTCCTTCTTTTTTTACTGCAGTGTAATAATATTCCATTGTGTAGGGCCCAGACAGTAATTGGAGCTCAGAACTTGAAAACTCAGTTTCCCAGCTACCCCAGGGGAGGAAACTTTTTTTGTTTTAAGAAGTTGAAGGATAGTTTTGAGTTATGACTGCATTAACTTATTTATTATTAAATTGAGTTATTATTAAACTGACTTCTCCTCACCTAGAGATGGGAAAAAAACTGACTTCTTTATTGATTCAAACATACATCTAATTAAACAAAGAGGAAGAAAAAAATAATTGCATACATATAAATAATAAAATGTTGGACTCTACTTTTGTCTTTTTACCTAATTTCACATCTCCATATATAAGCAAGATACACTCCTATTTATTTTGTCACCCTGTGTTTCACATAACTAGGATTAAAGTCCACTGTCTAATAGAATTATCAGACACCAGTTGTATATAACTACAGAGAAATTAGTCTTAAAAATTTTTGCCTAGCTGGGTGTGGCTTAGCGGTTGATCAATGACCCAGGAACCAAGAGGTCACTGGTTTGATTCCCAGTTTGGGTTGCAGGCTCAATCCCCAGTAGTGGGCATGCAGGAGACAGCCAATCAATGATTTTTTCTCATCATTAATGTTTCTATCTTTCTTCTTCTCCTTTCCTCTCTGAAATCAATAAAAATATATTTTAAAAATGTTTTCAACTTGCACTAACCAAGAACTACATAATTTTAGAGAATGAAGTATTACTAATTTAAAAATAACATACAGATTTAGGAACTTAAAATAAAAGAATGAGAATGCTAGAAAGCAGTAAGCCAGCCTGAATCATGGAAGACTTGACTGGAGTAGAAGTGTTGGTAATTTGTTATTGATTGAGTAATAAGCAACCATATAAAGAGTTAATAAATTCTGTAAGCATTAACCTGGAAAATTCCCCAAGATATATGGAAAGTTATAAATAAGATGCAAGATATTGTGTATGATATTGTTTTAAAAAATCTTAAGTTCCATGGCTTAAAGTCGTTTTATCTTTTAACTTTATTTTTATTATTGACACTATTACAGGTGACTCTATTTCCCCCTCCTTTGTCCACCTCCACCCAACCCCAACTCCCTCTTTCCTCTGGTCATCAGCACACTGATGTCTCTGTCTAGGACATATGGATGGACAGCAGACATTATGAAAAAAACTAGAGGCCTGGTACATGAAATTTGTGCACAGGGGATCAGGGTGTGTCCCTCAGCCCAGCCTGCACCCTTTTCAATCTGGGACATCCCTCTCATAATCCAGGACTGCTGGCTCCCTGCAGTCAGCCTGCCTGCCAGCCTGATTACATCCTAACTACTCCCTTGCCAGCCTGATCAATATCTAACTGCTCCCCTGCCAGCCTGATTGCCCCTAACTGCCTGCCACTGCAGTCCTGGTTCCCCCCACCCCCAACTGCCCTCCCCTGCTGGCCCACAACTGCCCTCCCTGTCTGGCCATCTTAAGGTGGCAATCTTGTGTCCACCTTAGGACCAGCCATCTCAGACCACGTGGAAGCGGCCATCTTGTGTGTTGGAGTGATGGTTAATTTGCATATTGCCTCTTTATTTTATTTTTTATCTTTATTGTTCAGTTTATTAATTACATTGTTCTCCCTTTTTTATCCCCCTATATCTCCCCTCCACCCTGTACCTATCCCACCCTCCACCCTCACCTCCCCCTCCCCACTGTCCTCTCCCATTGTTGCAAGATTTTTGTCCAGTCTCTTGCTGTACTTCCCACAACCCTTTTCTCACCAAGATTGTCAGTCCATTCCCTCTCTATGTCCATGTTTCTGTTATATTCACCAGTCTATCCTGTTCATCAGCCTATCAATTGACTTGATTTTTATGTTCATTTGTTGATAGATGTGTATTTGTTGTTCATAATTTATATTTTTACCTTTTTCTTCTTCCTCTTCTTAAAGAATATCTTTCAGCATTTCATATAATATTGGTTTGGTGGTATTGAACTCCTTTAGCTTTTTCTTATCTGAGAAGCATTTTATCTGATCTTCAATTCTGAATGATAGCTTTGCTGGATAGAGTAATCTTGGTTGTAGATTCTTGCTATTCATCACTTTGAATATTTCTTGCCACTCCCGTCTGGCCTGCATCGTTTCTGTTGAGAAATCTGCTGACAATCGTATGGGTGCTCCCCTGTAGGTAACCAACTGTTTTTCTCTTGCTGCTTTTAATATTCTCTCTTTACCTTTTGCTCTTGGCATTTTAATTATGATGTGTCTTGGTGTGGTCCTCTTTAGATTCCTATATTTTGGGGTTCTGTGTACTTCTTGGGCTTTTAAGTCAGTTTCTTTCACCAGGTGGGGGAAGTTTGCAGTCACTATTTCTTCAAGTAGGTTTTAATTAACTTGCTCTCTCTCTTTTTCTGGCACCCCCATAATTCGGATGTTGGCATGTTTGAGGTTGTCCCAGAGGCCCCTTACGCTATCTTCAATTATCTGAATTCTTTTTGTTTCTTGCTTTTCCAGCCAAGTGGATTTTGCTTCTTTGTATTTCAAATCTTTGACTTGGTTCTTGTGGCCCTCTGGACTGCTTTTAGGACTTTGTGTAATATTTTTTATTTCAGTCTGTGTATGCTTGATTTCTAGTTGGTCCTTTTTCATATCCGTGAGGGTCTCGTTCATATCCTCAGAGGTCTTGGTCATTTCCTTGAGCGTCTCATTCATTTCCTTGTAAGTCTCATTCATTTCATGATTGGTCTTGTTTATTTCCTTGTAGTTCTCATTAAGTTGATCGGCCTTTTGTAGGAGCCTCTTGAAAAGCCTTATAACCGTGGTTTTGAACTCTATGTCTTGTCGTCTTTTCTCCTCCATTTCTTTCACACCTGATTTCTTTCCATATCTCTGCATGGTGGCTGCTTTATGTGGTAGATGTCCTCTAAGGGTGAGTGGCACAGCCTCCCCAGTTATTTGAGATGGGTACTCTTACTGCAATCCTTTATGGGTTGTACAGTATTTTTGAATTTAAGCCCAGCTTGTTGTTATCCCTAGGATGGTTTGACCTCCAGGCCAATTGACTGTGAAGGTAGACTGTGTTCAGGTTGGATGGGTGGCGTCTCTGAGCTGAGCAGGCAGCCTCAGTGTCAGCTATGTCCTATGTGGCGCTCACGCGTGCACAGGTCTCTGTTGGATGGGGATGGCTGCAGGCACCTCCAAGAGAAAGCCGCTAGTCTCTTCCCCTTGCCAGACAACTCTGCCTCTCCCCAAATGAGTCTGCACACCCAAAATCTAGCCCAGGGTTGTAAAATAGGTGGTTTCAGGGACCAGGAGACAAGTTTCCAGGGAGCAAGTCGCGCGTCTGTGCGATACTTGCGCGCAAACTTCTTTTCCCAGCTACCAGGTTTCTCAGCAGACTAGGAGACCTCTGCCGCACCCGGCTTCCAGGGGGCGTCCTCCAGACCTCGGATCTCACCTGGCGCTGGGGAATCCGTGTATTGGGATGTCTCCGCCCTCCCCATTGGCGAAATCCAGCCAGGATTGCTGCTACAGCCCTACAGCCTGCATGCGGGCAACCAGGATAGCTCCTAACCTGTTTCCGTCTTCAAGGCTGCACTCCCACCACTCTTCTGAGTCTCAGTGTCCCACCTTTACTTTTAGTTGTGGAGTTTTCACTCAGCCAGCTTTCTGGTGATTCTGGGTGATGTTTGTTTTGTTATTATGTTGTAGTTTTTGAATCGTTGCACAGGGCAGAACAATCGGTGTTTACCTATGCCGCCATCTTGGTTCTCTCCATATTACTTCTTTATTATATAGGATGCTCAACATCACTAATCATCAGAGAGAGGCAAATTAAAACCACAATGAGTTATTACCTCACACCTGCCACATGCCTGCCATTAATAAATCAACAAACAATTCCTAGCAAAGCATTTTTTAAAAGAAAGGATTTATTGGGCCATAAAAGACCAGGTGAAGTCTAAACCACAAGAAGCATCAGTAAGTGGAAAAGGCAACATGTCCATTGTTAAAGAGTTGAGGAGCACTTAAAAGTTTTTATTTATTGATTGATTTTTAGAGCGATGGAGGGAGAGAGAGAGATCGATTTATTGTTCCACTTATTTATGAATTCATTTCTTTGTATGTGCCCTGACTAGGAATCAAACCACAATCTTGGTGTATCAGGATGATGCTCTAACCCACTGAACGACCTGGCCAGGGCTGAGGAGTGCTTTTCATACAGTATGTTTTGGGGAAGAAAGATGTCAATTGCTTTGAAATAATTTGTATTTGCTACAGATGAGGAGATGGGATAGGAAGAGTGGGGTCTGTTCTATAACAGGAGCACTGTCTGTAAAGAAGGAATATTTAATACTTTTGATTGGTTACAGGCAACACTCCTGAAAATTTGCGCATATGCAGGATGCAGTGTTGGTTTAGTGGTGGGCCACTAGACTCCTAGATGTTGATTCAAAGCTCTAGCATCCATTCAGGAATGTGAACAGTCTTTTGTCAACTGGCCCTCAGCTATTTACAGGCTACCTGCTCACTCGCTATCTCTCATCCTCCAGGTGCTGTAATTTAACTTAGAACATAGGTCTTTTTTCTTGTCAATATGGTTTAAAGGTACGTTCAATTGGTGGGGAAAGAATGTACATAAAAATTTACTTATAATTCTGGATGGAAGAATACAGTGCAATATACAGATCATATAATATAGAAACCCACATCTGAAGCCTACATATTCATATTGACCAGTCACCCTAGTCAATTCAATAAATAAAAAATAATTTAAAATTTTATTTATATAAACATGGTTTTGAAATTTATGCATTAAATTGAAATTTCATCTCTTGAAACATGGGTAATGGATGGGAGACTATGATGGGAAGATTTCTCACTGAGTAGCTCAATTTTGAAAATGAAATATATTTTAATAAACATTGCCTTATAATTATTCAAAGTTTGTGTATACATTTGGGGGGGCAGCCTATATTTTTTATTTTTACTTTTATATTTTATTAAATTTATTCAGGTGACATTGATAAATAACATTATACAGGTTTTAAGTGTACAACTCTATAGTTTATCATCTGAATATTGCATCATGTGTTCAACACCCAAAGTCAAGTCTCCTTCACAAGAAATTGACAGTATCTTCTCTTGAATCATGAATAATGGATGGGAGACTAAGATGGGAGGATTTCTTACTATATATATTCAGTAAGAAATCCTCCCATCATATATATATACTAGAGGCCCAATGCACAAAGTTCGTGAACTGGGCAGGGGCGTCCCTCAGCCAGCCACCCCCTCTCACAGTCCAGGAGCCCTCAGGGGATGTCCTACTGATGGCTTAGGCCTGCACCCCTCGGGGTATGGGCCTAAGCCGCAGTCTGGCCACCCTCTGAGGGAGGCAAACAGCTGATCAGGGGAAGGCGTTACCCCCATCACCCTGCTGCTGCTGCCACTGCTGGCCTCTGCAGCCACCAAGGTGTTTTCATCAGCACAGACTCCAGTCCCTTCACCACAAAAAAATGACAACTTTCTTTAGGCATTTTTATGATGTGCCTTCATAGGATATGACCTTTCTTTCCTTCTTTCTTTCTTTCTTTCTTTCTTTCTTTCTTTCTTTCTTTCTTTCTTTCTTTCTTTCCTTCTTTCTTTCTTTCTTTCCTCACCTGAGGATATTTTTCAAATGATTTTTAGAGAGTATGAAAGACAGAGGGAAAGATAGAGAGAAACAATGTGAAAGGGACACTGATTGGTTGCTCCTCATGATCCCTGACCTGGGCCCCAGCCAGGGAAGAGCCTGCAATCTAGGTACATGCCCTTGATCAGAATTGAACCCGGACCCTGCCATCCACAGGCTGAAGCTCTATTCACTGAGCCAAACTGGTTAGGGCAGGATATGACATTTCTTAGCCCTTCCAGCAGTGGACCTTCATTTTTTTACCTCCAGGAGTGAGGCGGAAAACCCTAGATCATCTTCTTGTATTGTTATTACCCAAGTTACCAAGAACACTGCTAGTGGCATACAGGGAGCTTAGCCAATGAGCATTAAGAAAAGGTGTTTCCTCTGCAGTTCACATGGAGAGTTAGGACTGCTGGTGCACTGTCTCCCAGCAGGGGTGGTCCCCTTTTTGTGTTGTGTTTCTGCTCCCGGCCCACCTCCAGCTCCAGCAGCTGTGGGCAGCTTGCAGTCCCCTCCCACCCATCTGCACATGCAGCCTCCTCCTGAGCCAGATGTAACTGTTATGGCATCCAGGCTAATTTGCATATTACCTCTTTATTTATAGATAGATAGATAGATATTTCACTTTGAAAATATATTTTCTAAAAATTTAGATATATATTTAAAACAGCATGGCTTATTCTATTACTCATCTTATCTGAGTCATTTCCATGTTATTAAATTGCAATGCTATTCATAGCTTCTCCATCTAAAATCACAAGTTATTCCTGATTCCTCTTTTCAGACATCATGTGATTCAGCAAGTCTAAATGTCTTTACCATTAAAAGACATATCAAGTTCTGTTTACCACTTCTACTACCACCTCCTTCTCCCACCCTGTCCCAGGCTAAGATCCCAACATGTCATGAACATGGTACTAAAAAATCTCCAAATTGTCCTTTTACCCTTGCCTCCCTAAATCCATTATCCACACAGAAGACAGAGTGACCTTCAGATTACACTATGATTACACACTTAGAATGAAAACCGAGTGCCACATCCTGTGCAACATCTGCCTACCTCTCTGAAATTGCCTTATACTTTCCCTCCATTTGCCTGCCACCATGGACTCCTTTCTGCTGTTCCTCAATGCACCAGCTCTTTCCATCTTCATGGTCATTGTTCTTGCTCTTCCTGTTGCCTGGAATGCCTCTCTTTCTGGTATCTTATAGCTACATTTGTTTGGTTATTTAGACCTCAGCTTAAATGTCACCTCCTGGGAGCACTTTTCATTTTCTTTTTTTTAAAGTATATTTTATTGATTTTTTACAGAGAGGAAGGGAGAGGGATTGAAAGTCAGAAACATCAATGAGAGAGAAACATCGATCAGCTGCCTCTTGCACACCCCCTACTGGGGATGTGCCCGCAGCCAAGGTACATACCTTTGCTGGGAATCGAACCTGGGACCTTCAGTGGTAGGCCAACGCTCTATCCACTGAGCCAAACCGGTTTCAGCGAGAGCACTTTTCTAATTAAAAAAAAAAAAAAAAGCCCTTCTTGTCTCCATTCATTCACACAAATATCGCTGTTATAGTCATTTACTAGAGGCCCAGTCACTCAGCCCAGCCTGCACCTCTCCAATCTGGGACCCCTCAAGGGATGTCCGACTGCCCATTTAGGCTCAATCCTACCAGGACTGCTGGCTCCCAACTGCTCGCCTGCTTGCCTTATTGATTGCCCCTAAGCACTTCTGCCTGCAAGCCTGATTCCTCCCTAACTCCATGATGGCAAACCTATGACACGCGTGTCAGCACTGACATGCATAGCCATTTTTGATGACATGCAGCTGCATGGCGTCACATACAAAGAAGTATTGGGGCCACATGCCGAGAAGAATGTTTCATCCTCGGCTACTGCACAGCCGGGTGCAGTAGCCGAGGATGAAACATTTGCTGTAGTGTAGTGTAGACACTCTGTGCCGGAGGTCTGTAGGACAAAACAACAGAACTCCAGCACAGAGCGTCTAGTTCTGGGACTTCTGTTTGGCTATTAGGGGATCTTTGACCTCACTTCTGGCCAGCAGAGCAGAGAGAAGTGGAATGCCGTGGGGGTCGCATCTCTGGGGGCCCTGTGATCGCCATTACCAGCAACCACATAACCACAGCAACCATCCAATCTACTGTTTTGGGGTATCGTGGATTTCTAATTGACCATCTTTACTGAGATAAGTAAGGGGGAGGCTGGGGGAGGCGAGGGCCTGTCCTATGGGTGTGGTTTCCCACCATTAGAAATAGCGGCAGCTATCTTAATTTATATAAGAAACAGCATTTTGCAGCATAGTGCAGACTCCATTTCACCACTATTAATATTGTGCATCCTTACTAACCCCTATTTCTGTTTATTAACCCTGCCCTTTCCTAAAAGACAGTTCCATGTGCCATCTTGTGGTCGGTTAGGCTAGTTAACCCCTAATTGCCTGCAGGGCTAACAGGCTACCTATAATTCTATCTTCTGTCACTGCCCCCCTGATGGAGAACCCAAAAAATAAAAAAACCCAAGTTAAGTAAAGGAAGTGGTAGTAGCAGTAGCTGACTCTTTCAAGAGATATGGACTGAGATGGCATTAAAGAAAAAAAATGGCAGATCATTTTGTGTTCTATGTACCGAAACAATAATAAGCAGAACGTGGAATATAAATAGACACTAATCATTCCCAGCTCTTGGAAAAAAGTGAGGATGAAAGGAAGGAATACATTTCCAGGCAGCTACACCTTTATAAGAGCCAATCTAATTCCATCCTTAAATTTATAAGAGGCTCTACAAATTTAACATCTGCAAGTTTGAGCATTGCTCATTCCATAGCTCAGCATGGAAAAGCACTCAGAAACTCACCTAAGATGTGCACTAGTTCTATTTCACAATATGCAGAATAAAGATGCAATTATTAAGAGAATATCTGAGTTATCACTCAGTAGAAATATCATAAAAGACTGAATAATGAGACCGAACACAAACGTACAACATCAATTAAAGAGAGACATAAGTAATTGTAAATATTTTTTTATCTCTCTTGATGAAACTAGTGATGTCACATCACACGCTCAGTTGGTCATTATTGATTGATATTCTGATGGTCTCACAATGAGAGAAGAGTTGATTAAGTAGTATCAGTGCCAACAAGTACATCAGGAAGCGAAATATGTAAGGTTGTTATACAAACATTCTGCGACCTAAGCATTGATATATCTAAAGTTGTGTCAGTGGCGACAGATGGGGCACCAAACATGGTGGGGGAAAAAAGTCGGATTTGTCAAATTGTTTATGGAAGCTATTAGTCATCTGATTGTGCCTTTTCATTGTATTATCCATCAGGAGGTTTTATGTACCAAGGCAGGATTCAACGACTTAAACGACTCAATGTCAGTTCTTACAAAAATAGTTAATTTAATAGCTGCTCACCCCTTTCACAAGAGAGAGTTTTCTGCACTTTTACTGGAGCTTGATTCCACCTACAGTGGACTGCTGATGTACAATAGTGTAAGATGGCTGAGCCGAGGCAAAGTTCTTGAGCATTTTGTGGAGTGCTTTGAAGAAATTAAGGTATTTCTTAAGGATAAGGATCTGGGAAACTTTTCTCAGCTCCATGATGATAAGTGGGTCAACACCCTGATAATTTTTACAGATCTCTCTGTTCATATTAATGAATTGAACTTAAAATTACAAGGTTTTGACAAAAGTATTGATGTTATGTTTGGATACATAAAAGCTTTTGAAAGTAAACTTAAAATTTTCAAGGGAGATGTAGAAACTAAAACTTAGAAGTATTTTTCTTGAGTAACAAAATATTTTGAGAAGGCCAGTGCAGCTGTACAAAATGAAATGGAACCCTTGAATATAAAGTACCAGCATATTTTAGACTCATTACTTGACCAGTTCAGTGATAGATTTAATCAATTTAGAAGCCTACAACAGATGCAAATGATGATTTGGAGATGCAACTTGCAGAATTTCAAGACAGCATCTGGGCTCAGGTGTCTGTCGACTTGAGGTCAAACCTTGAGAATCTGGAAAGGTGTCTCTTGGAGAATCAAGAGGAGTGCCACTACGAACAGGAACTTGGAGTGCCTGGAACTGATTATCAGACACTTTTAGCACCCTGAAAAACATAGCAATGGCTTTACTCACAATTTTTCCTCTATTTACTTTTGTGGACCTTATTCTCAGCATTAAATAATATCAAAACCAACAAAAGAAACAGATTGACAGATGAAGTTAGTAGTGCTTGCTTGGGCTTGAAGTGTACAAAATACCAACCTTCAATTGAAGATTTAGCCAATGAAATTCAGCAACAAAAAGTCACTAATAGGCAGGTTAAAGGATTTCCCCTCCCCCTTACTTATCTTAGTTCACGGCACCCCAAACAAGTTAAATAATATCAAGAAGAACAAAAGAAAACAACTGACAAATGGACAAAGAAGTCACTAAGCAGGTACATTAAATAATTAGTTTTTGGTTTATTAAATACAGTTATATATTACAATTATACATTTTTGTTATTTAAACTATAACTATTGCAAAATTATGGTTTTTTTCTCAAAGTGACACACCACCCAAGGTATGCTCGGTTTTTTGGCAAATTTTGCCACACCAAGCTCAAAAGGTTGCCCATCACTGACCTAACCACTCCTCTGCCAGCCTGATTGATGCCTAACTGATCCCCTGCCAGCCTGTTTGCCCATAACTGCCCTTCCCTGCAGGCCCAGTCACCCCAACTTCCCTCCTCTGCCAGCCTGGTCACCCCTAACTGTAGGCCTGATAGCCCCTAATTGCCCTCCCTTGCAGGCCTGGTCCCTCCCAATTTCCCTCCCCTGCTGGCCATCTTGTGGCAGCCATCTTATGTCCACATGAGGATAGTCATCTTTGAGCACGTGGGGGCAGCCAGCTTTTGTGTTGGAGTGAAGGTCAATTTGCATATTATTATTTTATTAGATAGGATTAGATAGGATAGAGGCCTGGGACATGGGTGGGAGCTAGCTGGTTTGCCCTGAAGGGTGTCCTGGATCAGGGTGGGGGTTCCCTTGGGTCATGGGGCAACCTGGGTGAGGGGCTTGTGGTGGTTTGCAGGCCAGTCATGCCTCTGGGAGACCCAAGTGGAGGCCCTGACATCTGGGATTTATTTTATCTTCTACAATTAAAACTTTGTAGTGGAGGCCAAGGCAGGCCAGGTTCTAAAGCTTGGCTTCCTCCATTACCGGAAGCAACCCAAGCCTCCTGCTCTCTCCAGCTCTGTGGCTGCCACAATTTTTGTTGGGATTTATTTATCTTTCATGATTGAAACTTTGTAGTCTTGAGTGGAGGCCTGGGCCTGCCAAAGCAGGTGGAAAACTTGGCTTCTTCCAATGCTGGGGACAACCTAAGCCTCTTGCTCTCTCCAGCTCCATGGCTGCCATCATTTTTGTTGGGATTTATTTATCTTCTATAATTGAAACTTTATAGCTTTGAGCGGAGACCTGTGCCCTCCAGGGCAGGTGGAAAGCTTGGCTTCCTCCATTGCCAAGAGCAACCCAAGCCTTCTGCTCTCTCCATGACTGCAGCCATCTTGGTTGGATTCATTTAAATACTTGCTCCTGATTGGCTGGTGGGCTTGGCTTGTTGGTGTAGCAAAGGTACGGTCGGTTTGCATATTACTCTTTTATTAGATAGGATTCTCTGGCATTTTTTTTTTTTGCAATTTTCGTTGCTCTTTAACTGGCTCCTTCCAATAGAATGTAAAATCCCTGAGACCAAGGATCTTAGCTATCATAAACAGTGCCAAATTGTTCACACGCCTATTCAGTAGGTCTTCCAAATGATAAATACTCAAAACTTTTGTAAAATGAAGAGAATTCATGGGCAGGAACAATCAGTGTGGTGGTTGTGGGGATGGATGGAAGTGGTAGAGGATAAAGCATGATGGCAAATAAAATTAAGTTTAATTAAAAAACAAAAGTAAAAGAAATAAAAAACAGAAATACAGGGGTGGGCAAAAGTAGGTTAACAGTTTTTAATGTGTAAAATGATATAATAATAAATAAATAATAATATAAGAATAAACTTTCACACACTCACAACTGTAAACTTACTTTTGCCAACCTCTGTACATTCCCAGTTTTTCAGATTAAAAACTATCTGAGGAAGCATGCAACATTTCCCCAAGAAATAACCCTCATGTGTGGGGCCAAAATTATAATCTTGCCTTTTGATTTCCATTCTTACTATATTTTCACTATTACTGGATGTTTTGCTTAGTAAACTAGCACGGGTCAATCGAGATCTACCCATTAAAGCACACACATCTTTCTTCTTAATGTTAAACAATTGCCTAAGATGAAAAAGGTTTCTCGGCAGAGAGTAGAGGACTACTGTTGAGACTTCATTTCTAGTTAGATCTTATTACATTCTAAAGCATCGTGGTATGGTAAATTATGAGAAGTGAGATCCCTGAGGAGTCTGTAATTATATAAAACACAACAAACACAAAACAAAGACTTTGCATTTCCAAAGATTTCTCATCTCTCATCTCTTTTTCTCTCTCTCTTCTCCTTCCTCTCCTCTTCATTTTCTGAATAATTATAAATGGCTTTGCAGTCCTCACATCTTGGTGGCCATGGTTTCTCTGTATCTCCATTTTTTTCTCTTATTTTTTTTCCATATGTGTTTTTCCATTTTTCTCCTCTGTTCTTTTCTTTTTTCTAATTATTTTATATTTCTAACTTTCTGTCTTTCTGGAAACTTATTCTACAGATAAACTTTCATATCAATAAAGTGACATGTTCAAAATTACTTATTTGCAGCACAGAATATAATAAGAATAAAAACTATGGATACCATTATCTCCATCTCTTCACCTCTTTCTTCCACTTTCCCACATCTCCCACTGCATTACTATATGAAATGGACATAGATTTGAATAAAAGTATACTTGATAGTATGTTGTATTTCTTTTGTGAAAGCTGTTTATTATTTTAATTTTAATTTGACTCAGATTTATTCCATTTTTCTTTTTAATGTATAAAAATGAGTGAAATGGATTTTTGCATGATTAGATAACTTTTCCTCAGCAATATTTTTAATTGAAAACAGAAAGGTCTTCATTTTACTATAGCAGAACACAGAAACAACATATTCAAAAGGTGAATGAATATGAATACTAAAATCACACCAAATTAATTTTTCTTTCATTTGTGAGGGCACAGCCCTAGAGAGTGTATAAGAAAGCATAACACTTTCTTACTCAGGAAGACTTATTCCTGAAAAGTATTTTTGAGCATAACATATTCTTTTACTACCTAGCTCTTCTGCACCAAAAATATGCTAGCATACTTACCACTAAGAAATCTCAGTACTTTAACTTATTAAACATCAATGTCTTCTCACCACTTACATGAATTATTTAATAAGATCCTGTTACTAATAAAATGTCAAAATCAAGATTCTAATGAAATCCAGCGGGGCCTTAGCTGACCTATGTTGTGAATATTTTTAGTCCTTAAATTTTTCTAATTTTAGTTTACATTCAAATAATTGCCATTGGAAAGAATCTACAGGCTGGAGGTTGCTGTAAAACCCCAAGGAATATTCCCCATTGCATCACAAATTAGTAAATTTCACAATTTATGATTATCCACCATGAGAATATATATTTAAGGAAGAATTCTGGAATACTCAGTTGATTTTTTTCATCATAAGAAAGAGGATAGCTATATGTTTGAGAGTAGTATTGGACTCCTGGCAAGGTGAAATTTTTGGTCATTCTTTGAATTTTTTTAACTGACAGGAAAAAGAAATAGAACAAAATTCATACTCTTAGTCTGGGACATCTGCCTTAAAATGCACGAGGATAGGATAATGCTGCAGAAACAGAGAAAGGGTAAGATCTAAATTCATACATATAGCATTTCCTACTCTGCTTCTCAAATACACCACCTGTTACATTTTCCTAATGCTTGGTATTATTTTAAAGGGCCTAAAATATTTGATTGCACTATTATAAAAATGAAAATGACAATAACTTTGGAAGATTCACCATTTGTATTTAAATTTGAGTATCACACAAATGACTGATTCCCCTCTCACCCCATGATAACTCAGAGATAAAATTGAGGAGAAAATCAGAATTCAAAAGTCAAAGGGAGTAGTTTGAGTTAGATCTAGAGACAACCCTCACTAACTTTACAAGTTGGCAAACCCCTTGATACCCTACTCAACTGTCATGAGTTTTCTGCATATGGTTCTATTATACACCAATATAAGGCTCAGATTTAAGGATCCTAAAACAAGACAATTCACAAACCTTAGCTGAATTAGATAAGAAAACTTTACATGGACCCTTCCTTCAATCTCCACAAGTTCCTACCTTGAAATGACCCACTTAAGTAGTCACCAGTTCCTCTGGGATTAACTGCAGGGCAGTGACAAAAGATCTAGTGACATAGTGTCTACTTCGCATTTTTTCTAGAATTTATTTAATCACTGAATGTTTTCTTAGTTCATTTTAAGTAGATGTGAATTGACTACTAATCACCTAATTTGATCTTTATATTAATGCTATGAAGTAAAAAGAATGAATATATTATTTCTCCTTTATAGATTTAAAAATCAGGTTTCAAAGGACTAAATAACATTTAAGTTTATAGTTTCCCAATTGTAGAATAATTACAAAACCAATGTTCTTCCTACAATATTCATGATACTGTCTAAAGCTTTTAAGTATGAAAGAACTATAGAGGTTTCCATCATCGAATTTATCTATCCCATTTTATTTGATAAGTAATTATCTGGGTGAAGTGCAATTGAATGAAATTTTATATAATCTTCAACTCTAGTATCAATTAAATAATTTTGTATTCTTTAGCCTCATCCACATTTTTAAAAACTTGTAGGATAACAGTATATTTTAACAACTTAACTCAGCCTACCCCTTCCTACTTGTGAATTCTGATTCTTTCTCCTTTTTATATCTGAATTATCATGGGAGAAAAATCAGTCATGTGTATGATACCCAAATTTAAATACAAATGGTGAATCTTCCTAAGTTGTTGCCATTTTCATTTTTTATAATAGTGCAATTAAATATTTTAGTGCAATTAAGTATTATTTCTATATTTTAACAACTTAAAATATAAAAATAAATACAGTATCAAAAAAGAATATCATTTTCAAGCTTTTATTCACTGTATTTTTGTTGGCAGGAATAAGATTAAGGAGACTCATTTTAAAGTACAAATATAAGTTACTTTGTTTTTATCAGAATGACAGTTGAGTAGGGGACCAAGGGGTTTGCCAACTTGCGAGAGAATGAGAAGTAACTAATGCATGGTTGAGAATGAGCAAATTTCAAAGGTGATAATATTCAGGAAGAAAGGCTTAACAGGTTTAAGAATTTTCAATCTGCAGAAAAATCAATTGGAATGGACCACTTAGGAAGCACCTATGATGTTCAGTCCACCATGGAATGATAAAATAATCTATTGCCTCAGAATTAATGGAAAGCTAGGTATTGAACATAATGAAGTAGAATATATGTAGAAAACAAAGTGAAAAAGATTTAAGACTGAAAGAATGTGGGTGAATGAGAAAAGGAAGAAAGGGATAAGGAAGAGAGTGATAAGGAAGGAAAAGTCAGGGATAAAATAAGTGAGAGAAACTGCAAGGAAAAATAAATAAATAAAAAATGAAAGAAACTACAGCACATGTAAAATGAATAATTTAAAAAACTGAGTGTGCTGTTGGGGAGGTGGAGGCATTGCACAAGGAAAGAAAAAAGAGAAAGAACTCCTGGACTTGAACAACAGTGTCGTGCCTACAGGGGAAAGGGGGTGGGTGGTGGTGGAAGAGGGTGTGTGGGGGTATAAATAGTGATGGACAAAAATAAAAATAAAACAATTAAAAATTAAATTAAAAAAGAAAAAACTGAGTGTCTGAAGGTAAAATTAGCAGGAAGATAATAGGAAAATAACATAAAAAGAAGCAAAAGGAAATGAATGGGAAAAGATGAAAGGATGAGATGCTAGCATGGTGATCAGGTCTCCAAACACCTGCTCCAGGAGTTGGTCTGATAGCAGCAGGCAGATGCTGGGTGTCTGCACTCTGATATAGGGGAGCGACATTGGCACTCTCTACCTGTGCATGCATATTTGGTGCCAGATGTGTGTTTGTATCAGTTGAAATAATAAAGAAGGTTAAAGATGAAACACTCAAGTTTCTATCTTTGCCTACACTAACAATACTGCTTTGCCTTATCTGACTAGAACAAAAAATATGTCTCCCTTGCTCTTGTTCCCCCCCCCCCAGGAATTCATTTTGTACAGAGTAATGTCCATCTGAGACATATCTGTCCTCAGTCACTGTGGTGAGCACAATTTGAGAATCACCAGAACAGAATGTGCATAAATGAGAATCGGAAGAGGAAAGTGGAGTGAAGATGTCTGTGGTAAGCAATTCCACCTGTTAATAATAGATAGGACATAGACATGGATGATAGAAAATAAAAATAAAGGAGGATTGGAAGAGACTGTAACTTACAGAGTGTCACCTGTGTCTGGAATTGTCAAAGAAGCATGAAGCAACTGAAAACCCGGAATGCATCACACTTCAGAAAAGGTAATGGGAACTATTGACTTACTTTCTCGAGAGCATGTTTCTGTATGCAGATTGAGGAATGAATGTGGAAGCCAATAGTTGTCCAGGTAGATGAAAGACAAGAGGGAACTCCTAAGCTATTGTGAAGAACTCCAAAGATACTTTTTTCTATTCCAAATTGCTTCAACTTATTATGTGTGTGCTTACATGTGTGAATATGTGCCCATGTGTTATAAATTCCTGTTCCATAACGTTTGAGTGCTGATTACAAAGGTTACTAATCATATCAAACAAGTATTCTGGTGTTTAGGTGTGTCTAAAACACCAGCGTATTGCTGAAATTTCCCATGAGTTCTCCATTGACTTTTCAAGCCTGACTTTTATTTATTCCTTTCTTCTTTCCTCTCTTCCTAGATTCTCTTTCTATGGATGCTAACAATCATTTCTGTCAAATTTCAATGAGGAATTATTCCCTCTATGGTCTTTCCCCCCACCCCTTAACCCCAATTCAATAGTACTTTTTTTTCTTTTTTCCCCAGGAAAAGCTATTAAATATAATAATGTCAGATGCAATAAACATTAATATTTCAAGAAAAATATTTTAAATATTATATTACCAAAACTGTACTAATATAATATCACAAAAATTTTAGGAAATATTAAAAATCTGCAAGTAACAAGATTACCTCTATTATATTCTACTTTTAAAAAGATTTATTGAGATCTGATCAACATATCATAAATTCTATCATTTAAAAAGTACAATTCAGTGGTTTTAAATGTTTTCATAGAGTCATGTAAGTATCAACATGATATAATTTTAGAACATCTTTGTCACCTGAAAAGAAACCTCATACTCATTTACAGTCCTTCTCATATCCTACTCTTCGCCCTAGGAAAACACTCCTCTATTTTTTTGTCTCTACAGATTTGCCTTGTCCAAACATTTTGCATAAAATGAATTATGCAATACGCAGTTCTTTGTGACTGATTTCATTCATATAGCATAATATTTAGAAGTTTATCCATGTTATAGTATGTATCAGTACTTCACTCCTTTTTATTGCTAAATTGTAATACACTGTATCCATCGCACTTTAGAAATACAAGTATTGCATGTATTTAAAAATCAGGGAAATATTATTGTATGTCACATTACATTATTTTATTATGATTGGCAATTTTTCACTTTAAAAATTATTTCTACAGTCAAACATGCCCATATATCACAGTATTACATATGCATATCCTATGTAATAAAAGGCTAATGTGCAAATTGACTGAATGGCAAAATGACTGGTCATTATGACAGGGCCTGACCACTAGGGAGCAGACACTCAATGCAGAAGCTGGCCCCTGGTGGTTACTGTGCTCTCACAGCGGGAGCATCGCTCAGCCAGAAGCCGGGCTCACAGCTGGCAAGCATAGCAGTGATGGTGGGAGCCTCTCCCTCCTCCATGGAAGCACTAAGGATGTCTGACCGATGGCTTAGGCTTGCTCCCAGACTGTGAGAGGGTGCAGGCAAGACTGAGGCACTCCCCTGAGTGCACAAATTTTGTGCACTGGGCTTCTAGTTTATTTATAAATGTTTTTACAATTGTAGTAATATAAAAAGTTTAAACAATCACAAATATAAAACATTGCAAATGCATAATTTATAACAATACAGAAAGTCTACTATTTTTATGTACCTTAGTTAATTATCTTGTGTTTCTCCTGGGGTGAACATAATCAACCCCTTTGGAGGCCACTACATAGACTAAGCCTTACATCTGAATGTCTCCGACATGAATAGAGTTCTTATTTAAGCTAGATTATTTCCCCCAAATGGAAAATATTTATTTACAAAAGCAATATCATGGTTAATTATTTAAGAACCTAAATAAAATAATACCAGTTGATGGGACATTAACAATTTCCTAATCAATTTAAACTAAGAAAACTTGTCTTTTTTTTCTCCAATTTCCTAATAAGAATTAAGAAGAAAACTCATTGCAAATTGAAAAATCTTAACTGCAATTGTTTTATTTTTCTCATCTGCCAAGTGAGTATATTAGACTCTCTGTGCTATATGACCAATTCCAGCTCTAGTGTGCTTTGATTTTTATTAGAGATAACAAAAATATTTTACATGTTGTAATAAATTTTATATTATATAAAATATTTGTGGGAAGAATAATTTGGCTATCATTATGAGATGTGAGGAAGAAGTGGGCTATGGATATACTGTATAGTGAGCAAAAGAGTCCTAGAATATAATAGAAGTAACCCTGTTATTTGCAGATTAGTGTTAAGATTTAAGAACAGTGTGGAACAGATGCAGGACTGGGACTCTACCAGGTGTATAATGGGGGGATACCTTTAAGTTTGGTAAAATATACATATCTTGCTTGAGAGTCCGGTGACCAGCTTGGATTAAAGGTGCAAAAGGCACCAAAGAAGCACAATGTAATGAGAACCATTGAGGCACAAATCCAGGAAAAAAGGCATGTATCTACCAGCTGGGAACTAGGCCTTTTACAGTAACTGAAGGAAAGAAGCACCTGTGAAAGCACTTTGTTCTGTTGGGATGAAGACAGAGGACTGAAATCGAGCAACTTTTTTCTAAACATTGGAGGTAGTAATATAACCACTAGCAGCAGCAACAACAAAATCTGATCATTTGCTTCAATCAGGAAATTTTTAATATACCTCAAGCCAAGTAGCCCAGAGTCCTAAAAGGGTGCAATTATATAGGTGCACTTAAATGGGAACAACAGTGTGGTCATAAGAACAGTGTCCAGGGGAATCGGGAAAATGAAGGGTAGAAAGATTAACTCAAAGCATATGAGAGTTATGAGGCATAAGCTGTTTTCAGCTAGGGAATGTTGTTTTTATTTGGAGAAGAGCTATGGTACAAATGAAAAGAAGGTTATAACAATTTTTTTTTTGCTTTGTTATCCAGTAGATTGAGTAGTTATGGACAGCAAAAACAGCACAGTGGTGACAGAATTCATCCTCCTTGGTCTGACCCAATCTCAAGATGCTCAACTCCTGGTCTTTGCGCTAGTGTTAATTTTCTACCTCATCATCCTCCCTGGAAATTTCCTCATCATTCTCACCATCAGATCAGACCCTGGCCTCACAGCCCCCCTCTACTTCTTTCTGGGCAACTTGGCGTTCCTGGATGCATCCTACTCCTTCATTGTGGCTCCCAGGATGCTGGTGGACTTTTTCTCTGAGAAGAAGGTAATCTCCTACAGGGGCTGCATCACTCAGCTCTTTTTCTTGCACTTCCTTGGAGCAGGAGAGATGTTTCTTCTTGTTGTGATGGCCTTTGACCGCTACATAGCCATCTGCCGTCCTTTACACTATTCAACTGTCATGAACCCCAGAGCCTGCTATGCTTTGCTGTTGGCCCTGTGGCTAGGAGGCTTTACCCATTCCATTGTACAAGTGGCCCTCATCCTCCGTTTGCCCTTCTGTGGCCCAAACCAGCTGGATAACTTCTTCTGTGATGTGCCGCAGGTCATCAAGCTGGCCTGCACAGACACCTTTGTGGTGGAGCTCCTAATGGTCTCCAATAGTGGCCTGCTCACCCTCCTGTGCTTCTTGGGGCTCCTGGCCTCCTATGCAGTCATCCTGTGCCATGTAAAGGGGCACTCCTCTGAAGGGAAGAACAAGGCTTTCTCCACATGCACCACACACATTATCATTGTGTTTCTCATGTTTGGACCTGCCATCTTCATCTACTCTCGCCCCTTCAGAGCTTTCCCAGCTGACAAAGTGGTTTCCCTCTTTCACACAGTGATCTTTCCTTTGATGAATCCTGTGATTTATACCCTACGCAATCAGGAAGTGAAAGCTTCCATGAGGAGGTTACTGAGTCAGCACATGGTTTTCTGAATGGAACAAAAGAATGAGAAAAGCAAGAAAAGAGAAAGCCCAGTTTGAGTTAATTAAATAATGTATTCATTAGGCACTGAATCAGTCAACCATTTGGCAGATAATGTGTTTATTAAGCACTTCCAATTTTCAGGCACTATTATAGTTGTATGAATACGACAGGTAAGATTTCCAGTCTCCTATGGTTACATTCAAGTACATAAAGAAAGATTAAACTATTAAATTTAAAAAGAAAACACCATAATATTAAAATGAGATAGTGCTCTGAAAGAAATCAAAAGCAATGCTATGATAGAGCTTGACTGGAAAATGATACTTACTTTACTTTTGGTTGTTAAGCAAGGTCTTGAGTGGTATTTAACTGATACCCGGATGACTTGAAAGAAGCAACCATGCCATTACCTGGAGACAGAAATGTCTGGGCAGAGATGATGATTAGTACAAGTACACAAAGATCTTAGGAGCTTGGTACATTTGAAGACCATCAAGAGATATAGAGTGGCTGTAATGCCGCTAATGAATGTAAACGTGGCAGGAATTGAAGCTGGAGAATTTGGTATGGGCAAAATGTATTTTAGGTGATGGTAAAAATTTCAATTTTTTCATATTTCAAAGAGAAACCATTAAAAGACATTAAGCAAAAATAGCTACCTAATGTTTCCTGTTTGACTTAGGCAATCACCTGAAGATTCTGAATAAAGGGCTATATGTAGCAAAATATCATTAAGTAGAAAGTATCATGCTATTAAGTATTTTTATGGACACTTAAAGGTCTAGTTACCTTTTTCTTAGTTTAGTGAAGAGAGGAAAAGAAGGCTGTTATATGCCATAGAACACTGTTAGGAAACTATTTAACTTTCTATTTTAAAGTTTTGGAAAGTTTTGTGGTTATTCCTAATAGTTATTTTTTAAATATTAAGAGGAATTTGAGTTTATTTTAAAAGGTCTTTACTCTGAATGCAATGAGGATATGGATTTGGTGTGACAGTCATTATTTGCTTACAGATATCTAAATCACTCTGGTTATTTTAAAAATGGGAATAATATAAGGCGTTTGGCATTTACAAAATCATGAAAATATCTTTAAGAGTAGTCTTTAATGTGGCAACCAGTAGCAAACCTCAAGATATTACCAACAAAAGGGTATGCACAGGGAATTACTGTTCACATAGCAATTTTGGAGCTAAGAAATACAGAAGTCTTTTTTTCCCTCCTGGTTCCAGGGTCACAGCACCTGAAAATATTCTAGAGCTGCTTTAGTGCCACTAGATTTCCCCATAGAAAATGGAAGCCTTGCATTCTGTTATCTTTTTGCCCACAACCATTATTCCTAAATTTAAATCTCACACAAGTGAATAAGAACTCCTGAGAATACATCAGGGTTCAATTTTAATTCTAGAGGTCTGTGGGTGAACCAGAGGTAGACTGAATCTTATGAAGGCTGCAAATCAGCTTAAATCCAAACTTTGGATTAACCAGAGTGCCTCAACCTTGGCATTATGGACATTTGGGGCCATACAATTCTTTGTTGTGAGAGGTTTTCCTGTGCTCTATAGAATGCTTAGCAGCAATCCTGACTTCCAATTCCTAGCTGTCAGTAGAAGCTCCTCAGCTGTAACACCAAAAGTATCCCTACATTTTGCAGTCCTCTAAAGAGCAAGCATGCCCCCGCTGACACACACTGGTTAAGAGAATTAATCTCCACTATATAGACCTAGTGGTGAGAGGAATGATCTTTTGGGGAAGCCTATACACCTTTAAAATGTTAATGAAATGTCCATAACTTAATAGAAAATCACTAGAAATGGCAAAAGATAGAAATACGTTATTAAAAAATAAGAGAAAAAGATAGAGATAACTAAAATATAAGCACACATTATCCTATGAAAGCAAATAAAAATAACATTATAATTACAATAGTATGTTCCAAATAATAAAAGAAAAAAATGTAATAGATAAGTTTAAAAAAGAATTTTAACAGAAAATTGGAACCCATAGAAAGAATTTAATGAAAATTTTAGAGAGGAAAAAAATCTAAATTCTAAATTCATTATATGAGTTTAAAATTAGATTAAACACAGGAGAAGACTAAAGAATGAACTGGAACTGAAGTCAATAGAAAATAATAGAATTGAAGTGCAAAAATAGAAAATATATAAAATGACATTAGAGATATGTTAGATAGAATGAAAATGTCTTATACATGTACAATGGAAGTCCAAGTAGTCTAGGGAAAAGAGGGAATGGGAGAAATGCAATATTTTGAAGATATAATCACAAAGAATATTTACAAATTAGTAAAAGACATAAATCCATTGGTTGATTCCTTCCACTCTCCAACCTCCCCTGCCTTCTCTCTGAGGTTTGACAGTCTGTTCTATGTTTCTATGTTTCTGGATCTATTTTTTGTTCATCAGTTTATGTTGATCATTAGATTCCATATTTGAGTGAGATCATGTGATATTTATCTTTCTCTGACTGGCTTATATGCATAACCTAAGGACAGTAGGTGATGAAGGCTTTGGGTGAGAGGGGGTGGGAGAGGGTAATGGGGGGAAAAGGAACATATTTAATACTTTCAATAATAAAGATTTATTTTTTTTAAAAAGACATAAATCCACATACACAAACATTCTGTGTACCACAAGCAGAGCAAAGAACAATAAAAGACACAAATACATCAATGTAAGAAAGATAAAGGAAAATATTAGAAGCATCTGGGGTAGAGAAATGCATGTTGATTTGAAAGGAACATGGTAGGACTAACAGCTTTTGGGGGGGGGGAAGTATTTTATTGATTTTTTACAGAGAGGAAGGGAGAGGGATAGAGAGTTAAAAACATTGATGAGAGAAAACATCAATCAAGTGCCTCCTGCACACCCCCAAATGAGGATGTGCCCTCAACCAAGGTACATGCCCTTGACTGGAATTAAACCTGGGACACTTCACTCAGCAGGCTGATGCTCTATTCACTGAGCCAAACCTATTAGGGTGACTAACAGCTTTTTTTAATAACATAAACATGAGAGCCAAAGGATAATGGAGTGACATATTTAACATGTTGAAGGAGAAAAGTCTAAAAAACTATATGAGTGGCACAATTCATCATAGCTAAGATTTGGAAACAGCCTAAGTGGCCATCAGCAGATGAGTGGATTAAAAAACTATGGTACATCTACACAATGGAATACTACACTGCGGTAAAAAAAGAAATTCTTACCATTTGCAACAGCATAAATGGAAGTGGAGAGCATTATGCTGAAAGAAATAAGCCAGTCAGAGAAAGATAAATATCACATGATCTCACTCATTTATGGAATATAATGAACAACATAAACTGACGAACAAAAACAGATCCAGAGACAGAGAAGCATTGATCAGACCAGCAAACCTCAGAGGGAAGGTAGGGGAGGGTGGGAGTAAGAGAGAGAGATCAACCAAAGGACCTGTATGCATGCATATAAGTCTAATCAATGGAAACAGACACCAGAGTGTGAGGGCATGAGTTGGGGTTTGGGAGGTTAATGGGGAGATGAGAACACATGTAAAGCCTTACTCAATTAAGAAATTAAAAAGAATAAAGAAAAAATTTTTAAAATGAAAGTCTATTTGAGATTAAAACATTGTCTTTAAATAAAGGTAAAATAATGATGTTTCAGAAAAAACAAAAATGAGTGAATCTGTTGCCTACGAAGTTGCACTAAATATTAATTGCTGTTCTTCCGGTAATAAAAAAAATAATTCTGTAGGAAACCACTAATTTAAAAGAAAGAATAGAAAATAAGAGAAAGTAGATTTTTAAGTATGTTGATATATGTAAATAAGCAGTGAATATTGACTGTACAAAAATCCCCTTAAGGGGCTTCTCATATATATAATTATATATATAATTGTAAAAAATAATTATTAACATGTAATAGTTTTATTATTGTTATGGCTTGATTAAAATTTACTTTCTTGTGAGATATTTTATATTTATTTATATTTCCCACTCTTTTTGCTTCCTTTTGGTATAATTGAAAAGGCAAGTAGATTGATTCTCCCCCAGAGCCTCAAGAAAGAAATGCAACTCGGCCAACACTATGAGTTTAGCCCAGTGAGATTTGCATCAGACTTCTGAACTAAAGAAATGTAAGATAATATATATTTGCTAGTTTAAGTTGCTAAGTATAAGAAAGTTTTCTACAGCAAGAACAGTAAATTAATACATGACTGTCTAGATAAATAGTAACCTATTAGCATAGTTTTATATTTCTATCTTTTTACTCTTAATCTATATCAGGTTTTCTTTTTAATGGTGACTCCTTTCCTGCAACGTATATTTTATAACAATCTCTGTTTAGTTAGGTTATTAGGTTATTTACATATATTATGATTATGTTTTGATTAAAATTTCTATTTTATATGTGTTCTAGCTGTGGTTTTTTTCAATTTTGTCATTTTTTATATACTGGAGTATTATTTATATTATTATTTGTTTATATTTGTTATTTATTTAAACTTACTCATATTAATAATATTGGTTTCTTAGCTATCTCTTTTTTGTGTGTGATTTTTAGTGGTTGTTTTAGAGGCATAAATGCATACTTTACATTTTTAACTTATCACAGTCTAATTTCTATATCATATCTTTTTAGGTATTATATAAGAAAGTTACTACAGTAAGCTTCCTTTTAACTCCCCTGAGCTCTTGTATTGTGGTGTTTTATATGAAATGTCTACTATTATCTACTGTGATAATACATTCATTAGCATATTGTTATTTTTGCTTTATATAGTCATTTACCTTTTAAAGAGATTTTATATACTAAAAACTAGAGGCCAGGTGCACGAAAATTTGTGCACTGAAGTTGGGGAGTCCCTCAGTCTGACCTGGACCCTGGAAGCCCTCAGGAAAAGTCTTACTGACAACTTAGGCCGGCTCATGGCTGGCTGCCTGAGCCCCCATTGTGGCTTTGTCCAGAGATGTCCACTCTAATTAGCATATTACCTTTTTATTAGTATAGATTGCTTTTAATTCTCTTTATGCTCCATTTTGTATACAGCAGACTTCCCACCTCTGGCTTCTTAAGTAACATAATTTTATGCAAGGTCATTTTATTATAACACTGTGAGGGAAAATCGATTCTGGGCCCAGTCTACTGTCTGTGTGGAGCTTGCACATTCTATTCTCCTCACGTCCACATGGGTTTTCTCTGGGTACTCCAGTTTCCTCCCACATCCTTATAAATGAGTATGGGTGTGGGTGTGCCCTCTGAGTAAAACCTGTTACATTTAAGTTGTAGTTTATGGCCCAGAAGTGGTTTAGCTAAGCAAATGTTTCATGTGTACTTAAGAAGAATGTTTATTCTACTGTTGGATGAAGTGGTTTATAATTTTTTTTATCAAAAGAAATTTTATTTCAAGTGTCTGGTTGCAGACGGGCTGAGTCCAAAAAAGGAGTCAGCGTCAACTAAAGGGGGAGGCAAGGCTTTTTAAAACTTTTTAAAATTTTTAATAAATCTTTATTGTTCAGATTATTACAATTCTTCCACTTTTTTCTCCCCATAGCTCCCCTCCACCCAGTACCCACCCCACCTTCTGGCCTTACCTCCCCTCCCCCACTGTCCTCATCCATAGGTGTACAATTTTTGTCTAGTCTCTTCCTGCACCTCCCACTACCTTCCCCCTGAGAATTGTCAGTCCACTCCCTTTCTATGCCCCTGATTTTATTATATTCACCAGTTTATTCTTTTCATCAGATTTTTAATTCACTTCATTTTTATATTCACTTGTTGATAGACATGTATTTGTTGTTCATAATTTTTATCTTTACCTTTTTCTTCTTCTTCCTCTTCTCAAAGAATACCTTTTAGCATCCTATCTAATAAAAGAATAATATGCAAATTGGCCGTACCTCTGATCAAGCCACGTCCACAAGCCACACCCACCAGCAAATCAGGAGCAAATAAACCCCAACAAAGATGGCTGCAGTCACTGAGAGCAGGAGGGAGGCTTGGGTTTTCCCCACAATGGAGGAAGCCAAGCTTTCTGCCTGCTGTTGCCCACCTAGGCATCCACTCAATGATACAAAGTTTCAATTACAGAAGATATATCCCAACAGAAACGGCGGGAGCCAGGGAGCTGGAGAAAGCAGAGGCTAGGGTTGCCCGGGCGATGGAGAAAGCCAAGCTTCTGCTGCCCCAGCACCTAGGCCTCCAATCTAGACTACAAAGTTTCAATTGTAGCCACAGAGTGAGCAGAAGGCTTGGCTCCGCTCCAGACTATAAAGTTTCAATTGTAGAAAATAAATTAATCCCAGATTCCAGGACCTCTGCTTGGGTTGCTGGGGGTGTGGCCAGCCTGCAAATCACCACAGGCCCCTTCCCCAGGCCGTCCCATGCCCCAAGAGAACCCCCATCCTGATCCAGGACACTTTTCAGGGCAAACCAGCTGGCTCCAACCCATGCACCAGAACTCTATCCTATCTAATAAAAAAGTAATACACAGATTGACCATCACTCCAATACACAAGAGGGCTGCCCCCATGTGGTCAAAGATCCTGCCCCTATGTGGACACAAGATGGCCACCACAAGATGGCCAGCAGGAGAAGTCCGTTGGGAAGTTTCAGGCCTGCAAGGGAAGGCAGTTGGGGGCAATCAAGCCTGCAGGAGAGGGCAGTTAGGGGTAACCAGGCCGGCAGAGGAGGGAAGTTGGGGGCAAACAGACTGGCAGGGGAGCAGTTAGACATCAATTAGGCTGGCAGGGTAGTGGGTAAGGGGTGATTAGGCTGGCAGGCAAAAGTGGTTAGGGGCAATCAGGGAGGCAGGCAGGCAAACAGTTTGGAGCCAGCATTCCTGGATTGTGAGAGGCATGTCCGACTGCCTGTTTAGGCCTGATTCCTCTCCCCATATTGGAGAGGTTGCAGGCTGGGCTGAGGCACATTCCCCGCCTCCCATCTACAAATTTCCTGTACTGGGCCTCTAGTTTCATAATACTGGTTTGGTGGTGATGAACTCCTTTAGCTTTTTCTTATCTGTGAAGCTCTTTATCTGCCCTTCAATTCTGAATGATAGTTTTGCTGGGTATAGTAATCTTGGTTGTAGGTTGTTGCTATTCATCACTGAATATTTCTTGCCATTCCCGTCTGGTCTGCATAGTTTCTGTGGAGAAATCAGCTGATAATCATATGGGTGCTCCCTTGTAGGTAACTAAATATTTTTCTCTTGCTGCTTTTAATATTCTCTCTTTGCCTTTTGCTCTTGGCATTTTAATTATGATGTGTCTTGGTATGGTCCTCTTTAGATTTTTTTTTTTGGGGGGGGGACATTCCCTGTGCACTTCCTGGATTTTTAAGTCTATTTATTTCGCTAGGTGGGGGAAGTTTTCGGTCACTACTTCTTCAAATAGGTTTTCACTATCTTGCTCTCTATCTTTTTCTGGCACCCCCACAACTTGGATGTTGGTATGTTTGAGGTTGTTCCAGAGGCTCCTTACATTATGTTCAATTTTTTGTATTCTTCTTTCTTTTTTCTTTTTGGTTGAGTGTTTTTTGCTTCTTTGTATTTCAAATCTTTGACTTGATTCATGTGGTCCTCTAGTCTGCTGATAGGTCTCTGTATAGTATTTTTTATTTCTAGTTGTTCCTTTTTCATATCCTCAAGGGTCTCATTAAATTTATTGGCCTATTCTAGGAAATTCTTGAAAAACCTTATAATCGTGGTTTTGAACTCTATATCCAGTTGATTCTTTTCCTCCATTTCTTTCAATTGTGATCTGTTTCCTTGTCATCGCATTTTTGCTGCTTCCCTGAGATTGGTCAAATATCTTTGTGTGCTATGTGTCCTCTAGGGGACAGTGGCTCAGCCTCCCCAGTTACCTGAGGTGGATACTCTTGCTGCATCCCTTTATGGGCTGCACTGTCTTGTTGTAGTTAAGCCTAGATTGTTGTTGGTATCACTAGGAGGGGTTGACCTCCAGGCCAATTGGCTGTGAAGATCAGCTGTGTCTATGCTGGGAGAGCTTCTGTGCTCAGCTTAGAGGGGGTGGAGTCTCAGGGGTGAGCAGTCAGCTTTGGTTTCCTGTAAGCCCCACCCTAAGCGGCACCTGGGTCTCCGTGTCCCGCAGCAATGGCTGCATGCACCTCTGAGAGAAAGCTGCCCTTGAGTTTTGCCAGCTGCCAGGCAGTCCAGTTTCTCCCCAAATGAGTCTGGATACCCAAAGTCTCACGCAGAACTGGAGTACAGTGCTATCGGGAGGTTTTGTTTTCTTCCCGAACAAGAGAACCAGCCATGTGCTCAGCTGTGTACTCTCTTTGCAAGCTCACACACCTCTGCAGCTCCCGAGTCTCAGTGTGCTTCCTCCTGACAGTCCAGTTTCACCCCATATGAGTCTGGGTTCCCCGAGAATCACCTGGAACTGGAGTTCAGCACAGTTCCCTCCCTGTTCGAAAAAACTAGCTGCATATTCAGCCGCTGGCAATTTCTACTCTCGTGAGTCTCTGTCTCCACGTCTTCGTACCTCTGCCCTCTGCACCTCCTCTAAGTCTCAGTGTCCTTTTATCTTTTTCTCTGGTTGTAGAATTTCCACTCAGCCAGCTTTCTGGTGGTTCTGGATGCTGTCTGTTTTGTCTTTTGGTTGTAGTTTTAAAATTGTTGTGTGAGGCAGCAGTATATGCTGCCATCTTGGTTCCTCCCTGGCAAGACTTTTCTGGTTTATAAATGTTAATCAGATAAAATTTACTGATTCTTTTGTTGAGTTCAACAATGTCCTTATGAATTTTCTGCCTGCTGAAAACAGAGTGTTGAAGTCTCCAACAATACTAATGACTTGGTCTATTTCTCTTTGGAGTTACCTCAGTTTGGACACGTATATTTCAGGCTCTGTTGTTAGGCACCTATACTTTAAGGAATGTTGTATTTTTGAAGAATGAATATCTTATCTTAGTTTTTCTCTATCCTTCATTTCTGAGGATAACTTTACACAACATAAAAATCTAGGTTGATTTTTTTAACACTAAATATTTTACTCTACTTTCTTTCTAGTACATGGTTTATGACAAGAAATCTGATGTATTTCTTATCCTTGTTCCTCTATAAGTAACATGATTTATTTCTCTCTAGAGTCCATCAAGATTTATTTTTTTCTTTTCTTTAGTTTGATTTTTAATATAATATGCTTTGGTGTAGATTTTCTTTATTTTGCTTGGTGTTCTTAGAGCTTTCTGGAACTGTGATTAATGTTATCCACTATTATTCTGAAGTTCCACTTGTTTTTCATCTGTTTGTACTTGAAAATCTAGGTCTCAGCTGTTAAGAGGCTCTCTGAGTTGCAAATCCAAATTGTTCCCTCTATAAATCTCTCACACATCGTACACATTTTCTTCAACAGAAGTTATTTATAGCTTTCAATTACTTATTTATTTACATAAGTATTTGTTTGATATATGGTCAAATTCTAATTTCTGGTCAACCTAGTTGGTTTAGTCAAACTATTAATTCATTAGTAGACCATAGTTTTGTACATTGGAGGCTAATCACATAAACATTTTCTCTACTCAGTGACCTAAAAAAGTACATTCATATTGGTTTATCCTTCTTCCCTCACTCATTTCCCTTGTTCTCATTCTCTCCTACTTCCATAAATCCCCTTCTTATATAAACTTACTACACACAAGTCTTTAACTCAAGCTCCTTTTTGGAATCAGGGAACTTAAATAAAACAGGAGCCAGAGGTGGGAAGTCCAACATGAAGTGCTGGTGAGAGACAAAACAACATTTTAATACGCCTGAGAAAAACATGAGGGACATATAGAAGCAACCATATTGAGCCCTTGGCCATATAGAAGAGTCAAAGGCCATTGTTACGGATACTCCAGCTAGAAAGAAGGCAAAAGTATATAACTGGTGTGATGTATAAACTAAATCTAGTATACAATTATCACCACTTAACATATTATTTTCTATGTGCTATTTTGTTTGGACACTATAAATAAATAAATAAATAAATAAATAAATAAATAAAGCAAAGAATAAATTTATTTATTTATTTTTAATGGTAAGGGAGACATTTTATTCAAGACTATTACAATAGGGGAATGAAATTGGGCCTGATTATGAATATAGCAAAGACAGTGTGGATTTATTTATAGGAACAGGGTGAAGGATGAGTGGATGGAAAATTACTAAGAGGAGACATCAAGGGTAGGACGATTCTTGCTAAGCTGACCTAACAGATTTTTCCACTTGTTTATGACTTAAATGAAACTGTTTTAAACTGGTTATTTATGATATTTAAAAAGTTGCTTTGATATAAAAATGAAGTTGTGTCAGGATGACATCATTCTATGTCTCTTGTCAATGATAAGCAGTCAGCAGCTCAGCTCCTGAGGAGCCCTGTTGGGGCTTACTAATAAGGATCATATGGAGAAGCAGCTATGGCAAGGGGACATTCAGACTATCTTATCTAATAAAAGAGTAATATGCTAATTTTCCGTACCTCCACTATGACCCATAGCTAATCAGGAGTGATATGCAAATTAACCCAGCAAAGATGGTGGGTGTATTTGCAAATGCAGGTGGGTGGGGGGCAGTGCCCTAAGCCTTTGAGGGGATCCAAGGGGACATGAGCTGATGGTGGTTGGCAGCAACCTAAGCCTCCGGCAGGGTCCAAGCTACCCATCACCCCAGGAAGAGGCCAGGCTGAGCAGAGACCCGCCATCATGATCACAATCACGGGGAACTGGACAGGCAGAGCCTAGACCACTGATGGCTAACTGGACAGGCAGAGTCGTGATTGTGTTCACAATCATGGGACAAACAGGACAGGCAGAGCCAAGACTGCCATCATGATTACAGAGCCAACTGGGCAGGCAGAGCCCAGACCCGCGATCACCGGGGGAAAGGAGAGGCAACCCCACAATTCCAAAGTGGCAAAGAAGCCACTTTGCTGACCAACCTGTGCTAGGAACCTCTTTGGGTGTGTGGTACAGAGTCCAGGGCCTCTAGCTTGCAGCCATGGGAAGTCTCCCTCTCCCTAGAGTTAGGAGCACCAGCCCAGGTCTACCCAGCAGCCTGGTCCTGATTGCGGAGGTGAGTTCCTGCAGGCTGGGGTTTGGTCCCCACGCATTAGCAGGAGGAGACCAGGGCCTTTGTTATTGCTGTGTGTCTGGGTTTTCATTGGACAAATGCCCTGTGGTCCCCGTGGACCGCTTAGCAAAATCTTTTAGGAGGAGAATTCTGTCTGGGTTTTCTCAAATTCCTTCAACCCCTAATCAGCCCTCTGTAAAGGTACAGAACAACTGAGGCCCTAAAATGGAAATTAGAGATCTTCAGCAACGGTGGATCTATCTCATCACAAGTCATTGGACTGGATGGCCTTTGAGTATTTATCTAGGCACTATAACAGAGAATTACAAGCTCAAGTCATGATCTCTGTCCTTAAAATCTTATTAGAGTGAGTGGATGATAAAAGCACTGCAATAACATCAGAATGTAAGGCAACAATACAGAGAGGAACAGAAGCAATTGCTAGGATGATTTTCCAATAATCAGTACAAAGAGTATTTGCTATGAATGAAATAAAAAAAATATGTGTGGAAGTAGCTACTTCATGAGTATGGCATCCCTTCCCATTTTAAAGGAAACTGAGTTCCATGTGAATTGTGTACAGGACAAGGGAAGACCCTAAGTATACTATGCTTTGATATTTGAGTCATTCTTTATTGGTCAATGTAATTTATTTCTGTACGCCTCAGCTTTGTAATAGTTAAATTACTAGAATAATACATCTTGCTATAAAATATTACTAGAAGATCAAATGATCAGGTGACATTCACTGTTATTTTGTATAAATGAACACAATCTCTGGTATGCTAAAGTGATAGATATTATAGAAATATTTAGATAGAGAGACCTACAGGCTTGATTACAAGTAAGGCTTACTATCACAACCCAAATGTATTGCTTTAAAAAAAAAAAAAAGCAGTGAGCCAACTAGAAACTGAACCAAATATAAACCCTTGAAGGGCAAATGTAAATTGGATAAGCTTTGCTATTAAAGAGCAAGAAGAAAAAATTCAGATGCAAGAATGAAAACCACATTGCATCCACTCTAAGTAGCTGTTAAAGAAAAAGAATGGTATACTATGACAATACTTAATACAGATTGTAAAGACATTTGTTCAAAGAGGATTTCCTAGAGTAGGTGATATTTCAGTTAATTTTTTTAAATGTGAAGAGGTTAGCTAGATAAGAAAAAGGTATAGGGGGTCCAGAATTGCAGAGGGTGCAGCAGGGACGAGGGACGCCCCTCTGTGCACGAATTTCATGCACTGGCCCTCTAGTAAATAATGAGAGTTCATGAGGACTATTCGAAAGTTTCAGTTTAGGTAAGCGACTCTTCACTAACCTAAAAGCTCTCTAAATGATACTGTTACAACATGGTTATTATTTAACAGGAAAGGAGTAAAGGGGAGACTAGATAATACAGTAATGCCGTTTATACAGGTTTGCCTGGAAGCTGCACTTAGAATTCTCCAAGCTTTTTCCCTGGAGATACCTGGGGAAAGACACTGGACAATAGACATGTCCAGTAAGGTTTAGGTGACATGGAAAGGTGCTTACCTGTCAGTAACACCTGGGAGCTAATCAGTGGCCAGAATACGTGTGGACACTGCAAGGGTATGAAACCTGAATATTCAAACTGCTGGACAGAAGAGTGTACTCTCTTGGCTCTTGGCCCTATAGCTCCCTTGGGACTCCTGTTGCAGGGGGCACAATTCTCTGCATTTGCCCAGGTAGCTTGTGGCCATAATTTTACATTCTAAAATACATGAGGCTCAGAGTTTATAACTTGATTAGTTCATCAGTGATAGACCCAAGTCTCAGACTACATCTGCCTAGCTTCAAAGCCTGGACTTTTTGGTTCACATCACTCACTATCCTCTTTCATGTACTATGCTAATAGGATTCCCACTATTCGAAATTACATTCCTTTACCCCTACATCTCTGTGGAGTCCACCTATTCCTCAATCAAATTGGTCCTGTCCTTTTTGATCCTTTAATCCTCTGAATATTATAGCTCCTAATTGTATAACTTTTGCTTCTCAATGTTTTTTTTCTTAATCTTAACTTACTAACATAATAGTACATTCTTTAAGGGAAGGAATATGTCTTGTGTATATTTATATCTAGAAGTTCTAAAACAGAGTCCTATGTCAGCTTCTTCCCTGAGTAGATTGCCAGAAGAAAGATGCAGAGCACCAGGCAGTGGTATCCCATTTTTCAAATATCACTTTGCTTTGAAAACAGCAGGTTGAAGAAAATATAACCTTATAGATCTCTAGGTTCCATGACTGCCTGGGAAGAAGTTGAAAGTAGGGATAAAACAGAAAGTGTTATTTCTTGAGTCTAAGAAGAGATCATCAAAATAGTACTATTGAAAATGTGGAAAGAGAAGTACATTCAATACTCCATCACTTAATTATTTTCTCCTCATTACCCTTGTATAACAATTGTTAGCTCATAGATGTCTTGACCTTATTTAAAATTATATTCATGCCACTAGCCTACTACTTTTTGTACCATTAGTCTGGGAGAGGATCCAGACCAACATTCAAAAAAATCTAAATATTACTTTATTTAAAGGTTTCTCCCCCCCCCATGATTACTTAATTCCAAATTATAATTCTTATTTAATTGGTGGTCTTAGAGTAGCCCTTTCTATTATAATTCAACATCCTGGTTTGAGACATGGATGTTTACCTATCTTTCTCAGCCAATTACTAACAATCCCTATAACATATACATATGTAAATCTTTTAAAGATGGCAACTCGTTTTAATTTGCATATCTCAAATGATTAGTGACTTTGCGCATTTTTTCCTGTGTCTCTTGGCCTTCTGTATGTACACTTTGGAGAAGTGCCTATTTAGATGCTTCGCCCATTTTTTAATTGTATTGTTTGTCTTCTTTTTGTTAAGTTATATGAATTCCTTATATATTTTGGAAGTTAACCCCTTATCAGATGTATCATTGGCAAATATGTTCTCTCTTTTTTCACTTTTTTTATGGTTTTTCTTGCGGTGCAGAAGCTTTTTATTTTGATGTAGTGCCATTTGTTTATTTTCTTCTTAGTTTCCTTTGCCCTAGAAGACTTATCTATAAACGTATTAGTATGAGATATACCTAAAATTTTACTGCCTATGGCTTCTTCTAAGATTTTTATGGCTTCACGATTTACATTTAAGTTACATTTAAGTCTTTTACTCATTTTCAATTTATTCTTATGTATGATATAAGTTGGTGGTCTAGTTTCTTTTTTTTTTTTTTTGCACGTATCTATCCAATTTTCCCAACACTACTTATTAAAGAGACTGTCTTAACTCCATTGTATGCTCTGCCTCCTTTGTCAAATATTAATTGAGCATTATGCCTTGGATTAATTTCTGGGGTCTCTATTTCGTTCCATTGATCTGTTCAATTTCTGGGGTCTCTGTTCTTGTGGAGATCACTTTTAAAAGATATTTTTACTTTTCAACAAAAAACAAGGTATGTTTTTAAATATATTTTATCTTAATTTTTCTTTACTTCTCTAAAGGCAACCATTATCGTCAAATGGAAGTACTTAAGCATACATTTATTTTAAATAATTTGCAATTTAAAGTAACCTTTTATATTTTATATATTCAATAGTAAACAAGACTCCTCCAAGTATACATGTGGATATGTGCTCTTTGGAGAAGTAAATAGATGTAAATTATGTACATGCATTGAAAGGAAATGGAAACAACAGCCACCAAAATGTGGATAAATTATTTTTTTCAGTAAAAAGAAAGTAGTAAGAAAGAGAAAATAAAGTCAGACCATAATACTTCCTTCGCAAACTTATAAAGTGTTGGAATCTTAATAACACTTAATTTACATAATACTTTGTAAAAGTATTACAAATAATAGCTAGGTTTCTATTATTGTTTTGTATTTAGAAGAATACTAATAATGCTGCTTTTTACTCAATGTCAAAACTAGAACATTGCTCAAGTAAGCATAGAAATTTTTGAAACTTCAAAATATTTTCTACTCTTCATGAAAACCCCCCAAAACTAGCAATTCAAGGCACCATTGGTGTATACCAGTGACTGGTTCATCTCTCTCTGCTATACATCTCCTACCTACTCATCCATATAGGCTGAATTCTGCTGGGACTAGAAATGACGATTCAGTTCTGAAAGAATGTTCTTCTTGAAAAAAAACAACACTGAAGAAGTATTTTAAAACTGTGTTTAAATTTCATCATTAGAACTTATATAATTGTATTCACCAGGTCACACTTTCAGGTAATACTCAATTCATAGAAACTCAGAAATTAAGAGGTCCCAGAGGAGCATAAGCATGACTAGCTTGAAAGTTTCCTACCCCAGAGGCTACTCTCGATAGTGAATATATGCCTCAACATTCTCCCACGATCACTGGTCACAAAGAAAATGTATTGTTTTGCTGAAATATGACTTTGTTTCAGATTCTAGTTAGAATATGAACGATGCTTTATCCATAGGGAAAAATGTGGTCAAATATGGTGTCTTTCAGGTAAGGAAATATAATTTATACTATGTAAATTTCTTAATTTCTTTCCTGTCACATTGAAAACAACTTCACAATGTTTTAATACCATATATCCATACATATTAATTGGGATGGAAGTTGTACATAGATTGCTTCATAGATACCAGAAATAGCAAAGGTTTTTTGTTTCTCTTAGCTGCATCTTAGTACTTCTGGACTTCCTATAGCATCAAAAGATATGTCTTCTATACAGTCACATAACGCCTTCAATGCCCTGGTTGAGGAAATTTTTGTGTTCTCACAGCACCACAGTCATCAGGTTCTACAATTTCCATGGGTTCAGTAACTCTTCCAGGCACAGATATGTACTATAATTAGCAGAAGTTTCCAATATGGGAAAAATTGATCATTAATGACATAGCTCAGAAAGAAGCCTAATCAAAACATGGAGGAAAATATCTCAAAAGCTATAACAGTCAAAAGTTACCTTGGAAATGGAATGGATGCTCTTGGAACAGCAGGAGATATAGAATGATATCACAGAGAGGGACTAAAGTCAGAGAATACTGGGTGTGCATCCCTGTCATGCTGTCTCTTAGCCCTGAGACTTCTAACAGGTTGCTCTTAGAGTCAACCTCAGAATAGTGAGACATACTCCATGGGCTTATTGTGAAGATTAATTTAGACAATGTAAGTGAAAGTTTCTAGCACCATAGGATGTATGCAGAGAGTGACAGAGAAACACAGAGAGACAGAGAGACTTAGTTTTGACATGATCCTGAAATTAGCAGCTACAAAAGGAAAAATGGAAAATTTTCCACATTTTTTTAAGTTTTGATTCTCTTTGGTGAGTTCTGCTTTTAAGTCTTTTGATTCTACACATACTCTTGGAAGCTGGAGATTTATCTCTCCCAGCTAGAATATGTTTGAAAATTTATTATAAAAGTATTATTAGTATGGATATTAACAATTATTTTAGCAGTAATATTCTGCTTTAATAGCTCAACTAAAATAATATTAACATTTTTAAAACCAGTATTAGGCAAAAAAGAAGACACAGATTTTTACTTCTTTGGTACAACCTACAGCACCGAGGGTCTTTTCCTTTTCCTTTTCTTTTCTTTTCTCTTTCTTTTCATCCATAGAGCCCAGAAGTGATGAGTGTGCTATAAGAAAATATTTTATAAATTCTTGTTAGCCATATTAGAAAAAATTGAAAGCCTCTTATGCACTTAGTACTTTCTAATTTTGTTTTTATTTTCATCCTTGATATCTAATAACTCTAATGAATTTAAAAAACAACATCAACAACAACTTCAATTATAGACAAGAGTGAGGGTAAGCCCAGACTCAATTAGAGTAAATCCTGAAGCAATTGGTGCCAAGAGCACTAAAAGAATTATTATAGATACAAAGAATATATTTCATAAAACTACTGGCTATTTATATTTCTTCTTATGTCAATGCTTTTTCATAGATCTTTAATTCTTAAGGAGCATTTTATTTTTTTTCTTGATTTATAGGAAATCATATTTCTTCTCAACAAACTAAACTCTTCTCTAAACCAACATTCTTTCCTAATTCTAATAGGTCCTCTGTTAACTGTGTTTGGCCATTTACCTTCTGTTGACATTGTTTCTCCAGCAGTGCAATGAGTATGATTGTTATTGTGAGTGATTAAAAATGTTTTTTATAGCTCTGAGTTATATAGAAAAAATTTTAAAACTATCTAGCTGTTCCCAACTTTGATAGAAGGCTAGGAACCCCAGTCATCAAGAACTTGTAATGGCTGTTAGAGATAATTAATCTATTATGGCAAAGACTGAGATCCAAAAATTTGTAGAAGAAGAAGGAGTAGGACGAAGTGAAAAGAAAAGAAGAAAAACTGGGAGGAGAGAGAAAAATTTAAGAGAAATATATAGATCTACTTTCCATCTTAACAGGATTGTTAGATTTTTTAAAGTAATTTAAATAACAAAAATAACTCCTTTAGCGACAAACTTAAACTCTAGCTTATGATAAGAACTCTAATTTGTAATTTACTCTGCCAAAGATTGTTTTGAAATGTTGTATTGAAATGTTTTCAATATATTTCAAAAATCATGACAAGGCATATGATACTGAATGAAGGTAGCTTCCTGTGGACATGTTGGAAATGGAAGAATTTACCTAACTCTAAAATTGTAGCCAGAGCCTCAGAACCCAAGGACCCTCTCATGTGTAACACACAAAAAATCTTTCTCTCAAGTACAGTGATGCAGTCTCTCTCCCAGTGTTCACCACAGCTTTTGGATCATTTTAGACATTGCAGAGACTTCCAGATTTTAGTTTCTCAGAAGCTATATTGTTTCAAATAAAAAAAAAAACTTAACACCAGATTCTGTATCCTATAGTCCTTGATAATGTCTAGCAAAATAGGCTTTCAAACATAATTTAGAGTTCGATACTCAAGACTCAACTGCAGGATTCAGCTGTGGTGGAGGTATAGTTTAGGCTTTGAGTAATTTCTTGCAGGTTACAAAAGCTTTGTGTTTTATGAAAAAGAATATTTCTTCCAGATGCTCATGATTTATCCTTTCTTTATGCCTAGAATAAATAATTCTTTTACTTTCTCCTTGATTTATCTGCTCTTCTACTTAGTGAACTCTGTGAAAAAGTTTTATCTCTTTGGCAAGACTAATATTAATATCTCTTTCTTAACTGATTGATTTGTGTATTTAAGCATTAATAAAAATCATTAACCTTCAGTCATGTGCTAAATATTTCAATTTTTCAAATTTACATATAAAAATTATTTTTTACCATATACCCACTACACAAAATGCCATTTTTAAAAAAGTTATTTTATTTCAGGTCCATAGTATTGAAATGATTATAATCCTTTATTCAAAAGATATTCTCATCATTTTTTCCATGACCGTTTTGTATTTGTATATTTATCACAAAGTCTATACCTATGAAAACATGACAAAATCTAAACAATTGATAATAACATACAACTGCTATGTGTTCATCCTCATGATGAGCCTCAGCTTTCCCACACTTTAGGCTACTTACATTTTAGCATCTTCTCTTTTTGTACATAGTTTTACCATGTATACAGTTCCCGCAAAGTATACTGTTATTTTTCTATTGCTTTTTATCTTATTAAAATTATGCTGAATAGATCTGCTTTGGATTTTTCCCCTTTATTATTATATCTTATTAAGATATAACTGTATCAGTATTTTATTTGTCACAATAATATTGCATTGTTCTGTCTGTGGGTATTATTATAAATTTCTCCTTATATACATATGCAAGAGTTTATCTTGGGTATTTAAATGGAATGAAGGAATGGCTAGGTCATAGAATGTGTGAATATTGAAGTATACAAGATAAGGCCCAAAGTGATTATATCAGTATACCCTTCCTATTAATAATATATAAAAGATCCTCTTCTCCTGATTCACATACTGTTTACTCAAAAAGTTGAATGCCATGTCTTTTCTTCAGGTGAATTTAAAACAAACTGGACTAAATGGAAGAAGCTAACCAGTCTGTGGTGTCAGAGTTTATTATCCTTGGGCTATGTAACTCATGGGAGCTCCAGGTCTTCCTCCTAGTGATATTTTCTTCAGTTTATTTGATCACCATTTTGGGCAACATCTTCATTGTGCTCCTAATTATCACTGACCTTCATCTCCACTCCCCCATGTACTTCCTGTTAGCTAATCTTTCATTCATTGATTTCTGCTTTTCCTCAGTCACCACCCCTAAAATGATCACAGACTTTCTCAAGGAGAACAAGACCATCTCCTTTGGAGGCTGCATGTGTCAGATTTTCTTTGGACATTTCTTTGGAGGGACTGAGATGGTGCTGCTAGTGTCAATGGCCTACGACCGTTGTGTGGCCATCTGCAGGCCCCTTCATTACTCCAGCATCATGAACAGACGCATGTGCATTCTGTTAGTGATGATGTCATGGATTGTTGGCTTTGTGCATTCAGTGAGCCAACTAGCTATGATTATAAAGCTCCCCTTCTGTGGACCCAAGGAATTGGATAGCTTTTTCTGTGATATTCCATTGGTAATAAAGCTAGCCTGCATGGATACCTACGTTCTAGAAATGTTGATAAATGCTGACAGTGGGGTACTGGCAACCATTTGCTTCATACAGTTGCTGATATCTTACTCTTATATTCTGTTTACTGTCTGCGTTCACTCTAAAGATGGAGCATCCAAGGCTCTCTCCACCTGTACTGCTCATATCACAGTAGTGGGGCTATACTTTGGGCCTTGCATCTTCATCTATCTGTGGCCACTCAGCATCACCTGGGTGGACAAGTTTCTTGCTGTATTTTATGTGGTCATTACACCGCTCCTAAATCCAGCTATTTACACTCTAAGAAACAAAGAGATTAAAAATGCCATTAAGAGATTACGATGCTAGCATGTTGATTTCTGTGATATTTCGGGGTTTGACATTATCAGAATGTCCACTGTAAGCTCCCTAAATTAGCCACTCTTGTCCTGTTATGTGGGACTGGGAAATATTCCCCAGTTCATACACGGAAATCATATGTATCTCTAGATTTTATGTCAATAAATGTAAATTTTATGTCAATTCTCTCATAGCTCACAATCATTTATTGATCATTTGAATGCAAAATGATTTGGGAAATTTGGCCAGTATAACTATGATTTTTGTTGTGCCCAAAGATAAATGGAAGTTGATAACAATGTTAATGTTACTTATTACTGTTGATGTTGCTACTTCAACACCCACCATCTTGAAATACTTTATCATGCTAAGCATTTTCTTGTGCAAGGAATTTTACATAGATCTTCTCTAAATTTTTTTCAAAATGTCAGTGCATTGAATATTGCTATCTTTATTTTTAATGGATAAATTTGTTTCTCAATTAGTTAACATTCTAACTACCTATCTATTTGAAAAGATGATATAAAGGTGATCATTATTCATTTTGCATCACACTCAGAAAAAAATTGAATTATAACTATAATCTGGAGAGAATGCTGTTCCCTCAACTTCATGCTTTAGTAATTTGTGAAAGGTATATAATTGTCCTCAGAAGATCTACATTACATTGGAAGATGGGTATACTAACAACCTTTGAGTATTTTGCTACTTTTCTTTCTATTTATAAATGGATGAAAGGGTTTAATATCTATACCAATAAAATTGGTGGGAGGGAATGTTATAAAAGTTAGGATAAACTATTTGTTTAAGTCATTGTAGTGCTCAGGTGGCCTGTAAGCAACTAGATTATGTACAATATTCGTGAATTTTTCATTACTACATATAAAAAACTTTAAGAATTCTTCCTACACCTTACCTCAAAAAGATATACATGTTCACATCCCCTCATTTGACATTTATGGAGCCAGATGTATTTCAAATTTTATATTGCTTTTTAGAGATAACATGGTCCTGCTAACTTATAATCTGATGCATAAACCCTCAAAAAATCACTATGTCTGCATACACACACACACACACACACACACACACACACACGCACACACACACACGGTATCCGCAAATATTTATACACACTTTAAGAGCTGCAGCTCAATTTTGAGAAAAAAATTATTTTAACAAATACTTCCTTTCTAATTATTCAAAGTGTATGTATACCTTTCTTGCAGACACCCTATATTTATATGGCTTTGTGCATTTTTAAAATTTTCTAATTTCTGTACATCAGTTTAGATAATCCCTATTGACATGTCTGAATCTATTGATCCTTTCTTCTGATGTGCCCCATCTGCTTTCTAAGCTTACTTAAATTCATAATTTCATATGTTTCCTTTTCAGTTATAAAATGCCACCTGGTCCTTTCTTAAAACCTTTCACACACAATTTTTATGTTTCAGAAAAATATATAAATTTGATTATTCACATCCTGAGTTTGATTCAGAGGACAGTGCACTTTTCATAGTTTCCTCAAAAGTTTTAGTATATTAACTCTAAGTTAATTCACTTGAATCCAGGAAGGCTGAAGTCATACTTTCAGCAGATTCTAAGTCTGTAACCTATGCTTTTTCATTAACTTCCCATAAACATTTTCTTGGACTTTAATTTAGTTGCCAAACAAGTTGTTTAAAAAACAGATGTTGTGATAATTGAATATAACCTCATCATAAATTATCTATTCTAAATAGAGTGGTGCCTTTGGAAAAAAATAGCCCCAAATTTTATATAGTTATTTAAGCATTTGTATTACTTGAAGTTGCTTAAAAATTTACAAAGTAATTTATGGTGATATGAGTTATTTAGGAGATCTTCCTCAGACTCAGGAGTTGACTGATTAGTCTCCTCATTGCCATCTTCATATCCTTGTTCCTCAATGTGTAGATAATGGGATTCAGAATGGGTGTAATCAGAAAGTCCAAAATGGGAAGAAATTTATTCACTGCCACTGTGGACAATGGCCATATGTAAACAAAGATGCAGGGTCCAAAGAACAAAACCACCACAGTGAAGTGAGCTGAGAGAGTAGAAAGGGCCTTAGACAATCCACCTAAAGAGTGTTTCCATACAGTGATCATGATGAAGATATAAGAGATAATCAACAAGAATAAGGTGGCCAAGGAAATAAACCCAGTGTTGGCAGTAACAATGGATTCCATTTCGTAGGTATCTGTGCAAGCAAGTTTGATAAACCAAGGAAGGTCACAGTAAAAGCTATCTATCTCATTAGGACCACAAAAAGGCAAGTGAACAACAAAAGCTATCTGGACCCCTGAGTGAATGAGGCCTATAACCCAAGCACCAGAAAGAATCAAAATGCACATTTGTGGGCTCATGACAGTCAAGTAGCGGAGAGGCTTACATATGGCCACGTATCTATCAAAGGCCATGGCAATGAGCAGCACCATCTCAGATCCCCCCAGAATGTGAAGAACAAACATCTGGATGACACATCCCTGGAAGGATATAGTTTTGTGCCTGGAGTACAAATCATATATCATCTTAGGAACTGCTAAAGTTGAAAGACAGAAATCAATCACTGAGAGGTTGGCTAAAAAGAAGTACATGGGGGAATGTAAATGGCAGTCAAAAGTCACTGTAAGCACAACAAGGAGGTTTCCTAGAACGATTGTTACATAAGACACTGTAGAGAAGGCCAGGAGGAAATGCTGCACTGGTCTGTAGGTAGAAAGTCCCAGGAACACAAACTGAGACACTTCAGAATAATTTGCTTTATTCATTGACTTTGTGTTACCTGAAAAACAAAAACAAATAAAAATAATAATAAAAGAATGCACCAGAGATATTGAAAGAAGCTGTTGTTACTGGGTTTTAAATTCTGATATTAAAATCTTCACTACCCATCACAAAAATCCTTTGAAAAGTCATACAATAGTTTATGTAAATATAATACATATATTCACTGAGCAACTACCAGAAAGGCCTCCTAGGTACATTGTGCATTGTGCCACATTATGGAATAAAATAAACACCCTATCTTTCTGTAGTTTATAGTCTAGTTGTGAAATTAGCCACTAAATAACTAATGTATAATTAGATGATAATAATAACTTCAAGTAATGCAAATGCTTAAATAATTATATAAAATTTGGGGGGTTTTCTAAAGCCACCACTTTATAATATTTAGAATACATAATTTATTATGAAGTTACATTCAATTATCACAGTATCTCTTTTGTAATGTCTAGCAATTGAATTAAAAAGTCCTAGACTTATTTGGCACTAACTTAAAGGTAGTAACTTATTTGAAAAAAAATACACACAAAGGGCTATGCAAACTATAAGAAGTTAAATAAGTGAAGAACGATAGAAAGAGTGATATATCCAGGGGAAAGGCAATGGGAAATATTCTGAAACATGAAGAAACAGATTAATTTGGAATAAATAAAAGACCTGTAAGGGTTTGATTAAAGTAGAATCAAATAGGGTGTGTAAAGAATTTGGTCTATAGCTTAGAAGTGATAAAAAGCAATGAAGGAAGAACAATGAAATAATCATATTAGTGCTTTAAAAAGTTTAGAGTAACTGTAAAATGAAGAATATAATAGAGGGATCAGAGAAAAGAGTGAGAGACCAATTAGAAGACTGTCAAAGGATTACATTAAATCAGTACAGGAAGAAGAAACTTGTCAATAAATGGTGTTGGCACAACTCATCAAACTTGGGAAAAATAGGTTGAATTCCTTCCTTTACAATAGCAACTAAAGCATAATAAAAGGCTAATATGCAAATTAACCAAACCGTGGAATGAGTGGTCGCTATGACATTCACTGGCCACCAGGGGGCAGACACTCAATGCAGGAGCTGCCTCCTGGTAATCAGTGCACGGCTATAGGAGAGCACTGCTCAGCCAGAGGCCAGGCTCACAGACTGCAAGAGGGTGCAGACCAGGCTGAGGCTCCCATTCCCTGACCCTGAATATAAATTTTGTACACCAGGCCTCTGGTATTTAAATAAAAATAAAAGAAATAGGAAATATGAACTTATTTTTAGATACTCCTTTGTATGAGAAGTTATGATGCTACTTTATAATTGATATTTGACCATCCTGTATGTCATTTCTTTGAGTCCTCTAAGAATAGATAGTATCTCATTAACAAATTCTGGCCCATAGTAAGTGTCCACTCCACCCTCTCAGGGGCTCACCTTAAGCCCTCAGCCCACTGGGCCCAGGGACCACAGTGGCTAGACCAACCCAGGACCAAGGCACTTGAGCCTCTCTCCTTTCCCAGCTACTGGGGAGGGGAGATGGGGGCTTCCCCCTCACACCCGTGGCTGTTCCCACATGCCCTTGAGTAACCCAGGATACTAGTGAAAGTAAAATATGGTACACTGAGTAGTTCAGAGATCATAATAATTGGGCCACTCAGTGTATATTAGAGGCCCAGTGCATGAATTCATGCATAGGTGGGTTCCGGACAGCCTGGCCAGGGGGAGGGGACATGGAAGGTTGGCCAGCCTGCCTGCTGGTCAAACTCTTGGTTGAGGGGACAATTTGCATATTACCCTTTTATTATATAGGATATACACTGAGTGGCCAGATCATTATGCATTCAAAGATCTTAATAATCTGGCCACTCAGTATATGTGTGTAATCTAACGAACAAAATAAACTAGCAAATAAAATAAGAACAGGCTCAAAGATACAGAGAACAGATGCACAGCTGTCAAGGGGAGAGAGTTGGGGGACTGAGAAAAAAAGGTGCATACACAGACACAGATAAAGGTATGGCGATTGCCAGAGGGAAAGGGAGGTGGAGGGGAGGTAAAAGAGGGCAAAAGGGGGATAAATGGTAGTGAAAAGTGACTTAACTTTGGGTGGTGAGTTCACAATGCAGTATGCAAATAATGAGTTAGAATTGCACACTTGAAACCTGTATAGTTTTATTGACAAATTTCACCCCCAATAAATTCAATAAAAATTTGTTTTAAGCATCTGGCAGTGCGAATTAATCTCTCACAACCTCCCTATCACTATCCTAAGCCAATAGAGTTACTCCAACAAGTTTAAGAGAGGTTCAATTAATTAAAACAAATAGATGGAAGAGGCTTCATCTAGTGCCATTTTCCACAGGATAACATGCATAAGCAAGTTAGAACAGATAGCCAGCCCTAACAAGTGTACAGTTCTGTTGGAACCCCCATGTGCTAAGCAGGCTGCTGCCCTCAGGGTTGTTGTCTAAATTTATGTCATTGAGAGGATGAGATATACAGGAAGTGGGGCTGGTTCCTGACAGTATCTCCAGACACCCCACTCTCTAGGCAAATTGTGCTTTATTGGCTAAATATATTTCTAAATATTTATGTGTTAATTATTTCTTAGGAGACACACTACATTGTTTTAAACTCCTCCATAATTTTAATTCCTTTTGTCCATCTCTGAAACTTATCAGCTCAGAGCTACTTTACTTGATTCTAATGAATCTTTCAATTCTCATTTATGAATCATGAGATAGAAGTGGCAATAGCAGCAGAACCTCTTTGAATGTTGTTGGCAATGCCCAATCAATACTATGGTGATATTCCTCAGTCACCATCAACATACTAAGTGCTTTCCTCCATCTTTTAAACTATATGTCTAGAACTGTGGATTTATTTTCCATGTTCTTCTGTTAATAAATACAATTATCTCAGTGCATACTTCTGTTGTAGGTCATTTATACTAATGGTTATTTCTACATGAGAGAATTGTCTCTCTCAAATAAAAAAAAATAGTCGAACAGTAAATAGGAGTTATTACTATTTTACAATATTAATTACTTCTTTTCTACTAATCTTAATTAAAAGTGATCAAAGTGATCAAAAGTTTATACATAACCTTTTGTTTTTCATTCCTTAGAGGAGCCTTCCCTTTGTTATTAGTCCTTTATTTTTTTAATTCAGGTTAGAAATAATTGAAACAAATATACTTTTCAACTTTGCACTGCCCCCAAATTTCTGAAATTAACTTTGGCATGCTTATATTAATTGATATTTTGGCATCCAACCAAAATAAAACACTCGCCTGAAAAATTATTTTTAATGTTAGTTTACATATTTATTTTAAATTCCTTCCTCCAAATACTCTGAGGTATTGTCAAATATAATATTAGGGATTTTTATCTGATGGCTTTATTTTAACATTACTAAACTCTGTGATTTACCCAATAATACCCAAATATTTTTCATGCTCTTGAAGTAGTATTATAAGTATTAAATAAATATTTATCAATATGTCTAATGTCTGTCCAATGGAAAAAATCAAAGTATGAAAATTCTATAGTAAATTTGCATATTGAATTTAGGGTTTGACCCAAACCCTAAGTTTCTGTTCATTCACCTCATTAATTCTATGAGAACAGGAAGGAATAAAGCACAATATTACAACGATCACAGAGTGATCTTGGCAGAAGAAGAAGAATCACAGAAAGCTGCTCTCATTTCTGTCTTCTCCACATTTCCCTACTGATTCTGTTCTCACTGGTCCTGACTGTGTCCAGCAATATTCTGTGACCGGTCTTCTACAAGCCAATCCCTCTGTGAAAATATAGATACTTATCTAATAATTTTGAATCCACTAATTTGTGAACTTTAAATTACTTTCTCTACACCTGAATGTCAAAACTTCTAAAGGCACTGAAGTATGATTAACTCATCTAAAAAGTATATTTCTATCAAGAGAAATTTATGCCACAGCACAATTAATTTCCTTAGGAGTATACACTAAACCTGAAATGATAGGATATTACCCCACTTCACTCCTTCCCCACTCCCATACTGCTCCTCAAAAAGCATGAGTGCCAGAATATCTCTACAGTCACACTTAGATTTTCCTATAGTTTCAAGAAAAATATAATAGCAAGTCTGGAGTAAAAAAAAAAAATTCAGTGTTCTATAAAATACACTTCAATAGATAAAACAACCAATAAAATAACCCAAAAGTATGGGACATAGAAGGGGGAAAAAACAGCTCTTGTCTTAACCAGTTTTCAAAAACAATCTAGGCACGGTCCAAAACAGTGCACCTAATAATCAGCTGTCCAAGTCATACTCATCCTTCCTGAAATATGCTGTAATCCAGACACAAAAATCTTCTCATAAATCAGGGCATAAACAGGACATATAGAACCACCCATGTAGACTGAAACAAGTTTTGATTCTCTCCTGCTAACTGTTAGCACCTAGGAGGTATTCAATGTTTGTTGAATCGAAAAAGTGAGATAAAATCCTTATAATCCTGGGAATTCCGCAGACTGCCAACTTTAGTTAATCTTCTTCACTTACCTGACCACAAAAAGAAGAAGAAAGATACCAGAAAACAATATTTTTTGATATGCCTGTATGATTATTTTAAATCTTTCCATTTTGCTGCCCTGTGCTTACTTTGGGGACATAACTAGAGTAAGAGCTACTTCATCAACTCTCAATGATCACCTGATTCTTTGGTGACCTAACAGTTGTCAATCCATTCATCTTGGGAATTTAGCCTTGGAATCCCCATGGCCTGAAGAAAGATGAAATATTAAAAGTTTGATACAGAATTAAAATAAAGGAAAACAAAATAATATTTGTGTAACCTAGCAGACCTGAGGAATCCTTTAAAGAAGAATCAATATTTCTTGGTATTAGAATGTCTATAAGTTACATTTAAAACTGGTATCAGTGAACAGAGACTAGTTATTAACACACTGAATAAATATGGTTTAAAATTCTCTTGTGAAGCATATTCACAATGAAAATGCTTAAATGAGAAATTTCACGTGAATTTTCATTTTTTAAAATATATTTTTATTGATTTCAGAGAGGAAGGGAGCGGGAGAGAGATAGAAACATCAATGATGAGAAAAAATTATTGACTGGCTGCCTTTTGCATGTTTCATACTGGGAATCAAGCCTGCAACCTTGACCAGATTCAAACTCAGGACCCTTTGGTCCCAGGCTGACACTCTACCCCCTCAGCCAAACCAGCCAAGATGAATTTCCATTTTAATGAAGCTAAATCTCAGGTAAAATAAGTAACTTGACCAATGCTACCCTGTTGATTGTGGAGTCAAGATTCAAATCCAAATATGTTTGATTTCCAAGACCATGTAATTAACTATACTATATTATACTGTCTCCCTTTCCTGTCATTGCTATAGCACATGAACTGGGGTTCACAGGTTTATGTAGTTCTTAAATTTCATAATCAATATGACAATTATTTTATATCACATAAGAAGGCAATGAGGCAAAAGAACAGTTTTTTTAATTAATAAGTTAAAAATGACAACTTACAGCTCAGCCTATGTGGTCAGTGGTTCAGTATAGACGTATGAACCAAGAGGTCACGGTTCAAATCCATTTCAGGGCATATGCCTGGGTTGTGGACTGAATCCCCAATCGATCAATTACTCTCTGTCATCTTTAATATTTCTATCTCTCTCTCTCTCTTTCTGAAATCAATAAAAACATATATTTTTTAAATGACAACCGCCCTAGCTGGATTGCCTCAGTGCATAGAGCATCAACCTGCAGACTAAAGGGTCCCTGGTTTGATTCTAATCAAGGGCACATGCCAGGGCTGCAGGCTCCATCCCCATTAAGGGGTGTGCAAGAGACAATCAATGTTTCTCTCTCATCATTGATGTTTCTATCTCTCTCTCTCCCTTCCTCTCTGAATTCAATAAAAATATGTTTTTTAAAAATAACTTACAGCACATGATTTACTTAATATTGGTAACAGTACAGAGACAAGAATTCACTTTACCCTAAGATTCTGCCCTAATCATAGACATACTCAGTGCCTGGAATGCTGCTCAAAAAGAAATATAAACAACCATTAAATTCAGTCTCACACAACTTAATCATGGGCATTCAAATCTATAATGAGAATTCCTTTTTATGGCAACCAAGATGGCAGCATAGGTAAACACCTATTGTGCTGCCCCGTGCAACAATTCAAAAACTACAGCATAACAACAAAACAAACATCATCCAGAATCACCGGAAAGCAGGCTGAGTGAAAACTCCACAAATAAAAGTAAAAGTGGGACACTGAGACTCAGAAGAGCGGCGGAGCACAGCCTTGAAGATACGCGCAGAATCAGAGGTTAGGAGCTGTGGCCGCGAGCGTGGGCTGTAGGGCTGGCAGCAGCAATCCCGGCTGGATTTCTCCAACAGGGAGGGCGGAGACCTCCCACTGCATGGGATTCCCCAGTGCCAGGCGAGGTCCGAGGTCCAGGGTATGCACCCTGGAAGCCAGGTACGGCAGAGATTTCCTAGTCTGAGGAGAATCCGGGTTGCTTGGAATAGCAGTTTGCGCGCATAAAGTGTACCACAGCACAGACGCGTTATTGGCATTGCCTAGCATTTTTCTTAGTGTAAAAAATGTATGTTACAATTTACAAGCTCTTTCCTGTCAGAAGTCTCCTTTAGTGTGTTTTTGTTGTAATTACAATGTAATTTATTCCTTTTATAAGATCATTACATTCTTTATAAGTTTATAGTTCCTACATAGTTTCAAACTGACTAATTCTGATTGTTGTTCAACCTTGAATGAGTCTATTATACCTGAGCCAGACAGTGATAGAAATGCTGGGCAAGGAGGACCTGGAAAAGCAAGAAGGGAAGAAAATCATGAATGTATGTGTAGCTGTATGGGCAACCAACACCCAAGAAAATAAACAGAACATTACTAGCTAGCCAGAAATATTTATTGCATTATAAAAGTTTTATTGTTTGTCAAGTTTCAGAAAATTCATATACTTTCTCAAACTCTCCTATAAACCAGCATCCTTTCCCAGAACATAACTCTCATTTGTCTTTCATTTAATAGCTATAGGCTTAAGAAAGTCACTTATCCTCTTTTTGCTTATTTTCTTTACTGCAAATGGATCTAAGTGTCATGATAATCATGTTACTAGAGGCCCTTTTCACGAAGAGATTAGTGCAATAGGCCTTCCTTCTCTTGGCTTCCAGCACCGGTTTTCCCCCAGCACCCAGGACCCAAGCCTTTGCTCTGGCCAGAGTCTGCCTTCTTAGTCTTTGCTGGAAACTCTAGAGTCTACAGTCTTGTCTTCACTGTGACGCTCCACTTCTGTTGATCCCTTTGTTCCCCCAACCGCCCTTGCCCTCCCTCTCATAGTAGGCACCCTGCCCCATCTGGCCACTCCATGCCTGGAGCAGCTGGGCAGCTGCCATCTTTGGCCTTCTAATTTGCATACTCACTTTGATTGACTGTGGGCATAGTGGAGGTATGGTCAATTTACATTTTTGTCTATTATTAGGTAAGATGGTGCCTAAAAAGTGCACTGTAGCACCCAACCAAGTGAATAAGCATTGAATCTTTATGTTCTCAGACTGAGATGGTTATGAACTCGAGATTCAGAGCACAAAATTGCTAATAGAACAAATAAATTTATTTAAATGTTTTCAAATCTAAAAATTAAGATAATCAAAAGTTCTGGGAGGAGAAAATTAGATAGTTAAAGATGGAGGAGACTAGCAGGGAACGTAGTGGGCAAGAGAAAAGAAAGAAATGAGGATTTAATAATAGTCTTTCACATTTAATTCATTTAAAATTTAAACTGAAAACAAACAAAAAAAGAAAGATAAAGAAAAAACTCTAATAAAGAAAAACACTCATCACCACTGATAGGAACAACAATGGAAGGATGCACTCACTATAAGAATGATAGTTGTTACCTCCAAGAATAAAAAAGTGCAAGAGGACAGATGAAGAGGCCTTTAATATTTGTTCCAAATACATATAATTAATTTTTTGAAATCTCATTAATTAGACTGTATTCATATGTTATTTTTTAATAAAGCAGTGAATTTAAAAATATCTCATTCAGCAATGAGGACAGGAGATAAGCAAAGAGAGGATGTCAATAGAGGCTGTGTTAATTGGTATCCTACTACTGTGGACAGCTGGAGTGCCCTCTAAGAAAATGTATAGAATCTATGAATTATAGTTGTACACTTGAGAGACAAGAAAGCCATATATATTCATACTGATGTAGCTCTTGGGCATTAAGTTCATGAAAGTTTCAGGCTGCCGAGCATAGTAGGTTGAAGACTTTTGATAGGCGAAGAAGTCCTCAGGGTGAAAGTCTCTGGAGCTCAATATTGTCAAGAGGTCAGTTTTTCCAAAATGAGCTATTTATTCAACTCAATCCCAACAAGGTATTTTAAGGATGTTAATAAATGATTCTTGTGTTTATTTCAGAATAGCCAACGCAATATTGGAGGAAAAAAGCAAACTTGGAGGACTGGCTTCAAGACTTACTATAAAACTATAATAATCAGGAGAGTGTATTATTGGAAAAATATTAAAAATAGGTAAATAGATGAAGCAGAATATAGGGCCTAGAAAGAGGCTCCCATAAATATAGTCAACAGATTTTACAAAGGAATAAGGCAATAGAAAGGATCAAAAATAATCTCTTCAACAAATAGTATTGGAACAACCGGACATCCATATACAAGTGAATATAGATATAGATCTTAGACCTTTCATAAAAGTTAATTCAAATGAATTATAGACCTAAATACAAAGTGAAAAACTGAAAAACTCCTAGAAGATAACATATGAAAAAACTTAGATGATCTTGGTATGGTGATGTCTTTTTAGATATAATAATAAAAATGTGATCTATGAAATAAATAATTGAGAAGCTAGACTTTATTAAAATTAAAAAAGTCTCCTCTTCAAGCTGTATTACAAAACTACTGTTCTCAAAACAGCCTGGTACTGGCACAAGAACACACATATAGACCAATGGAATAGAATAGAGGATCCCGATATCAACCCAAACCACTATACTCAATTAATATTTGACAAAGGAGGTATGAACATAAAATTGAGTCAAGACAGTCTCTTCAATAAATGATGTTGGGGAATTGGACAGATACACGCAAAAAAAAAATGAATCTTGACCACCAACTTACACCATATGCAAAAAATAAACTCAAAATGGATACAGGACTTAAATATAAGACAGGAAACCATAAAAGTACTAGAGTAATCCACAGGAAGAAAAATCTCAGACTTACGCCAAAAGAACTTCTTCACTGCTACTGCTCCTAGGACAATGGAAGTTAAAGATAAAATAAACAAATGGGACTACATAAAAATAAAAAGCTTTTACACAGCAAAAGAAACCATCATCAACAACAAAACAAAACAAAACAAAAAACAAGAAAACCCACTGTATGGGAGAAGATATTTGCAAATGTTATCAGTGATAAAGATTTAATCTCAAGCATCTACACACAACTCATACAACTTAATAAAAGAAAAACAAATGATCCAATAAAAAAATGGGCAACGGACCTAAATAGAATATTTTTGAAAGAAAATGAAAGGAAGGCGCAGAGACATATGAAAATCTGACCAAAGTCACTAATTATCTGAGAGATGCAAATCAAAACGACAATGTGATACCATCTCACACCGGACAGAATGGCTTTCATCAACAAAGCAACAAACAACAAGTACTGGCAAGGATGTGGAGAAAAAGGAACCCTCGTGCACTGCTGGTGGGATTGTAGACTGGTGCAACCACTGCGGGGAACAGTATGGAGTTTGCTCAAAAAACTAAAAATGGAGCTCCCATTTGACCCAGTGATCCCACTTCTAGGAATATATCCCAAGAAACTAGAAACACGAATTAAAAAAGATATATGCACCCCTATGTTCATAGCAACACAATTTACCTTAGCTAAGATTTGGAACAGCTTAAGTAGCCATCAGCAGATGAGTATATTAGAAAACTGTGGTACATCTACACAATGGAATACTATGCTGCCATAAAAATAAGGAGCTCCTACCATTTGTAACAACATGGATGGACCTGGAGAGCGTTGTGCTAAGTGAAATTAGCCAGGCAGAGAAAGATGAATATCACATGATCTCACTCGTTTGTGGCATACAATGAACAAAATAGATTAATGAACAAGAACAAATCCAGAGACTGAGAAAAGTCCATCAGAATATCATACCTCAGGGTAAGTGGGAAGTAGCAGAAGTAAGGAAGAAAGTCAATATATTTGACCTCTTAAACTAAGATAAGTAATTTGTGTTTTTACATCCCTGACAAAGATTATATAAAGCTATAAAAAAAATTGGCAGCGAGAGCAACCAAGATGGCGGCATAGGTAAACACCTATTGTGTTGCCCCAAGCAAAAATTCAAAAACTACAACAAAACAACAAAATAAACATCACCCAGAATCACTGGACAGCTGGCTGAGTGAAAACTCCACAAATAAAAGTAAAAGTGGGACACTGAGACTAAGAAGAGCGGCGGAGCACAGCCTTGAAGATACGTGGGGAAACAGAGGTTAGGAGCCATGGCCTCGCGAGTGGGCTGTAGGGCTGGCAGCAGCAGTCCCAGCTGGATTTCCCCAAGGGGAGGGTGGAGATGTCCCACTGCATGGATTCCCCAGTGCCAGACGAGGTCCGAGGTCCAGGGTACGCACCCTGGAAGCTGGGCACGGCAGAGGTCTCCTAGTTTGAGGAGAAATAGGGTTGCTTGGAAAAGCAGTTTATGCACGAAAAGTGTGCGACAGCACAGACGTGCAACTTGTTCCCTGGCGACTTTCCCCCTGGTCCCGGAGACCACCAGACTGCTTTGTTTTACAACCCTGGACCAGACTTTGGGTATGCAGACTCATTTGGGGAGAGGCAGAGTTGTCTGGCAAGGGGTAGAGACTAGCGGCTTTCTCTTGGAGGTGCCTGCAACAATTACCACCCAACAGAGACCCGCGCGTGAGCGCCACATAGGATGCAGCTGATGCTGAGGCTGCCTGCTCAGCTCAGAGACTCCACCCATCCAACCTGAACACAGTCTCTCTTCACAGCCGATTGACTTGGAGGCCAAACCCTCTTAGGGCTAACAACAACAAGCTGGGCTTAATTTCAAAAATACTGTACAACCCATAAAGGGTTGCAGTAAGAGTACCCACCTCAGGTAACTGAGGAGGCTGAGCCATTGCCCCTTAGAGGACATCTGCCACATAAGGCAGCCACCATGCAGAGACATGGAAAGGAATCAGGTGTGAAAGAAATGGAGGAAAAAAGACGACTAGACATAGAGTTCAAAACCACGGTTATAAGGCTTTTCAAGAGGCTCCTAGAAAAGGTCTAGACCTATAAGGAAATAAGCAAGACCTACAAGGACATGAATGAGACCCACAAGGATATGAACGAGACCTGCAAGGAAATGATCAAGACCAACGTGGAAATGAATGAGTCCTACAAGGATATGAATAAGACTCTCACGGATATGAAAAAGGACCAACCAGAAATTAAGCATACACTGACTGAAATAAAAAATATTATACAAAGACCTAAAAGTGCTCTGGAACACCCCAAGAACCAAGTTAAAGATTTGAAATACAAAGAGGTAAAATCCACTCAACTGAAAAAGCAAGAAACCAAAAGAATGCAAAAAATTGAAGATAGTGTAAGGGGCCTCTGGGACAACCTCAAGCATACCAACATCCGAATTATAGGGGTGCCAGAAAAAGTGAGAGAGCAAGACAATGAAAACCTATTTGAAGAAATAGTGACCGAAAACTTCCCACACCTGGTAAAAGAAATTGACTTAGGAGTCCAAGAAGCGCACCGAACCCCAATATATAGGAACACTAAGAGGACCACACCAAGGCACATCATAATTAAAATGCCAAGAGCAAAAGACAAAGAGAGAATATTAAAAGCAGCAAGAGAAAAACAGTTAGTTACCCATAAGAGAGCACCCATATGATTGTCAGTGGATTTCTCAACAGAAACGATGCAGGCCAGATGGGAGCGGCAAGAAATATTCAAAGTGATGAATAGCAAGAATCTGCAACCAAGATTACTCTATCCAGCAAAGCTATCAATCAGAATTGAAGATCGGATAAAGTGCTTTGTAGATAAGAAAAAGCTAAAGGAGTTCATCACCACCAAACCAGTATTGTACGAAATGCTGAAAGATATTCTTTAAGAAGAGGAAAAAGAAAAAGGTAAAAATATAAATTATGAACAACAAATACACATCTATCAACAAATGAACATAAAAATCAAGTGAATTGATAACCTTATGAACAGGATAAACTGGTAAATAAAACAGAATCATGGACATAGAGAGGGAATGGACTGACAATTCTTGGGGAGAAAAGGGGTGTGGGAAGTACAGCAAGAGACTGGACAAAAATCTTGCAACAATGGGAGAGGACAGTGGGAAGGGGGAGGTGAGGGTGGAGGGTGGGATGGGTACAGCGTGGAGGGGAGCTATAGGGGGATAAGAAAGGGGGAACAATGTAATTAATAAACTGAACAATAAAGATTTTTTTAAAAATTGGCAGCTAATTTGAGACTGAATTGACATGGCCTAGAGCATGTCATCTCCTAAGGACACCAGTCCTTAGTCTAGGCCCCCCCCCCTTAACCCCGTGTGTCACCATAATACCCTTACATGATAATGTTCTACAATGTCATTATAATTTTTGATATTTGACAACAGCATATTGTACAATTATCCCAAAGAAACTTACAAACTAATTCTTTGAATGTTTGACAGCAATTTTAAAAAGGATAGGAAAGGAATTAATCCCTTTCAGAAGGAATTAAGGCACTGGGAAGGCACTTGAGCATTCTATACTGGCCCCTCTTGCCCTTTTTGCCAAGAGGGACCCTCTTCTTACAATCCAAGTGCACACAGCTGTTGCCTGAGCTTTCAGTTCAAGCGGTGGTTGAAGCCTCTGGGCGGCTGGCACCATAGATCTGTCTCTCACCCAATGGTGTGAGCTGGGCCCTCCCTGGAGAAGAAACCTGGGTCCCCCAAGATATTTGATCAGTACTGGGACCCCGCTAGCAGGGGATGGGATCCCAAGGCAGGTGCTGGGCATGGAGGCCACGGAGGCATAGACTACAAAGGAGACAGAACTGAACCTCACATCACCCTGTTTGGCCCCGGAGGATGGCTGGTTAGCCAGAGACGGGTAAGATTCCTCAGGGAAGGAACAACCTAAGACAGGCACAGTCGCAGAGGGACCAACAGGAGAGAACTAAAATGTCAACAGAGGTGGGGCACAGACCCTCACCCACTAACCTTGCAGGGGCCTGAACTCTCATCCCTTCTGAAGGAGGTCTTCTGCCCCATGACTGCTTTGCCTCCCAAGCACAGCTCAGATTGGGACCCAGGTTACAGACAGAGACTCAGCCAGCAACAGCTGCCCTATAACTAAATTTAGTCTAGTACCAGGAATGCTCAGGGCATACTCAAGAATCCAAATAATCCTTTCCGCTAATATTTACAGGGTAAATTAAGATTTTTGCTTGAGGATTAAATTTGACAGTAAAATAGTAATCAAGTTTTCAGGTTAATTTAAATTGGCCAAGTGAGAATGAACAGAACCAAGATGGCAGCATAGGTAAACACCTATTGTTCTGCCCTGCACAACGATTCAGAAACTATAACATTACAACAAAACGGACATGACCCAGAATCACCAGAAAGCTGGCTGAGTGAAAACTCCAAATAAAAGCAAAGGCAGGACACTGAGACTCATAAGAGTGGCGGGAGTGCAGCCTTGAAGACGGAAACAGGTTAGGAGCCGTCCAGGTCGCGCATGCGGGCTGTAGATATGGAGCAGCAACCCCGGCTGGATTTCACCAACAGGGAGGGCAGAGACGTCCCACTGCACGTATTCCCCAGGGCCAGGCAAGGTCCAAGATCCGGGGTACGTGGAGACATCCCACTGCACAAGTTCACCAGTGCCAGGCGAGGTCCGAGGTCTGGGGGACGCCCTCTGGAAGCGGGGCACGGCAGAGGTCTCCTAGTCTGCGAAAAAAACGGGCAGCTGGGAAAAGAAGTTTGCGCAAGTGTCGCACAAACGCGCGACTGGCTCCCTGGAAACTTGTTTCCTGGCCCCGGAAACCACCTATTTTACAACCCTGGGCTAGACTTTGGGTGTGCAGAATCATTTGGGGAGAGGCAGAGTTGTCTGGCACAGAGAAGAGACTGGCGGCTTTCTTTTGGAGGTGCCTACAGCCATCCCCATCCAATAGAGACCCACGCACGTGGACGTAGCTGACACTGAGGCTGCCTGCGCAGCTCAGAGACTCCGCCCATCCAACCTGAACAGTCTCCTTCACAGCCAATTGGCCTGGAGGTCAAACGCTCCTAGGGCTAACAACAACAAGCTGGGTTTAAATTCAAAAATACTGTACAACCCATAAAGGATTGCAATAAGAATACCCATCTTGAAGGAACTAAGATGGCGGCAAAGATAAAACACCTATCTTGCCATCATAATCAGCAATTTTAATACTACAACTTAACGAAAGAACAAACACCTTCCAGAATCACCAGAAAGCTCGCCGAGTGAAAATTGCACAAATAAAAGTGAAGACACTGTGACTCGGAGGAGCGGCGGCGGACGGTGTTGAAAGATTCGCGCGCAGAGAGAGGTTTGGAGTGCGCGCCGAGGAGAGGGCGGGCGGCTGAAAACCGGCCAGTTTTCTCGAACGGGGAGACAAAGACGTCCCACTGGACTGATTTTCCAGCTCTGGGCGAAGTCCAGAAAACCCACTATCGTACGGGGTGAAAACTGGACAGTGGGAGGGCACGCCGAAGCTCGGGTGCTGCCGGGTCTCCCGGCTTGTGGAGAAGGCAGCTTGCGCGCGAACAGCTCAGCTGAGTGACAGCGCAGAGAGCGCTCTTCGACTTGTCTCTCATTCGCAAAACTGTCAGACTGCTTTATTTTACGACCCTGGGTGAGACATTGTGCATGCAAAGTCATTTGGGGAGAGTCTGAATTCCCTGGCAGCCGGTGGAGCTCCACAGCAGCTCTCTCTCAGAGGTGCTGGCGGACATTGCCCCCAGCACAGAGTCCCTGGGGCTGCACAAGGTGGAGCTGATGCTGTCTGCTTGGCCCGGAGACTCTGCCCATCCAACCTGAGCACAGCTGAGCTTCATAGACATTGGCCTGGAAGTCAACCCTCCAAGTGCTAACAACGATTAACTGAGCTTAACTTCAGCAAGACTGTGCAGCCCATATCCACCTCAGGTAACCGGGGAGGCTGAGCCACTGTCCCTAGTAGGAAGTCTACCACTCAAAGCTAATTGATCAACTCAGGGAAGCAGCCACCATGCAGCAACATGGAAAGAAATCAGATGTGAAAGAAATGGAGGGAAAAAAAGGACTGGACCTGGAATTCAAAACCACGGTTATAGGGTTTTTCAAGAGACTCCAACAATAGGTCGAGGCCTATAAGGAAATAAGCAAGACCACAAAGGAAATGAATGAGTCCGACAAGGAAATGAACAAGACCCTCAAGGATATAAACGAGACCTGCAAGGAAATGATCAAGATCAATGTGGAAATGAACGAGTCCTACAAGGAAATGAAGGAGACCTTCAAGGATATAAAGGAGACTCTCAAGGATATGAAAAAGGACCAACCAGAAAATAAGCATACACTGACTGAAACAAAAAATATTATACAAAGACCTAAAAGTACTCTGAAGCACCCCAAGAACCAAGTTAAAGATTTGAAATACAAAGAGGTAAAATCCACTCAGCTGAAAAAGCAAGAAACCGAAAGAATCCAAAAAATTGAAGATAGTGTAAGGGGCTTCTGGGACAACCTCAAGCATACCAACATCCAAATTATAGGGGTGCCAGAAAAAGAGAGAGACCAAGACAATGAAAACCTATTTGAAGAAATAGTGACCGAAAACTTCCCACACCTGGTGAAAGAAATTGACTTAGGAGTCCAAGAAGTGCACCGAACCCCAATATATAGGAACCCTAAGAGGACCACACCAAGGCACATCATAATTAAAATGCCAAGAACAAAAGACAAAGAGAGAATAATAAAAGCAGCAAGAGAGAAACAGTTGGTTACCTATAAGGGAGCACCCATATGATTGTCAGCGGATTTCTCAACAGAAACGATGCAGGCCAGATGGGAGTGGCAAGAAATATTCAAAGTGATGAACAGCAAGAATCTACAACCAAGATTACTCTATCCAGCAAAGCTATCATTCAGAATTGAAGGTCAGATGAAGTGCTTCGCAGATAAGAAAAAGCTAAAGGACTTCATCACCACCAAACCAACATTATATGAAATGCTGAAAGATATTCTTTAAGAAGAGGAAGAAGAAAAAGGTAAAGATGAAAATTATGAACAACAAATACACATCTATTAACAAATGAACATAAAAATCAAGTGAATTTATAGGCTGTTTAACAGGATAGACTGGTGAATATAACAGAGACGTGGACATAGAGAGGGAATGGACTGACAATTCTTGGGGACAAAAGGGTTGTGGGAAGTGCAGCAAGAGACTGGACAAAAATCTTGCAACAATGGGAGAGGACAGTGGGGAGGGGAGGGGAGGGTGGAGGCTGGGATAGGTACAGGGTGGAGGGGAGCTATAGGGGGATAAAAAGGGGAAACAATGTAATTAATAAACTGAACAATAAAGATTAAAAAAAAAACAAGTGCTCTTAACCATTATGAGTGCTTCTTTCCATTGTATAAAAAAAAAAAAAAAAGAATACCCATCTCAAATAACTGGGGAGGCTGTGCCACTGACCCTTAGAGGACATCTACCACATAAAGCAGCCACCATGCAGAGATATGGAAAGAAATCAGGTGTGAAAGAAATGGAGGAGAAAAGACGACGAGACATAGAGTTCAAAACCACGGTTATAAGGCTTTTCAAGAGGCTCCTACAAAAGGCCGATCAACTTAATGAGAATTACGAGGAAATAAACAAGACCAACCAGGAAATGAATGAGACTTAGAAGGAAATGAATGAGACCCTCAAGGAAATGAACAAGACCTCTGAGGATATGAACCAGACCCTCACGGATATGAAAAAGGACCAACTAGAAATCACGCATACACAGACTGAAATAAAAAATATTACACGAAGTCCTAAAAGCAGTCCAGAGGCCCACAAGAACCAAGTCAAAGATTTGAAATACAAAGAAGCAAAATCCACTCGGCTGGAAAAGCAAGAAACAAAAAGAATTCAGATAATTGAAAAAAGTGTAAGGGGCCTCTGGGACAACCTCAAGCATGCCAACATCCGAATTATTGGGGTGCCAGAAAAAGAGAGAGAACAAGGTAATGAAAACCTACTTGAAGAAATAATGACTGAAAACTTCCCCCACCTGGTGAAAGAAACTGACTTAAAAGCCCAAGAAGTACACAGAACCCCAAAATATAGGAATCTAAAGAGGACCACACCAAGACATATCATAATTAAAATGCCCAGAGCAAAAGATAAGGAGAGAATATTAAAAGCAGCAAGAGAAAAACAGTTGGTTACCTACAGGGGAGCACCCATACGATTGTCAACGGATTTCTCAACAGAAATGATGCAGGCCAGACGGGAGTGGCAAAAAATATTCAAAGTGATGAATAGCAAGATTCTACAACCAAGATTACTCTATCCAGCAAAGCTATCATTCAGAATTGAAGATCAGATAAAGTGCTTCACAGATAAGAAAAAGCTAAAGGAGTTCATCACCACCAAACCAGTATTATACGAAATGCTGAAAGATATTCTTTAAGAAGAGGAAGAAGAAAAAGGTAAAAATATAAATTATGAACAACAAATACACATCTATCAACAAATGAACATAAAAATCAAGTGAATTGATAGGCTGATGAACTGGTGAATATAACAGAAACATGGACATAGAGAGGGAATGGACTGACAATTCTTGGGGAGAAAAGGGTTGTGGGAAGTGCAGCAAGAGACTGGACAAAAATCTTGCAACAATGGGAGAGGACAGTGGGGAGGGGAGGTGAGGGTGGAGGGTGGGATAGGTACAGGGTGGAAGGGAGATGTAGGGCGATAAAAAAGGGGAAACTATGTAATTAATAAACTGAATAATAAAGATAAAAAAGAATAAGAAAAAGAAAAGAAGAAAAATAAATAAATAAATTGGCCAAGTGAAATAAGTGAATTCTCAAGAAAATTTAAGTGTACTGGATAAAAAGCTGTTCCTAAAATATTAACTAAAATTTCTATTAGTACTTCATCTCACTGTAAAATTTCCTAACATCCAAAGGACTTAAAGCAGTATATTTGTGTGCAAAAATTAAAATTTAAAATTACCAAGACTGCAATCTAAAATTTCCAAAAACCCCCATTAATCAAAAAACGGGGGGATAGTGGGGTAATATTATGTAAGGAAAAATATTCTGTAAGTAAAATACATCTAGAAAATTCTTACTTCAGAAAATTAACTTCCATTTGTAATGCCTATAGCAGGACACCCATGAAAAACACACATGGTATCAAAATAAGCCAAAGGAAAATCATTTGGGCAAAAATAAAAGGAATCCCAAGTCTAATTTTCAGAGAGGATCCCTTTTTTAACTTTCACTCGAGAATATGTTTGTATCTTTTCAGAAAACAACTCCAAGACCATATGGATTCCTTCAACAATGAGGAACTGGCAGGTCTGTTCCAACCGTGAAGACAGTTCAGAGATGGAAGACACTGATGACACCTTGCCATTCTAGCCGTCAGCAGCTGTGAGGTTGCTGCAGGCAGCCCAGAAACAAACCAGAGAGGGTAGAACCTGCATTGCCACCATATGCCCACCATCCAGATACCATTGCTGACATGTACACATAAGAAACTATTTGACATTGAAACTGGGACTCAGAACAGCTTGACATTGAAACTGAGACTCAAACATTTTTTGTTCTTATACATTTATTTCCAGTATGCAGATGCAAGATCTTTTTAAAGAAAAGAAACAGGGGTAAAAAATTGATACAGAGGCAAAGAAGCATTGAACAAACTGTCAAACTACGGGGGAAGGCTGGGGAGGGTCGGGGGTGGTAGCTGGGGGAGATCAACCGAAGGACTTGTATACATGCATGTGAGCATAACCAGTGGATGCATGACACTGGGGGAGAGGGGGGCAGGTGGGGACATGTGCTGGGTGGTAGGGGAGGCTGGGGGGAGGACAATGGGGGGAGGAAAGGAAAACATATGTACTACTATTAAATCTAAGGTATACTGCAAAATATATATATATATGATAAATAAAACAAATAAGAAAAAATAAATAATATTCAAGTAGCTTTCTGATTTTTTCTAAACTCAAGCTTTTCTGACATACCTTTTAACTTCAAAATTAAATCTGTTAAGCATAAAATCATATTTCTTCTCCATATAGTCAATCTTTTTAAAATTAAATTTATTAAGCTGAAATTGGTTAATAAAATTATATAGGTTTTACGTGTATAATTCTATGACACATCACCATCCAAAGTCAAATGTTCTTCCATCACCATATATTTGGTCTTTTTACCCTTTACCATCCCTCAGCCTCTTTCATAACTATCATACTGTTGTCTGTGTCTACAATTTCAGTTTACTTTAGAATACTACTTATTAACTTCACCCTTCTCTTTTAGGATTGTTTTCTAGAATGGAGATATAAAACTTGAGTATAAAACTACTGGCTTTACAACCATCTGAAAATTTACTGAATTATAAGAGAGATAAGGCTAGGGAAGCCTACGCACTCATGGCTAAACAAGTCATTTAAACTGTTGGCATTCAATTTTTTGATCCATAAACCATACGTGTGGAGAACACCAACACATTTTTTCAATATTTTTCTCTTGGGGAAATCATGTGATTCAAATATTTAGTCCCCAAGAGACACTAATAATGGGCTTGCTTCTCTCTATAGCAGCAGGGTCACTCTCCTTAACACTAATTAGCTTTTTTTCATTATAAAGAATCTCATATAGAGCTTTATCTGGGGTGGGGAAGGTATTAGTTACAGAAATGAAGACTAAGCTCTCTGAATTTCTCTTCTAAAAATGTACATCTTGTGACTGGTAGGAAATATGCTTTTAAATTACCAAACTGCCTCTGTCATGTTTTCTTCCTTCTCTCCATCTCCCTCAACTCCCCTATAATTTCTGCTCTTCTATAAAATATTTGTGTCAGAAATGTTCTCCTTTTTGAAATGTGTTTTCCTTTTGTTCTATGCCATCTCTCCTATTCTAAAAATTCAATTATTGAATAGCATTGTCTTGTAAAATTAATTCTGCACACACAAATACATTTTTGATATTTCCAATTTATCTCCATAATGTAAAAATTTTTTTCAAAATTTATGTTTCTGACGTTGGTATTCTCCAACTAATTTTAAACTTTATTTTTCGTTGTGTAAAATTTCCACCCTATCTGAGGGCCAAATTTCCACCCAATCTGAGGGCCAAATTATGTTTTAAATTAGGGAGGGGAAAGAACTCAATCCTTGACCCCCAGGATTTCAATGTGGTTCCCTCTCCTTCAAGTATTACTATCCTCTACATTTAAAGGCTCCAGCCAATGGCCAAAAATATTCTTGCCCCAAACTAGGGTATGGTACAGAGGAGCAGGTGACTATAAGTTCTGCAATAGAACTGTTCAGGTTGGCCAGGTAGTTGGAAGAATAGATAAGGTAACAAGGAAGAGCAATGCTTAATGGAAAAGAAATGGTGTTTTCAGCAATAGAAGACCAATTTTATGTTAAATGAAATAGGAACTTGGGGATAGATTGGGCCCTCCCAATTAAGTTACAGTGGTCCCATCAAATACAAATAATTCTAACTTTTGTTGAGGAAGACCATTGGACTGGAAGTTAGGCTGACTCTCAGTTCTGGCTCTGTGAACATACCGCTATAAACACATGACTAGCCATTTAACCTCACTGGGTTCTCTAGCTGTAGAATGAAATAACTTTAAATTCATCTCAAAGCCAAGACCGGTTTGGCTCAGTGGTAGAGCGTCGGACTGCGGACTGAAGGGTCCCGGGTTCGATTCCGGTCGAAGGGCATGTACCTTGGCTGCGGGCACATCCCCAGTAGGGGGCATGCATGAGGCGGCTGATTGATGTTTCTCTCTCATCGATGTTTCTGACTTTCTATCCCTCTCCCTTCTGCTCTGTAAAAAATCAATAAAATATTAAAAAGTAAATAAATAAAATAAATTCATCTCAAAGATCTTTCCCACTTCTACGTAAACCTATAATTTTGATCATCGTTTTTTAAAGTACTTATCTACATTTTCTGTTTAAAGATGTGCCTCCCCAAGCCTGAATGACTACAAAATTTATATCTCCAGCAGGAGAGATGGCAAGCTCTATCAGGACCTAGCTTCTAAAGTACTCCCGAGAGCCTCACAAAGTCACCAGTGTTTCCAAGAAGGCAGAGAAACCCAGCTCTCTCAGGTCATCAAAATTTCTTCAATAATGATACATAGTCATTTCAGATGTTTATAACAGAAAGTGGGTGGGACCTTCTCCACTTATCTAAGTACTCATATATGTACATATAAGTGTGTTATTACCAGGAAGTACAAGCTTATAGAGAAAATATTAAATTCAATTTACCTATATATTTGTGAGGGCTATATTTTGTTTCTTATATGGACAATTTTATATCTATAGAAAATTCATTCAACAAATAATTTTATGTGCTAGACACTGTTTAAGGTTATATACTATTGGACAAAGCATACAAGATCTCTAAATCATAAAACTTTAATGTAAGTAAAATACTGTCTGGAGGCTAAAAGGGTGTTTCTAATCAATTACTTCCTAATATTTTAGAGGTGACTCATCTCTCAGTTAGGTAAACCATATGTTCATCTACCCAATTTTATGGTGAGAGTCCTGAACTTAATTGAGTAGGATAAAACAATTGACCTAAGCAGTCAACATGATTTTTTTCCCCACATGATTCTTTAGCTTCAACTTTATTTCTCCAAAGACACTGAATTGTATGGTGAGCTTAGGAGGTCACCAAACATCTGTTTTGCCATGAAATCTTGACTAGAATTCATTCCCAATGGCCAACTCTGACCAAAGTATAACAAGGGAATGTTTTGTCAGTTACCTGGATAGGATGTCCCAAGAAATTTCAAGTCCATGATAGTTTTATACAAAGTCTAAGTTTAATCAGGACCTTTTAATTATTACTTAGCAAACCCCCTTTAGTAATCTTATCTATGAATCAATTTTTGGCAGTTTATGAAAATGTCTAATTGGATGAGAAAGGTGTGAGGCTTTACTTCCTCAGCTGGTTTGTCTTTTAACAACTACTCAATCTTGTTTTAAAACATCCTTACTAAACCATTCCTTCAACTTTCTGTACTCTTTGATGGTTTTATAAAACAAACTAATATAAATATATGTGAACTGACATATATTTCAAAATCTAAAATGATACTTTTAATATTTTTTAATTTTTCAATTAGATTTTATATACAGTATAGTTTCAGGTGCACAACCCAGTGATTAGACATTTATATAACTTACAAAATGATAGTCCTAATAGATCTAGTACCATCTGATACCATACACAATTATTATAATCCTCGAGGCCCAGCACACGAAATCATGTGCTAATAGGGTCCCTAGGCCTAGCCTATGATCAGGGCCATCTTCCGCCCAACTCACCAATCCCCAGTCCTGCCCCACTGCCACCCACCCAGTTTCCTATGGTTCTCCATTCACCATGCTGTGATCAGAGCTTGCAGGCCAAGGGGAAGGACCAAGAGGTGGTCAATACACCTCATAGTGACTGGTCATTCTGGTCATTATGTCTTATGGTTGCTGGGCTTTCATTATATAGGATTACTAGAGGAATGGGCCTAAACAGCAGTCAGACATCCTTAGCGCTGCGCTGCTGAGGAGGTGGGAAAGACCATGGGCCTGGCTTGTAGTTGAGTGAAGCTCCCCATGGGAGCTCACAGAACACCAGGGGGAAGCTCCTGTGTTGAGCGTCTTCCCCCTGGTGGTCAGTGGGCATCACAGAGACCAGTTGTTCCTAGTTATTCCCCCTTTAGGGTCAATTTGCGTATTACCCTTTTATTATATAAGATGCTGTACTTTTCACCCCCATGACTATTCTATAACTGCTAATTTGTACTTCTTAATACCTTTGCCTTCTTCACCCATCTCCCCAATCCTTCTCCCATCTTGCAACCATCAAAATGTTCTCCATATCTATAAGACTGTTTCTGTTTCACTTATTCCTATTTTATTTTATTTTTTTAGATTCCACATAAAAGTGAAATCATATGGCATTTGTCTTTCTCTGACTTGTTTCACTCAGCACAATGCATATCATTGGCGCTGGCAAGATTTCATTCTATTTTATGGCTGTCATATTTCATTGTATATATGGGTGCCACTTCTTTATCCTTTTATCTATTGATGGACACCTAGGTTGCTTCCATATCTAGGCTATTGTAAACAATGCTGCAATGAACATTTATCTTTTAAATTTATATGTCTCAATTTAGTGTTTGGGCTTCTTTGAATAAATACTCAAAAATGGAGTTGCTGGGTTCTTCTTTGCCTCTTGGTATAGCCTTTATTTTAAAGTCTTTCTGATGTAAGTATTGCTACCCCAGTTTTTCTGTTTCCATTTTTATAAAATATCTTTATTCATTTACTTTTAATTAGTGTGTCTCTTTTCATCTGAAATTAGATTTTTTATTTTTAAATATATTTTTATTGATTTCAGAGGGGAAGGGAGAGGGAGAGAAAGCTAGAAACATCAATGATGACAGAGAATCATTGATCAGCTGCCTTCTGTATGCCCCTTACTGGGGATCAAACCTGCAACCCAGCGTGTGCCCTCAACTGGAATCAAACTTGGGACCCTTTAGTCTGAAGGCCAATGCTTTATCCATTGAGCCAAACCAACTAGGGCAGTAGATTTTTTAAGCTCTAAAATGTCAAAGTCAACTACCATTATTTAAAAATTTGGGATTTTGCAATTGGTTTACTTTCATTATACTTAATATTATAAAGAAAAAATTCTAATGCTATTTATTATAAACATTTATTTTAATAGCTCTGTTACATTCCATCATTACATATGTTAAAGTAGCTTTAAGCCAAATGTTTGGCATTTAAGTTATTCAATGTTTTATCACTATAAAGTATGATAAAAATTTTTATGCCAAACACTTTTTTCTGTGCAAATAGAATTTTATGTGAGGTATTATTAAACCAAATGGTAAGATTCTTGATACATGACTTCAAAATTTTTTAATGTTTCAATCATTTTATACTGCCTCTAGCAATGTATAATGGTAACTATTTCTCTGAGACATTGACAGTTTTAATAATAATAATTAAACTATTTTCCAGTTTAATAAGAAAATAAAAGGAAGAAATATATGTGTGTGTGTATATATATACATAGATACATATATATGTTTATGTGTATATACATGAATAGTTTACATTTCTGAATTCGCTCTTGTCATGTGTCATTCACCTATTAGGTTTTATTGAGTGGTTTGAACTCTTTATTATGTTATAAAATTATTAACCTTTAGTCTCTATACAGCATTTTACACGCAAGTATGATTTATGTGTTGGCTTGGGGTAGATTGTGTTTTGGTGTTAGATTTTTGTTTTTTAGAGGAGAGGGTGGGTGCATTTTTTTCTTTTTTTAATCTTTACTGTTACATTAGAGATTTGCCCTTCTATTTCCCCATTGACCTCTGCCCCACCCCCCAGGCCTTCACCACCCTATATATAGTCTGTGTCCATAGGTTATGCATATATGCATATAAATTCTTTGGTTAATCTCTCCCCACCACCTCTGCCTTCCCTCTGGAGGTAGTTTGTTTTAAGTTTATATGAGAAACAGCCTTCAGGGGTGTTTTAATTGTTATTACACATTTTTACAATCATTTCTAATTGTAATTTTATTTTATTATTAGTGGTATATTTTAAAAGGTTATCTTTTTTAAAGCATATTTGTATGCCCATATACACTCTCCCAATTTTCTGGGACTTGATATTCATTTTGTTTTTAATATTTGTTATTTACATTCACCTGAATTCTGAGTTTTTTGCATTCTTTTCCAACTTTTTTAAATGCCTGATTAGTTCATGTACTTAAATAAACTAGAATACTTAAAGCAATAGATTGCCTCTGAGTGCAGCTTTGATCATATCACATAAATTTTTTATACCTGGGTTCCAATTATTTTATAAATAGTTTACAATCAATTGAACGAAGTATTTGTTACTAACCAATTTTCTTTCCCTTTTTTGCCTTTTTAAAACCTCTTTCTTAATTGAATTTGTAGGGTTGGAATTGATTAAAATTATATAGGTTTTAGGTTTACAATTGTATAATCTATAATACATCACCTGTATATTATATTGTGTGTTTCTTTCCCCCTTTCCCTAAGTCATCTCCTTCCATTGCCATTTATTGCACCTTTATCCTTTTCTTCCTCCCGCTACTCAACTTTTCCTCTGTTAATCACCATATTGTTGTCTGTGTCTATAAGTGTTTGTGGGTTTTTTTGGTTAATCCCTTATCTTTTCACCCAGCCTCTAACCCCCATTTCCTCTAACAACTGCCAGTCTGTTCTCTGCTTCTCTGAGTCTGTTTCTATTTTCTTCATTAGCTTATTTTGTTTATTAGATTCCACATATAAGTGAAATCCTATGGTATTTGTCTTTCTCTGACTGAGCTATTTCACTAAGCATAGTACTCTCCAGGTCCATCCATGCTGTCTCAAAAGATAAGATTTCTTTTTTTTAATATCCTAGTAGTATTCCATTGTGTAAATATACCACAGCTTTTTGTTGTTGTTGCTGTTGTTGGCACTGTCATACATGTCCCCAATTCTCCCCTCTATTGCCCACCTCCAACCAGTCATCACCCCATGACCTTCATCACACTGTAGTCTGAGTTCATGGGCCAGACATGTATGTTCTTTGATTAATCTATTCACCTTCTTTCATGAGTCCCCACCACCACCTTCCCCTCTGCCATCTGTATGTCTATGCCTCTGGTTCTATTTTGTTAATCAGTTTATTTGGTTTATTAGATTCCACATATAAGTATTTGTCTTTCTCTGACTGGCTTATTTTACTTAACATAACAATCTCCAAGTCCATCAGTACTGTCACAAAAGGAAAGAGTTCTTTCAGTTTTACAGCCACTATTCAGTTGTGTAAATGTACCACAGCTTTTTTATCCACTCATCTACTGATGGACAATTGGGCTGTTTCCAGATCTTGTGAATAATGGTGCTATGAACATACGTGTATATATATTCTTTCTGCTTAGTGTTTCAGGATTTTTAAGACATATTCTCAGAAGTGGGATTGCTGAGTCAAATGGCAGTTCCAGTTTTAATTTTTAGAGGAAACTTCATTCTGTTTTCCACAGTGGCTGTACCAATCTGCACTCCCACCAACAGTACCCAAAGGTTCTCTTTTTCCACATCCTTGCCAATACTTGTTTGTTGGTTTATTGATCAAAGCCATTCTGACAGGTGTAAGGTAATATCTCATTGTGGTTTTAATTTTCATTTATCTGATGAATAGTGATGTTGAGCATCTTTTTATGTGTCTGTAAGTCATCTGTATATCCTCTTTGAAGAAGTAGCTATTCAGGTCTTTTGTCCAATTCTTAATTGGATTGTATGTCTGTTTGGTGTTTTTATAATTTCTTTATAAATTTTTATTATTAGCCCTTTATCAAATGTATCACCAGAAAATATGTCCTCCCATTCAATGGGTTGTCTTTTTGTTTTGTTCAATGGTTTCCTTTTTAGTTTGATATAGTCACATTTGTTTATTTTTGTTGTTGATTTACTTGCTTGAGAAGATATATCAGAAAAAAATATCACAGATTTTACTGCTTATGTTTTCTTTCAAGATTTTTATGGTATAGAGTCTTACATTTAAGCCTTTAATCCATTTTGAGTTTATTCTTGAGTATGTGTAAAAAGGTAGTCTAATTTCATTTTTTGGTACATATCTGTCCTATTTTCCCATCATTTATTTCTACCCCATTGTATGTTCTTTGCTCCTTTGTCAAGTACTAATTGACCAGAAAGGTGTGGGTTTATTTCTGGGCTCTCTTTTCTATTCCAATGATCTAAATGTCTGTTTTTATGCCAGTACCATGCTGTTTTCATTATGATGGCCTTACGTTATAGTTTGATATCAGGTAGTGTGATACCTCCAACTTTGTTCTTCTTTCTCAAGATTGCTGTGGCTATTCTGGATCTTTTATGGTTCCATATAAATTTTTTAAATATTTATTCTAGTTCTTTAAAAAACAGCATTGGTGTCTTGATAGGAATTTCATTTAGTCTATAGATTGCTTTGATTAGTATGAACATTTTAATGATGTTAATTCTTCCTATCCATGAACACGGTGTATACTTCTACTTATTTGTATCTTCTTCAGTTTCCTTCTTCGGTGTCTTATAATTTATTGAGTATAGGTGCTTTTCCTTCTTGGTTAAATTTACTCCTAGGTATGTCATTATTTTGGATGTAATTTTAAATGAGATTGTTTTCTTAGTTTTCCCTTCTGATAGTCCAGTATTGGTGTATAAAATGTAACTGATTTCTGGATATTTATTTTGTATCAAGCTACTTTACTAAATTCATTTATCAGTTCTAGTAGTTTTTTGAAGGGGCTAATGAATCTCTTTTGAGTAGGGGAGCACCAATCAGGTTCACAGGAAAGTGGAGGAAATGGCCCCTGATTTAAAACCACATAACTCAGTCACTGACACCCCCTTAGTCTGACCAGACCTCGACATCTTAACCCAGGCAGCTGACTCCTCAGCAGAGGACAAGTTCCATTAGTTGGGTGACTAGAAGTCCAGAGGCTGAGCTATTTTATTTTCCCAGACTGATGCCATATGGAAGGGAGTGCTCCACTAAGAAAGATGGAATCTACAGTATAGGACAGGGACTTGGCACATAGCCTCTCGCCAGAACCACAAACCCAGTCTTCTCTCACACAACTCTAATTCACTCACCTTCTCTCCCCCCAAGCCCAGGGTGAATGAACAAGATTTTGTGAGCTGGCCCTTTAAGAGAGTGTCTGTGTCTCTACATAACTCTCATCCCTCCCTGGCAGACAGAATCCCCACTGATTTTCACAGTCAGGTATATGGGCACCTCTTTCAGGCTCTGATGCTCTGGGTTGAGACCCATACTTGTCAAGAGGAATCTTTGCAGCTGAGATATTCCTCCAGAATCTCCATGGCTGCCCATGGAAGCTGTGGGAGCATGGCCAGCCATTTTCATGTCTCTGCCCTTCCTACCAATCTTGATGTGGCTTCTTCTATAAATCCTTGGTTATAAAACTTCTTTTCAGCTAGTATTTAGTTGGTTATTCAGGTTGGTTGCTCTAGATTTGTAATTCCAGTTTGGTCCTGGTTAGAGGTGAGTGTAACATCTACCTACTCCACTGCCATCTTGGATCCTCTTACTAATCATTTTAAATTATCAACATATAACAATATTTTTTCAATATCTACAAGTTGACTCCTTTTTCCTTTTCTTTCAGGTCACTTCAGAGTTTTCTCTTTTTTTCCTGATTCGATGGACCAAGTGAATGGCTCTGTGGTAACAGAATTTGTATTATTGGGACTTGCACAATCTTTGGGAATGCAGTCTTTTCTTTTTCTTTTCTTTGCTTTATTTTATGTGGGAATTGTCCTGGGAAACCTCTTCATTGTGTTCACAGTGATTTTTGATTCTCATTTACATTCCCCCATGTATATTCTGCTAGCTAACCTATCACTCATTGACCTGGGCCTTTCATCTACCACAGTTCCTAGGATGATATCTGATCTTTTCAGTGATTGCAAAATCATTTCCTTCCACAGTTGCATGACACAAATGTTCTTTATTCATGTCATGGGAGGAGTAGAGATGATATTGCTCATAGCCATGGCATATGACAGATACATTGCAATCTGCAAACCTCTCCACTATCTAACTATTATGAGTCCCCAAATGTGTGTGCTTTTAATAGTGGCTGCTTGGACCATTGGAATGATTCATGCAGTGTTTCAATTTGTTTTTGTCATAAATTTACCTTTCTGTGGCCCTAATAATGTGGGGAGCTTTTATTGTGATTTTCCTAGGGTAATTAAACTTGCATGCATGGACACTTACAGACTTGAATTTGTGGTCATTGCCAACAGTGGCTTCATATCTATGGGAACCTTCTTTTTCTTAATTTTATCATATATCTTTATTCTGGTCACTGTTAGAAAACATTCTTCGAAGGATTTGTCTAAAGCATTCTTCACTTTGTCAGCTCACATCACCGTAGTGGTTTTGTTTTTCATTCCATGCATGTTTCTGTATGTGTGGCCTTTCCCAACCAAGTCATTGGATACATTTTTTTCCATTGTGGACTTTGTTGTCACCCCTGTCTTAAATCCTGCCATCTATACTTTAAGGAACAGAGATATGCAAGTGGCAATGAGAAGGCTGAGTGGACAAGTTATAAGTTCTCGGTAGATAATGTAACATATTTCATTGATGAAAGTACAAGATGAATATCATGGACCAAAAGGACCCTCATGATTGCCATAAACACTATGGAATGTGTACAATTTCATTTGCCTTTGAAAAACTGCAAATTCTATCAAAAAAGAAGTATTACATCAAAGAATTTCATTCTTAGATAGAGATGCAATATTTTTTAGTGATAAAAAATAGTGTTATGGCCTGTCCAGCATGGCCCAGAGGTTGAACATCAGCCTACGAACCAGAAGGTCACAGTTCAGTTTCTGATCAGGCATATGCCTGTGGAGGGCATGCAGGCACCAACCAAGCAACAATTCTCATCTTGGATATTTCTCTCTCTCCCTGTCTCCTTCTCCCTTCCTCTCTGAAATCAATAAAAATATATTTTTGAAATAGTGTTATGTACTTCAATCTAACTTACAAAACTAACTTGTAGTTACCATCAATGACTACATTCAGTTTTCAATGTGTATATAAATATAAACATTTCCTGTATCACTGGAAATCATTTAATATTTCTTACAGAAATTATGTGAATCCAATGGATAACATATGAGTTTACATAAACGAGCAGACGTTAAAGTCAAGGTAGAAGTAATTCTCATCCTAATTGTACTTTAAGTTAGATAAATAGGAAGGCAAAAGTGTGTTACAACTCTTAAGAATTTTTTTCAGTCTTTGATTGTCAATGTGTTTTGGACAATGTGATTTTACAAATAGACTGTATACTTTGCACTATGCAAATTTTGCCTGTGTTCCATTTTTCCCAACAGCAAATAACCTTTGTAGTCCTCCTTATGGTGTCTCCTGATTCATTCTTTTAAGTACCTGCAATTCTAAACATATTTGAAGAAACTTATTACCTAGAGGAAGGTATCCCACTGAGATCTCAGCTTATTTACTAGTAATGTGCCTGTTCTTAAGCTAGATGCTTAGGACAAAGAAGGCGACTCACATTTTTCAGATAAAACCTGGAAAGTCTAGTGCTCAATGAGCACAATTGAGAGATTGCTTGGATGTATTTCTATCACCGGTTAAAGGAACATTAATTGTGACAATTTGGTTCAGTTTTAACTTGTGCATGGTAATTAAAGATGTCCAATAAAATGATTAATGATACCAACTGGGTCTTTGTTATTGATCAAGGTATTTCTCCTATATTTTCTCCAAAATTAATCATCAATATAGCTTATAGGTGATAAACTATCCCCTTTATAACATCTAAAGCATTATTATTCTTTGTCTTGTTAAGCCACTTATATGTTAATTTTATGTTTATCTTAGTTAATTGTCTTAATATGGTTCTTTAAAAAATTCACCTTTAGACTCAGTGAAGCAGCATAAATATCTAAATAAACCAAAAAATTATGACAATAGTCCTTAACTCAAGAAGATTATTTTGATAATCCTCTTTTGAAACTATAAGAATTAATCTCAGTACTCAAATTTCAGGCTAGCTATATCCAGATCTCTTCACTTACCTTTAGTGACTTTTATAAATCACCAAATGACAAGATGGTAAGCAATGACACCTAATTTGGGACATTTCTTTCACATAATCATACTCAAGAGTTGGGGGAATTTTTGGAGAGCTCTTTATACAGTTAACTCGTTTTTAAAACAGGTCCAGAGATTTTGAATGGCATATTCAAGTTTACACAGTGAGTTTGAAGAAGAGTAAAAGGTGCTAAGGCAAAAATAGAGCAGTCTAATGGTTTTATTAACCTATTCAGTCCCTCTGTGTCTTTTTTTAACATTTGAAATTCTTTCATATTTGCTTCATGTTATTAATGAAAATTTTTCATTTTTACAGATAAAGTAAATTTCTTTTTTTAATATATTTTATTTATTTATTTATTTATTTATTTATTTATTTATTTATTTATTTATTTATTTTACAGAGCAGAAGGGAGAGGGATAGGAAGTCAGAAACATCGATGAGAGAGAGAGACATCGATCAGCTGCCTCTTGCACACCCCCTACTGGGGATGTGCCCGCAGCCAAGGTACATGCCCTTGCCGGAATCGAACCCAGGACCCTTCAGTCCACAGTCCGACGCTCTATCCACTGAGCCAAACCGGTCTCGGCCAGATAAAGTAAATTTCAATTTAGTGGCATACCCTGTGTCATTGTACTGTCCCACTCCTTTCCCATATATCAGATCTCAGCCCTGGTCAGAAGTAGCCTCTATTTCTAATCCAATTCATTTTTATGGTTACAATCACACACACAGTACACAATCATTTCCAAGAATGATGCATAGCATTGCTTTAACAAATTTGCGTTTTGATTTGTATGTTAGTTTTACATCTATATAAATGTGATCACTATTGACATGCTCTGTTACATTCAGAATATACATTAACAACTAGCCCTGTATAATCATTAAGATAATTTTCCTATTACCTCATCTATTTGTGCTACGATATTATACTTAACAACATTATATTTAATTATATTTGATTCAGCTCTTAGACCTTATTTTTCTATCTTTATTCTTGCAATAAACATTCTAGTGCACCAGTGCTAGAATTTTGCATGTGTGTGTATTTTTTACGTATATATTTTTTTTGTTTAATCATTTTCTATTTCAATGAATATTAACATCTGTTCTTCAAATGTTTTACTATACTTTACCCCCACCCAAAATTCTAAACATTATTACATACAGTCTACTAAATATATTTTAATTGACAGAATTTCCTTTAATTTTCCTTATGGTTTTTTTGTGGGTTTTTTATTATAAAATTTATTAGGGCAACAGTGGTTCTTTTGATTGGATAAATTTAATTCTTTAACATTGAGTAGGTGAGGACTAATTATTGTCATTTTAGCCAATGTTTTCTGACTGGCATATAATTTTGTTCCACTTCTTCCTCTCTTGCGGTTTTCCTTTGTGATTTGATGATTTTTTGTCGTGTTTTGCTTTGGTTTCTTCCCTTTCATCATTTGTATATCCTTAAACAATATATGACTTCTTCCCAAATGCACATGGAACATTTACAGAATTTTATCATTCATTGATTCTCAAAGAAAACATCAGTGTCACAAAATAGATACATTACAAAAAGTATTTTGTGATAAAAGTGTGATAAAACTGTAAGCTGAAAATAAACTTGAGAAACAAAGAACCCATCAATCTTGAAATTTAGAATCCTGCTTTCAATACTAGGATGAAAATAAATATACAGAAAAATACATATAAATTATCTAAGTAGTAATAACAGAGCAGTGCATATCAAGATATCTGAGATACAATGAAAGTAGTAATCAGAGGAAAACCTGTAGCCTTAAATACATTTATTAATTTAAAAAGAAAGAATTAAAGAATTAAATTGCCTCAAAATTTTAAAAGGAAACAAAAAAGTAAATTAAAAACTACAAGGAAAAAAACAAGATAGCAATAGACATTAATAAAATAAAGAAAAAGTACATCAATACCAAAAGTTTCATTTTGTTTAAATCTACAAAATGGGCAATCATTCTATCTAATAAAGGAGTAATATGCAAATTGACCATACCTCCACTACACCCACAATCCACACCCACAAGCCAATCAGGAGCAAATAAACCCAAAATGTTCTTTTAAAAAATAGATGCAAATTCGAGACAGATTGGGAGCAAATACTTACAACATATGTCACAGATTAGACTAATATCATTAATACATAAATAATTCCTACAATTGAAAGAGGTTAGTTTCTGGGCAGATTTCCTGTGTCTTCTCCCTTTCCCCAATTTTTTACATAAATCAAATCATTTGGTAGAGGTGGAATCTAAGTGGTTGTCCATTTTGCTTTGCATGTGCAGCCTTCTGCTGTGTCCATTCAATGTCTGAAGCATAATTGGACATTGAATCAATGAATGTAAATATAACTTTTTATCTGTAATGCTTTTATACAAAGTTAATCTTAATAATAAACATTTTGTTCTTTTAAAATCCTGTTGATTTATAGTGGAAATTGAGAAAGCCATATGCATGCCCAGGCAGGGCACATACTCAGAAAATGCCTGAGAAGATCATAAGCTTTCACCGCTGGCTCATCCTATGAGAAAGTAAAGGCTAATGCGAAGTTATATAAGGCCTGGGTAATGAAGGGGTGCCCAAGCAAAGACTGGAAGAGGGTTTTTTAAAAATATTTTTTCCTCTTTCTTTCTTCTTATTTTTCTTTTTTGGTTCTTGGTGTTTAAGAAAAATCTCTTTCAAAAATCACTAGTTGAACTTATGTTAAAGGCATAGAGACTTCAAATACTCCACATGACAAAGACTAGAAAAATATTTTAAAAGAAATTAAACAGCTATATCCAGTTTGGCTCAGTGGATAGAGCGTCAGCCTGCAGGCTAAAGAGTCCCAGATTCGATTCCGGTCAAGAGCATATACGTTGGTTGCAGTCACATCCCCAGTAGGGGGTGTGCAGAAGCAGCTGATTGATGTTTTCTTCTTTTTTCTTTTTCTTTTTTTAATCTGAACAATAAAGATTTATTAAAAAATAAGAAAATCTCGGAAAACAAAACTCCAGGAATGGGTGGTTCCACAAGCAAATTATTTTTAAATCTTTGTATTGGTTTCAGAGAGGAAAGGAGATGGAGATAGAAATAGGAACATCAATGAGAGAAAATCAATGATCGGCTGCCTCCTCCATGTCCCACCCTAGGGATGGAGCCCACAACCCAGACATGTGCCCTGACTGGGAATAGAACTACAACCATTAAGCCATGCTGGCCAGGCTCCACAGAAATATCTTAGCCAACATTCAAAGAAGAATACCTATCTTCCACAAACTACCGCAAAAAAAAATTAAAGAAGGAAGACTTCTAAGCTCTTTTTACAAGGGCAGCATTGTCATGTCATAAATACAAATGCAAATAAATACCACTTAGAAGGAAAATTATAGGCCAACATATGAATACAGATGGTAAAATCCTCAACAAAATATTTCCATACTGGCTCCAGCAATACATTAAAGAAATTATATACCATGATCAAATGGGATGTAATCAAAGACTAAAAGACTGGTACAATATTCACAAATTAATAAATGTGATATATCACAAAAATCAAAGAAAATCTGAAGCTCGCATGATCGTATCACTAGACACAGAAAATAATCCGAACCTGGTTGTTGTGGCTCAGTGGTTGGTCATGGGCCTATGAACCAGGTCACAGCTCGATCCCCAGTGTGGGGCGTGCAGGGAACAGCCAATCAACGATTCTCTCTTTCTTTTTTTTCTCTCAATATTTTATTGACTTTTATAGAGAAGAAGGGAAAGGAATAGAGTTAGAAAAATTGATGAGAGAGAAACATCGATCACCTGCCTCCTGCACACCTCCTACTGGGGATATGCCCACAACCAAGGTATATGCCATTGACTAGAATTGAACCTGGGACCCTTCAGTCCGCAGGCCGATGCTCTATCCACTGAGCAAAACTGGTCAGGGCCTCAATGATTTTTTTCTAATCACTGATGTCTCTTGTAATTCTGGTGAGATTCGAAGTTGGAAAGTGGAGTGTTGCATGCAGTGGAAAAAGGCATGACTTTCATACATCTATAAACAAGGCCTTTACCATAAAGTTGTTTGAAGACCCACCAGACAGATTCCATGAATTCTGGATAGAGTGTTTTATAGTCATTGTCAAAGTCAATCCATCGGCCAAGTCTGGTAACCGTAGACTTCCACTCAGTAGAATATCTCATCACAATTGCTCGACACTGATTGTTGTATTCCACAATCCCCATTTTGGCTACATCCTCTGGTCCTCGGATTCCTAGTATCTTATCTATTTCATATTCCACAGGTAAGTCATGACAATCCGATCCAAATTTTCTGTCAACATGAAACCCACTCAGGTGAGCATATCTGGTAACTATATCTTTAACTGTCCCTGCAAGTATATGTCCATAGTGAGGCAGTCCAGTTGCAAAAGGAGGTCCATCATAGAAAGCAAATTTTGGCCTATGTTTTGATTGCTTTAGGCATTCCTGAAAACAATTAAATTCGGACCAGAACTGCAAGATTTTCTCTTCTTCAGCAGGAAAATTGATGTTTTCTGGAACTTGTTGAACCATTTTGTTGCGTGTTCACTAGGTTCCCGACGTGCAGTACCTGACAGGCCACCGGGAGACTGAGGCCTGATGTTTTTTTCTGATCTATGTTTCTAACTCTCTATCCCTCTCCCTTCCTCTCTGTAAAAAATAAAATAAAATTAAATTAAAATAATAAATAAATAAATAAATAATATTTTTAAAACAAAACAAAACAGGAGGGAGAACCAAGATGGCGGCATAGGTAAACACCTATTGTTCTGCCCCATGCAACAATTTAAAAATTACAACATAACAACAACAAAAACATCACCCAGAATCACCAGAAAGCTGGCTGGGTGAAAATTCCACAAATAAAAGTAAAGGTGGGACACTGAGACTCAGAAGAGCAGCGGGAGCGCAGCCTTGAAGATCGTGCAGAAACAGGTTAGGAGTGTCCTGGTCGCACGGCGGGTGGTGGCTGGAGCAGCAACCCCAGATGGATTTCGCCAACGGGGAGGGCGGAGACGTCCCACTGCATGGATTCCCCAGTGCCAGGCGAGGTCCGAGGTCCGGGGGACGCATCCTGGAAGCTGGGCACGGCAGAGGTCTCCTAGTCTGCGGAGAAGCCAGGTGCTTGAAAAAGAAGTTTGTGCGCACTTAAACTGTGCCACAGCACAGACGCGCAACTTGCTCCCTGGAAACTTGTCTCCTGGTCCCGGAAACCACATGTTTTACAACCCTGGGCGAGACTTTGGGTCTGCAGACTCATTTGGGGAGAGGCAGAGTTGTCTGGCAAGGGGAAGAGACTAGCAGCTTTCTCTTGGAAGTGCCTGCAGCCATCCCCATATAACAGAGACCCGCGTGCGAGGTCCACATAGGACATAGCTGACACTGAGGCTGCCTGCGCAGCTCAGAGACTCCGCCCATCCAACCTGAACACAGTCTCCCTTCACAGCCAATTGGCCTGGAGGTCAAACCCTCCTAGGACTAACAACAACAAGCTGGGTTTAAATTCAAAAATACTGTACAACCCATAAAGGATTGCAGTAAGAGTACCCACCTCAAGTAACTGGGGAGGCTGTGCCACTGACCCTTAGAGGACATCTACCACATAAAGCAGCCACCATGCAGAGATATGGAAAGAAATCAGGTGAGAAAGAAATGGAGGAAAAAAGACGACAAGATATAGAGTTCAAAACCACGGTTATAAGGCTTTTCAAGAGGCTCCTAGAAAAGGCCGATGAACTTAATGAGAACTATGAGGAAATAAACAAGACCAACCAGGAAATGAATGAGACCCTCAAGGAAATGAACAAGACCTCTGAGGATATGAACGAGACCCTCACAGATATGAAAAAGGACCAACTAGAAATCAAGCATACACTGACTGAAATAAAAAATAATACACAAAGTCCTAAAAGCAGTCCAGAGGGCCACAAGAACCAAGTCAAAGATTTGAAATACAAAGAAGCAAAATCCACTCAGCTGGAAAAGCAAGAAACAAAAAGAATCCAGATAATTGAAGATAGTGTAAGGGGCCTCTGGGACAACCTCAAGCATGCCAACATCCAAATTATTGGGGTGCCAGAAAAAGAGAGAGAACAAGGTAATGAAAACCTACTTGAAGAAATAATGACTGAAAACTTCCCCCACCTGGTGAAAGAAACTGACTTAAAAGCCCAAGAAATACACAGAACCCCAAAATATAGGAATCTAAAGAGGACCACACCAAGACATATCATAATTAAAATGCCAAGAGCAAAAGATAAAGAGAGAATATTAAAAGCAGCAAGAGAAAAACAGATGGTTACCTACAGGGGAGCACCCATACGATTGTCAACGGATTTCTCAACAGAAATGATGCAGGCCAGATGGGAGTGGCAAGAAATATTCAAAATAATGAATAGCAAGAATCTATGACCAAGATTACTCTATCCAGCAAAGCTATCATTCAGAATTGATGGTCAGATAAAGTGCTTCGCAGATAAGAAAAAGCTAAAGGAGTTCATCACCACCAAACCAATATTATATGAAATGCTGAAAGATATTCTTTAAGAAGAGGAAGAAGAAAAAGGTAAAAATATAAATTATGAACAACAAATACACATCTGTCAACAAATGAATCTAAAAATCAAGTGAATTGATAGTCTGATGAACAGGATAAACTGGTGAATATAACAGAATCATGGACATGGAGAGGGAATGGACTGACAATTCTTTGGGAGAAAAGGGTTTTGGGGAGAAAAGGGTTACAGCAAGAGACTGGACAAAAATCTTGCAACAATGGGAGACGACAGTGGGGAGGGGGAGGTAAGGGTGGAGGGTGGGGTAGATACAGGGTGGAGAGGAGCAATAGGGGGATAAAAAAGGGGAAACAATGTAATTAATAAACTGAACAATAAAGATTTTAAAAATGGAAAAAATAAAAATAAATAAAACAAAACAAAACAAAAACCTTGAGGAAAAGAATCTTATTTCCAGAATTGCAACTTCACAATGTTCAAATAATTTCCATTTTAAAAAATTAAGCAGCATGCAAATAAAAAAAGAAAATATAGCCAATGTACAGAAGAAATAAACAGAAACTATCCCTGAGAAGCACAGACATTGGATTTACTGAACAAAAACTGGTAGTTTTCAGGGCCTGACAGGGAAGCAGAATGGGGAGTAACTGCTTAATAGTATGTGGTTTACTTTTGGGGCAATGAAAATGTTTGGGAACTAGAGAGAGGGTAATTGTGCAACATTGTGAGTGTACTAAATGCCACTGAATTATTCACTTTAAAATTATAAATTTTACATTATGTACATTTAACCTCATTTTTAAAGGACTGAAAACAGATAAGAAATATCTTTTAACCACATAAAAATGTTAAATTTCATCAATAATAAGATGACAAGCTAAAACCACAATGAGATACCATTTCTCACACGTCAGTATTGGAAAAACACTGAAATTCTTGTCAAGACTATGAAGAAACCTAGTGTTCAAATGGGAATGCAAAATAGTTCAACTCGCACCCATGGACTGAAGCATCCCAGGTTCAGTTCCAGTCAAGGGCATATAGTTCAATTGAAGGCTCAAGCCCCAGGGCCTGGTTGGGACATGTGTGGGAGGCAACTAATCCATGTGTTTCTCTCACTTTGATGTTTCTCTCTGTGTGTGTCTATTCCCCTTCCCTCCACTCTCTCTAAAAGTCAATGGGAAAATATCCTTGGGTGGGGATTAACAACAACAAAATAATTCAACTCCTATAGAGTGGAATTTGGCAATATCTAACAAAACTGTATATGCATCAATCTTCAACTCAACAATCCCACTGTTGGGATGTTAGGACCTGGGGACACACCACCAAAGATAATATAAATATATATATAATTATCTATATTATATATATATTATTGTGATTATAAAATATTAGATATTATTTAAGTACGGAAATATTGAAGATATAGGTTTAACACATACAAATATTGCATATGTACTTGACTTGGTTTCTGCCAAGTCAAATGAAAAAAAAATGGTCAACACAAACTATAATGTCTTGGGATGCACATTTGGAATATAAAGCTGTAAATATATGCAAGGAAGTTTTTACAATAACAGAATCATCATTTTGAGGAGAAAGGTGTTGTGATTTGGATAAGTCACAGAGAAGATTTCTGGGATGGCATCATTTACACAGTTTTATACAATGAATTGAGTGATGATCACTTTATAAAATTGATTAGACTATAAAATTTTGTGTATCATGTTTTGTTTTGCAATTTAAAATAATAAATAAAATTAAAGCCAAAATATGGTGAAAAAAGTACAGCACAAAACCTCCAACCATGCCATACTTGTCTGGAAACCTGCATTCAGCTACCATTAACAGAGACTAACCCTATCAGTGTAGATACATTTTTAAAACTGAAACACAATGAACAAGGGAAATTTGGCTCCTCTGCTTCAGGGAATAAGGTAACTGCATCTTCAGGAAGCCAGAACAAACTTAGAAAGTTTCTTTCTATTGCATAATTCTCCCCTGTGCAAAGAGTTACACAAATTGCTGCCAAAGAAAAGGCAGCTAATTAACAGCACTAATTATGCTTGGGTAGTGACCAAGTGGAATTGCAAAGACTTGGTATTGTCAGCCAGAAATCAGTCCATTATGGGAATTGTCTCTTAGAATCATTTTGGCTTTCCCAGGGTAACTAAGGGGAAAAGTGGTTAATGGGTCACTTGGGGGTGACATCTCTTTCTGTAAATTACCATTGCCTTCCCCTATTACACTTTTTTGGCCATAGACAGCCCTTGTGTAACAAGGAAAGTAAATATAACTGAATAAGAATAATGGGGAGGAAAATCTTATGTCAATTGCAAAATTACAATATCCTTGAGCCTTTGAATAATGCTATCTTCTATAATAAATGAAGGAGGTGCTGGCAGATCAAGCTCTATATATGCCAGATTTGTATCTAAGTTTGCAGTCAACCAAACAAAGCAAACTATTACAGTCACTACCAGCCATCTGAACTAACATTCTGAACACAAAATCATTGCTTAATGCTGTAATATCATTAAATGTGGCCCAATCCAATATTGCATTTCTTCCATCCAGCTCAACACCCTTAGAATTCATTCTCATACATGTTCTAGATTTCTGCTTATATAAATATGTAAAATCTTGCAATTCTTTTGATGTGTACTCTATCTTCTCATGAGTCCTACTTTGTCGCTGACTTATTGTAGATTTTTGGGACTTGAAATAATTATAGGACTAGGAGCGATAGGTGAGGGCAGAAACTGAAGATTAACAGTAGCCCCCTGTATGAAATCCAATTCAGGGAAGGTCATTACAGTTTCTTCAGGTAAGCAGAGACAAATCTCTTCAGGTAAAGAAAGAAAAGATGCCTCCACCAGTAGAAAGGATTGGAAAAATTTAGAGATTCAAGTTTCTTAGTTTTACTGGAATCTGCCCATATGCCTCCATTTTTATTTTACTTCTTTTTTAAAATATATTTTTATTGATTTTTTTGCAGTATAACTTATATTTAGTAGTAGTACATATGTTTTCATTTTCACCCCATTACCCTCCCCCCAGCCTCCCCTACCCCCAGCACATGTCCCCACCTGCCCCCCTCCCCGCCCCAGTGTCTTTCATTCATTGGTTATGCTCATATGTATGCATACAAGTCCTTCGGTTGATCTCCCCCAGCATCTGCCTCCCATCCACCCCAGCCTTCCCCCTGTAGCTTGACAGCCTGTTCAATGCCTCCCTGCCTCTCTATCAATCACTCTCCCGTTTCTTTTCTTCAAAAATACTTTGCCTCCGCATACTAGAAATAAATGTATAAGAACAAAAAATGTTTGAGTGTCAGTTTCAATGCCCAACTGTTCTGAGTTCCAGTGCGTCAGTGAGGAACTGACGGGTCTGTTCTAGTCACGAGGACGGTCCAGAGATGGGGGACACTGACGACACCTTGCCATGCTAGCAGTTGGCAGCTGTGCATGGCTGCAGGCGGCCCAGTACCAAATCAGAGAGGATGGATCTTGCATTGCCACGATGTGTCCACCATCTGGATACCATTGCTGACATGTACACATGAAGAACTACTTGACATTGAAACTGGGACTCAGAACAGTTGGGCAATATTTACTTCTTAATCAATCCATACCTTTAATATAAGAGATGGTATGAGGTTATAAACTCAACTTATCTTCTAACTTAGTATTACACATATTAGAATTTTCCCTGCAGAAGACATTATGCAGTAGATACAGAGGAGAGTCATTGAAGCTTTCTGGACCCTTGCTTGATCTCAAGATGGGCATTTGCACTGACATGGTCTACATTTGGCATCAGGTTAATTCTGTCCTTGTAAAATTAGTTTGGGACTGTTGACTTCTCTTCAATTTTTTTTAAAGGTGCTTTAAAAGGATATACATTAATTCTTTTTTAAATGTCTACTAGAATTGACCAGTAAATCCATTTAGACCTGGACTTTTCTTTGTTGGAAAGTATTTGATTACTAACCTCCTCATTCATTGTTCCATTCAGATGTCACAACTCAGAGTTGGCAGATCTTATGTTTCTAAGAATTTGCCCATTTTTCTAGGTTATCCGATTTGTTGGCATTTTCTTATTTTTTTACTTTAAAATTTTTTGTCTTTTGATTATAGTTGTCATACAATATTATATTAGTTTCAAGTGTATAACCCAGTTTTTAGACATTATACAATTAAGTGATCATCCCATCTGACATCATACGTTGTTATAATATTATTGACCATATTCTTTTTTATCTTTATTGTTCAGTTTATTAATTACATTGTTCCCTTTTTTTTCACCCTATAGTTCCCCTCCACCTGGTACCCATCCCACCCTCCACCCTCACCCCCTTCCACTGTCCTCTCCCATAGTTGCATGATTTTTGTCCAGTCTCTTGCTGCACTTCCCACACCCCCTTTCTCCCCAAGAGTTGTCAGTCCATTCCCTCTCTATGTTCGTGATTCTGTTACATTCACCAGTTTATCCTGTTCATCAGCTTATTAATTCACTTGATTTTTAGATTCATTTGTTGATAGATGTGTATTTGTTGTTCCTAATTTACACTTTCATCTTTTTCTTCTTCCTCTTCTTAAAGAATATCTTTCAGCATTTCATATAATATTGGTTTGGTGGTGATGAACTCCTTTAGCTTTTTCTTATCTGCAAAGCACTTTATCTGACCTTCAATTCTGCATGATAGCTTTGCTGGATAGAGTAATCTTGGTTGTAGATTCTTGCTGTTCATCACTTTGAATATTTCTTGCCACTCCCGTCTGGCCTGCACGGTTTCTTTTGAGAAATCCACTGACAATCATATGGGTGCTCCCTTATAGGTAACCATCTGTTTTTCTCTTGCTGCTTTTAATATTCTCTCTTTGTATTTTGCTCTTGGCATTTTAATTATGATGTGCCTTGGTGTGGTCCTCTTAGGGTTCCTATATATTGGGGTTCGGTGCACTTCTTGGACTCCTAAGTCAATTTCTTTCACCAGGTGTGGGAAGTTTTCGGTCACTATTTCTTCAAATAGGTTTTCATTGTCTTGCTCTCTCTCTTTTTCTGGCACCCCTATAATTTGGATGTTGGTATGCTTGAGGTTGTCCCAGAGGCCCCTTACACTATCTTCAATTTTTTGGATTCTTTTGGTTTCTTGCTTTTTCAGCTGAGTGGATTTTACCTCTTTGTATTTCAAATCTTTAACTTGGTTCTTGGGGTGCTCCAGAGCACTTTTAGGTCTTTGTATAATATTTTTTATTTCAGTCGGTGTATGCTTAATTTCTGGTTGGTTCCTTTTTCATATCCTTGAGAGGCTCCTTTATATCCTTGAGGGTCTCGTTCATTTCCTTGTAGGACTCATTCATTTCCTTTGTGGTCTTGCTTATTTCCTTATAGGCCTTGACCTTTTGTTGGAGCCTCTTGAGAAGCCCTATAACCGTGGTTTTGAATTTCATGTCCAGTCATTTTTTTTCCTCCAGTTCTTTCACATCTGATTTCTTTCCATGTCTCTGCATGGTGGCTGCTTCCCTGAGTTGGTCAATTAGCTTTGTGTGGTAGACTTCCTACTAGGGACAGTGGCTCAGCCTCCCCAGTTACCTGAGGTGGATATGGGTTGCACAGTCTTGCTGAAGTTACACTCAGGTTAATCATTGTTAGCACTTGGAGGGGTTGACCTCCAGGCCAATTGTCTGTGGAGCTCAGCTGTGCTCAGGTTGGATGGGCAGAGTCTCCGGGCTAAGCAGACAGCATTAGCTCCGCCCTATGGGGCCCCAGGGACTCTGTGTCGGTGGCAATGGCTGCCAGCACCTCTGAGAGAGAGCTGCTGCCGAGCTCCACTGGCTGCCGGGGAATTCAGACTCTCCCCAAATGAGTCTGCATGCCCAACGTCTCACCCAGGGTCATAAAACAAAGCAGTCTGATGGTTTTCTGAATGAGAGAGCAAGTCACAGAGCGCTCTCTGTGAGGTCACGCAGCTGAGCTGTTTGCGCAAGCTGCCTTCTCCACAAGCCGGGAGACCCCTGCAGCACCCGAGCTTCGGCGTGCCCTCCCACTGTCCAATTTTTGCCCCATATGATAGTGGGTTCACTGGACTTCGCCCAGAGCTGGATAATCAGTCCAGTGGGACGTCTTCGTCTCCTCGTTCGAGAAAACTGGCCAGTTTTCAGCCGCCCGCCCTCTCCACTGGCGCGTGCTCCAAACCTCTCTAGACGCGAATCTTTCAACGATGTCCGCCGCCACTCCTCTGAGTCACAGTGTCTTATCTTCACTTTTATTTGTGGAATTTTCACTCGGCCAGCTTTCTGGTGATTCTGGAAGGTGTTTGTTCTTTCGTTAAGTTGTAGTATTAAAATTGCTGAGTATGATGGCAAGATAGGTGTTTTACCTATGCCGCCATCTTGGTTCTCCCCTGACCATATTCTTTATGCTATACTTTATATCCTCATAACTATTCTGCAACTACTAATTTGTACTTCTAATCCATTCACATTTTTCAACCATCCCCTACCCACCCTCTCATCTGCCAACCCTCAGCTTGTTCTTTGTCACTACTTGTCTGTTTCTGTTCTGCTTGTGTGTTTATTTTGTTTACATTCAATTGTTGACATATAAGTATTTATTGCCATATTATTATTCATATTTTAAGTATTTCTCTTCTTCTTAAAGAAGACCCTTTAATATTCATTGTAATGCTGGTTTAGTGTGATAAACTCCTTTAATTTTCTTATCTGGGAATCTCTTTATATGTCCTTCCATTCTAATTTATAGCTTTGAAGGGTAGAGTAATTTGATTATAGGGCCTTGTTTTACTCATCTTCAATATTTCTTTCCAATATCTCGTGATCTGCAATGTTTTTGTTAAGACATCAGCTGACAATCTTATGGAAACTTCCTTATAGGTACTAATTGCTTTCCTCTTAATGCTTTTAAGATTCTCTGTCTTGAATGTTTGGCATTTTAATTATTCTGTGCCTTGATGTTGGCCTCTTTGGGTTAATTTTGTTTGGGACTCTGTGCTTCCTGGCATTGTGTGTGTGTGTGTGTGTGTGTGTGTGTGTGTGTGTGTGTGTGTGTCTGTATTTTTCTTCACTAAGTTAAGGAAGTTTTCAGTCATTATTTCTTCAAATAGATTCTCAATTCCTTGCTCTCTCTCTTCTCCTTCTGGTGCCATTATGATGTAGATATTGTTATGCTTCATGTTGTCCCAAAGATTCCTTAACCAATCCTCATTCTTTTTAATTCTCGTTTCTTTTCCTGCTCTGATTGTGTGTCTTCCAAATTACTGATTCAGTCCTCCACTTCATCCAACCTATTGTTTATTCCTTCTCGTATAATCTTATTTTGACTGGTCCTTTTTATGGTTCCTATGTTCTTTTTCATGCTGTTGTAGTTCTCACTACGTTTCTTAACCTTACAATCATTACTTTGAACTCTATATCTTATAAATTGCTTGCCTCCATTTCATTTAGTTCCTTTTCTAAAGTCTCTCTCTCTCTCTCTCTCTCTCTCTCTCTCTCTCTCTCTCTCTCTCTCTCTCTTCCCATCTTGGCTGCCTCTTTGTGTTTCTATGTTTTAGATAGACCTTTATGGGTGGCCTTATATAGTAGGTGTCCTGTGTATTCTATTGGCAGACTCCTTGATCACCTGAGCTTGGTGCTCCAGGAATGTTCCTTGTGTGGGTTATATAGACCCTCTTGTTGTAATTGAATCTTTTTGTTTTGTTTTGTTGTTTTGGGGGGTTTTTTGTTGTTGTTGTTGTTGTTACTGTTCTTTTTAATCCTCATTCAATGATTTTTCCATTGATTTTTAGACAGTGGAAGAGAGAGGAAAAGACAGAGAGAAATACTGATGGGAGAGAAACACATCGATTGATTGCCTCCTGCACAGGCCCTGACCAGGACCCAGGCTGGGAGGAGGCTGCAACTGAAATGCTCTATTCACTGAATCAAACCAGCTAGTATTGATGGCTATTGGTGTATTCGTGTGTAGGACTGACCCTCAGAATGTCTAACTGTGAGCCACAAACTCAACAATAGTAAGTGAACTGCTGAGCAGGTGCTGACTACACAAAACAAAATTCACCTCAGCAGAGTTTGGTTTCTGCCGAGATCTCCCTTTGGATATTCTGCTTGTGAAACTTATTACATCCTGCTCTGATATTTTCTGAAGCTGGTCACTGGGTGAGTTGGTTCTGGACCTTTTCAAGGAATTCTGGTGCAGGCCATTGTCAAACACTGTCTGTGCCTGGCCCTGGACAACCTGTTTGGAGCTACAAGCGATCCACAGTTTGTGGCTGCCTCTGCAGGGCTTGGTTGCATGTGGGAAAAACCAAGCTATGCACTAAGTTTGGCTTTTACCAGCACCAGCCCCAGGAAGGCAGGTCAGCAAAAGTTCCAAAGCACCCTGAGATTTGCCTGCACCTGCTGCTGCCTGCCACTGCCTATTAGGTTTGGTTACTATAAAAGTCTCTGGTGGAGTTGAGAGAATGGAGCTAGTGAATCTCCCATGATGGGGAAGTGCCATCCAGGCTTCAGAGAAGGTGGTGGATGTGGCCCCCACCACAGAGCCACACAAGTCAATCTGTCCTGGACTTTATTCCAATCTCAGCAAGGCAGAGCCTCTAGGGGTCAGGTATTTGGGGCCTTCAGAGATCAAAAAGGTGGATTTATGAAAAGCCAGCAGGGTAGTTCTATCAAATGGTAAGAGGGAAGCACCATTCAGATTCATGGGAAATCAGGGAGAAGGGCCCCTACCCCAAAGCCGGACAACTTAGTCAATGACATCCCCTGAGTTTTCCCAGACCTCTACACTAGCCAAGGAAGCTGACTCCCAGTAGGGCCTAAGCTTTGCAAGGTGAGGTGACAAAGAGTTCAGAGAGTAGGGCAATTGCTTTGCCCCAGGCTGATGTCACATAAAGGGAGTGTTCCATCCAGAAAAGAGATCATCTGTGGTATGGGGTCCAGCACAGGGATCCTGGTGGCTGTCCTCCCAGGTCTCTAGTCTGCTCTTCCTTTCCTCCACCAGAACCCAGGGTGAGTGTCTGCAAATGAAATTTTGTGTACTTACCCTTAAAAAGGTCACTGGTGTCTCTTTCTGGTTCACAGAAACCCCACTGCTTTTCATGGCCAGATATTATTTGGCACCTTTTCCTGGCTCTGGTGCTCTGGCTGGGGAGCTCAGCTTGAGGTTTAGGCTCCGCACTTCTAAGGGGAAACTCCCTCCACTAAGATATCCATCCAGAATCTCAGTAATAGCCAGTGGGAGTAGGGCCAATCCTTTATGCATCTTCATCTTTCCTACCAATATCAATGTGCCTTCTTCTGTAAATCCTTGGTTATAAAACTCCACTTCGGCTAGTATTCAGCTGGTTATTCTAGATGATTGTTGTTATTCCAGTTTGGTCCTGGAAGAAGGTGAGTGTAACTTCCACCTATTCTGCCATCATCTTGAAATCCCCTGGATATTGATTTTCTTCCCTGAATATGGGAAGTTTTCATCCATGATTTCTGTAAATAGGATTTATACTTCTCTCTCTCTCTCTCTCTCTCTCTCTCTCTCTCTCTCTCTCTCTCTCTCTCTCTCCTCGTCTCTTCTCTTCTCTTTCTGGATCTACTCTGATACATATATTAATTTTCTTGTTGGTGTGTCATATTCCCTTAGAGTTTTTCATTCTATTGTATTATTTTATCTTTTTGCTCCTCTGACAGGTATAAATTCAAATGGCTTGTCTTCAGGTTCATTAATTCTTTCTTATTTTTGACAAATTCTGCTTTGAATCCCCTCTAGAGAATTTCACAGTACAATTATTATATTCTTCACCTCCTGTATTTAAGTTTGATTCTTTTTCCTATCATATTTATCTCTTCTGTTTATATTCTCATGTTTTTTTCAAATGTTGTTTTCCTGATTTTATTTAAGGGCCTATCAGATTCTCTTATAACTCAATGCATTTACTAAATATGATTATTTTTAATTATATTTCAGACAATTCACCAGATCTCCATTTTTTAAGATTGGTTTCTGGAGATTTGCTTTCCTCCTTGGGTTGTGTCATGTTTCATTCGTTATGTTCGTTGTAGGTTTGCTTTTTTTGTCTGTGTATTTAAATAATTAACTTCCTCTTCAAGTCTTTATGAACTGGTTTTGACCAGGAGAGACCTTCACCAGTCAACAGTACTCAATAAGAAGCAAGATCCCTCACAGTGTGTGCTTTAAGGCTAGAACAAGACCCTCTAAATTTATTTCTTGTCTTCCTGGAGAAAAAAGCCTTGGATCTGTGCTTTTTATCAATCTTGCAGAACAGTGCCAACTGTAAGAGGATACACACTTCTTTACTTTGTTGCTAGCTGACCAGAAGACGTAGTTTCCATTTTTTAGCACTCAGTATGAGCAAGAACTTGGCTTCACAGAGGGCATTCTGAATTTCTGGGAATTAGGCCCCTTCTGCTTCCTTCCCTCCTTCCTGGAAATAAACTTCAGTTCTTTGTTTATATCCAGTCTCACAGAGCAACACCAGCTGTAAACAGTTGCCCTTTTCTTTCCTATATTCTTAGCTATGTCAAGGAACCAGGCTCTACAAACTGCCAGTGCTAAATATAAGGTGAGATTAAAAACCTGCTCTCTTATAGGCCATAAAACAAGTCTTCATAAACTTGAGGACTGAATCCACAACCTTTCAGTGTATGGAACAACACTCCAACGAGTCACACTGGCCAGGGAAAGTCTTCATAAATTTAAAACTATTCAAATCATACAAAATAGGTTATGAATTACAGTGAAAATGAATTAGAATCAATGATAGAATATCTGAAAATTTCCCATAGAAACTTTAATCCATGTGCTTTAAAAAAAATTTTTAATTAGAAAGTATATTGAACTTAAGAAGAAAACAAGATATAAAAATTTATGATGCAGTTAAATCAGTGCTTAAGGGGGAATTAAAACAACAAATTCCTGTATTAAAAAAAAAGAAAAGAAAGGTCTCAGGATAATCAAAGATGGTGGCATAGGTAAGCACCTATGCTGCTGCCTTGCACAACAATTCAAAGCTACAACTAAAAGACAAAATGAACATCATTTAGAACCACTGGAAAGCTGACTGAGTGGAAATTCTACAACTAGAAGGAAGGATAGAGAGACATTGAGACTCAGAGGAGGAGCGGAGGGCAGAGTTGAGGAGATGTAGAGAAAGAGGTGTGGAAACACGGAGACGCACATGAGCAGAAAGGGCGGGCAGCTGAATACACGCTGATTTACTCAAACAGGGAGTGAGACAAAGGTTCCCCACTGCACTGATCCCAAGTTCTGGGTTAGTCTAGGGAACCCAGACTCATACGAAGTGAAATTGAACTGTCAGGGGGAAGTATTTTGAGACTTGGGAGCTGCAGAGGTGAGGGTAGCTTTTTCTCAGAGGTGTGTGCAGCCATTGCCATGGGACACAGAGAGCCAGGTACCACTTAGGGTGGGGCTAATAGAAAACCAAGGCTGAATGCTCAACTTTGAGACTGCCCCATCCAAGCTGAGCACTGAGGATCTCCCAGCATAGACACAGCTGATCCTCACAGCCAATTGGCCTGGAAGTCAACCCCTTTCAGTGATAGCAACAACATTCTTGGCTTAACTACAACAACACTGTGCTGCCCCTAGAGGGGTACACCAAGATTATCTACCTCAGGTAACTGGGGAGGCTGAACCACTGTCCCTAGAGGACACCTACCACACAAAGCTACTCAACCAACTCAGGGAAGCAGCCAAAATATGGAGACAAGAAAATAGATCACAATTGAAAGAAGTGGAGGGAAACAAATGACTGGACATAGAGTTCAAAACCATGGTTATAAAGTTTTACAAGAGGTTCCTAGAAAAGGCTGATAAATTTAATGAGACCCTCAAGGATATGGAAAAGGACCAACGATAAATTAAGCATACACTGACTGAAATAAAAAATATTATACAGAGACCTTAAAGCAGACTAAAGGACAACAAGAATCAAGTCAAAGATTTGAAATACAAAGAAGCAAAAAACACTCAGCTGGAAAAGCAAAAAGCAAAAAGAATCTAAAAAATTGAAGATAGTGTAAGGAGCCTCTGGGACAATCTCAAGCATACCAACATCCAAATTATGGGGGTGCCAGAAAAAGAGAGAGAGCAAAATACTAAAAACCTATTTGAAGCAATAGCGACTGAAAACTTTCCCCACCTGGTGAAAGAAATAGACTTACAAGTCCAGCAAGCACACAGAACCCCAGACAAAAGGAATCCAAAGAGGACCACACCAAGATACATCATAATTAAAATACCAAGAGCAAAAGACAAAGAGAGAATATTAAAAGCAGCAAGAGAAAACACTTAATTACCTACAAGGGAGCACCCATACAACTGTCAGCTGATTTCTCAACAGAAACTATGCAGGCCAGACAGGAATGGCAAGAAATATTCAAAGTGATGAATAACAAGAACCTACAACCAAGATTACTCTACCCAGCAAAGTTATCATTCGGAATTGAAGGTCAGATAAAGTGCTTCACAGATAAGAAAAAGATAAAGGAGTTCATCACCGCCAAACCAGGATTATATGAAATGCTGAAAGGTATTCTTGAAGAAGAAGAAGAAGAAGAAGAAGAAGAAGAAGAAGAAGAAGAAGAAGAAGAAGAAGAAGAAGAAGAAGAAGAAGAAGAAGAAGAAGGAGGAGGAGGAGGAGGAGGAGGAGGAGGAGGAGGAGGAGGAGGAGGAGGAGGAGGAGGAGGAGGAGGAGGAGGAGGAGGGGGGGGAGGAGGAAGAAGAATATATGGCTACTTCAAACTAGGGCATGGATGGAACTGGAGAGCATTATACTAAGTGAAATAAGCCAAAGAAAGGTAAGTATCACATGATCTCACTCATTTATGGAATACAATGAACAATATAAACTGATGAACAAAAACAGATCCAGAGACAGAGAAGCATTGACTGTCAAACTTTAGAGGGAAGGTAGGGGAGGGTGGGGGTAAGAGGAAGAGATAAACCAAGGGACTTGTATGCGTGCATATAAGCCTAATCAATGGACAGGGGCACTAGGGAAGGGGAAGGCATAAGTTGTGTGTGTGGGGGGGGGGGGGGGGTTTGGAAGGGGTAATGGGGGATGAGGATACATATGTAATACCTTAATCAATAAAGAAATTTTTAAAAAGAAAGGCCTTAAGTGAACAACATAGGTAGCTAAAGAAACTAAGTAAAAGGCAAATGAAAAATGAAAAAAATAATATAAATATAAAGATTACAATCAGAAATTAATGAAACATAAAACAGGGGGGAAAACAGAAATAGAGAAAATAAATGAAACAAAAACCTAGTTCTCTGTGAAAATAAAAAAAGTTGAAAAACTCTAGCCAAGATGATAAGATAAAAAACAAAAAAAAGCACAAACTACTGATATTCAGAATGAGAGAAAAGAAAATATCATACATCTTATAGATATTTAGAAAGGTAATAAGTGAATATTGGGAACAAACTATTCCAATAAATTTAACAATATATATAAATGTACTAATTTATTGGGATACTCAAAATATATAAAAATTTAATTTATACTTGAAAACCTTCCCACAGAGAAAATTTCAGGCCTGGATGACTTCACTGGTAAATTTTACCAAACATTTAAGAAAGAAATCATATCAATGCTACAAAACTCTTACAGTACATTTAAAATAAGAAGATACATTTTAAAACTAAAAGTAATAAATAAGTACAAGAAAAACAAAAACACTTATAGGTACAGACAACAGTTTAGTGGTTACCAGAGGGAAAAGGGGTAGGAGGGTAGTAAAAGGGATCAAATATATGGTGAAAGATTATTTGACTTTGAATTATGGGGCACACAATGCAATACATTGATCATGTATTATAGAAATGTACACTTGAAATGTATTGATCTTATTAACCAATGTCACCTTGATAAACCTAATTTCCCAAAGGAAAAAAACACACAACAGCATTACCCTGATACTAAATCAAAAAAACCATTTTATAAAATCCAACATTTATTCTTGGTTTTAAAACCATTCAACAAACTGAATAGAATGGAACTTCCTCAACTTGATAAAGGGCATCTATAAAAAAACTTACAGTTAGTATTATATCTATACTAATAAGACTAGGTGGCATCTTGCCTTCGCATCTTCACAAGATGGCCACCTCACATTATTACAAAATGACTTCCACAAAATGACCCCTACAGGATGGCCAGCAGGTAAGGGCATTTGGGGGGCAACCAGGCCTGCAAGGAAGGACAGTTGGGGACAATCTGGCCAGCAGGGGAGGGCAGTTGGGGGCTATCAGGCCAGCAGGGGAGCAGTTAGGCATCAATCAGGCTAGCAGGGGAGCACTTAGGGGGTGATCAGGCTAGCAGGCAGAAGTGGTTAGGGGAAATCAGGCAGGCAGGCGAGTGATTAGGACCCAGTAGTCCAGGATTATAGGAGGGATGTCTGACCGCCTGTGGGATTGGGCCTAAACCAGCAGTCAGACACCCCCCGTGGGGTGCCAGATTAGAGAGAGTGCAGCCTTGGCTGAGAGACACTTCTTCAGTGCACAAATTTCATGCACCGGGCCTCTAGTTTAAAGATAGAAAAAAACAATGCTTTTCTCATAAGAATAGGAATAAATCAAGCATGTTCACTCTAACCACTTCTATTCAGCATTGTACCTTTTGATCTAGCAAGTACAATAAGGCAACAAAAATGAATAAAATCAACACATTAGAATAAAAGGAGTAAAATATTTTTATTCACTGACAACATGATCATCTATAAAGAAATTCTTAATCTATAAAAAAAACTAGTAGAAGTAATGACTTCAGCTTTCAATGTCAATCAATAATTAAAAATAATCTATTGTATTTATGTATATTAGTAGTAAACAATCATAAATTAAACAAAAATATACTTTTTAAAACAGTATCAAAAATTTAAAAACTTAAGGGTAAATCTCAAAAGAGATATGTAAGGCCAATTCACTGAAAACTATATAATGTATCTGAAAAAAATTTAATGGGATTTAATAGGTAGATATACTATTTTTATGGCTCACTCTTCCCTGGGAATAAATACATTCATCAGTTAAAAATTAGGTTAAAGTTTGATAACATTCAAATCAATATGTGTTCCCTCAAACTTTCTGAATCTAAAATATCAAACATAGAAACAAAAGTCTACACTTTGGTTAGTAAAAAGGACATATCATCACTTAAGAGATCTTTCTGTAAATCACTAAGTTTTTGCATGTTCTCTTCATTGCCTCCTTCATATCTTTATTCCTGAATGTGTAGATGACTGGATTCAGAAAAGGCGTGAGAACTGCATCAAAAATAGCGAGAAACTTGTCCATCTGTGAATTGGGGTGTGGCCATGTATAAACAAACATGGTCGGGCCAAAGAACAAAAGGACCACAGCGATGTGAGCTGACAAAGTGGAAAAGGCCTTGGATGACCCCCCGGAAGAATGTTTCCAAACAGTAAACATGATGAAGATATAGGAAATAAGGAGTATAAAGAAGGAGCCAACACAGATAAACCCGCTGTTGACAGTGACCATGAACTGCAATCTGTAGGTATCTGTGCAGGCCAGTCTGAGGAGCCGAGGAAGGTCACAGTAAAAGCTGTCCAATACATTAGGACCACAGAAGGGCAGATTAAAAATAAATGCTAGTTGGAACAATGAGTGACTGACACCAAGGGCCCAGGCAGCGGCTGTAAACAAAATGCACACTCGTGGGCTCATGATGGTCAGGTAGTGGAGAGGTTTGCATATGGCCACATATCTGTCAAAGGCCATGGCAATGAGCAGCACCATCTCCACACCGCCAATGACATGGATGAAGAAGATCTGAGCAATGCAGCCTCCAAAAGAGATGACTTTATGCTTTCTGAAAAGGTCATAAATCATCTTTGGTGAGGTGACAGAGCAGGCTCCCAAGTCAATGAAGGAAAGATTGGCCAATAGGAAGTACATGGGGGAGTGTAAATGAGCATCGGTGGTCACAGAAAATACAATGAGGATGTTTCCAGTCATGCTTGCCACATAGAGCACAGAGGAAGACACCAGGAGCAGAAGCTGGATCTCCCATGAGTGGGTGAGTCCCAGAAACACAAACTCAGACACAACTGAGTGATTCCCTTCATCCATAGATCCACCCAACTGGGATGTGGCTGAAATTATAAGAACTAAGAAAATGAGGAGGAAATTGTAATTATGGAGATGACAACATTTCAAAGAATTTCAATGTTCTCATTATCCATGAGAAGTGTACAATTATCCAGTTCCTTAAATATACAAAACAAAAAATAAAAGTCAACATAATATCACAACATGTGACCTGCAACATGCTTTAAAACTATCTCCAATACTCTCGCTGTAATGTTCAGCTCTCATGTTAACAAATTAAGCAAAAACAAAAGTTTCATGAGTGTTCGTGACATTCATCACCTGTTTAAATCACTTCTGATATTTACTACTGCTCATTTCCAACATATTCCATCTGCTTTTATGTATATTCTCATTATCCTCTTCTTTTTCCAGTTTGTTCTCACAATCCACTGACAGAAAGCAGGGATAAGAGGAAAGCATGATTAACTGAAGGGCTGTCACCTGGAGTGAAAGATACCTGAGACATGAGCTGAGACTGAGTTAGGATAGACTGAAAGGATAGACTGAGTTAGGATAGACTGAAAGGATAGACTGAGTTAGGATAGACTGAAAGGATAGACTGAGTTAGGATAGACTGAAAGGATAGACTGAGTTAGGATAGACTGAGTTTAGGATAGACTGAGTTAGGATAGACTGAGTTAGGATAGACTGAAAGGATAGACTGAGTTAGGATAGACTGAAAGGATAGACTGAGTTAGGATAGACTGAAAGGATAGACTGAGTTAGGATAGACTGAAAGGATAGACTGAGTTAGGATAGACTGAAAGGATAGACTGAGTTAGGATAGACTGAGTTAGGATAGACTGAAAGGATAGACTGAGTTAGGATAGACTGAAAGGATAGACTGAGTTAGGATAGACTGAAAGGATAGACTGAGTTAGGATAGACTGAAAGGATAGACTGAGTTAGGATAGACTGAAAGGATAGACTGAGTTAGGATAGACTGAAAGGATAGACTGAGTTAGGATAGACTGAAAGGATAGACTGAAAGGATAGACTGAGTTAGGATAGACTGAAAGGATAGACTGAGTTAGGATAGACTGAAAGGATAGACTGAGTTAGGATAGACTGAAAGGATAGACTGAGTTAGGATAGACTGAAAGGATAGACTGAGTTAGGATAGACTGAGTTAGGATAGACTGAAAGGATAGACTGAGTTAGGATAGACTGAAAGGATAGACTGAGTTAGGATAGACTGAAAGGATAGACTGAGTTAGGATAGACTGAAAGGATAGACTGAGTTAGGATAGACTGAAAGGATAGACTGAGTTAGGATAGACTGAAAGGATAGACTGAGTTAGGATAGACTGAAAGGATAGACTGAGTTAGGATAGACTGAAAGGATAGACTGAGTTAGGATAGACTGAAAGGATAGACTGAGTTAGGATAGACTGAAAGGATAGACTGAGTTAGGATAGACTGAAAGGATAGACTGAGTTAGGATAGACTGAAAGGATAGACTGAGTTAGGATAGACTGAAAGGATAGACTGAGTTAGGATAGACTGAAAGGATAGACTGAAAGGATAGACTGAAAGGATAGACTGAGTTAGGATAGACTGAAAGGATAGACTGAGTTAGGATAGACTGAAAGGATAGACTGAGTTAGGATAGACTGAGTTTAGGATAGATTGAAACTGAATGAAGAGGCTGGGATTTGTGAAACGGTAGAACCTCTATAGTAGAACAGGACAAGTATGTGGATCTAGATAAAATACAGAACCAGCACTATTTTCCATCATACTTTATCATGTCCACTGCTATCCTGGGTGTCTCTAATTTCCACACAATTTTTCATAACTACAAAGGCCTAAGCTGTTTTTAACACTCCGCAAGGCTTTCATAAGGAGCCTATGCCTCCTAATAATAAAAGGCTTTCTCTAGGCCTAATAAATGTGTATTTGGGATATTTCATCAGAGTTTATCTGAGATACACACCTAACTTTAGCCACTAAAAATACAAAGTAGCACTGCAGCTTTTTTCTGTCCATACAAACCTGAGTATTAAGGACCAGCGCTTGGAATAGTTGAGATATGGAATTTTCATTCATCAGTGATACCGTTTGGTGACACTCCTATGTTCACTGGCATCCCCCAATTCTTTAAAATATCGAGTACTGCTGAAACCGGTTTGGTTCAGTGCATTGAGTGTCAGACTGCGGACTGAAAGGTTCTGGGTTCAATTCTAGTCAAGGGCATGTTCCTTGGCTGCAGGCACATCCCCAGTAAGGGTTGTGAAAGAGGCAGCTGATAGATGTTTCTCTCTCATCAATGTTTCCAATTTTCTATCCCTCCCACTTCCTCTCTGTAAAAAGTCAATAAAATATATTTTAAAAAAATAAAATATTGAGTACTGCCTACATGGTAACCTGTTCTGATATTTTATATTACCCTGTTTACTTTGACTGAAATACATTCTGATATTTTGTCTTCACGAGACTTTGTATTTTATACTTTTGATTTATGATTACAAAAATAAGAGAAATATCAAACACTAATGAGACACATTCTAGGAGGGCAGATTCGCTTTCTTCTTGATCTGAGCCATAAAATACAAAATATAACACTGGAGATTTAGTCCTTTAATATGTATTGTATTTATATGTGATGTGAACTGTGAGCAGAAAATAATGTTATACTTCTCTGTATTCAGTGCCTACCTCAATCATTAGTAGAGAATAGTTCCCGAAAACACTTGATACCGGTTAATCATTTTAGGAGTTGATGGAATATATTAGAACAAGTATATTGACATCCTTCATTTTTGCAGCTACAACTCCACAAAGGGCCCTATGACTGATGCTCTCATTCATCTCAGACCATAAAACTCATAGAGACCTGACCCCAATTCTGGGTCACCATCACTGGCATGAATTTCTATATTCTCACCTACACATGGTAATTACACTGTCACCTCTGTTGTCAATAGTCCACAGTCTCAAGTACATACTTTCTATTATTTGAAACCTGGGATCTGGAGTAGGGGGAAGGCAAAGAACAGCCACATGTGCTTCTTTCTCATCAGGTCAGGAAGAGTCTGCATGGGAGAAGATTGATGGGATGAATATGCATGGAAAGGTGATGGAGACACTGGGAGGAAGACACTGGGAGTGAGAACCAAAAAACTCACTAATTGTTTATTAAAAAAAAAAAAGACCCTAGGCCTTAGTGAGAGAAAGCACATTATCCACATTGTGATGAGAAGAAATTCTCATGGAATTATATAAAGACCATCCTGTCCAATTGGTCATCATTCAGATGGAAAACAAACAAAATAAACTGAACTCCTCAGATTCACACAACTGTCAGAATTGGGCACCAACAGTTAGGTCTTTGATTCCTATTCCAGAAAGACAAATGCTAGAAAAAATAAGTAAAAAAAGAGAAAAATGGGAAACAGTGATTTTTCCTGGTTAACACACAAACTAACCAGTGACTTTTACACAGTGTCTATTATTAAAACTAAAAGATATAGCAGGCTAACAAGTAAATGTAAAATGTGTGCCCAATTAAGAATTATTTGACCAATACAATAAATAGTTCATTGTATTTAGGAAAGCGATTATTCATTGATGTTGCAATTTTTGTACTGATTCTTATTTTGCTGCTTCTGTAACTGGTCATTACAAATGTTTAAAAAAAAAACTCAAGATGAGCCCTGGTCCATGTGGCTTAGTTGGTTGAGTATTGCCCCATGCACCAAGAGGATGCCAGTTCAATTCCCTGTCAGAGCACATGCCCAGTTGTGTGCTCCATCCACAGTAGAGAGATGCAAGAGGCAGCCAATCAATGTTTCTATCTCTCTCCCTCTCCCTTCCTCTCTCTCTCTCTAAAAATAATAAAGACATATTTTTAAAATTTTAAGGTGAAGTTTCTAAGGAGCCTATTCTTTTGGTCTTTTTAATTTTTATTGTGCCCAAAGGTCAATTAAAATTCTAAATACATCTTGTAGGTTCTATTGAAAAATTTCTTTCATACTGATTTGGTTTTTTGTTAAATCCTGTAAGCCAAAGAACCAGAAAATGGTTGAAAATACATGAAATGCACACAGAAAAAATACAATATTCTTAAAGTGAATAGTAAGATGAATATTAGTGAGGGTTTTTTTTGCTGGAGAGGGGCAGTGATAGAAGATAACTCATGTCAGTAACAGCAGTTGGGAAAGGTCAGGAGCACAGATACTGATTTGGCCCTTTAAGATTAAAGAGAACTGAATAGGAAAAAAGGAAGAAATATACAATGTGAGGAAAATACCTGGAATTTTGCACTGAGTGGCCAGATTATTATGATCGCTGAATGCATTATAATCTGCCACTCAGTGTAAACTAACCACAGAGTTGGGATTTTAAAATAAGGTTTTTCCATGTATGAGAACTGCATTGTGGGTAGTTAGAAAGAAACAGAGGACTTACTAGCCAGAGGCTGAGGGCCACTATCTCCTGGTCCCTTGACATATCAAGATTTGCAAGCTTTCCCTTATATATAAGTACACTGAGTGACCAGTGTACTTCATATTTTTAATTACTTATTTATTTTTTAATCCTCCTTGGGTGAGGATTAAAAAAATAAATAAGTAAATAACCCTAGCCTATAGTAAGGCCATGCCTTCAGGTCAGTGATCTTTATTATTCTTGATTCTATTCTTTCTCAGTCACATTTTCCAATAGCTTTAAACAGGCATAAGGGGAAATTCCTCATTGAAAAAGTTATAGAAGCCATGATTAATAGTCTCCCAATGATAAGGCACCTAAGGCTTCACAACATATTTCTTGCCAGGGATTAGAAAGCATTTATCTCTAATCCTAGAGCCAACACTAAACTTATTTTTCTAAAGTCTAAGAATAATCTTATATACAGGGGGGAAATAAAATAGAGAAAAGATAAAGAATGAAGATTGAAAATATGGGGAAGGGATAATTAGGGAAGATGTGCAAAATATAAAGGAAATTCTCATCCAGAGAAAAGAGCTTATTCAGGTCTAGGTAATATGAAATATGGTAGCCTCTGTTTCTGAGAACCCAGGTAAATTAAAGAGAACATCAATCTCTCACCTTTAATTCGGGGTTGCTCCTGTCTTTGACACTGGGTTCATCTAAGGAAGGAGACAAAAGGCAGATGCTTCCATTACATGCCCTCTAAGGCTCACAGAATTTTGGTGAAAACAACATGACAATGGACAGAAAGATTGCTTGTTATATTGCACAATGATATACATGCATAATTTACTGTAAATATTTTAACTGTTAGTATGATTTGAGGAGTCTAGTCTATGCCAAGCAGGAGAAGGAGGTACACAAGACAACAGACAACAGGCACATGAAATTCTCCCTGGTGTGTGTTTTCTGTGTGTTCTACCATTCCAGAAGGGTTCTCTGTCCAATCAGCTTCTGTTACTGAGGTCACAGTACAGTTATTTCCAAAGGTATGTGGTTCTTCTACATGGTGGAGTTATTACACGGCTATATGATTACATTCAAAAGTCCAGACATCATTTCCAAATTTTCATTCCTATCTTCTTTAACCCTAAAAAGACAAAAATTCACAGATTGCTTTTCAAACATTATACCAGAATGGTTAAAGCTTCGACTTTGACATCAGCCAGGCTTATTTTTTCATCCAGGCTCCATCATTCACTTACTATGTGATTACAACCAAATTACTTGACCTCTCTGAGCTTCAGATTTCTCGTTACTAACATGGAGATAATAATACCTCACTTGCAGGGTGTTTGAGAAATAAATGATATAAAAATGTAAACATTCCTAACCATACCTAGCACACAGCCTGGCACAATAAATGGTATCTATTGTGTATTGAAAGCTATCTGTCTGAGTGACTTTAAAGTACAAAAATTATTCCTCAAATTCAGATTCTGCCCTTATTCTCAAGTATTGAAACTAGACCTAAATTTAGGTAAAGCTTTCATAGCTATAACTGCATCCAATCACTTGAGTATATTTGTCAACTGAAAATTTTGCTCCTGGTGGAGATACTACTGAAGGCTGCCTGAGGGATGCAGGGAGAGGCTTTGTGCTCTGATGAGACTGTGCCCCTTCCACCACTGCTATCCCCACAGTCCAATGCCATAAACTTCAATTCCCACATGAAGAATGTTAAATTAATTTTTATGACCACATAGGATTACATTGGATATTCCCCTTATAATTCAGGATAAATGGGAGGAGAAAATGAAAAAAGGGCCAAGGCAGGTGCTTCAAGAGATTACTAAAGGCTGTGTCCATTCATGCTGCAAATTTGTGTTGATCTGCCAAGGCAAGAAAACCAAACCATACAATACCAGCTGCTCAGGATAACAGACTTTTCTTCCTAAGTGCCTTTTTCATGAGATGTATAAATTCTTTAATTTTACCTCCATTTTAATTGTGTAAATGGGAAAAAAGAGGAATTTTAGGCACATTATAAAGTCAGATGGCTCCTCAAGACCAAAGTTTTAAGTAATGTCCTACTTCTATTCTTACCTTCTCACTTATTCACTTCATTAATTTAAAATGAATTTACTTGTAAGGCCTTAAACCAAAAACTCCTAAAAGAAAATATGAAGTAAATTATCTAAGAAAGTCATTTTCATCTGGTGGTAAAATAGGAAAAACAGATACGTTCAGTGTTCAGTGGGTTAATGACAAAGAATGCAGATTATTTACAACACCGATATTGTTTTGTGCAACAGAAGAAAATAATATGAGAAATATGGTAGAGATTAGTTTATGCTTAACATTGAGAACTAATCTAGATATTTAAGATTTATTAAATTAAACAAATATAGGGAGTCAATAAGTAAGAGGGTGAAAATGGCCAACAAATCAGGCAGAATTATCAAAGAGGTCAGAGGACAACCAGCAGTGTCCAGAAAGCCAAAAAAAAAAAGAAGAAGAAGAAGAAGAATGTATCAAGAATGAAGGAAGGAATGGGTTAAGAAAAATTGAGAGAAGAAAACTCATAGACACAAACATTACTATAGTTTTCAGAGGAAAAGGGCAGTGGGGGAAGATAGAAGAGGATAAAAGAGGTGGAGAGATAAGAGTGACAGAAAGATTTGACTTTGGGTGGTAAACACACAATATAATATATAGATGATGTATTATAGAGTTATACACTTGAAACCTATATAATTTTATTAACCAATAAATTCAATAAAAATATTTAAAAAGAAAACATCCAAGCTTCTAATCATGGTTTTATATTTTTGGTGACCAGCCCGCTTAAAGAGCCCACTCCCAAGACACCTCATTAGAACCATAGATGCTCCCATTGCCCAGGAATATCTAAGGGATTTAGAAGCCCTGTGTTGGGAAGCAAGGTCAAAAACCAAATAGTAGAACAAAAGATGCTCCTTGTGCTATTATCACTTAGGAATTTATAAAGGTTCTTAGAGCTCTGTGCACAGAACCAGGGACTGAGATAGATAGATGATGATGATGATAGGTAGATAGGTAGGTAGGTAGGTAGGTAGATAGATAGATAGATAGATAGATAGATAGATAGATAGATAAACAACTCCATACCTTCAGAATGGCCAAAATTCAAAACACTGACAACACCAAATGATAGCAAGAATGTGGAGCAACAGGAGCAGAAAACTAGTAGAAATGAAAAAATTGTACAGCCACTTTGTAAGACAGTGTGGCAGTTTCTTACAAAACTAAATATACTCTTACCATAAGATTTAGCAATCATGTTCCTTCGTATTTACTCAAATGGGTTGAAAACTTGTGTCCAAATGAAAACTTGCACATGGATGTTTATAGCAGCTTTATACATAATTGCCAAAACTTGGAAGTAACCAAAATGTTTTTAATAGGTGAGTGGATAAATAAACTGGCACATCCAAATAATCCATACTAATACAAGGGTAATATACTAATTAGAGCAGATATCCATCCAAACAAAGCCATAGCAGCTGCAAGGCCGGGGGCTCAGGCAGCCATGGACTCAGGCAGTTGTGAGCCCCAGCAGCTGTGAGGCTCAGGGCTCAGGTCTCGCAGCTGTGGTGGCCAGCAGTGGCAGCAGCAGTGGGGTGATAGGGGCCGCGTCTTTGATTAGCAGAGTAGCCTCCCCATGGGGACCAGGCCTAAGCCATCAGTAAGACATCTTCTAAGGGCTCCCGAACTATGAGAGGTGCAGGCCAGGCTGAGAGATTCCTCCCTCCAGTGCACAAATTTTTGTGCACCAGGCCTCTAGTAGACTAGAATTATGTGTCAAAGAGAGAGAGAGAGAGAGAGAGAGAGAGAGAGAGAGAGAGAGAGAGAGAGAGAGCTATGAAGCCATGAAAAGAGATAGATAAAAATTAAGTGCATATTACTAAGTTAAATGCATATTACTAAGTGAAAGAAGTAAACCTGAAAAGGCTGTATATACTGTATGATTCCAACTATATGACATTTGGGCAAAGGCAAAACTACGGAGACAGCCAAAAGATTAGTAGTTTCCAGGAGTTAGAGGGGAAGGAGGGAAGAGCAAATAGAGCATAGAAGACTTTTAAGGAAGTAAAACTAATTCATATGACACTACAATGGTGGATACAGGTCATTATTCATTCGTCAAACCCCATAAAATGTACAACACTGAGAGTGAATCCTAATGTAAACTATAAACTTGATGATAATTATGTGCCAGTATAGATTCATCAATTATAACTAATGTACTACTCTGGTGGAGGATGCTGGTAGAGAAAGAGAGGGAGAGGGAGAGGAAGAGAGAGAGAAAAGGAGAGGAAGAGAGAGAGAACAGGGGTAATATGAAAAGTATCTGTATCTTCTCCCCAATTTTGATCCGAACCTAAACGTGCTCTAAAAAATTAAGTTTATTAATTAAGTTTTATAAAAGAAAGAAGGAGGAAAACAGAGAAGAAAGGGAGGAAATACAGTAATTTTGTGACTGAATAAAGTAAGAAGAAATAAAAGAGCAAAAATAGAAGTTGAAGTAGCAGTTTACATAAATTTTCCACTTTGAAATTTAAAAAAATCCCACTTTGAAAATGGGCAGTTTGGACCTAGTATATCATCACATATTATACATATCAAATTGGTTCATTAATGAATGAATAATATGATAGAACTGCCAAAGAATGAATTAATGATAAGTCCCCATCAGAGGTTGGATGAAAAAATTTTCAAAGGACCTACATGACAGTCTGTTGTAACCCACACCAGCAATGCTCAACAGCTTGAAATCAGTCAAAAAGAACTGCAACCATTAGGATGATGAGGGTTGAGAAGTGGAATGGGAGGTGAGGCAGAATGTTACCAAAGGAATAAAAGTTTCTAGGGATAGACTAACCAGGTGGCCAGGCTGACTATAAACCACAGACTGAAAGGAGGGCACATGAAACCAAATAATAATAATAATAATAATAATAATAATAATAATAGATGTCAAATAGTTGGGAAATTTGAAAAGGAGGACAAATAGTCATAGCTAAATTCTGAGTCATACCTGAGATTCTTCTACAATTTTATTCTGTTCTTTGAGGCCAAAATGTACACTTTCCTCTACTCAGCCCTCCAAATGACCACTCAAATAAGTCTCGTTCATGAGCTGGATTCTTGCTCCATCCTTCTCCTCTGGAGCCAGCAGCAACCTGCGGCATAGAAAGTTGACATCACAGTGAGTTAAGGAAAGCTTGTTTTGCATGCCTGAAACGTAATAACCTTGGTTAACTGATTTGTTCACTATAGATTTTATTTTGGTCCCTCTTACCTACCTATTTTGCCGGGGAATTAAAAGAATAATTAACATCAGTTAAGATTTAGAAAGACATCATTCTTCCAAAATCAACTGGATCCTATGCCGGATCAGTACAGACAAACACAAATGGCTGTATAAAACAGTCGGAGCATCAGCTGATTACAGCCCCCTGGGGTAATGACCAAGGGATGCTGCAGAGAGCTGAGACTGTGAGGTCACCGGGCCTGGGGAATCATGGCCTATGGTCCTTAAGGTTTTCCCAGTGTAGCTAAGCAGGGATGTTTTTAATGAGGAGAAAGAAAAGAATTTGGTTTTCTTATGACAAAGAGTTCTTTTGGCATTTTTATAACTATTTTTTAAATTTATTGGGGTGACATTGGTTAATAAAATTATATAGGTTCCAACTGGATAATTTTATTATATAAGTGGTAGGCATGCAATGCAATATATGGAGCTATTTTAAATCTTTATGATGACTAAAGTTGAATTCCAGAGTACCAATTCAAAATTCTCTCTTAAATTTTTAAATCACTTATTTCTAGGATGATTATTACAATAATATTCAACTTATCCATGGAGTATATTAAAAAGTATAAAGAATAAAACAATACAATATTCCATGAAAAAAGTACAGAGGATATATATGGAAATGAGATCTAAAATGGCTTCAAAAATAACATTTTTATACATATTTTACTGAATCCTCACCTCCACACTTTGAAGCAAGTATTGTTATTTCCACATAATTTCAGAATTATTTTTCATCCAAAATTATGCAGATATTGAAAGGCTAGGCTACATATGAATTTAGTAATTTTTCTTCTTGCACTTACAACTACCTTCTTTGTTTTTTAATTGAATTTATTGGGGTGACATTGGTTAATAAAATTACATAGGATTCAGGTATACAATTCTGCAATACATCATCTGTATATTATATTGTTTGCTTGCCACCTCAAGTTAAGTCTCACCATTTACCTTCTCTTTACTCTCTTACCTCTCCCACCCCCTTCCCTCTGGTAATCACCATACTGTTGTTCTCTGGGTCCATGAGTCTTTTTTTTTTTTTACCTAATTCCTAATCCTTTCACCCAGCTCTCAACCTTCTCCCCTCTGACAGCTGTCAGTCAGTTCTCTGTCTCTATGAGTTTGTCTCCACTATGTTTGTTAGTTTATTTTGTTCATTAGATTTCACATATAAATAAAATCATATAGTACTTGCCTTTCTCTGACTGGCTTATTTCACTTAATACTCTCCAGATTCAATCATGTTAACAAAAAAGGTAATGTATCTTTTTTATGGCTGAGTAGGATCCACTGTATAAATGTACCACCGCTATTTCATCCACTCATCTACTGGTGGGCACTTGAGCTATTTCCAGGTCTTGGCTATTGTAAATAATATTGCTATGAACATAAGGGTGCATTTATTCTTTCTGATTGGTGCTCAGGATTCTTAGGATAAATTCCCACAAGTGGATTCACTGGGTCAAAAGGCAGTTCTAGATTTAATTTTTTTAGGAAACTGCATACTGTTTTTCACAGTGGCTGTACCAATCTGCATTCCACCAACAGTGCACCAGGGTTCTCTTTTCTCCACATCCCCACCAGTACTTGTTATTTTTTATTTATTGATGGCAGTCATTATGGCAGACATGAGGTGATATCTCATTGTAGTATTAAATTCAACTATCTGATGATTAGTGACATTGAGCATTTTTTTCATATGTCTATTGGCATCTGTACGTCCTCTTTGGAGAAATATCTATACAGGTTCCTTGACCATTTTTTAATTGGATTGTTTGTCTTTCTGGTATTGAGTTGCATAAGTCATTTATATATTTTGAAAATTGACCCCTTATCAGATGTATCATTGGAAAATATGTTCTCCCATAAAGTAGGTTCCCTTTTCATTTTGTTTAAATTAAACCTTGTTATTTGGTTCCGTATAAATTTTTCAAATATTTGTTCCAGATAATGAAATATACCATTAGTATTTGATAGTGATTGCATCGAATCTATAGATTGCTTTGGGTAGTATGGGTATTTTTTTTAATTTGATCCATGAACACATATTATCTTTCCATTTATTTGTGTCTTCTTCATTTTCTTTTTTAAATAAATCTTTATTGTTCAGATTATTACAGGTGCTCTTTTTCCCCCCCCAATAGCTTCCCTCCACCCAAACCCCTACCCCACCCCATGCCCTTACCCTGTCTTCATCCGTAAGTATAAGATTTTTGTCCTATCACTTCCCCGACCCCTCACACCCTCTTCCCCCTGAGAATTGTCAGTCTCTCCCTTTCTACGTCCCTGATTCTATTATATTCATCAGTCCATTCTGTTCATCAGATTTTTCATTCACTTGATTTTTAGATTCACTTGTTGGTAGGTATATATTTGTTGTCATTTTGTTGTTCATAGTTTTTATCTTTACCTTTCTCTTCTTCCTCCTCTTCTTAAAGAATATCTTTCAGCATTTCATATAATCCTGGTTTGGCGGTGATGAACTACTTTAAATTTTTTTTGTCGTGAAACTCTTTATCTGACCTTCAATTCTGAATGGTAGCCTTGCTGGGTAAAGTAATCTTGGTTGTAGGTTCTTGCTGTTCATCACTTTGAATATTTCTTGCCACTCTTGTCTGGCCTGCATCGTTTCTGTTGAGAAATCAGCTGACAGCCGTATGGGTACTCCCTTGTAGGTAACCAACTGTTCTCTTGCTGCTTTCAAGATTCTCTGTCTTTTGCCCTTGGCATTTTAACTATGATGTGTCTTGGTGTGGTCCTCTTTGGATTCCTCTTGTTTGGGGTTCTGTGCGCTTCCTGGACTTGTCAAGTAGGGAAAGTTTTCTGTCACTATTTCTTCTAATAGGTTTTCAATATTTTGATCTCTCTCTTCTCCTGGCAGCCCAATAATTTGGATGTTGTTATGCTTAAAGTTGTCCCAGAGGCTCCTTACACTATCTTCATATTTTTGGATTCTTTTTTCTTTTTGTTTTTCTGGTTGGGTGTTTTATGTCTCCTCATATTTCAGATCTTTGGTTTTTAATTCTTGGAGTCCTTTGATCTACCATTGAATTTCTGTATATTCTTTAATTCAGTCAGTGTATGCTTAATTTCTGACTAGTCCTTTTCCATTTTCTTTACATTCTCATTAAGGTCCTTGAAGATCTCATCAAGTTTCTCAGCGGTTTTTAGAAGATTCTTCAGTAACCTTATAAATGTGGTCCTGAACTCTATGTCTTCCATTTCTTTCATTCATGACATGTTTCTTTGTCTCCACATTTTGCTGTTTTCCTGTGCTGATGGAGTGGAAGAACTGCTGTACTGGAGACACGCTTTGTGGCCAGACTTGCTTCAGTGGGGCTTTGGTGTTCACTGAGTCTGCCTCTTGAATGTGTCACTTATGGATGTGAGTAGTTGAATTCTGGTGTTAGGTCTCACACTGACCTCTAGATACACTAGCTTCTGGATCTCCAATGGGTGTAGATCAGCTACTGTCTGAGGTGACCCAGCAGGAGCTATAGCAAGGTCTGCAGATTTCTCCTGGTCTGACCAGAGCTGCAGTTTGTTAGATTAAGCTGCTATAGGGCAGGCCATTTATATGCAAATGCCTCTGCACACAACTAGGGCAAGTTTGCAGATTGTGTGGGGCAGGGTCTCAGGGAGTCACTAGGGTGTGGAAAACAGCGATGGCTGACACTCAGCCATTTCTGCGTTTCCGCATTTCCAAGTCCCGTGCATCCCGCTCCGTGCACAGTAATTGCTGTGGGCACCTCTGCAAGGGAGCCACCCTCACTTTCCAACCCTATGGCAGACCATCCAGCTTCTTCCTGTAGGAGTCTGGGTTGCCGGCATCTCCCCAGAAACAAGTTCAGAGTAATCAGGAGCATGTTTTCCTTCGGGTTGAAAACAGCAGCACCCCGTCAGCCCCTGCCAGCCCCTCAGTACCTTAGATTTTCAGCGCTTGTGCTCATCTCAATGCTCCATCTAGTTGCAGAACTTCCACTAATGGAAGTCCTTGGTGGTAAACATTTTTGTCTCTTTTTTTTTTAATTTAATATTTTTTATTGTTTTTTTGCAGTGTAACTTATATTTAATAGTAGTACATATGTTTTCCTTTCCCCTTCCCCATTATCCTCCCCCCAACCTTCTCTAACCCCCAGCACATGTCTCCACCCACCCCCCTCCCCGCCCCAGTGTCTTTCATTCATTGGTTATGCTCATATGCATGCATACAAGTCCTTCAGTTGATCTCCCCCAGCATACACCTCCCATCCACCCAGGCCTTCCCCCTGTAGCCTGGCAGCCTGTTCAATTTTGTCTTTTAATTGCAGTTTTAAAATTGTTGTGTGAGGCAGCAATTAAGTGTTTACCTATGCCACCATCTTGGCTTCTCTCTCTTCTTCAATTTCTTTCATCACTGTCCTATAGATTCCACTATCCATATCTTTCGCCTCATTGATTAAATTTATTCCTAAGTATTTTATTCTTTTTGGTACTATTGTGAATGCAATTGTTTTCTAGATGTCTTTTTCATATAGTTTATTGTCAGTATATCAAGTTCTGGTCAAGTTGGTAGAGTAGGTGGATGCTGTATATGCCTCCTCCAATGATTACATCAAAATTATAACTCAATATACGATAATCAACCTGAAGAACCTTCTTGAAGGCTAGCTGAGCAGAAATCCTACAGCTAAAGATATAAAGAAGAAACCAGGTCAGGAGTGGTAGGAGAGACATAGAAACTAAATGGAGTGGCCTCACTCTCAGATGTGGCAGTTAAGAATTTAAGAGGGACATCTCAACTGCAGAGATGCCCCTAAGGAACAAGAGGTCCCATCCCAACCCCATGCCAGGCTTCTTAGTTCAGAACATCAGTGTTGGGAAGAGGAGCCCACAAAACATCTGGATGTGAAAACCAACAGGAATTATGTCTTTCTGGATGAAGCATAAGGCTGCTGGCAACCAAAACACACTATCAAATGGATCACACACAGACTCCCACTTGCAGGCACTCACCTGGGCTCTGATGGGGGCACAGTGGCTCAGAAGGCTCCAGAGACATACAAAGAAAAACTGAGTTACATGGCTTCAGGGCAAGGACTGAAGGTACAAGTTGCCAATATTTCTGTGTTGAGCCCTACTTCGATGTAGTCAGCAGGTGGTTGCTGTCCTTCCTATGTTCAGCCCTCCTCCAACACAACCAAATCTCAATCTGAATTAACCTGGTGAACTTCATTTGTTCTACCTTGACAATTCCCTGAGATGCCCCACCCATCTAACTCATCTACCAACCAAGGCTCTTTTGGTGGCAGGCAGCCACCAAAAAACTCATGAGGATTTCTGGTCAGACTTAAAGGGATGCCAGAGACATTCATGGAGAAATAGTTGTGAGGCTCCAGAACAAGTAAGTGGTGGAGGGATAGCCACCATATTACCTATGTTGAGCCCACCCACACATAGTAAAATCTGAATCTACATTAGCTTGGTAAATCTAACTAGCTCCACTGTGAGGATTTCCTGAGACCCTACCCCACCTCAAATATCCACAGGCCTAGGCAGATGATGGTTGGCCTCAGTGTACACTCTGAATTTTTCTGAGTGGCTTCAGGCTCAGCATTAGTGCCAAATCTGAATTAGTGCCAACCCTGGTGATTCTCTGTGACCATGCCTCACCTAACCCATTTACTGTCCACTGCTCTTTCAGCAGTAATAGGCAGTGAGGCAGTGATAGGTCTTGGTGCCTTGCTTACCTACTCTAGGTCCTGTTCTGGTGGCAGCTAGAGTTGGTTCACAGTGTGGAGTCTACCAGGCACATCCAAGTCCACCACAGGCAGCTACCAACCACAGATTACTTTGTAGCCCCTAACAGGTAGTTCTGGGCCAAAAACATGCATAGAACATAGAAACACCTAAAGATATAAAGCAAATATTGATGGAAATAAAGGGAGAGACTGACAATAATACAGTCCTAGTAGAAGATTTTAACACCCCACCAACATCAATGATATTCCAGGCAGAAAATCAACAAATAAATAGTAACCTTAAATGGCACACTACATTAGATTGATTTAATTGATATTTTCAGAACATTTCACCCCTTAGCAATTGAATATACATTCTTTTCAGTGTACATGGAACACTTTCTAGAGTAGGTCATATGTTAGGACATAAAACAAGTCTCAATAACTTTAAGATTATTGAAATTATATCAAGCATCTTCTCTGACCATTATATTATGAAATTTCATAAGAAAAAACTGAAAAACATAAAGACATGGAGACTAAGTAACATATCAATAAATAATGAGTGGGTTAACAATGAGATTGAGGAAGAAGTCAATAGATACCTGGAGACAAATTAATTTAAAACACAAAAGCCTGAAATCTATGGCACACAACAAAAGCAGTCCTAAGTGGTAAATTCATAGCAATATAGTTCTAGTCAAGAAACAAGAAAAATCTATAATAATAAAAGTGTAATATGATAATTAGACCAGATGTCCTTCCAGACAGCAGCCAGGGAAAGAAAGGCCTGCTCTTTCACGGATTTCACTAGAGGCATCGGGCCTCTAGTCTCAAATAAATAATCTAACCTTACCCCTAATGGAACTGGAAAAACAACAACACACAAAGCCCAAAGTGAATAGGAAGGAAATAATAAAATCAAAACAGAAGAAAAAAGAATATTCTTAAAAATCAAATCAAAAGATTAATGAAACTGAGATCTGGTTCTTGAAATGATAAATAAGATTTATAAATTTTTAAATTGACTCATCAAGAAAAAAAATAGAGAGGACCAAATAAATTAACTTCAGAAATGAAATAGGAGAAGTAACAACTGTTACCAAAGAAAAACAAAGAATTGCAAGAAAATACTACAAACAATTGTATGCCAGCAAATTAGATAATCTGAAAGAAATGGAGAAATTTCTACAAACATTCAATCTTCCAGATTAAAACAAGAAGAAATAAAAATAATTTTTTTAAAAAAACTCCAACAAACTAAAGTCCTGGCATTAATATCTGTCTTTCTCAAAATATTTGAAAGATGCTCATTATGAAGCTATCATTACCCTAATCCCAAAACCAAACAAAGACATAACAAAAAGGAGAAATTAATATTTCTGATGAACATTGATGTAAAAATTATCAACAAAATATTAAACCAAATTCAGCAATATATTTAAAAAGTTCATGTATCACTTATTTCAGGGATGCAAGATTAGTTCAATATCCATAAATCAATTAATATTATACATCACATAAACAAATTGAAGAATAAAAATTATGTTATCATATCAATACATGCAGAAAAAGCATTTGACAAAATCCAGGATTCATTTATGATTAAACAAAAACTCTCAGCCAAGTGGGAATAGAGGGAACATACCTCAACTTAATAGAGGCAATATATGACAAATCCTCAGCCAACAACATTTCAACAGGGAAAAACTAAAAGTATTTTCCTTAAGATCAGATATAAAACAAGGTTATCCACTTTTACCATTTTTGTTCAACATATTATTAGAAGTCTGAATCACAGCAATTATACAAGAAAAAGAAATAAAAGGCATCCTAATTGGAAAACAAGAAGTAAAACTGTCATTATTTGGATATGAAATGATACTGTATAAAAAGAACCCTAAATATTCCACCAAAAACCTTCTAGACCTGATCAATGAATTCAGTAAAGTAGCAGAAAAACATTAATATTCAGAAATCAGTTGCATTTTTGTACACCAATAATGAACTATCTGAAAGAGATATTAAGGAAACAATCCCATTTGCAATTGCATAAAAAAAATACCTAGGAATAAACTTAACCAAGGATGTAAAAGACTTGGACTTGAAAAATTATCAATTATCTCCTTGAAAGATAATTATATGAAAGCAACATAGCTAGACTGAATGTATAATGAACTTGTAAGGTTTGCTTTTTAAAGAGGTTAAATGACTTGTCATTTAGGATACTTGATAGATTTTGAGTATATAATACTAGATATTAAAGGTTTTAAAACTAATTGAATTGTATTATCACAAACATTAAAATAACTAACTTGAGGGTTTCAGATTTGTTGTGTCAAAAACTGAAAATATATTAATTGTTATTAATGTCAGTAAAAGATAAGACTCCTTTATCTCAAAATCAGACTCAAATTTTTAATATTAAGAAATCAAATAAAAATAAGATACAAAAGTTAAAGTGTAATCACCAACTAGAAGAAAATGTCTAGCCTCCTTTGAATCTTGATTTGAAGCTACTGCCACTATGGTTTCTGATCTGATAAAATAAAACAAATACATAGTCACCCACCCTCCTACTATTTTTGAAGTAAAGATGAATTTTAAAATTCACATTACAAGTATTCACATTAAAGGTTTTCACATTTTAGAACTTTTTATATTATGTATTTTTGTTTATAAAACCAGAAAATAATGGCATAATTTTTTATATTCTCAGTTTAGGAATTTCCTAAATAAAATGTTCTAAAGCATTCTTTGGTAAATTTAAGAGTTTTTATAGAGAAATTTTCTCCTCAAATAAAGAAATGTGGTATATTAGTAAACAATATTTTTTTACTTACTGCATAAAGAAAGAACACAAGAATTCCAAACTAGCACTTAATTAGGATAAAGTGGGTTTGGGGTAAAGAAGGAAAAGTTAAGTAAATCACAAGATATTCGCTGGTTGTTGTTACACAATTGATGGAAAGGGTTGTTCCAGTTCTCAGTCTTGCACAATTGATGACTGTGCTCTGACCCAAGCAGAGGATCAAGAAAAGTAGCCTCACTCCTGACCTACATCACTGTCAGATCTCTAGATGGCATTGTTGTCACAGAAACAGTAGTTTTGCGTTCAATTAGAGACTGATCTCCATGAGCCTTTCATCAAATGATGAGCTGGTGAGTCGTACAGTATAACAGCAACTGTACAGCAGCACTTAAAGATTTGGAAATCACTTGCTCTTTCAATGCAAGACCACAGTAATAATTAAACATGCAGAGTGTTTAAACTGAGGCTAAAATAATGTGTCTCTGGATCTATTAACTCCGCCTGGCATTCCAGGTAAACCTTCTTCTTCAGTTTAGACAAGGATTGTTCCATCTCGCTCCTATATTTATACTTGGCTAGCTAATAGAAAATCTAAGTATTATCACATGGGCTAAAATATATGGACTTATTTGTTGAACCTCAAGAGTTGTCAGACTCTGTCTCTTGCCCAGTGATATGAAAGGGGCCCTCCGTGGAGAAGAAACTTGAGTCCCCCGAGATACGTGATCAGACAGGATCCCAAGGCAGGTGCTGGGCGTGGAGGCCACATAGGCATAGACTACCAAGGAGACAGAACTGAACCTCACATCACCCTGCTTGTCCATGCAGGATGGCTGGTTAGCCAGAGATGAGTAAGATTCCTCAGGGAAGGAATAACCTAAGACAGGCACAGTTGCAGAGGGGCCAACAGGAGAGAACTAAAAGGTCAATAAAGGTAGGGCACAGACCCTCACCCCCTAACCTTGCAGGGGCCTGAACTTTCACCCCTCCTGAGGGAGGTCTCCTGCCCCCATGGCTGCTTCGCCTCCCATGGACAGCTCAGATTGGGACCCAAGTCACAGAGCCTCGGCCAGCAATAGCTGCCCTATATCTAAATCCAGTCTAGTACCAGGAATGCTCAGGTCCTACTCAAGAATCCAAATAATCCCTTCCACTAATATTTACAGGGTAAACTAAGATTTTTGCTTGAGTATTAAATTTGACAGTAAAATAGTAATCAAGTTTCAGATTAATTTAAATTGGCCAAGTGAAATAAGTGAATACTCAAGAAAATTTAAGTGTACTGTTCCTAAAATATTAACTAAAATTTCTATTAGTAGTTCATCTCATTGTAAAATTGCCTAACAAGTAAAGAACCTAAAGCAGTCATATTTTTGTGCAAAAATTAAAATTTAAAGTTACCAAGACTGCAATATAAAATTTCCAAAAGCCCTCATTAATCAAAAAAAGTGGGGGGGTGGATAGTAGGGTAATATCATGTAAGGAAAAATATCCTATAAGTAAATTATATCTAGAAAATTCTTACTTCAGAAAATTAACTTCCAATTGTAATGCCTATAGCATGACACCCATGAAAAACACACATGGTGTCAAAATAAGCCAAAGGAAAATTATTTGGGCAAAAATAAAAAGAATCCCAAGTCTAATTTACAGAAAAGATCCCTTTATTAGCTTTTGGTCGATAATATGTTTGTATATTTTCAGAAAACTCCAAAACCTCATGGATTCCTGCAACAAAGAAGAACTAACAGGTCTGTTCCAACCACGAAGACAGTCCAGAGATGGAAGATACTGACAACACCTTGCCATGCTAGCAATCAGCAGCTGTGCATCGCTGTAGGCGGTCCAGGACCAAACCAGAGAGGGTGGAACCTGCATTACCACCATATGTCTACCATCCAGATACCATTGCTGACATGTACACATAAGGAACTATTTGACATTGAAACTGGGACTCAGAACAGTTGCACATTGAAACAGACTCAAACATTTTTTGTTCTTATACATTTATTTCCAGTATGCAGATGCAAGATCTTTTTAAAGAAAAGAAATAGGAGGAAAAGATTGATACAGAGGCAAAGAAACCTTGAACAGACTGTCAAATTATAGGGGGAAGGCAGGGGAGGGTGGGGGGCTGGGGCTGTAAGAGATTAATCAAAGGTCTTGTATGCATGCATATAAGCATAACCAATGGATACAAGACACTGGAGGTGGGGAGGCAGGTGAGGGTATGTGCTGGGGGGTAGAGAGGCTGGGAGGGGAGGACAATGAGGGGAAAAAGGAAAACATATGTACTACTATTTGTAATACTTTAAAGAATTAAATAAATAAATAAATAAATAAATAAATAAATAAATAAATAAATAAAAGTTGTCAGACTCATTATAGCTTTGGTTAAGGTTAATACAAATTTCTGAACACATATTACAATTAATAATCCTACTCTAAGAATCTCTCATGGATGGTGCCCCAGAAAGTGAATCAGTGATCCTCCCGGAAATTCTCCAGGTTTTAGGTCATACTAGGTTTTCTTGGGAGAATGAGAAAAAGATGCTCATTACCTGTTGATGATAAGACTAAGTGTATCACATGAGTTCCTTGTAGCATTTGGCCATATCTGCTTGCAAAAGGGTGGAGTCCAAGATCAGATGATAATATATACATGCATGCATTAAGTGGATGAATAGATAGGTAGATAGACTAGTGCATAGATACAGTTGAATATATACAAACTTAAATGCATATGTAAATTCCAAGTTAGGTTTTGATATGTGTATGTAACATTTTAACTGGAGTAGCACTAATAAGGATTGCCAGTGCAGAGATTAGAGGAAGTTGTTTTTCAACATTTTACTTCAGGTTAGCCAGCAGGAGGAGCACTGTGATAGAGCAACGCAAGCAGGGACCTTAAAAGAGGGGAAAGTGTGAGCAAAGTAACTGTACCTGGTATTGTGGGCAGAGTCCTACTGTTTACTGGAAGGAGATGGGTGACTTGAAGGTGTGTGGGTCCCTACACAGGAATGTGACAATAATAGGGAACTAGAAGTGCTGGACCTGAGGCTCAGGGAAAGGGAACCTGACACCTGAGCTACAAAGCTGTGAAGCTACATGATACTAAAGCCCCAGCATCAGCCTGGTAGAGATCAGGGTCAAGGGCACAAAAACAACCGAACCTTGTCCCCTCACTGATCATGGCTGGTAGGAGGCAGGGTTCCTTGAAAAAATGTTTATATTATAACATCTAGCAAAAAAATCAAGATTGAAAAGTTTATATTCATAAATTCTAATTTTTAAAAGTGTATATTTTTATTTTAAAAAGTGAAGGTGACATTTTTTTTAAAAAATCAAATTATATTTTAGAAAAAAATAACATAATGATAAAAAAAAAATCCAGCCTTTGGCCCAGCCACGGTGTGGGTATGCAGGAGGAAGCCTATCAATTATTCTTTCTCATAATCGATGTTTCTATCTCCCTCTCCCTTCCTCTCTGAAATCAATAAAAATATATATTTTTTAATCCAGCCTCTGGAACCAGAATTAAACTCAAATATACCATTAGACAAGTTATTTAACATCTGTGTGCTCCATTTCCCAATCTGTAAAATGGGATGATAATAGTATCTATCTCAAGGATTGCTATGAGGATTAGATCAATTAAACAGGTAAAGCTAAGAGCAGTGCCTGAAGCATAGTATGTACTCTGTAAATATTTGCCATTATTATTTTACCAATGAACTGAAAAAGTAAGTAAAGAATTAAATCTTCAATTTGACAGGTGGCATAAAGCAATGAAAGTACATACCACAATACTATGAAAAGACAAGATAATTGAGATATATCACAAGATATTTCCAGGGGGTGAGGGGAGTACAAAGGAGAAGACAAGGTTAATATGTATTAGAACATTAAACAAATTTTATTTTTAAAATGACAGACTCTAAGCAAATGGTAATAGTCCAGGAAAGGAACCCAAGCTAATTTTTAAGTGGCTAAAGCCCTTTCAAATATCATCTGACTTCGTCATAACCATAACCTATGAGTTGTATTGCAGCCTTTGAAGAAACTGAAATTCAGAGAGGTTAAGTAATTTATGTAAGATGGCAAATAAGTAAGTTGGTGCTGTTTGGACCAGAATCTCTGAATTTTAACTGCAAATTTTTAGTGTTGCTATACTGCCTTTTATTTTAAGACAAAGACTATTATATTTGGGGGAATAGGGAAATCTATACATTGGGCATCCCAAATCTGACATGCTTCCTGTTTTTGTAAATAAAGTTTTACTGGAACTCAGCAATGTCTATTCACATATGTGTTGTCTATGGCTATTTCAATACTACAACAGTGGAACTGGGTGGCTGCAAAGGAGCTCATACGGCCTACAAAACAAACACAATCTGGCCACTTACAGGAAAAGTTTTAACACCTGATTTACTTGTCTAAAAATAAAGGCAAGAACATTCTTCAACATATAGAACAAAGTATGAAGGCAAGATCTGTGAATTAGGATGTGTAAGTAACTACAGATCTAAAAATGATTGCTACTTTTTGCGCATAACCAAAAGGCTGAAATAACAAAGCAGAACAAGTGAAAAGGGACATATGGAATACAAACAGATAATGAAGCATGGTTTTAACAAATGTATTAAATATAGGGCAGAGTAGCTTGAAAACAATAGTATTGTTCTTCTGAAAAATACTTATTTACATCATAATTTAACATATGTGAAAGGTATTATTGGCACAGAAATTTGGGAACTGAAACGAAAGGGTTAATATAATCTTTGATTTCTATACCTATCATGTACTAGTAAATGTCTCTCTATCTTATCAGGAAAGAATGTCACCTGTTAAGGTAAAAAAAACATTGAAACTTGTAAAGAATTTTTGTTAGTTTATTTGAGCCAACCTGTCAACATATGCTGGGAAACAGACAGAACCTCAACGAATTGAGATGATGCTCTGGAGAATGCAGGTTACATTTGTATTTATACATTGCAATCAAATCAGGTGGGATGAAGCAAAGTGGTGGGAAACCCCTGGGATTGGATAAAAAGTAAAATAATGGACACATACTTAGATGAGTGCAGAAACAATTAACATGATAATGAAGGAATTTGTGGTATCTGTCCTGGCAACCACCACATTTGGTTGTGCTCCAGGGCTCTAGAAAAAGGAAATTTACAAGTTACCCAGACATCTTAGAGGCAAAAGGCAAATGGGAGGTAGCAGGTAATGAGGGAATAAGGACACATATGTAACACCTTAATCAAAAAAGAAATTTTTTTTAAAAAAAGACAAATGGTCTCAGTAAAGATCTAAATTGATCTTTGTCAGAGAAGATACTGGCCTAGGATATAACTACCCACCATAACTGCGTTTAGTTAAAGTTTAATTTCAGACCATCCTTTGTGGTTACTTTAGGTCTCTGAGTTTGCAAGACTGTCACGCAGGCCTCCCCTGAGCTTGTCAGGTCAGCTTGTGGCCCCTTTTGTCCACACACCCATTCTTCAATAAAAACAAAATATAGGAGAATATGGTGCTGAAGGTCCATAAACCCTCAGTGATGTATGGCAGAAAATGGCCCTGGTTCCGGTTCAAAATAACACCTAAGAGGGCCCTTAACTCACCTTCTCCCTCAAACATACCAAATCTATAGTACATTTGGAACAAATTTTTCTGAAAAAAAAAAAAACAACTGGCTACGTGACTCCTACACATTGAGCCTAGGAGAGCATGTGGGAGAGGCTAGAACACAATCTCATCATGACTCCATACCACGCACAGTGACCCATAGTTGGGAAGAACCCAAAACCTGGAACTGCTCCCTGAGGAGCAAAGGGTTTGAACCCTACAACAGACACCTCAACTTTTAAGATCTTCACCAGTGACAATCCCCCAAGACATCTAGCTTGAAAGCTAACAGGGCTGTCATCCACCAGACCATCAAGGCTGTAATAACCTGAGAAACTGCTTTTCAGGAGAAGAACTCACTTGTCCCGGGGCCCAGTGTGAAAATGGTTGTCAAGGGCTATCTGGACCTTGTGTTGGAGAAGCTCCTTTGATTTTTGCCTACCTTGGAGCAGGAACCTGAGGGTCAGGCATGTGATTTCACACACATTTGAAGACCTGTTGAAGGTCTCTCCAGAAAGAGACTGAACAGAGCCATCTTCTCACTCTCCCTATGCAGAGCTCTAGTGCAGTGCTCTTCAACCCACATGACCCCAAAATTTTTAAAACAGGCAATACCTAACTATTTAGTCAGGGGCACTGACCTCTCTTCCCTTAGATTGTCAAATTAAAGAAATGACAACAGTCAACACAATAGCTGTCTGGTGTGAATGAATCAAAATTTAACTATTTTTTAAAAATTAGTTCAGCCTAAAATATAAAATACTAGAGACCCTGGTGCACAAAATTTGTGTGTGGAAAGGGGGTTGCCTCAGCTTGGCCTGCACTCTCTCCAATCTGGGTCCTCTGGCTTCTAACCATTCACCTGCCTGCCAGCCTGATCCCCCTAACTGCTCTCCCCTGACAGCTTATTTGTCCTAACTGCTCTCCCCTGATGGCCTGGTCCCCCTAAATGCTCTCCCTTGCCTGCCTGATTGCCTCTAACCTCCTCTGCCTTGGCCCCGCCAACATGGCTTTGTCAGGAAGGATGTCCAGAAGGACATCAGAAGGTCGTCCGGAAGATGTTCAGTCTAATTAGCATATTACCCTTTTATTAGTATAGATGCTACCTTGTCCTAAAAATGCAAGTTGTTCCCAGGTTTTTCTATCATGGAAGGGAAGCCCACAGTAACATCTTGAGTTCTCACCAGGGCTTATGCACTTGTGCTTTATCTCAGTAGATGTGATTCCTAGAAGACTCTTGGATGTACCTTGCACATTTCTATCAAATTTGCCAAATCATCCTCCAAAAATGTTGAACAACTTTAAACTCCCACCAGCAACCATGTATGTGCCCTCCTTCCCACTTTGATGCCAATATCATTGATTTCTCCCTAGAAGCTTCCCTCCCATCAGCCAAGACTTCTTGGTACTTGAGCTAACCTCATTGTTCAGCTAGGGACTTGATTTCCTGAGACAGAATTATGGAGGAGGAACAATAGTTTTCCTCTACCTTTCTGAGTTCTTAGTGGAGGCCCTTGTAATGAAAGACAGATCACCAAGAGAAAACAAAGTTCAGTAGCATGTGTACCTTGTGTATACGTAGGAGATCCCAGGGAAAAATGAGTAACTCCCCAAAGTGGCTTAGAATGCAGATTTAAATGCCTTCTTCCTAAGGAAAGGCGACAGGAGATATAGGCCTCTCAGGGGAGAGTAAATGGTATTTAGGAAAGATGAATGAGGTGGGAGGAAATAGTTTGTAACAAAGTTTGGGTGTGATGTCAACTTCTACTCTCCTATCCTGTGACAGGAGTCAGTCTTCTCTACCTGATGACACTTCTCCCATCGAGAGGACCTATGACATTTAAGGTCCTTTAGAAGGGTCTGATTTTAGGGAGATCAGGAGACTTCAGTGAAATCCTCCGTGTGCATTTGCTGTTTTTTAAGCATCTACAGGTCAAGATCATCAATATAATAGCACAGCATATGTTAGAGTGGCATGTTCTCTGACCTTCATGATAAACCCAACAAAAGCTTGTTTTCTCTCTTAGATGATTTGCCACAGTAGCGTTATTCCCTGGAGATGGTATTCTGACCAGTCATTCCTGGGAATGGTCATAACATTACTCTGTTTGTAGAAAGGTGTTGGCCACAGCACTGAGTAATCCAAGGGCAGTTTTCTCATCTTTTGGGAAGGGAGATAAAGTTATGATAGTTTATCTCCCTTTCCACAGGTTTCTTGCAGATTTGTGTCTCTGCTGCCCCAACCCATGCCCCTCAGCAACCCAAGAACCTCCACCTTAGACCTTGGGGCTGCTGGGTGCCAGGCCTGTGGGTTTTTGTCTTCAAACCACCATCCCATCCTCCTCCAGCCCCAAGTTTGCCATGGCAGTGCTGGGGCCGGCCTCCCTACTGAGTCTGTCTGTAGCTGTGATCGGGAACCCCGCCACCCCAAGTGCCACCATGGCCAGGCTTGGGGTGGTGGAGGCCACCTGCCATCTTGGTTGGGTTACTTTGCATATTCACTCCTATTGGCTGCTGGGTAGTGAAGGTACAGTCATTTTGCATGTTTCTCTTTTATTAGATGGGATATTTTGGAGTGCTGCAGAATTTTAGTAGTTTATGTGTGCCAAGAGATGAAAAAAGGTTAAAAATCACTGCTGTAGAGCATTAATATCTCCCCAAGGGAAGCTTTTATGTGGGTGTCTGGTGCCCTGGTCTTTGTGACTGCCATACAGAGAATGTCCCTTGTGGCCAGAAGGGCTGGGTTCCTGGGTCCCAAAAGACAGCTTTTAGCAGGTCTACCAACCCCAGTGCACAGCACAGAGCAGACTAAAACACAGCCCAGTCTTTCTGTGAAAGAAGCCTACTTGCCTTTACTGGAGCTTTGGCCTGAGGGGAAAGCTTCAGGTTGGCGCACATATAGGGGCCCAGGGACAGACCTGCTCTCAGAGAATAGAGGCAAGTGCCCACCATCTTTGCATTCTCCCTCTGCTTCTCAGAACTCATCATTATCTCCCAAATAGGAGCTTATATATTCATCTGAAACCCCAATTTTTGTAACTGCTGTCCAGGGGATTGCCTGGCACTGGTGGTCAGCGGGGCTTATGCTTGTGGTCCCACAGACTATATATATATATTTACAAACTTTAAAAATTGCTACCTGAAGATATGCCTTTTAATCATCCTGAATCTTGGTGTTGACCAAGATCCTCTCCTTGAGAAACTGACAGGTCTTGGCAAACCCTCAACTACTGGGAGACATTAAAAATAAAATGGGCTAACCCTAGCCAGTATGTCTCAATAGTTAGAGTGTTGGCCCACACACTGAAGGGTCATGGGTTCAATTACCAGTCAAGTGCATGTACCTCAATTGTGGGTTTATTTCCCAGCCCTGTTTTGGTGTGCAACCAATTGATATGGCTCTCTCACATCAATGTCTCTCTCTCTCTCTCTCTCTCTCTCTCTCTCTCTCTCTCTCTCTCTTTCTCCCTCCCTCCCTCTCTCCCTTCCATCCTCCCTTCCACTCTCTTTGAAAAGCAATTTTAAAAATATGCTCTGTGTGGGTTAACAAAATAAATAAATAAAATTAAAGTGTGAGAGATAATCAAGAGTTAGAGCAGGGTTGAACAATAAGATTTATCTCCTATATGAAGACACTTTTTCAAGACTGTGAGCAATGACTGCTTTATCTAATGGATGGAAACTACCACAAGCAGTCAGCAAAATGAAGACTCAAAGGAATATGTTTCAAACAAAAGAAAAAGATCTAAGAAAGATGGTTCATTCTCCATGAAGGTTGGCTATTAGGGACAGAAAATTTATGAATAGTCACTTGGAAATTTTGTGTTTTAAAAAAGTCACTTAGTGATTTTTTCTAAAACCCATAACCTGACTGAACACTCTCCTTATTGCCATCGTCAACTCTCTGTTTCTGAATGTGTAAATGACTGGATTTAGAAATGGAGTTAAAACGGCATCAAATATGGCTAGAAATTTATCCAGATGTGTTGAAGGCAAGGGCCACATATAGAAAAAAATCAGTGGACCAAAGAATAAAAACACCACAATAACATGAGCTGACAACGTACAAAGAGCCTTGGATGAACAACCTGAGGAGTGTTTCTGAAGCGTGACCAGGAGGAAAATGTAAGAGAAAATGAGCAAGAAGAAAGCACCCAAGGAAATGAACCCACTATTAGCAGTGATCATGAACTCCAATTTATAGGTGTCTGTGCAAGCAAGTTTGATGAGCCGAGGTATATCACAGTAAAAGCTGTCTACTATATTAGGCCCACAGAAGGGCAAGTTTACCACAAATGCCAACTGGGCCGAAGAGTGAATGAGACCAATAGTCCAGGCAACCACTAAAATCAAAATGCACACTCTTGGGCTCATGATGGTCAGGTAGTGGAGAGGCCTACATATGGCCACATATCTGTCAAAGGCCATGGAGATGAGCAGCACCATCTCAGTACCTCCGACAGCATGGCTAAAGAAAATCTGAGCTAAACAACCTCCAAAGGAGATGACTTTCTGTTTCCTGAAAAGATCACAAATCATCTTGGGTGCTGCAATGGAGCAAAATATCATGTCAATTATGGAGAGGTTGGCTAAGAGAAAATACATGGGGGAGTGTAAATAAGGATCGAACGTCACAGTGACCACTATGAGGAGGTTTCCCATCATACTGAACATATAGAAAAGACAAGAAAAGCAAAAAAGAAGAAGCTGGATCTCCCAGGAGTTGGAGAGTCCAAGGAACACAAATTCAGACACCACAGAATGATTGGCTTTATACATTGACTCATTTGGTAGGTGCACTCTCCTGTTACCTAAAGGAAGAAAATGACACAACTCAAATTAATACTATTATATGAATACCCTCTGTGGAAAAGTATATAAATTTTGGAAATCAAATATTACCTGAGCATTTCACAAATATCAAATAACATTCTGTTGGTCACTGTTGCTGTCATTACATATGACAGTAACTGAGTTGTCAGGTGGTCTTGCTAGCACAAGGAATGGTGAGCAATCTGGTGGACTGGTACCCATGGATGCACCTGATGAAATCATGAACAAAGGGCATTTGACATTAAATTGTTTTATCAGTTTCACCACTGTTAACTATCCTCTCCTTCACATACTGGATAGGCAAAAGAAGACTATTCCATGACAAAAAGACTTGTAAGATCCTGTGAGTCTGATTTTGCTCCTCAAACAAGGAATTCTCCTACTTTTATTTCCAAAATATAATTAATTCATTAATATCCAAATCAAATGGTACCTCATGTCTAAGTTTACCATGACCCACCTATGCATCCACATTTATTTACTGTATTTAAAGTTGGTCACATGTCTATTTCCTCAAATGATTATAAACTACTCAAGATTATAACTCATTGTGCCTTTAAATTTTTAATCCTATACAGTATCTTGCAAATATTAGGTAGTGAAAGAAATATTTTAAATAAATGAATGAGTTACATCAGAGGAATACCAGTGTCAGAGATCCCCTTGGCCTGTTGCCTGGAAACTTCAACAAGTTAATCAGCTACAACTCAAAGAATATTAATAAAGAATTCCCGCTGAAACCGGTTTGGCTCAGTGGATAGAGTGTCGGTCTGTGGACTGAAAAGTCCCAGGTTTGATTCTGGTCAAGAGCATGTACCTTGGTTGCGGGCACATCCCCAGTAGGGGGTATGCAGGAGGCAGCTGATCAATGTTTCTCTCTCATCGATGTTTCTAACCCTCTCTCCCTCTCCCTTCCTCTCTGTAAAAAGTCAATAAAATATATTTAATAAATAAATAAATAAATAATTCCTTGCTCAATATAGAACCACACCTGAGAGATCCATGCATTGAAGCATTTAATGGTGAGCAACTGGGAATAAATGAGGAAGCAAGAAGGGAAAAGAGCCCAAACAATCACAGATGCAGCCCAGAAGGAAGCTTGGCTCGGAGAGTGGAGGAAGCTGGTGATAGCAGGCTCTTCCCTGGGTCTGGAGGAACAGAGAGTTAAGCTGGGCTCTCCAGCAGGCAAGCAGTGCAAACAGTGGCTGAGTCTGCAGAGACACGAGGGCAAGGACAAAACAGAGGGATTGTGCCACAGCTGTCTGCTGTTGGGCAGTGATGATTCAGACAAAGACACAGAGCCACAGAGCCCTGCCACACCTTGAACTCCCCAAACTCATATCCAGTTGCCCCAGGTATCAGGTCGAGGAGCATATTATCTGCAAACCAAAAGCTATTGCAGTAGGATTGCGATTTCCCTCTATGACTGGTTCCAAGCTGGGGCACACTGGGAGGACCCCATGGAGGTTCAGGGTCATCATTACAGTGAGGACGAAACAAACCCCACCCCTAAGCAGCACAACTGTACTGTCTGAAGAAAGTCAAAGAGGTCAGTTCTGGGAGGTCACAGAGGTAAAAATCTTGTGATTCTGTGCCACCTACTGGAAAATAGTAGAAAGACTTCTTCAGATAAAACTGTTTGAGAAAGGTCAGCAGTACAATAGATTCCTAGACAGAGGAGACCAGCAAATACTGTGAATAGCCATGGTGATGAGGAAGCTCAGAAAGGAAATGAAAACTCTCCAGAAAGCAAGTTGGGACACATGGAAATATGTAATGTAAATGACCGAGAATTCAAGATTGAAGTTTTGAAAATACTCAATGAGATATGAGAAAATAGATAGGCGATTCAAGTCACTCAGAAAATAAATTAATGAATAAAATGAGTAATTTACTAAAGAAATTGAAGTTTTAAAAAAGAACCATTCAGAAATCCTGGACATGAAGCATGCAATTAAAGAAATTAGGAATGAACTACTCATCTATATACTGAAAGCTACAAAGCATTATTAAAAGAGATTGAACATATATATAACAAAATGGAAAAATATCTTGTATTCATGGATTGGAAGAATCAACATAGTTAAAAATGACTATATTACCCAAAGTAATATACAGACAATGCAATCCCCATCAAAATCCTAATGTCATTATTTAAAGAAATAGGACAAAAAAAAAACAAGATTTGTATGGAACCACAAAATATCCCTAATAACCATAGCAATGCTGAGGGGAAAAAAGAGCATAGCTGGAGGTATCACACTTTAAATTCTATCACAGAGCTATAATAATCAAATCAGCAAGGTAATGGCAAAAAGACACACATATCAATGAAACATAATTGAGAGCCCAGATATAAAACCACATGTATATGGGCTGATAATTTTTAACAAAGGAGCCAGAAATGCACCAAGGAGTAAAGAGACCATCTTCAGCCTGGCTTATGTGACTCAGTGGTTGAGTGTCAACCTATGAATCAGGAGGTCACAATTGGATTCCCGGTGGGCTTGATCACCATTAGGGGGCATGTAAGATACAGCCAATTGGTGATTTTCTCTCATCATTGCTGTTTCTATCTTTCCCTTTCCCTGCCTCTCTCTGAAATCAATAAAAACATATTTTTCAAAAAAAGAAAGCCTCTTCAATAAATAGTGTTGGTAAAATTGGAAAGACACATGCAAACAAATGAAATTGGATTATCGTTTGTCCCCTTGTACAGAAATGAACTCAAAATGGATCAAAGATCTAAATATAAGATCAGCAACAATAAGTTACATAGAAGACAGTATAGGTACTAAGCTTATGGACCTTGATTGTAGAAAGCATTTTATGAATTTGACTCCAAAGGCAAGAGAAGTAAAGGCAAAGATAAATGAATGGAACTATATCAAACTAAGAAGTTTTTGCTCAGCAAAAGAAACTGACAACAAAACAAAGAGGCAACCAACTGAATGAGATATTTGTGAACAATAGTTTTGACAAAGGCTTACTATCTAAAATACATAAAGAACTAATAAAACTCAACACAGAACAAACAACTCAATTAAAAAATGGGCAGAGGACCTGAACAGACACCTTTCTGAAGAAGACACACAAATACCCACAAATAGCCAACAGATATATGAAAAGATGTTCACTAGCAATTAGAGAAATGCAAATCAAAACTGCAATGAGATACCACCTCATGCCTGTTAGAGTGGCTATTAACAACAAGGCAAGTAATAACAAGTGTCAAAGAGGTTGTGAAGAAAAGGGAACCCTCATTCACTGCTGGTGGGAATGTAGACTGGTGCAGCCACTATGGAAAACAATCTGGCAATTCCTCCAAAAATTAAGAATAGAGCTACCGTGTGACCTAGCAATCCATCTCCTGGGTGGACACTCAAAAATAACTTGTAAACATGTAATCTCAAAGATATATGCACCCTTATGTTCATTGCAGCATTATTCACAGTGGCCAAGACATATTCTGAAGGAAATAAGCAATTAGAATTTGAACAGAAGAACAACAAAATCTGGCTTACATTGTTAGGAGATCACTGGCTGCTGCATTGTTAATATACTCAAGGATATAACTAGGATTATTTTTTGCAATAATCCAAGCAAGAAATGATGGTGACTTAGAGGAGGATGATAAAGGTAGAGGTAGTGAGACATTGTATTCTGGATGTATTGAAATGACGCATGATGAAATTTTCAGGGCTATAAATAACCCTCACATTTTAGAGATTGTAAAATAGTGCATATCATGCAAGGTTTGTATAGGAAAATAAAAGAATTATGAAAGGTACTAACACAATAAATGTATATTTGGTCACCAAATTTAGTAAGAACTCTAGAATAAGGAAGCATTTGAAGCTTTAATATGGGAGTCTGTGGGAAATAAAAATAGATAATCTAACACAGAAAGTAGAAAGCTATGGCACTCAATAGTGCAAATAGTAGTACAAGCTAAAAATGTTGTTATAACCCAGTGAGAATTACTATGTGAAGAGAACAAAATATTTTCTACTTAATTTTTTGAAGCTAAGTCATTGACCTCTCTATGCAATCTCACCAAAACACATCCAAAATTGCAAATTAAGAGCAAAATACTAAAGCTACATAAATATTAGTTTCTATATTTAGCCAGAAAAAAATATCAACTCGGTTAATGTCAGACCTGCATGTATCAAAAGACTAAGTGTCTCTCTACTATGGTTGGCTACACTGGCCAACTTACCAAGGGCAGGCCAGATTGCACTTGGGCAAAGATGCAAATATAGCTCCTAAAGCATACTTTAGCCACTTCTACTACAATGCATGGCAGTTGCTGCAAAAGAAGGCATTCTCTTTCTGTTTTATATGCATTTATTCTGCCAAGACATCTGGAATTGTTATAGAAAATTATGTGTACTCTACTGAACACCCATAAAGATGAACATTTAAGTATCACAGGCAAGTGTCAATTGTACCACTACTTAAGAAGTTTCCTCTGCATATCTGAAATGTTAGGCAGAGAAAAATTTAATCCTCCACAGCCTCTCTTTATTGGTTTAAGACCAGGGTAAATTAGAGGTGAGAAATATGTATCTCTGAAAATAAAGAGCTAAGAATTTTCAATACTACAGTAAAACTCTGCTGTCGTTGACGCCTATTAATTATAAAAACTTTAGCAAAAAGACAATTGTAAATTCCTCCCACTCCTACACATTGCCAATAGATAAAGATTTCCTATAATCAAAGTTTTACAGGACCAAGTGAGGAGCAGGAAAGCATTTGAAGCAATAGTCAGATGATTCCTTGAATACTAGAACATAAAAAAACATGGCATTCCATCAACATGCTCCAAAACCTGAAGCAAGATATGCTTCCATCTAGAACTTAAGAGAAAACAGCATTGGAGCATCGATAAATGTAATGATGTAAGCAAAGGAAATGTAACAGTAAAAGACCTATCTTATCTGCTGTCTTATCTTACTGTACATCCAGTAAGATTTAATGGAAAATTGTTTAACTGTTGCCAATCTTTGTTTTGACATAATATATGAGTAATAATAACCTCATTTAAAAGTAATTTAAAAATTTTATTTAAAAAAGCACACATAGGCCCCCAAAAAAGAATTTTGTTGAGGTGATTGTATATTCCAATTCTTTGGATACCAGCTCATTTTTAATAGTTTATATTTAATAACTACTTTCTTTAAAAGAGAATTTATGTTAAATATCTCTAGAAGTCATTTCAACAGAAACTACATGGTAGAAAAAGCAACGATAAAGTCTAATTAAATATTTTGGCTGAATAATTTATTTGTATGAGTATCTGTCACATGAAATACCAAAATAAATAAATGATGAATTATAGTGAATAGTTTTCTGATATGTATTATGTCCTTTTGGGATTGAATCAAGAATTGCTTTGCAGAAATATATTAGCAATGACCAGAGGTGGGAGCAAAGACAAAATATATCCAAAATATATACTTAATATATGTACCTTTCTTATAGGACTTATCAAAATACATGAAAATATGCCCTTTTCGGTCTCTCTCCATCATACAGTGTGCCTCTAATTAGTGTTTGTTGGAGGGGTGAATGAATAAGTGGATGATGGATGGATGGATGGATGGATGGATGGATGGCTGGATGGATAACTTGGTTGAAAGAGGGAAGAATGATGAATAAATGAACAGACAAAAGACAGACAAGAATAAAGTAAAGGAAGAAATATTTCTAAAAAATTGCTAACAAATCATTTTTATAAGCATTATGAGCTAATAATGACCATACTTCATAAAAATGTAAACTTTATGGAAGAATTCATTCTCTACACACACACACACACACACACACACACAAATGATCATATACCAAATGTACACTCTAATTTGGTAGTTATAATTAGACTTTTTCTAGGCATCAAGTGATACATCTTAGAAACAATATACTAATGTCCCCAGTCTTAAGCAATAAGAAATTACAACTCTTTCACATCCTTATGTAAATTACTTTTTCTTATTGCTTTGGGAGTAGTAGCTAACACAATATAGATATTTAAGCCACTAGGATTTTAGACAGTATAAAAAGCCAGATAAATTTGGAACAGTATAATAAGACTAAAAGAGATGCATCAAATTTTTGGATAAAGAAATAAGAAAAATATGAACTCTAAAAATGGGTCCAGTAATCTATAAAGGGAAAGAAAGCAAAGCAAAGAACTGAATACCAGAACACATTAATGTGTATATGGTTTGTATCTTCAGGGTTTCCAAAACAAAAGTGACTCCTGGTTGAATACCCAAAACTAGATGAAATCATCTACCAGCCCCCTGAAAGAGTGATATGAGCCAATTTTTGCTCCAAGTAGATTGAGTATGTCCTGCAAGAACACTGAATCTTGTGTTCTCCGGACTTTCATTTACCACCAAACTTTTCTTCATTAAAGGCCATTAAAATTATAATGATTCTAAACATCGTGATTTCTTTTTCATACTTAAATGGATTTGGTCAGTCTCCCAGGAGAGAATACCATTTATTTTCAAGTTTATAATTGAAGAAAATAGAGATAATTAGTGTGTTACTAACCAACCTGCAGAAATAAACCAGTAAGTATGTAAATAAATTTCTGGCCTGTCATGTATAATACATCCATTGGCATATCTAAATCATGAATAAGACGTAGTATTTGAGAATTCAGTACCTCTGTTTAGCCATTCCTATGCTTTATCACTCTAGAGTCCAAGATGTTTTTCCTGTTTCCAACTGAACTCTCTAGTTCTTTATTTTAAGTATATATCCAATTGTCTGTTGCTCCATGAAAGTAAAATAAAGATATTATCAAGAACCCTTTTTAATGAATCTTTATAGTACTTGATTGAATTAAGTAACCACATTAAGTTGTCCCTTTCTTCTTATGATCAATTTTCATATTCCTAGATTCCTAAATTTGTTATTTTCTACTAACTTTATTTAATATTGTGCTGGCCAAAAGTAGATTGAAGGAAAAAGCAACTAAATACCCAACAAATCAAGATTTTTTCTATATAACATTCAAAATGATGGTAAATATGTCAATAGACATGCAGATGGGGTCAAGTACATCTCAGGAAGACACTTTACCAGTCAATCCTTCTCCAAACTCTGTGTGCATCATTTGGTTCTGCTCTCAAAAAATACCTGAGGTGAATATTGTCTTTCTTTAGTTTCTCTGTAAATACAGAAATAAATCAAAGTAAGTGGTCTTAACTTCTAACTTCTGTGAATTATTAATTTCCCTTCACTCCAATAAAAAGGATAATAAGATAAAAAGTAAATAAATCTTTTTCTAAGTCATCATTTAAAACACAAAATCTCTTGCCTATGCTAAAAACATTGCATTGTGCTGATCCTGAGTCTCTTCCACAGCTTTAGTTTTACCCTAGACACCTGAGACACACTTCTAGCACTAAGTAAAAGTCAGTTATTTGCTTTTCTCAACACTCCCTAATGTTCCTTTTCCCCACATTATAACCTACCAAATTTCCCTACATTATAATGCACCAAAATTTAATTGATATCAGCAAATGAAGATTCTATCATTAATACTATTTTTCTGAAACTGAATTGAATATAACAATTCAAACTTTTTTCCTATTGTTATCTTGACTTTTCATCTTTCCGCCTACCTGTTCTTAGACCACAGCATCTTCAGAGAACTAGAATACATTGATAACTGAGCTTCTGCTTATACCAATACAGTTATATAAAAAGCTGAAAAAATTTAAAAGGCAATTAATTGACAGCACTAGAGAATAGTGATCCAGTGCTGCTGCAGAGACTGGATTTGCTGACTTAGCTTAGGTGGTCAAGGGAATTGTCCCTGGAACCCAGTCAGTTTGGTAAGAACAATTGAAAAGAAAATCTTGTAATGAGTCACTGGAGATGAAACAAAACAGAGACTGAATGTTTTAAGAGCATCACCTTTGACAGTTTTACCTGTCAATTCTAGACTCACTTACTGGTGGTTTAAAATGAGGCAGAATACCTGGGGAGTGTGAAGACATTTAAACAAAGCCATGTGGATTTTACTATAAATTTCAATCAGTTTAAGCATACATAAGCTGAAAAAGCAGGAGAAATTGCTTAAGCATCTTTCATATTTATAAACAATGGCATGGGTGAAAATAATAGGGTGAACTGTTATTCATGTTTAGTGTCAAGGCAACTAGATCTCAGGGGTGAGGATGAGCCAGCATGGAAGACAATGAGGCATTGAAAATGCTTCTAGGAAAAGGAACAGCAGATCAGGCCTGGAGGCAGATAGGAGTTGTACATTTTTTACCCTTCAAAACCTGCTCAAAGTTCTCCTTTTCCAGAAACCTCCTACTATTAAATCTGGTGCATATCAATTCTCCCATGTCTTTTTGGCATTTTCAGTACTTTCATCCAAGCAAACCCAGCAATAAAATATGCATAAAAATAAAACCAATGAAATATTGCTTTATTTTTTAAATGATACCTTTATATTGAATAGATGCTTACAAAAAATGAAACTAGACCACCTTCTTACATCAGTTACAAAAATAAACTCAAAATAGATGAAAGACTTAAATATACAACTCAAAACCATAAAAATTTTAGAAGAAAACATAGGCAGTAAAGTCTCAGACATATAGCAGTATTTTTTCTGGCACATCTCCTCAAGCAAGGGAAACAAAAGAAAAAATAAATAAATGAGACCACATCAAACTAAAAAGTTTTTGCAAAAAAAGCCATCAATAAAATGAAAAGACAATCCCCTGAATGGGAGAACACATTCATCAATTATACACCTGATAAGAAGCTAATATCTAAATTTTATTAAGAACTCATACTATTCACCTTACCATGAGCCAGAAACTGCATGCAGGCCTCGCCTGGGGCTGCAGGCCCAGAGCCAGGACACCAGAAGGGCCATCTGTGAGGAAGTTTCACCATTTGTTCTCCCCCTTTGTGGGGCAGCAGATGGTCAAGACGGGGACAGCAGTAAGAAGCTAAACCCTGCCAGCTTCCAGTCCCTGTGGATCCAGGACACCTAGGTCCATGGGAAAAAAAATATCCCTTAGATTTGATCCAAATAAAGAAACCAGGTTTAGCAACAACACACTGCCAGAACCTCTATAAAAAGGAAAGAGGAAGAAGAGACTGGGGACCAAAAGCAGACCTTGGGCCCTGGCAGCAAAGAAATCTCAGACCAGTCTTCCCAGTTCCATAGTGGAGACAATAGTTTGGCGGAAGGGGGCGGGGGGACAGCTCTGCAAGAGGTGCTGAGAGGCTCCAGGTGGCCTCCAGAAGCTCACCTTGTAGTGCCCACAGTGTCAGCACAAACTGCAGGTTGGTCCTGCACTTTGAGGGTGGCGGATTCCTGGCATTTTATAATTGTCAGATATCTTGGAGCTCTTCTCCTCTGACATCTTGCCTGAAAAGTCCCATCAAGAACAAGACTTGGAAACACTGGGCCAGGAGAAATCTGTCTACTCTGCACTGTTGGACCAAAGCTACTTCTCAGGCTTAGGGAACATCATTAAGAATGAGCCGTGTACAGACCTGGTATCCATCACATCTCTCTTGGTTCACTCCTCAGACCTCAGCAACTCGAGATCCTCGTGGATCACATGGTGGAGTTCAGTACAGGATGGCTTCAGGGTACGTTCTAGGGCAGACAGTCACACACAAATCTACCAGAAAGAGCAGTGCCCTGCTGGGCACCAGGTCAAGAAGGAGGCCTTTGGCCCTCCAGTTGACTTCCAGAGACTCACCTGGTGGTGCCCTCAGTGTCAGCACAGGCTGCCACCTGATGAGCCAAAGCAAGTCCAGCTTTTCTATGGCACGTGGGCTCCTTCACAAAACCTTGCCCTACAGGGACCATGATGCCTGAGTATAGAGAAATGGGATATGGGCAAGGATTGGGACTAGAGGCAGGAATGAGAGGGAAGGCTGGGTCAGGAAGATATCAGTCCTGTTGATATTCATCTCACTGAACTTAAGTCTAAGGCAGAGTTTTCTCAGGATTAGATTTTTTTTTCACGTGTTGGTTAATTCTTTCTATCTAATTCTGCCATTGTGAAAGATAAGAAAAGTTATATTGACATTTGAAAGAAATGCCTCCCAGTACGACAGTGGGTTAATGAAAATAAAAGTCTGTGAAAATAACTGTGCCCCAACATTCTGTACTGGTTGCTTTTCGTTTTGAAACGTTGGTTAGTTTCAGTTCCTCCATTTGATAATTAGAAACACGGAATTGTCTTTCTTCATCCCCTGGAGGGATGGAGGGATAAGGATGGATTAGCACAAGGTTTATGCTTAGATTCAGCCTCTTGCCTGGGTCCTTTCTCCTGGAATGGAGATACCAGAAGAGGGGATGGGGGTGGGGATGGAGGTAACCTGGGAGCTGGTCACCTTTCTGGTGTGCCCTATTGGCTTTAGAAGAGAGCTATTTGTTTCCTCCTAAGGATATATTTGTGACCATTGCTATGTGGAACCAGCAGGAATCTAAGGTTGTGGAGACACAGTATAAATGTGTTAGCAACAGTTGGAAGAAACTAAATAAAAACATTTAAATAAAGCTCTTTATTTAAAAAACAACAACATACTATTCAATATCAAAAGAACAAACTAAACCCAATTAAAAATGGGCAGAGCGGCCATGCAGGCCCACCTATTAGGCCCGTGACTCAGATTCTCAATGCATGCACATGGGGACTATGATTCTCAGTACGTGCGAAGACTATGATTCTTGGCCCATGCAAGGACTATGATTCTTGGTGCACACACACCCCCCACCACTGACACAAGGCAGCAGAACCGAGCATCTGTGACTCTGATTCTACATGCATGGGCACGGGGAATCTCAGTGCACACATGCTAGGACTCCTATTCTTGGCATGCATGCGAGGCCCCCGCTGACCCAACGTGGCTGCATCAAGCGCCCATGACTTTGACACTTGGTGCATGTGCACCCAGGGAGGGCTGCTGCCGACCCCCAGCATCCAAGCCACCCACCTGCAAGCGAGCTTACTCTCAGCACACACAACTCCAGCAGACCCAAGGTAGTCATCCATAACAGTGTCTGAGCTCTTCAGTGACCCTTGGGTTGCATGATACTCCCGTCATACCTGGCTCACGCCCCAACAACTCAGCACTTGGACCTTTTGAGGGTAAGACCCTAGAATTATTTTGATGTAGAACTGGATACTATCAGAACAGTCCTTGTACTTCTCTGTCCAGATGATGTTGTGACCTAACTCTCATTGTAGTGCTCAACACAACTGCTTGAGGTAAAGCCACAAATATGTTTTTATATGAGGAAAGGCGGGTTCAATCAGACTTAGATAAAGATGTTGTTCCACCAGCAAAAATTAAGTAAGGTTTTGGAAGAGCAAGTGACATTTACTTGTATGTTGATTACAGTGCCCTGCCTTTCACTTGTACTTCATTCTATACAAGTACAAGTAATAATTTGAGTAATCACAATGTAACTTTGTACTATATATGATCAGAGTCCAATATCCCCCAGACAAAGAAGAAGTACAGGTACTCAAATATGTGAGCCAACCATTTCTAAAATCTTAATTTGAGGAGAGGAACCAAGATGGTGGCATAGGTAAACACCTATCTTGCTGCCATACACAACAATTTCAAAACTACAACTTAACGAAAGAACAGACATCATCCAGAATCACCGGAAAGCTGGCTGAGTGAAAATTCCACAAATAAAAGTGAAGATAGGACACTGTGAATCAGAGGAGTGGCAGAGGACAGCGCTGAAGATATGTGCAAAAAAAGAGGTTTGGAGCCATGCACGCGCGCCAGTGGAGAGGGCGGGTGGCTGCAAACCCTGCTGGCTTTCTCCAACAGGGAGGGCAAAGGCGTCCCACTACACTGATTCCCCACCTCCAGGCAAATTCCAGGGAACCCACAATCATACGGGGTAAAACTGGACAGTGGGGAGGCACGCTGAAACTCGGGCGCTGCAAGGGTCTGCAAGCTTGTGGAGAGGGCGAGCTTGTGCAGAGTACGCATAAACTTGGGAACAGCACAGCTGTGTGACCGTGCAGAGAGGACTCATGACTTATTCTCTCATCCGGGAAGCCACCAGACTGCATTGTTTTACCATCCTGGGTGAGATATTGGGTGTGCAGACTCATTTGGGGAGAGGATGAATCGTCGGACAGCAGGTGGAGATAGGCGGCAGCCTTCTCTCAGAGGTGCTTGCAGCCATTGCCACCCGGCACAGAGTCCCACCTGCTGCCTGCTCGGCCCCGAGACTCTGCCCATCCAACCTGAGCACAGCTGAACCTCACAGCCAATTGGCCTGGAAGTCAAACCCTCCTAGTGCTGGCAACAATAAGCTAGGCTTTACTTCAACAAGACTGTGAACCCATATCCACCACAGGTAATTGGGGAGGCTGAGCCACTATCCCTTAGAGGACATCTACCACACAAAGTTAATCGACCAACTCAGGAAAGCAGCCACCATGCAGAGACATGGAAAGAAATCAGATGTGAAAGAAATGGAAGGGGAAAAATGACTGGACATAGAGTTCAAAACCACGGTTACAAGGCTTTTCAAGAGGCACCTAGAAAAGGCCAAGACCTACAAGGAAATGAACAAGACCTATGAGGAAATGAACAAGACCTATGAGGATATGAAAAAGGACCAACTAGAAATTAAGCATACACTGACTGAAATAAAAAATATTATACAAAGACCTAAAAGTACTCTAGAGGACCACAAGAACCAAGTTAAAGATTTGAAATACAAAAAGGTAAAATCCACTCAGCCGGAAAAGCAAGAAGCCAAAAGAATCCAAAAAATTGAAGATAGTGTAAGGGGCCTCCTGGAAACCTTAAGCATACCAACATCGGAATTATAGGGGTGCCAGAAAAAGAAAGAGAGCAAGACAATGAAATACTTGAAGAAATAGTGACCGAAAACTTCCCACACCTGGTGAAAGAAATTGACTTAGGAGTCCAAGAAGCGCACCGAACCCCAATATATAGGAACCCTAAGAGGACCACACCAAGACACATCATAATTAAAATGCCAAGAGCAAAAGACAAAGAGAGAATATTAAAAGTAGCAGAAGAAAAACAGTTAGTTACCCATAAGGGAGCACCCATACAATTGTCAGCGGATTTCTCAACAGAACTATGCAGGCCAGACAGGAGTGGCAAGAAATATTCGAAGTGATGAATAGCAATAATCTACAACCAAGATTACTCTACAAAGCAAAGCTATCATTCAGAATTGAAGGACAGATAAAGTGCTTCGCAACAAAGAAAAAGCTAAAGGAATTAATCACTACCAAACCAATATTATATGAAATGCTGAAATATATTCTTTAAGAAGAGGAAGAAGAAAAAGGTAAAAATATAAATTATGAACAACAAATACACATCTATCAACAAATGAATCTAAAAATCAAGTGAATTAATAATCTGATGAACAGGATAAACTGGTGAATATAATAGAATCATGGGCATAGAGAGGGAATGGACTGACAATTCTTGGGGAGAAAAGGGGTGTGGGGGGTGCATCAAGAGACTGGACAAAAATCATGCAACTATGGGAGAGGACAGTAGGGAGTTAGGTGAGGGCGGAGGATGGGATGGGTACCAGATGGTGGGGAACTATAAGGGAGAAAAAAGGGGGGAACAATGTAATTAATAAACTGAACAATAAAGATTAAAATATTTTTTAAAAAATAAAATCTTAATTTGAGGGGCTATTTCCTGGGATCTCTCATTGTACAAATACTTGTTAGGGTATTTCCAAGAAAAAACTCACAATCAGATGGAGTAACTGAGGAAAATCTGATGTATAAGTGTGTAGACATTATAAAGGGAAGCCAACAGGTATTGGTAAAGTATCCAGGACTAGCAATAATAGGGAGCCATTACTAACCCTACAGCTAAGGGGCAATGGGAAAGAACCTTACCAAAATATAGAGAAAAATAATAATAAAAGTTGAAAGCTGTGATGGAGAAATGTAGTAATTGCCAACACAAATTTCATAATACAAGAAGCTAAAGAAATAAATACCCTGATTTCACTCTCCTCCAAAACCCATATGCTATGCCCAAGCAGAAGCCTGACTGCCTAATGGGAGCTCTCTTATAGGTAACTTTCTGTCTATCTCTTACAGTCTTTAATATTTGCATTTTAATTATTATGTGCCTGGTTGTGGGTCTTTTGAGGTTCATTTTGACTGGGTCTCTCTGTGTTTCTGGAATTTGAGTGACTTTTTCCTTCACCAGGTTATGGAAATTTTCTGCCCTTATTTCCTCAAACAGATTACCTAGTCCTGTCTCAGATTCTGCTCCTTCTGGTACCCCTATATGTGAAAGTTGTTACATTTTATGTTTTCCAATTCTCCCTTGACCTCTCCTCCTGACATTTTCAGAACATTTCATCCCAAAAATACAGAATATACATCTTCTCAACTGCATATGGTACATTTTTAAAGATAGATGACATGTTAGGACATAAACTAAGTCTCTACAAGTTCAAGAAGATTGAAATTATATCAAACCTCTTCTCAGATCACAATGGCATGATATTAGAAATCAACTATAACAAAAATACTCAAAAACATTCAAACACATGGAGGCTAAATAGCCATGCTATTAAACAATAAATGAGTTATCAAAGATACCAAAGAAGAAATTAAAAAAAACATCCTGGAAACAAATGGAAATGAACACACAAAAAGCAAAAATCTATGAGACACAGTGCAAGCAGAACTGATAGACAAGTTCATAGCATTAAAGGCCTACCTCAGAAAAGAAGAAACACTTTTAATAAGTTATCTAACCCTACAATTTAAAATGTTAGAAAGAGAACAAGAAAAGCCCAGAGTAAGTACAAGAAGGGAAAAGTAAAGGTCGGAGTAGAAATCAATGACACAGAGACTAAAAAATAATACAAGAGAAAAATAAACAAACAGCTGGTTTTTCAAAAATATAAACAAGATTGATAAACTTCTAACTAGACTTAGCAAGAAAAAAAGAGGACCCAAACAAATAAAATCAGAAATGAAAGTGGTGAAGGACCAACTGATACCACAGAAATCCAAAGCATTGTAAGAAAATGCTATGAACAACTACATGCCAACTAGCTGGACAATGTGAATGAAATGGACAAATTCTTAGAAAAATATAATCTTCCAAAACTGAATCAGGAAGAATCGGAAAACCTGAATAGGCAATAACAACTGATGTAATAGAAGCAGTAGTCAAAAAAAACTCCCAACAAACAAAAGCCCTGATTCGATGACTTCACATGAGAATTTTACCAAACATTCAAAGAAGAACTAACACCTATTTTCCCTGAACTATTCCAAAAAATCCAAGATGAAGAAATACTTCCTAGCTCATTATGAGGCCAGCATTATCCTAATTCCAAAACCATATAAAGACACTGCAAAGAAAGAGAATTACAGGCCAATATCTCTGATGAACATAGATGCTGAAATCCTCAACAAAATATTAGCAAATCAGATCCATCAATATATTAAAAAGACCATACACCATGACCAAGGGAGATTTATTCTAAGGATGCAAGGCTGACACAATATTTGCAAATCAATAAATGTGATACATCATATAAACAGATTGCAAGACAAAAATCACAGGGTCATATCAATTGATGCAGAAAAAAACACTTGACAAAATCCAACACCCTTTTTTTGTGTGATAACAACAAATTTTACAAGGATATGGTTTATAAGGGTACACTTTATAAACCTCCTGGGACTGTTGTACATGTTCAATAAAATGACAACTGTGCAATATCACTTGGTATCCTCAAAATCAGGAACAGACTTAGAATTGTTTAAACACAATCCACAGAATTAAAAATGAAATCAGAAGCCATCCACAGTGATACTAATTGTCAACTTAAAGTTGTACACATTCTACTGGATACACAGCCAATATTTAGCAGGGATGTTGAGGGTGATTTCAGGTCCTCATCCTGTTGCACTCTCCTGGTAAGGTTTCTTGCGTAGCTACGTGACTGGCCAAAGACTGGCACAATCAGGACCAGAAGAGCAAGTCAAGTTCTACCACAGTTCCTATAGTTTTCACTTTATTTTTCTTTCTCATTTAAAAGTGAACAGTGAGAATTAAATATTCAATTTTACATATACACAAGGTGTGCTGTGAAAACATTGTTTCTTACAAACATATAAAAATACTGGTTAACTAGTTTAATAAGAAAATAATGTGTAAAAGTATAAAGCAAAAACATTAATCATCTCTTACCCTGGAAAGATCAATTCCATATTTTATATTAAAAACAAAAGCATATTTAGTTTTTTAACCCTCTTATTCAGAAATACAAAGTAACACAAACATAAATTCTTTGGTTTGCTCTGAACATGGTTGTGAAAAGAATGAAGTTAGAAAACCAAGCCTATTGAAATGCCTAAGTGCAGAATGAGTCCAAATATTTGGCCATGCAGAAAATTATCATCTTTAAGAGCAAGAGAAATAATAAAGGCTTTTAAAGTAGTTTTTAATTTATAAATACTATAGGTATTTTGGTATTTTGCCCACTGGAAAACAAAGGCTGTGGCATCAGTAAAGGTCTGAGATGTCTCACTTTTGAGTATTCGATTCAGTATATTTAAGGTAACTAAAGGTGACATCAAAAGTTTTAGAGATAAGCAAAATTTCACATTAAAAACAAAAAAAACTCCCTATGTTTCTATCTGAATTAACAGTAGGCAATATAATTCCAGAAGTTAAAAGTTATTTCAAAACCTCTAACTTTAGCTTGGAAAACAGCTTAGGTTTCAAATCTGACTCATTCCTATTAAAATGTAAACCCTTAAAAAAGAATATGTCTGTTTGCACAAATATATCTTTTGAAATAATCAGAAAACCTTTGAAGCAGCCTTAGTGTTTACTTTCTATCTGCCTTGAAACAACCATGGGGTCAACCTCATGGAAAGGGTCAGCCAGCTTCTTGGTCAGAGGCCACCACCATGATCACTTGTCTAAGGCTAGAAAGGTACCACTGTGAAGTCAACTGTAAGGAGAGAAGATGAAGGCTTGCCTGGCAGTTGGTAGCTGTAACTCAAGGGATTCTTAGAAAATGACACAATGGCAGCCTTTCTTGTCTTTTCCTTTCCGCATTGGTTCTGGTGGAGGAAGACATTCCTGCTCTTGAAATTTCCTTCTAACCTGAACAAGTTCATGGAAAGCTTGATCTACAATCATCCTACTATCTGCAGATGCCTCCATATGTCACCTTCAATTGTCATGCTATTTGCTGTCCTTCTTCCTATGTTACCCATCTCTGATGATCCAGATCTGCTTTGTTAACAAATAAAATCATTGGAAACTCATCACAATCCTTTACTCTGATAATCTGTCTTTGAAACTTACAGATTTCTTCAAAACTGCCTCTATCTGTGACTGAAAAAACCGACAGGAAATCCTCACTAGTTCTCATTACACTGTTCTCTCATAACTCCAAACTCTTCTTGTCCTGCTGTATCTATCTAGGCAGGCCGCTCTGTCATCTATCACACAATGGTTTGTGTAGGAATCCTCTATTGTTGCATTATAATCTGTCACAAAATAGGACTGGATGCATGGATGGTGAGTGCCAATTTGCCCACGCCGCCCCAGCCGAGCACCATCAGTGGTACTTCTCCTGGCCAGAACCCTCCCACCAGCAGGTCCAGAGCCATAGGAATGCCACTAAGCCCAGCCCCAACCCAGGCCCAACTCCAGAGATATGGGCAGCAGGCAGACAGCAACCTCTCTGCAGCACTTGCCCAACCAGCCTCTAGCTCCACCAGTCTCAGGTGATTCCCTGAGACTGCTCCACCTACCTGGGTACCAGGTGCTGGAGGGAAGCCGGGGCCTGCAGCTGGGAGAGGGAAGGCCTACTCTTGCACAAATTTCATGCATTGAGCCTCTAGTTTTTAAATAAGACTGAGTATAAAAACATTGGTCAGGATGTGTGTGTGTGTGTGTGTGTGTGTGTGTGTGTGTGTGTGTGTGTGTTATACCCTTATAGAATGTCTATATCATTGGATCGTGTTAATAAGTGTTCCTTTTTGCTACTTTAAGCATAATGTTTACTACTTTAAGAATACATAAATAGGATGTTGGTGGCAGTATGGGGTTATATTTCTGAGTGTTCCTGAGATTTGTTAGTCTATTGAAATCATTGTGATAGACAATTCTCAATTATTCACCTTTCGGTTGACCAAACTTTAGTCAGGTTCCTTTGAGCCCTCTTGTCCACTAGGCCTCAATCTGGGGCCCATACTTGCTGGACCGGATAGCTCACTTTTAGCAAGAATATTGCTAAATCAGTTTAGAGATAAAACCTCACTTATAATATCCAATAAAATTTCTAAACCCCTACCCTTGATATCTGATCATTTGGCCTGCCCTCAACAAGAATCCTGTTAGGTCAATGTAACAAGCATTTTCCCTATTCTTAATATCTCCTCTTAGTAATTTTCCATCCACCAACACACCCTTTCAATCTGCTCTTTGGCTATAAATCCTCACTTGTCCTAATTGTATTGGGAATTGAGCCAGCTCTATACTGAGGTCTCTGTTTTCCTGTTACAATAGTTCCTAATTAAAGTCTATTTTTAGCCAAAGCCGGTTTTGCTCAGTGGATAGAGTGTCTGCCTGCAGACTGAAAGGTCCCAGGTTCGATTCCGGTCATAGGGCATGTACCTTGGCTGCGGACACATCCCCAGCAGGGGGTGTGCAAGAGGCAGCTGATCAATGTTTCTCTCTCATCGATGTTTCTGACTTTCTATCCCTCTCTCTTCCTCTCTGTGAAAAATCAATAAAATATATTTAAATAAAAATAAAAATAAATAAAATCTATTTTTACCACTTAAACTATTATCAGAGTACTGTCTGTGAAATAAAAGTTAGTTACTTTAGTTAAAGTCATAAAGTATTGAGACTGCTCTATACATACTTATAACCAAAAATTAAAATTGACTACGAAAATAATAAGATATGATTTTGTTTACCAAGAAGAAAAGAAGGATAGCTTCTTCTTAACATAAAATGTCTGGTTATTCCAGCATCTGAAAGAGGATAGTAAAAAAACAAAAACCAATGAAGATAGAAAGCTGTAGAAGTTTCAGAAAGTAAATTCTGTTTGCCTTAGTATTTGAAAACAACTAATGATGTATGTTAATATTTTGGCAATATTTGCAAAGCTCAGCTTTGATGCATTTCTTTTTAAAAACTCAGAAATGCTTTACCACAAAACACTATATTGAAGAAAGACTGAAACTGGGTTTTCTCTCTGTTATAATGACATGACAAATTTATCTTTGTGTAATCTTAGATAGTAAATATTATTCTTTATCGTCTGTGAAATCTTCCAAGTTAGCAGAGATTCTTTAGTTTACCAAAATAATTTGTTGTGTCTTACGCTGACTATACTCTCCATTATTTTAAAATTATAGTTAATTGCCTAGGAAAGAGGTAAAGTTCCTCTACTGTTTATTTTAAATACATTTGCGCTCTGATCAATAGGTAGGTATGCTACAACATCCTTTTTCTCTACACTACTGTTATAGGTTGATTTGTGTCCACCAAATAAATATGTTAAAATCCTTACCCCCAATACCTGTGAATGTGACCATACTTGGAAATATAGTCTTACAGTATTTGCAGATATAATTAATTTAAGATTAAGTCATACTGGATTAGGATGGATTGGAATATATTTATGTTCTGAGGACCTTAAAGAAGTATGCTCTTTTGTGTGTTTCCATAAATTATTTCATATAAATATTATTCTTTAGAAATGTGAGGTCAAGATCATTAAAACTGTTAGTTTACAAATACTTTATATAACTCTCCCCTTTCAAAAATGAACGTCCCTCTCTTCTGAGAAACAAAATTAGAGCAAACAAGAGCTTCTCTCTGAGTTTTACCATCAATAATAAACATCAACAATCAATGAGGGCTCTTCAGAATACAGGCATAACTTAAGCGATCTTCCAGTAATTCACCAGCTGTCTGCATACTCTCCCAATTGCTACTTTCATTTCTTGATTCCTGAATGTGTAAATGATAGGATTCAGGAAAGGAGTGAGAACTGCATCAAAGATAGCCAAAAACTTATCCAGATGTGTGGAGGGAGAGGGCCACATATAGATAAATATCAAAGGACCAAAGAACAGAACTACCACAGTGATGTGAGCTGACAGTGTGGACAGAGCCTTGGAGGAACCAGCTGAAGAGTGTTTCTTAACTGTGAAAATTATGATGATATAGGAAATGATTAGCATGAAGAAGGAGCCAACAGAGATGAATCCACTGTTAGCTGTGACCATGATCTCTAGTTGGTGGGTGTCTGTGCAGGCAAGTTTGATGAACCGAGGAAGGTCACAGTAAAAGCTATCCAAAATATTAGGACCACAGAAGGGTAATTTTACCACAAACGCCAATTGAACCATGGAGTGAATAAGGCCAGTCATCCAGGCAACCATTAAAAAGAAAATGCACATTCTTGGGCTCATGATGGTTAGGTAGTAGAGAGGTTTACATATGGCAACATATCTGTCAAAGGCCATGGCTATGAGCAGCACCATCTCCACACCACCAATAACATGGATGAAGAAGATTTGAGTGATGCAACCACTAAAGGAGATGACTTTGTGCTTTCTGAAAAGATCATAAATCATCTTGGGAGAAGTCACGGAAGAAACTCCCAGGTCTATGAAGGAGAGGTTGGCCAACAGAAAGTACATGGGGGAGTGTAAGTGAGGGTCATAAATCACAGTGAGCATAATGAGGGTGTTTCCCATGATGCTTGCCACATAAAATGTGAAGGAGAACAAAAAGAGGAGAAGTTGGATCTCCCAGGAATCCGTGAGTCCCAGGAACACAAACTCTGACACTGCAGAGTGATTCGCTCCATCTCTTGGCTCTATCAGCATTGCTACCTGAAAATGTAAATTGTAATAATTATGTAATTAATTAGAAGAGAGATCAAAGTTATGAAAGCCTTTATCCAAGCTACTATTAAAACTGACCAAATATGCCCAGGGCCTCTAAAATTTGACCATGGAGAAATTGGTGGCTTTCATGTGTAGTTGTTCTCTATTACAAAGTTGTTTCTGCATTTAATCCCCTCTGTTTCTTCTCAGTATTGATGCCATAATATTAGTCATGACATAAGATGGTCAACATTAATAATAGGAATTCAATCTCAAATCTTTTTATTTTCTGCTTCATAACTAATATCTGGCCCCAGTCACATAACTAACTACTATTGCAATCCCTTTCAAGCCTATAAACCATTATCTGACAGACCCTTCTCCCTTTCCTCCCCACTCTCCACCTCTGAGAACATATTCATCTTAAATATTACTTAATTGTTTACCACATCTATGATGTCTTGCATTATTATTATATTATTATTATTATTATTACTAGCATAACGACCAGATTTTCTCTGCATTTAATATCCCTCTGCTTCCTCTCAGGGTAGATACTATGATGTTCTTCATGAAACACAAGATTGATCAACATGGGTAATAGGAATGAATTCAACCCCAAATCCTTTTGATTTTTGGTTCAAGACTAATATATTGTGGCTTTAATCACACAAAACTCTTTATCACTTTTCAACTATTTCATCCATTTCTAAGACCACCAGCCTTATTCTGGCAAACAAATCCTTCCTCCTGACTAACCTACCTCTGGGACATAATTTATCATGAAGGTTCATTAAATTATAATTATATCTGTAAGGTTTTGTGTTATATTACCAACATTTATTTTACTATCTTTTGTATTTTAGTAAATTGGATACAATTCTAACTCCCCAACCATACTGTAAGCTTCTTGAAGGCAGAGATTACAACTTACTCATATTTGGATTCATTGAAGCAATGAAAAAGTGGTCCACACAGAGGTACAAGTCTATGAATTGTCTGTTATCAGTTTGCATCATATTAGGACAATTTTACATCAGAACAAAATTCAAGTATATGATTTTGTATTTACTAAAGCTTCAACCTATGAAGGATTGGGGGTGAAAAACTAATTTTTCACCAAAGATAATTCAAGAAGCACTGCCCTGGAGTACTTACCACATGATCTGACAAGCTTAAAACTATGAAGAGCATCATAGTGCAGAGAAAAGCATTTTGTTAAAGGCTCTGTGGCAGGACTTGTCATATTATTTTATAATTTTAGTTTTATTTGGAGAAGCAACATAGCATAGTGAAAAGAATATGGACTTTGGATTCAAAAAGCTAAGATTTATACTATGATTCAGCTACTAACAAGCTAATTTGAATATTTGAAACTCAGTTTATCTATGGAATTGCAATTAATATTAACTTCTCAGAGCAAGTTGCAGGAGTAAAATAATTAAAGTTTTGTAATTGTGTATTTAATGCACAGATATTAATATATAAATATTAAGTAAATTTTTATTTTACTTATCTTGCTTTCATTTGTCCATTATAATGCTTAATACATGAGATAAATAAATGAATATAAAAATAAAATGGTGTTGGCCAGAAAAATTCCATATTGAAAAGTATTTTAATAACATGTTATGATTATCTCCTATACATAATAGATTATAACATTCATACTCTTTTAGTGATCAAAATAAAAACCATCTTATGTTGATTAAATATATTTCTCTCAAAAAACACTTATTTATTTGTAGTACTTACTACAAATGTAATTCATTGGAGGTTTTTTGTTTATTCTTCCTTTTTTCTTTTTTTAAATGAAATGTATTAGAGTGACATTGTTTAATAAAATTATATTGGTTTCAAGTGTAAATTCTATGACACATTATCTGGATATTGCATTGTGTGTTCACCCAAAGTCAAATCTTCTTCCATCACTATGTAGTTAACCTCCTTTACCCTTTTCTATTCCCACACCCTTTTCCCTCTCATAACCACCGTACTGTTGTCTGTATCTATGAGTTTTTGTTTATTTGTCCTCTTTGTTCATTTGTTGCTTTCTCCTATATATCCCACATATGAGTAAAATCATGTGGTTCTTGACTTTATTTGTTCTACCTTCTGATGAGACCGCAACTCCCATAAAATTAAGAAATAGATCTGTCTTATTATTGAATGTATTTCAAAACTTAGAGTCATACTAAGTACATAATAAGCATATGTAAATATTTCAGGAAAAGATATCTTAAAGATAAAAGAGGATGTATTTGGGTGATTTAAAATACATGGAAATATGACTAACTATATAATTAATGAGTTTCATGATTGCATAGTTCCTAAACAATAGAGTTAAATAAAAAATAAGGGATTATAAAAGTGGAAAATAATAAGTCAGAGAAAAATTAATACCATATGATTTCACTTATTTGCAGAATCTAAAGTACAAAATAAATGAATAAGCAAAATTGAAATAGATTCACAGATACAGAGAACTGATGGTTGCCAGAGGGTAGGGACATTGAGGGATTGGGTGAAAAAGGTGAAGGGATAAAGAAGTACAAATTGGTAGTTACAGTAGAATCACAGGAATTTAAAATATAGCATAGGAAATATCATCAATACGATTGTAATAGCTATGTATGATGCCAGGTGGATACTCAAATATCTTGTGGGAACACTTTGTGGAAATATGTGAATATCTAACCACTAAGCTATACACATGAAACTAATACAAAATAATATTAAATATAAATCATTGAAAAGTATTGTTTTTAAGTGAAGAAGTTTTAGGAAAAAAGAAAAGTGAGTGAGATTAAAAGGAAAATATAAAAAGGATGAAATTGTGCCAAAGTCTCTTATGATAGTTTCTCTATAAGCTTTTATCAACTATACACATGGGGCAGGAATGTTCTGTTTTTTGGTTTTTGGTTTTTTTTTTTTTTGGCTCTTCAATCCCTATCAAAGAGGTAAGAAGAGGAAATTTTAGGAAAAAAATGATTTAAAGCAGAATAAGGCATAAATATTAAAAACATGATAATTTATCCATTCAAATATCAGGAAATATAGAAACTTGAAAAGTTTAAGTCATCACAGGCTTAAAGTCACTTGAGATAGTCAGAATCCAAATCTCAAAAGGCCAGAGCAAAAGTCAGAGAGATTTCTAGCTGGAGGTACAAGAATATGTTTATTCACCTAAAATTTGACAAATACTCATAGGGAAAAACTCCTGAATAATGGTGTTCTGAAACTATCCTATCTTACAGATTGGCTATGCTTTGAACTAACTTTTCTTTAAATATTTAATTATATTCATAATTTTTTCAAATATAGTTTATTGATTTTTTTACAGAGAGGAAGGGAAAGGTATTGAGAGAAACATCGATGAAAGAGAAACACTGATCAGCTGCCTCCTGCACACTCCCTACTGGGTATATGCCCACAACCAAGGTACATGCCCTTGACCAGAATCAAACCTGGGACCCTTGAATCCACAGTCAGACTCTATCTACTGAGTCAAACCGGTTAGGATTATATTAATAATTTTTAACTAATTAAATATCCATGATGCAAAAGAAAAGACCTAATGTCTTTTGTTATGTTTTTCTTTTTTTAATCTATAAAGAATTAATTCTCCAAACAGATTTCTGGATATTTAATCATTTATAGATGAAACAAATGTTGGTAACTAAAGTTCCAAATAATAAAGTATTCAAGTTGAACACAGACATCTGTTAGGTTTAAATAAGGTACTAATATAAATCATCATCCATACAAATATCCCCCTCAATTTAAAAATATAGTGGGTTTAACATCTCCCTCAGCTCAAACTTTCTGCATTTTCGTCTTTAAAATAAATTTGCAACAACATGGATAGGAACTGGAGAACATTATGCTAAGCAAAATAATCCAATCAGAGAAAGATAAATATCACATGATCTCACTCATATGTGGGATATAATGATCAACATAATTGGATGAATAAGAATAGATCAATCTAGAGACAAATAGTAGGGGAGAGGGGATTAGAGAGCAACCAAAGGATGTGTATGCATGCATATTAGCATAACCAATGGACACAGACACTGGGGTGGTGGGGGCTTGTTCGAGGTGGTAATGACTGGAGGGGGGTCAATTTTGAAAAAAGAAGACATATGTAAAACTTTAGACAATAAAAAATAATAAATAAACTATAACAAAACACTACCCTTATATCCAAGTAAAATCCTGCCTTTTCTAATTTAAGACCATCTCTACTTTACTGTTTATAACTGTGGGAAATATAAATAATTATTGCCCTAGCTGGTTTGGCTCAGTGGATAAAGCATCAGCCTGCAAACTAAAAGGTTCCATATTCAATTCCAGTCGAGGGTACACGCCTGAGTTGTGGGCTCTATCCCCAGTGGGGTACTTGCAGAAGGCAGCCAATCCATGATTCTCTCTCATCATGGATGTTTCTATCTCTCTCTCCCTCTCCCTTCCTCTCTGAAATCAATAAAAATATTTTTAAAAAATAATAATTTATAAATATGTGTTTTTTAAAAAAAACTTTTATGTACATAAGTACAACCAATTAATCACTCCTTTAGCTTTCTGTTTGCAAGACTCAAACTCAATACCTTTTATATTATCTAAGAGGATCTCTTTCTCACCTTTCCCCTTCCATCCAAAAAAATTAATATAAAATTAATATAAAACACTCTAAATCATAAAAGACCAAGGAAACTAGCTCAATCTCCTAGTAGTTTATTTTTTAATTTTCAACACCATATTGTAAAATTACATTACATTGAAAGTTATTTATTCAGTTTTGTATTTTTTTATCTCCAGGTCTTTTATTTCTATTGAAATTTCTATAAAATCCTTTGCCGTCTTATAAACTTAACAAGTTCCTAATAAATTTGCTTTCCTTTTCCCAGGAGATGATCAGTTTATACCCATCTCTTTTGAAAATTTAACGGAAAAATACAGTTACCCATTTTTAATATTTTTATGTATCATCAATTTTTCTTGCCTATTTATCAAGTCCAGAGGGTGAGAATCATTTCTTTAATCAGCATCAAGATCAGAGCGAATCCAAGCTATTACAAAACCATTTGACTTTTTCTAATGTCTTTTACATTACTCAAGGAACAATTTCATTCTAACTAAATGTCAAGGTTAGTTAACCTTTTCCAATATGTCAATAAACTTTTCAAAATTATTCATTTATACTATTCAGTTTCATATCCTAGACACTAACTACTTTGCTTTAGAATAACACTCAAGCACTTGAGTATATGTCTCATACTAGTATTCATGGCAATTCCAAAGACAAAATTATATCTGAACTAAAGCTATTGTTAAATTTATTTTCATCCTTCCCATTTTACCTGTCTGAAGAGAACAGTATCTTCCAGGAGTCTGAGATTTTTCTGTGTTCTCTAACACAAAGTGCCATATAAAATCCTGCCATAACAACAAGTGAAGCTTATTAGAGCTCAAGAGGACAGTGACCATGATACTGCAAGTGAGTCTAGAAAGAGCTTATGGATCAAGAGATTGTTGCCCCTAGAGAACTATTTGGTTTGACCAAAGCAACCAAAAAATTAATAATAAGACACTAGAGAGGAAGAAGAAAACAAGCGTGGAATATTTTTGCTTGATATTTTATAAGTATTGGTAGCTACCAATTAGAATTAATCTCTGAAAATTGGTAAATATTAACTCAGAAAAATAACTATAATCATCTTGATCATCCCCCAAAAAAGCCAATGCGTTTAATATTTAGTATAGTTTAAATAGTAGAAGAATGTACACAAGACTTCATTTTTATACAATCATATTTTGAGTAATTATGGATGTGCAAGAAGATTTAGCTATATAGAAATTTGTTCCAGTGAATAGTGTTTAGAATTGAATGAAAACATATATCAATTGATGATAAATTAGTTATAATACATCAATATAAATTATCTGAAACCACTGAAAATCAAGTTCAAACTCTATATAGTACAAAACATGCTGTTGAATGAAATTCTGGGCAGCAAATAGCATTTATTATGCTATTATCCATATAAATAAATATCCATTTCTGAACAAATAGAGAATAAACCTTTTTGATAAGTACTTCAGGACAGTGGAATTGTTAGTTGGGAAAACATGCATTTTGACTTTCAATTTTGTATACTTGTGTCAGTCCAGTTCCTGCTAGGACAAAAAAGATTGGCACACTTAAATTAACTGGGAAAGAGTTTTAAAAAGTCACAAAGTCAGTTGGAGAGGGAATAAGTGGAACTGAAGAGGCAAATGGAAGCTATTCTTTTCTCTCTGCATCCACCCTTGTCTTTCATCCCAGGGACAAATAGGGTAGGTAATATAATATCAGAACAGGAGAAATTGAGCATCATAGAATGATTAGCTATTAAATTATTGCAGAGTGATCTAAATCAACAATGTTGGCATCCACCAGTGTACGCCATATGAATTATGTAAGGGAAAAGAGGGAAGAAATTATAATTAATATAAAACATAAATATCAAAATCTCCTTTTGTATAGCTGGTCATGAGACCTATTTTGATAACAATTTCCCTCATTTCATCTTATCTTCTATCAGTACTTAGGCTGAACAGGGTACTACTATACCTGGTGGGATGAACAAAACTTTATTCCTGTAGATTATCAGCCTTGAAATGATCCTTTGCTTAATAGAATGCCACTATTTTCCACTGGGCAAAGGAGTATTGAGAAGCACTCCAATAAAGCCCCTGAATTCTGGGCTTGTCCCCATTGTGGAACAGAATTCAAATTTCCCCTGATAATTGGGATCTGTCAACCCAACAATTAAAACTGTTCTTAGACCCAAACAAGAGAATTCCCTGTATTTGGTGTTTGTCCTACAAAAGACCCTAAATTGGCTCTTCTGCGGGGAAGCATGGGATTTTGTTGGCATGTCTATAAGAAGGATTCTCCAAAAGGGGCCTCTGAGGGGACCTTGCAGAAGGCAGCAGCCCCTACCTTGACTTTTGTAAACAAGGTATTTTACTAGAATCTTTATGTTTAGTCTTTAAAGACCCGACCTTTAAGAAACATATGCATGCTCAAGGATACCTACCCTGCTGATTGTACCTAGAGGTTATTTTGAGTTCAACCTCTTGTTACAATAAAAAGCCAATGAGGCAGGCAAACAGGACTGCTTTTAGTACTGAAGTAAAAGAGTCCCTTAGCCCTCTCTTCCACAAAAACGTGTGTCAGAACAATATGTTCATCTGATGCTCAGAGTCTGCTGGTCAGCCCCAGTACCTTCCCAGACATACCTTTCATCATGGTTATTTTGAAGAACTAAAGAGACATGTCTACCTGGAGCTTATACCCATCCTTCTAGATCAGGTTGTAGTTCCTAAAACCCAGGAAGTTATTTTTCAAATTTCTTTGGGAACTTCCCCATTTCCACAAACCTAGCTTCCCAGTATTTTCTATATATATGCATACTTAGTTATCATATAATTATCCTATATAATAAAGAGCTAATATCATAATTAGACCAATGGGTGGGGGGCAGGGCCGTGGTGCCACAAGGTAGCCAGCACCCTCTGCAGGGCAATCAATGGAGAGGGGGAGCCTCCACTATTGATTGCCCAGCAGGAGGTGGCATCAGCTGGGGCTGCGAGGGCTGAGCTCCTTGCATGAATTTCATGCATCAAGCCTCTATTCCTATACAATAAAAGGCTAATATGCAAATTGACTGAACAACAGAACAACCAGTCACTATGCCATGCACTGACCACAAAGGGGCAGATGGAGGAGCTACCCCCTGGTGGTCAATGCACTCCCACAGGGGGAGCACCACTCATCCAGAAGCCAAGATCATGGCTGGCAAGCACAGCAGTGGTGACAAGAGCCCCTCCCACCTCCATAGCAGCACTAAGGATCCCCCAGGGGATGTCCAACTGCTGGCTTAGGGAAGACGGCCTAAGCCAACAGTCGAACATCCCCTGACAGGTCCTGGACTGCAAGAGGGCACAGGCTAGACTGAGGGTCCCCTCCCCAGTGCACAAATGTTGTGCAACAGGCCTCTAATTATATATATTTATCAATATAGACAGGATAAAACATACTGTATTAAAGTTTTGTTATTTTGGTTTATAACTTCCAAATATTTTAACATATAACTAGTAAACTTCTATTTTAAATTTTCTTTTTCTTTATTGATTTTAAAGAAGAGAGAGAGATGCATGTGAGGAGATACACCAATTGATTGCCTCCTGTACATGCTCCAACAGGGGATGGAACCTGCAACGTAGGTATATGCCCTGAGGAACTGAACCCACAGCCTTCTGGTGCACAGAACAATAATTCCAACCAACTGAGCCACACTGGTTAGAATGTGGACTTCCATTTTTTGCCTCAGTTCCCAAAAATGTCAGAGTCAGGTATTTTTCTCTCTGGTCCAATGATACAAGGGCCCCAAAGTGGTCAAATACTAGATTCAGCTGTGTCCTCTTTTAAAACATTCTTCCCTAAGGTACTAGGATCGCCAGACCTACTTAACCGAAGTTCACAAGAAGAATAGGAAGTATGAATTCAACCCATAAATTATTTTGTCTTATTGTTAGAGTGACTTTTTCTACTTGGCTTCATCTATTCCAGCTTTAAGACATCCTATATAATAAAAAGCTAATATGTAAATGATTATCACACTTTCGTGCCCTTGTGCCCTTACATCCACTGCTCCAGTGCCAGGGCCAGGGGAAATGAGGCCAGGCTAGAAGACCTGAGGTTGTGTCCCGCACCGTGGCACCAGGGATAGAGGACCAGAGGCTGTACCCACCACCCTAGTGCTAGGGCTGGGACACCTGACGCTATGCCAGGGGACTTGAGGCCATGCCTCCCACCTCAGCACCAGTGCCAGGGGACCTGAGGTCAAGACAGGGGACATGAGACCGTGTTCCCCTCCCCAGCATTGGAGCCAGGGGACCTGAGAATGGGCCAGGGGACCTGAGGCCTCATCCCCCACCCTGGCACCAGGCGGGGGGACCTGAGGCTGCACCTCCCCCACCTGGTGGGACTTGACAGGGGACCTGACACACACACAAGTGGGCAAGGACTTGACTATGGGTCCCATATCACACTGCAGACTCTAACATTTTACTGATTTTCTTTCATCTCTGACACTTCTACTATAAAGGGCAAATATCAATATTAAAATATTTCTGCTAATCAATTCCTTTTTAATGTGCATGAATTTCATGCACCAGAACACTGGTTTAAGATATGTAGTGCATCAAATAGACATTGTCTTAAGCTTGCAAGATGTTTACCTCCCACTTGGTACAAACCTAAGCATTCTCTAGGCCATTCTACTACTCTATCAAGACAGTTGTTCCTTGGTATTGAAGCATAATTCCAATGAATTTCATAGCGTAAGCCCATAGTTACACTACACTTTCTATAAATATGTACAGATGCAATATTGTATGTGACATCATAAATAAAGCAGTAAAGGTATTCTATTAATAAACAGTAGTGCTGACAGCAGCACTGTGGGTAGGAAAGACAAAGCAGTACCTAAAATAAATATAAATAAATAAATAAATAAATAAATAAATAAATAAAATTTTGTATCATATGAACATCCTATCTAATAAGAGTGATATGCAAATTGATCATGCCTCCACTACACCCACCAGCCAATCAGGAGTGACTATGCAAAGAAACCCAACAAAGATGGCTGCAGCCACAGTGACCAGGAGGGAGGCTTGGATTTCCCCAGCAATGAAGGAAGCCAAGCTTTCCATCTGCTGTTGCCAGCCCAGGCTTCCACTCAATGCTACAAAATTTCAATGATAGAAGATAAATAATTTTCAACAAAAATGACAGCAGCCACAGAGCAGGAGAGAACAGAGAGCTTGAGATACACCTAGAGATGGAGGAAGTCAAGTTTTCCTTCTGCCCTGGCCGGCCCAGGCCTCCACTTAAGGCTACAAAGTTTCAATTATAGAAGATAGATAAATCCCAACAGAAATGGCTGCTGCCATGGAGCGAGCAGAAGGCTTAGCTCCACTCCAGGCTACAAAGTTTCATTTGTAGAACATAAATTAATCCCAGATCCCAGGGCCTCCATTTGGGTCGCTGGGGACATGGCTGGCCACAGACTCCTCACCTAGGCTGCCTCATGCCCCAAGGAACCCCCACCCTGATCCGGGACACTCTTCAGGGCAAACCAGCTAGCCCCTATCCTATCCGATCTAATAAGAGAGTAATATGCAAATTGACCATCACTCCAACACACAAGACAGCTGCCCCCATGTGGTCAAAGATCCTGCCCCCATGTGGACACAAGATGGCCACCACAAGATGGCCAGCAGGGGAGGGCAGTTGGGAGGGACCAGGACTGCAACGGAGGGTAGTTGGGGGCAATCAAGCCTTCAGGGGAGGGCAGTTAGGGGCAAACAGGCTGGCAGGGGAGCACTTAGGCATTAATAAGGCTGGTAGGGGAGTGGTCAGGGGTGATTAGGATGGCAGGCAGAAGCAGTTAGGGGCAATCAGGAAGGCAGGCAGGCGAGTGGTTGGAAGCCAGCAGTCCTGGATTGTGAGAGGGATGTCCAACTTCTCATTTAGGCCCGATCCCAGATTGGAGAGGGTGTAGGCTTGGCTGAGGGACACCCGCTCACCCACCCCCATGCATGAATTTCATGCACCAGGCCTCTAGTGTTACATATTATGACATATATTATAAACATACTAGAGGCCCGGTGCACAAAATTTGTTCACTGGGGGATGTCCCTCAGCCTAGCCTGCACCTCCTTCAATTTGGGACAGCTGTCTCCTAACCAATCATCTGCCTGCATGCCTGATAGCCCATAACTGCTTCTTCCTGCCAGCCTGATCATCCCCTATCTTCTCCCCCGCTGGCCTAATCACCTCCAACTGCCTTCTGCTGCCAGCCCAGTCACTCCCAACTGCCCTCCCCACCAGCCTGATCTCACCCCTGGTTGCCCTCCCCTGCTGGCCTGATCTTTCCCCCAATTGCCCTCTCCTCCTGGCCTGATGACCCCCAACTGCCTTCCCCTTCTGTCCTGGTCCCACAACTGCCCTCCACTACCCTCCTCTGCTGGCCAATATGGTTCTGATTGGTTGGTTTCTATGCAAGTCAGTGTCAAATCTCCACCTCTTAGACAGCCATTGGCACCTCTCAATTCACCCAGATTTGTTTTCTGATTGGTCGGTTTCTATGCCAATCAGTATCAAAAGCTCAGCCTCCTAGGTAGCGATTGGCTCCTTGAAATTCACCCAGATTTGGTTCTGATTGGTAAATTTCTATGCTGTTCAACATCTCTGGACTTATCTCTGGGCCTGATTAAAGAGGCAAGGCTGATCAGCAGCATCCCATGCTGCTAGCGAGAGGCTAAGCTGCTGGTGAGGTAGAAAGAAAGAAGCAGGGTCTGATCATATATATCCAGGCCTTGCCAGCAGCCACTGTCACTGCTGATCAGCCCTGCCTTTCTCTCTCTCTGCGAGAGGTCAGCAATTCCACACTCTCGCCTGCTGTACATGCAGCCTGGTAAAGAGTCGAGCCTCCTGGTTGTTGTGGATATGATGGACCCAGGGTTTTTATATATTAGCATTATCTATAATATTTTCATATATGCTTAGCTATTAATAAAAGAGCAATATGCAAATTGACCATACCTCTGATCAGACCACACCCACAGCCATGCCCATCAACCAATCAGGGGCATATGCAAATAAGCTCCAACCAAGATGGCTGCAGCCACTGAGAGAAGCAGGGAGGCTTGAGTTTCCCCGGAAATGGAAGAAGCCAAGCTTTCCTCCTGCCATTGCTGGCCTAGGCCTCCACTCAGTGCTACAATGTTTCAATTATAGAAGATATATTCCAACAGAAATGGCAGCAGCCACGGAGCTGGAGAGAGCAAAGGCTAGAGTTGCCCGGGCAATGGAGGAAGCCAAGCTTCTGCAGCCCTAGCTGGCCCAGGCCCCCACTCTAGGCTACAAAGTTTCAATTGTAGAACATAAATTAACCCCAGATCCCAGGGCCTTGGCTTGGGTACTGGAGGGCATGGCAGGCCTGCAAACCAGCACAGGTCCCTCGCCCAGGCCACCCCGTGCCCCAAGGGAACCCCCACCCTGATCCAGGACACCCTTCAGGGCAAGCCAGCTGGCCCCCACCCATGCACCAGGCCTCTATCCTATCTAATAAAAGAGTAATACGCAGATTGACCATCACTCACTCCAAAACACAAGACACCTGCCCCCATGTGTTCAAAGATTCTGCCTCCATATAGACACAAGATGACCACCACAAGATGGCCAGCAGGGGAGGGCCATTTGGAGCTTCCAGGCCTGCAAGGAAGGGCAGTTGGGGACTATCAAGCCTGCAGGGGAAGGCAGTTAGGAGTGACCAGCAGAGGAGGAAAGGTGGGGGCATACAGGCTGGCAGGGGAGCAGTTAGATATCAATTAAGCTGGCAGGGTAGTGGTTAGGGGGTAATCAGGCTGGCAGGAAGAAGTAGTTAGGGGCAATCAGGGAGGCAGGCAGGTGTGCAGTTGGGAGCCAGCAGTAGGACATCCTTTGAGGGGTCCCAGATTGGAGAGGGTGCAGGCTGTGCTGAAGGACATCCCCCATCTCCTGTGCACAAATTTTGTGCACCAAGCCTCTTGTTTTATATATTTACATGTAATTTGTATATAATACATATTTATAATAAGTATTCAAATATACTTATGTATAAACTTTTTGTAAGATGTATTTATATATAGAACATTTATTCCTATGGAGTGAGATTAGAGATAAATTTCCTGTGAAGAGAAGCATTTCCCCATTTCATGAATGAATGGTTTAACTCTATTTTATCTGCCACAAGGTAGACAGCTAGTCCTCTCAGAGTAGGGTGAGATATGGTACTATACAGGGTGCTGTCCATTTGCTTTGGTGTTGTAAAGTTTGAGCATTCGGAAGTAATGACAAGCAGACCAGGCTTATTGAAGGAAAATTCATGTTGTTGATTTTATGCAGCGATACCAACTATGCTACTCTGGCCACTTTTAATGCCAGTTAAGCAATTCTAAACAGCTGGAGAAAGAAGCTGATTGACATCCACAGGGATAGGTATTTTTGTTCCTGTACAGTGAGTGAATAACCTCCAATAGGATTTTACATGGTCATGAATACTGTCGTTTTCTGTGTTTTTCTGAGATGTCCACCTACATACCTCCCCCCAGAACACCAATGTTTTATGGATTTATTCTTTCTTAGGCTCTGAACAACTAAACAAACCATTAGTCCTGCTAACAAATTGGTAAGATTTGTGCCACAAGACATCTTTCCTTCCAAAGAAAATGTACAATGAAAGATATTCCCTGAGGTTCTTTCCACTAGAAGGGTTTTCCTTCACCATTATTCTTCAAGGCAATCTCTGAGATAAGTTTAATGCAATGTGCTATTTACATACAGCATAATATCATAGCTATATACAAACCAGGCTGTTTTTTCTCCTCTCTTTGGGAGTGATGGGGTCACCATTTGTGTGGAAAGCTAACAAATAGAAATTATTCTCAATTAAATGAGTTATTCTATTATTTATTATCAGAGATCCATAGTGTGGGAGTTAGGATAACAGATCTTGAATCCAAACTTAACACTTTGAGCCAGGCTCAATAGACCTTAAGGACCTTTTTTATTTAATTTATTGGAGTGATATTGGTTAATACAATTATATAAGTATTGAGTACAAATGAGCTTGGAATCTTCCCTCCTCTTGAATTTTTTATACTAGTTTGGTAAAATTCACCTATGAAGTGATCCAGTCCAGGACATTTGCTTCAAATTCATTAGATTTAATTTGTCTATTCATATTTTCAGATTCTTTCTGATTCGGTTTTGGAATATTGTGAACTTGAGAACATTTAACATATTTGTGCCTCAGATCCCTGTTCTGTAAAATGGGGATAAAGAGGATATCTGTTTCATAAAATTCAAGGTAAAACACTTAGACTCTAAGTCTTAGAGCAATACCTGGACTTAGACTGGGTAAAGAAAACCTGCACACATATTTTATAAATATTTTCTTTTCTATTTGTTGAAATATTTTACATTTATTTTTCTGGGAGAAGCACAATGATCTCAGTGTGACTTACGAAAGCAGAATACACAATTCACCAATCACATTGTTTCCCATAAAAAAAAGGAACATCATTAATTATAAATATTTGAGAGGAACTTCAGGCCTACAAATAGAATTTAATCAAAGATCTCTCTGAACACCACTGTAGACAAAAAATACTATTAATAATGAATTTTAAACATTTTTTAAAAATTAATGCAATGGTTTAAAATTCATTTTAGTATGTCCTAAACAAGGAAATGTATGTTAGCAGTAAAAATTAGGAAAGGATTTAGAATTGATAAAGATGTGCTCAATGCTAATGGGAATTTACTAGAAAGAAGGAGGAATTTACTAGGAATGGGAGGTGTAAAGATCACTTTTCAAATAAACCTATAATAAAGTTAAAAGAGTGAAATATAAGCAGAAATTTAAATATAATATTGACTTAAAGGGCAAGGGCACTGACCTAGGATCCAGAGATAGTTTCTGATGCCTGACTATCTTTGGTGATATCTGGCTGTGTGTCTCTGGAAATATTCCAGTCACCCTTCAATTTCTGTGTTAGCACATACAACTGAGGGGATTAGAATAAATTATATTGGTTACTCATTCTAGCTTTAAATTCAAAATTCTAATACAGCATTAACAATTTCCCATACCGACAGATAGAGGAGCCTGATAAGGAGGCAAAATATCTTGATACTGGGGAAGCAAGAAGTAAGCAGATTAGGAAAAAAGAAAATTAAAATAAAACAGTCATGTAGTAAATGGATGAAAATAATATGAACACATAATCCATCTATCAATAGAATAATATGTCCAAAATAGAAAAAAGATAAATCATTATTTGTTTAATTACATGGCACTTTCTTAGACCATGTAAGTTACAAAAGACATATGATTTGGTCTTTAACACTTTGATGTACAGAGTGTCAAAGAAAAGCATCATTCTAATTTAATGGTGAAATAGATACCATAATTTAATAGATACTAGATCTCTATGCATATAACATGGCCTAAGTCTCTCAAGTATTTCTCTGAAATTTCATAATGTTTTCTCTGCATCCAGCATGAGGGAGAATCTATAGTTCCATATCATCAGAGCCAATTCATTTACAAAATCTTCCTGTAATGCACAAGACTTCTGCTCAATCTCTTTATTGCCATTTTCATTTCTTTGTTCCTGAATGTATAGATGACTGGATTCAGAAAAGGAGTGATAAATGCATCAAAAATAGCAAGATATTTGTCCAGGTGTGATGTGGGAGAAGGCCATGTGTAAAAAAACATCAGCGGCCCGAAGAACAAAACCACCACAGTGATATGAGCTGACAAAGTAGAGAGGGCCTTGTATGAACCACCTGAAGAGTGCCTACAAACAGTGAACAGAATAAATATGTAGGAAATTATGAGCAAGACAAAAGATCCCACAGAAATAAGCCCACTATTGACAGTAACCATGATCTCCAGTTCTAGTGTATTTGTGCAGGCAAGTCTAAGGAGCCGAGGAAGATCACAGTAAAAACTGTCCAATACATTAGGGCCACAAAAAGGCAAATCTACCACAAAAACTAATTGAATCAATGAATGGATAAAGCCAACAATCCAGGAAGTGACTAAAAAGTATAGACACACTCTTGGACTCATGATAGTCAGGTAGTGGAGAGGCTTACATATAGCCACATATCTATCAAAGGCCATAGTGATGAGCAGTACCATCTCAGCAGCCCCAACAGAATGAGTGAAGAAGATCTGAGTAATACATCCACAAAAGGAGATGGCTTTGTGCTTCCTGAAAATATCACAAATCATTTTAGGGGCTGTGATTGAGCAAAAAAACATATCAAGGACCGAGAGGTTAGCCAAGAGGAAATACATAGGGGAGTGCAGGTGAGCATCCAAGGTTATAGTGAACACAATGACAAGATTTCCCATCATGCCAGCCAAGTAGAACAAAAAGGAGAAGACAAAAAGGGGAAGTTGAATCTCCCATGAATTGCTGAGTCCCAGGAACACAAACTCTGATACTGTGGAGTGATTTATTCCATCCATTGTCTCAAACACCAAGGTCAGCTTTCATGTTATCTAAAAGGAATAAAATTGGGGGGGGGGGGTAGGGGGAAATGTATAGCCAAGTGTTAATATTCAGAAAAGAAAGTCTCCAGTCCGTAAAAATAATCATAATATTAACATCTCATACAACCAAATAATCTTCATTACATGTACACTGGACTTCTGCTTAAAAGAGTCAGCTGGTTCCCACATAACATTAAGGTTTTCAAAACTACTATTTACAAGTTTAATTTTATTTCTGGATCTCTTTTACTTTTTCTTTCTTTAGGATTACATGCATATTTTATATCCTCCTGTCCAATGTGTCCTACTTCAATAACATATGTTATCTTCAAATACTTTTGACTGATTTCTTGTGAATTAATAGTATTTCAACCATTCATATCGCCACCAAAGAATTTTTTATGCGCAGCATATGGCTTCCAAAGTCTCTCTTTTGTTACTTATATTGTTCTATTAGATTTTTAAATTTTTCTGTCTTTCAACTTTCAAATTTTCTCTCATTCTAATTCTCCAAAGCAGATAATCAAATTTTAATGTCTCAGCTCTAATGTTTTCTCATTTGAAAATTTCCAAATTTGTACATTTCTATACTCCCTCTGCACTGTTAACATTTATTTTGTTCTGTCTCTCATAATTATATAACTTTCCATCTCTCAAATTAAAGTATAGCTTCTTGAGTACTTGTCTGGTTCACATAGCAGTCCCACCTCCATCACAATCACCAATAGTGACTAATATAGTCATTTAATGAGTACTTAGCACTTGAATGAAGAAGGAAATGAATGGACTGAAGAACAACTCTGAAGACAACAAAGTGAATTATAATTCAGTAAGGTTCATATTAACAGTACTAGAGGCCCGGTGCATGAAATTCGTGCACTAGAGGGAGGGGAGTTCTCTCAGCCTAGCCTGCACCCTCTCCAATTTGGGACCATTAGGGGTATGTCTGACTGCCAGCAGGACATCCCTCTCACAATCCAGGACTGCTGACTCCTAACTGCTCACCTGCCCACCTGCCTGATGGCAACAACTGCTTCTGCCTGCCAGCCAGATCATCCCCTAACCAGGATAATTGTCTCGCCTCAGAAATCTTAATCACATCTGAAATGTCCCTTTTGCCATGTAATTAATGTGTTCACAGGTCCAGGAATTAAGACATGGACATCTTTGGGGGCCATTGTTCTGTACACCACATTTTACAAGAAAAACGAAAATATTAAAATTAATCAATGACTCTGACATGGGGAATTTCAAATACCTTATAAGGAAGGTGAAAGAGATATCAGAGGAAGGACAGATATGCTGTGTCCTGACTTTCTCCCTGAAACTACATTTAAGTGACTTCTGACTCCAACTACGTCCAGACCAAGCCTGAACAACCAATGTCCACCAATGAAAGCCTATGATAATCATCCAATCAATGTGGTCTTGGAAAAGTAATTAGCCAGGTGTATAGCTGACTCCTGAATGGTTCTCTATATGATTTTTGTTCATTAATTTAATAAATATTTTGAGTGCACAGAATGCCAGGCACCATTTCAGGCATTGGACACATGGCATTGACAAGAATTCTTGTCTTTGAGGAGTCCATATTCATGACAGAAAATGCAACTTTGGCCTGTTAGATGCAGCTCTTCCTCTTTAGAAAGGATAAGATATGATGTAATTCATTACTTAATTTTTCAGTACCTGAGTTTAGAGAAACAAGCAGTAGCCAAGATACACTTCACCAAAGAGGGAGATTCAGCTTCATAGGACCCCTTTTCTAACTCACTAATTTTTAATAATTCTAACTTATTACTTTTGTTTTCCTAACCCTAAGAATAGTAACTGTTTCCTACAGTTGTTAGCTTTTTAATAATATACTAGAGGCCCAGTGCATGAAATTCATGCATAGTAGGGGGGATCCCTCAGCCCGGCCTGCATCCTCTCCAATCTTGGATCCCTTAGGGGATGTCCGACTGCCAGTTTAGGCCAGATCTCTGTGGGATGGGGCTTAACTCAGCAGTTGGACATCCCTCTCACAATTCGGGACCACTAGCTTCTAACTACTCACCTACCTGCCGATCTGATCCCCCTAACTGCTCTCCTTTGCTGGCCTGTTTGCCCCTAACTGCCTCTGCCTCGGCCCTGCCACCATGGCTTTGTCTGAAAGGACATCCAGACGTAGTCCAGAACATGCCTAGTCTAATTAGCATATTATACTCTTATTAGTATAGTCATCTTTACATGTTTTGAAATACCAAGTTAACAACTTTAGAACTGGTTCACTTTTTTTATTTAAGTACTAGAGGCCTGATACATGAAGTTCATGCAAGAGTAGGCCTTCCTTCCCCCAGCTACCAGCACTGGCTTCCCTCTGGCACCTGGGACCCAGGCTTCCCTTGCAGCCCTGGCTTTGTCCAGAATGTTGTCTGGTCTAATTAGCATATTATGCTTTTATTATTATAGATAGTAGTTATATATTAGTTATATTAGTTTCAGGTATACAATATAGTGATTCAATATTTTTATACCTTAGATGTGATCACCCCACTAATGTTAGTAATCATCTGTCACTGTGAAAACTTACCACAATATTATTGACTATATCCTCTTTCACCTTTCTCACCCAGCACAACCCCCACCCCACCTCTGATCCCCTGGAAATCATCCCTTCAGCCTATGTTTCTATTAGTCTGTTTTCTTTTGTTTTGTTTGTTCACTAATTTGTGTGTGTGTTTTAGAGTCCACATATAAGTGGAACAATATGATATTTATCTTTTATTTATTTCACTATCATAATTATTTAGATTAATTGACAAGCAGCTCAAAAACGATGGTGGAAGAAGGATTTCATGGCTTTTTAACTCCAACAACAAATACATGTGTAGCATCTATAAAGTGCTAAGCCTTAGAGATAATATAAAGATGTGGGAGAAAGGAATGAAAAATTGAACATATATAAAATGAGACCATAAGTTTATCAGGGTAATTTTAAGAGTTGTGTAAACTGGTTTATGATATATAACCAAATTTCTGTGTCAGGAACTATAAACTAACTAATCGAACTGTCTTTAGAAATAAGCAAAAAAGATTACTAAAGGAAGAAATGCTTCTAATCAAGTTTTTTAATGCTCCCATTAAGTGGGTATAACAATGAGACTATATTACGAAGTAGAATATAAGTGGTGGTTCTTCTACATTGAATTTTGAATAGCAAAAACTAACAAACAAGGACAACAAAAGAAATAGTGGTAAATTTGATTGTTAATGAATTTATAAGAAATAAAGTTAGCAAAATCAGAAGATTTATGAGGTCATTTAGAAAAATAATATGAGATTTTGTATGACCAAATCTAATCAGAAGGCAAGAAGGACACTTTAAAAAAAATGTTAAGTACATTTTTAAAATCAAAAATAAAATTTATAGAAAGATGAGAAAAAAGAAAAGCAAAACAAAATTGGATTGTAGGATGCAGCAGTTGAGCAAGATCCGCTAAATGAAAAATTATGACAAAGAGGAAGAAATGGGAGAACAGGAGCTTGTTCAGATTGTAATCTTAAAAGCCCCAAGACCCAAAATCATTTTGTAATTGCACCTACCATTCGAATTTCTTTCTTTTACACTAATATACTGGATTCCCTAGTTTTACTTACATTGCTAAGGGAAGGGTAAGCCTTTAAGCTGTTACAGACAAACAAGTTACCAGGTGGCGTTCCTTAGCTCATCTTATGCAGGCAAGAAATGAACGTTTTGACAACAAAGATATTAGTGACCCATTTAAACCTGATTAATTACCCAAAAATGATTAGCTTGGCTAGATTGCTGCAGAAGACATGTAAAGAGCAGATGAGCTCGGCAGGAGAGGAGCAGACCCTAGGAAAAAGAGCTGACGCTGAGAATAGGAGAAATGCAGTCAAAGACAAAATGTACCTACTTTACAATCCCTTAAGGAGTAAAGGAGACAAAATAATACCAAATAGAAAATATCAGCAGATCTGAAAACTTACCCAGTTCCTGTCTTCAAGTCTTAAAATTTCTTAGCTATCTATTAGTTCAGAGTTATACAAATCTCTAAATGGCTTCTAGTGAGAGATGCTAGGTTCTGGGTGTTTGATCACTTTGAAGAATCCCAGACCCTCCATGTCTCTTAAGATCATTGTCATTATTAGATTTTTCACTTTGAGTTCCCTAGTTCTGATCTACCTATTACTCTCAAGAATTATAATAACATGAATTATAGTCATCACTTATTTAGACTACTTAAATGATCATATATAACAAATGCAATTCTTAATGAAATGATTTAAATATCTTCAGCTATATGGATTTAGAATTGGGCAGCCTCTTAAAGTAGAGTAATAGTGATATCACATTTTAAAATTGGGGGGTTGAGGTGGGAGTGACAGAGAGAGAGAAGTTCATTATCCCCAATTAATAAAATAATTTTGGCTGGAAGAGATCTAAAAGTATATTCTGACCCAATTCCTTTGTCTTGTTTCTCCATCCAGAACATGTAAGTTTTGTGGTTTCAGTTCACGAGGTTTGAGAATTCATTTTCTTCCTTAGTTTCCTGCTTTTTATTAACATAACTAGAGGTCCGGTACACAAATTCATACATGGGTGGGATCCCTCAGGGTGGCCTGCGGGGATCGGGCTGAAACCCGTAGCCTAACACCACCTGTAGCTCTTACCTGCTGCTCCCGCTCATCCTGGTCTCACTGAACCTGCCCCGGGCTTACGTCCAATCCGTCCCAATTGGGAGAGATTCGCACCACCACAGCAGCACTTGCCAGCCATAAGCCTTGCATCTGTCAACCTCTTGAGGAGAATGACCTGCAGGATCAGACCAAAATCAGCTCTCCAATATCCCCTAAGGGGTCCTGGAAGGTGAGAGGGTACAGACCAAGCCAAGGGATTCTTCTGGTGCAACGTGGAAGGGCTCCAGAGTGTGTCTGGCCCATATCTCTCAGTCCCCATAGGCCAGACCTCAGCAGCAAGCTAACCTACCAGTTGGAGTATCTGCCCCCTGGTGATCAGTGCACATCATAGCGACTGGCTGACCAGTTGACTGTCTGCCCCCAGTGCATGTCAAGCTAGTGGTTGAGAGGTCTTAGCATATCATTAGCATATTACACTTTGATTGAACAGTCGACCAGTCACCAGACACTTGGCATATTGGGTTTTTATTATATAGGATAGCATAGAAGTTCTTCATTACAAAAGAAAGTTTTTCTTCTTTCAATTAAGCCAATATTCATTTAATTCTTTCTCTGTCAATATAAAGGTGTCAGAAAACCTTTCAGAAAAATGTTGAATATCCTTGAACTTGGTGAAATCAAATAAGAATCACTCATCTGTACCCTCTAGATCTATTCATCTCAATTCCTTTAGCTTGTCCTCATAGAATTTGCCTTCTATCCCTTTATCTTTGTCACTCTGTCCAACCACTCCCACTTCACCACCAAACATTTCATGATAGTGACCTAGAAAATTTTCTTATAAATATTTTAAAACACAAATAAAAAACAAGGATTGATTGCTGATTGTTAAACATTATACACCTAGTTTTTTTTTCTCCTTTACTCCATCACCCAAAGTTTTAGCTGACACTATATTCTTTTAGGGTGAAATATTTAGATATTTTCTTCTAACCAAGTTTTCAAGCACTCTTTCTCCACATTGATTCTATGAAGTTGGAGTTTTATTTTTTTAACTTTACTTATTACTACTACCTAATGAACTTTCTCCTCTTCATTTCTCCTCTTCCAAAGACAGAAGTGCAGCAGAAAACAAACTTGTTATGAGACAACACACACATTTGTCTTCACTTTCAGTGCTAGTAACTGTCTCTAAAGATTCCTGGGTCCACTTAATAAATTAACCTACACCCCAGTCCTGGCCACAGTGTGGACTCCAGACTCTGCAATGTATCTTCAATCAAACCTTTGGATCTCCAGGTCATATCCAAGTCCTAGATAAAAATTAGGTCAATTCTTGCTCTCCATATCCACAACCACTCCTATTTATTCTCCTGTTGTGCTCATCATGTCACTACCACCACCATCTGCTCTTCTTGCCTCCAGGTCAAAGCTGAATTGATACAAACAAAAAACAAAATGTTACCTGAGTGTTTCTCATTTGAAGTTTATCTAATTTAATATCTCTTGTTGTTGTCAACTTTATCCCATCCCTCCCTGGTAGCTATTCACAGACCATTATCTCAAGAGGTATTCAAAAATGTTTCCATAAATGGAAAAAATAGCTAATTAACTTCACTGGAGGATAGTGACCGAATAAGGCTATGATGACCTGGGGTTGCAAAACTAACATCAATTAGTCAAGGAAATTATCTCCTAAAACTGTATTTGTTGTGATTAAAGCAGCAATGGGGAAAGCTGATAATGAATCACAGGAGAGAAGAATTTACAAAACTCAATCTCTGTCCTGTTTTGTTTTGTTTTGTTGCCACGTTAAATTCTATTACAATGAAAGAAAGCATCCCTATGTCATTTGATAATATTTACTTTCCAAGAGATACAAATTACATGAAGCAGCCTTATAAATATTCATTTTCTCTATACATAAAGAATCTAGGTAAGTGAAAGAATAAACTATAAAAAGTAATTTTAAATAGTTTATAGTGTGACTTTTATAAATAATAAATTACCATATTGTAATAAGCACTTTGAAAATATAAGCTTTTGTCTAATTCATATTTGTGTCTTACAAAGCAACTTGTACAGTTTCTTCAAATGAAGAAGACCTAATATACATTTGTTGAATTTAACAAAAGAATTCAGTCACTGAAATAATTCCATTGTTCCTTACTGTGCTTGTCATTTGGAGACAGTAATAAAATGAATAAGGAGGTTGGTTGACTTCAAAATATTAAGAGGAAGTAACAAGATTAGAATCTCTGTCTTTTTTAGCCTCAGAAGCATAAGACTCAGGTATTTTACTCCATATGATATTATTAGCATGGGTTTACAAAGGGCCTCTCTCTTGTTTTACTTATTTATTCTCTTTAGTCTCCATCCTCCATTTTTAATCTCTTTCCCTCAGAAGCAATCATTCTAGTGATTATAAAATGTGTCCTGATGTTGTATGCTTTATCATAAAATATGTACATTATTTTATACTAAGGGCCCGATGCACGAAATTCGTGCAAGAGTAGGCCTTCCTTCCTCCGGCTGCCAGCATCAGCTTCCCTCTGGCACCCAGGAGCCGGGCTTCCCTCACAGCCCGACTTGGTCCAGAAGGTCATCCAGGAGGACCTCCGGTCTAATTAGCATATTATGCTTTTATTATTATAGATGCACATACATAGTAAGATATGTCATATATATTATTGTGATTCTTTTTAAATATGTTTTTTATTTATTTCAGAGAAATGAAATGTAATGTGGTATCCTGGATTGTACTCTGGGACAGAAAAAGGACATTAAAGAGAAAATTGGTGAAATCTGAATAAAGTATAGTATTTAGTTAGTAGTAATGTACCAGTGTTGATTTCTGTTCTGAGAAATGTACCATAGAAATGTAAGATGATGACATTAAAGGAAACTGAATTGAGTGAGGTCTACATAGGAACTATCTTTGCAACTTCATTGTAAATCTAAAATTACTCCAAAATAATAAAAAGCTTTATTTTTAAATGGACTGAAAAAGAAATGTAAAATATGGCTGAATAGATTTATTAAGTGAAAATCATTTATGAATATTTGTTAAAACTATGCTATTTGGCAAACAGACATTCAAGATGCAAGATGAATATTATAATGGTGCATGTCAATAAAAACTTAACAGTCCAATGAAGACATGAGAGTTGGAAACTGAGGAAACAAGATCTAAAATATCAGAAGGGCTCTGTATGGGTAGCTCAGTTGGTTAGAGCACCATCCACATATGCCAAGGTTGTGGGTTTGATCCCCGGTCAGGGCACATATAAGAATCAACTAATGCATGCATAAATAAATGGAACATAATTATATATTTTTTTCTAAAACCAATCAGTAATTTTTTTTAATGATAAAAATAAAGAGACAGAGAGGAGAGGAAGAAGATGGCAGCTGCAAGACAGAGGTGAAGGAGAGGGTGTGAGGGAGTTTAAGTGCGGGGGTAAAAAGAGAGTGTATGGATGTGTGTGGTGTGTGTGAGAGTGGCAAGAAGTATCAGAGGCTCCAAGACAGGGCTCTGATGGACAGGAGCCCCTGCCACCCCTGCAGGCACTCCCTGGGTTACAGAGCCTACACCATCTTGAAGGGGAGAGCAGCCTCCTCTAGGAACTCAACATCACCATCACCCAGATTGGCCTTGGACATTTCCCAGGACCCAGCAGTCACACCAGCCAAAGTCCTGCTGCCTCACCACAGACATGAAGACCCTAGGACGTCCACTTCCAAAGGCGCACGGCTCCTGCAGCAGCAAATGGGACTTCCCCTTCCCTGGCTGCCAACCTCTGAACACTGTAGTCACACCGATCCAGCTTGTGGCCCCCTGAGCCTGCTGCCCAGGCAGGTGGCTCCAGGGTACCTCTGTGAGTCGCTGCTGAGCATGTGTATCCAACCAAGAGCATATGACCCCTGCAGCAGAAACTCAGATTTCACCCTCTCTTGCTGCCTGCCAACAGACACTGCAGTCGCACTGCTCCAGCATACAGGCCCCCAAGAGCCTGCCACCCTGCCAGGTGACCCTTGGGCACCTCTTTGAGCATATCCTTCCGAGATCTCATGGCTCCCTCAGCAGGATCCATGACTTTCCCCTCCTGGCAGCCTGCTTCTGGACACCTTGGTGAGTTATTGAGAACTTACCTCCCCAGTCAAGGTCACACTGTTTCAACCACAAACTCCAAGACTCCCACATCTCCAAGAGAAACACATTGGGCCAGAAATGAATGGAATTTAACATACAAAGTGATGCAAAGTGAGGGACTGAATCCAAGAATACTATACCCAACAAGGCTATCAATCAAAATTGAAGGTAAAATCAGAAGCTTCACAGACACAAAAGGACTAAGGTAGTCCTTAGCCATCAATGCAAGAAATGCTAAAGGAACTACTGTAAAAAGAAGAAATAGAAAGGGAGAAGGAACATGGACATAACGATTAAAAATGGGACTCCTCGGGATGAGCAAGGTGCCTACGAGGCTTCCTTGGTGGCGGCTAGCACTGGAGTTCGGGCACTGCCCTGCCTCATTACAGGATACCCCATTCTGAGGAACAAAATTGAATTTAAGCAGCCAGGGAAGGCAGCTAAAAAGGACAACTGGAATAAGTTCCTCATGGCTATCAAGACCTCGCACAGCCCAGTGTGCCAGGACGTGCTGAAATTCATCAGTCAGTGGTGTGGAGGGCTACCCAGCACCAGCTTTTCCTTTCAGTAACCGGTAGAGCTCAGGGAAGAATATTAAGTTCTTTCCTTCATCAAACTCTTGTAAATAACAGAGACCACTGTATTCTTTGATTAAAGTCACCCAGTGTCCTTCCTCCCCAAATCAAAAAAAAAAAAAAAATTTAAAAAAATGGGACTAACAAGTACTTATCTGATCTAATAAAAGAGTAATATGCAAATTGACCATAACTTCAACACACAAGATGGCTGCCCCCACGTGGGCAAAGATGGCTGCCCCATGTGGACACAAGATAGCCATCGATGGTTGGCAGGGGAGGGGAGCTGGAAGGGATCAGGCCTACAAGGAAGGGGAGTTGGGGCCAATCAGGCCTACAGAGGAAGGCAATTATGGGTGAACTGGCTGGCAGAGGAGGGCAGTTGGGGGTGACCAGGCCTGCAGGGGAGGACAACTAGAGGTGACCAGTGCCAGCAGGGAAGAGCAGTTGGGGACAACCAGGCCTTTAAGAGAGGTCAGTGGGAAGGAACCAGGCCTGCTGGGAAGGGCCATTGGGGTTGACCAGGCCTGCAGGGAAGGACAGTTGGGGGTGACCAAACCTGCTGGGAAGAGCCATTGGGGTTGACCAGGCCTGCAGGGGAGGGTATTTAGGAGTGACCAGGCTGGCAAGGGAGGGCAATTTGGGGTTACCAGGCCAGCAGGAGAGGGCAGTTATGGGTAATCAGGCCAGCAGGGGAGCAGTTAGGCATCAATCAGGCGGGCATGGGAGTGGATAGGGGGTGATCAGGCTGGCTGGCAGAAGCAGTTGGGGGCAATCAAGCAGGCAGGAAGGTGAGCAGTTGGAAGCCAGCAGTCCTGGATTGTGAGAGGGATATCCAACTGCTCCATTTAGGCCCAATCCCACCAGGCCTAAATGGGCAGTCGGATATCCCTTGAGGGGTTCCAGACTGGAGAAGGTGCAGGCTGGGCTGAGGGACACACACCTATTGCCCCGTGCACAAATTTTGTGCACTGAGCCTCTAGTAAATAATAACCTTAAATGTAAATGGATTAAATGCTCCATCAAAAGACATAGGGTAGCCAGGACCAGTTTGGCTCAGTGGATAGAGCGTCGGACTGCAGACTGAAGGGTCCCGGGTTCGATTCCGGTCAAGGGCATGTACCTTGGCTGCGGGCACATCCCCAGTAGGGGGCGTGCAAGAGGCAGCTGATCGATGTCTCTCTCTCATCGATGTTTCTGACTTTCTATCCCTCTCCCTTCTGCTCTGTAAAAAATCAATAAAATATATTTTAAAAAAAAAAGACATAGGGTAGCTGAATTGATAAGAAAACATGAACAAGATATTTTCTGTCTTCAGGAGACCTACCTCAGAACAAAGGACTCATACAGACTGATAGTGAAGAGATGGAAAAAGTGTTTTCAGGCAAATGGAAATGAGAAAACAAACTGGGGTAGCAATGCTTATATTTGACAAAATAAACTTCAAAGTGAAGGCCATAGAAAGAGATAAGAAAGGCCACTTCGTAATACTAAAGGAAGCAATTAAACAAGAGGATATAACTCTGGTAAACATATATGTGCCCAATACAGGAGCATCTAGATACATAAAGAAAAAAAAAACTTCTGAAAGATAACAAGTGAGAGATAGACAGCAATGCAATCATAGTAGGGGACTTTAATACCCCATTGACACCACTGGATAAATCCTCTAAACAAAAATCAGCAAAGAAACATCAATTCTAAGTGACTCACTAGATAAGATGGACTTGATATCTTCAGAACATTTTATCCCAGAGCTACAGAGTATACATTCTTCTCAAGTGCACACATGGGACATTTTTAAAGCTAAACCCCCATATTAGGACACAGGCAAAATCTCTTCAAATTCAAGAACATAGAAATCATATCAAGCATTTTCTTAGTCACAATGGCATAAAATGAGAAATCAACTACAATAAAAACAATGAAAAAATCAAATACTTGGAGGCTAAATAGCATGCTATTATACAATGATTGGCTTACCAAAGAGATCAAAGAAGAAACTAAAAAGCATTCTGAAAGCCAATGACAATGAAAACACAACAATCCAAAATCTGTGGGACACAGAGAAAACAGTCCTGAGAGGGAAATTCAAAGCTCTACAGGCCTACCTCAAGAAAAATGCTAATAAATTATCTAACCTGCACCTTAAAGAATTAAAAAGAGAGCAACAAGAAAACCCAGAGTAAGCACAAGTCAGGAAATAATAAAGATCAGAGAGAAATAAACAACATGGAGACAAAAAAATACAAAAGATCAATGAAACCAAGAGCTGGTTCTTTTTATTATTATTATTGATTAAGGTATTACATATGTGTCCTTATTCTACCATTCCCTCCTTTGCCCCCAAACCTCCCACACTCATGCCCTCACTCCCTGGTGTCTGTGCCCATTGGTCAGGCTTATGTGCATGCATACAAGTCCTTTAGTCAACCTCTCCTCTTTATCCTCACCCATTCTGCCTTCCCTCTGAGGTTTGATCAATGCTTCTTTGTCTCTGGTTCTGTTTCTGTTCATCAGTTTATATTGTTCATTATATTCCACAAATAAATTAGATCATTTGATATTTATCTTCCTCAGTCTGGCTTATTTCACTTAGCATAATGCTCTCCAGTTCCCCCAGGCTATCACAAATGGTAATGATTTCTTTTTTACCACAGCATGGTATTCCATTGTATAGAAGTACCACAGTTTTCTAAACCACTCATCTGCTGATGGGCACTTGCGCTGTTTCCAAATCTTATCTATTGTAAATTGTACTGCTATGAGCATTTGGGTACATACATCTTTTCTGATTGGTGTTTCTGTTTTCTTGGGGTATATTCCTAGAAGTGGGATTATAAGGTAAAATGGAAGTTCCATTTTTAATTTTTTTAGGAAATGCCATACTGTTTTCCACAGTGGCTGCACCAGTCAGCATCCTCACCAGCAGTGCACTAGGGTTTCTTTTTCTCCACATCCTCGCCAGCCCGTGTCATTTATTAGTTTGTTAATGATAGTCATTCTGAGATGGTGTGAGATGGTACCACAATATCATTTTAACTTGCATCTCTCAGATGATTAGTGACTTTGAGTATCTTTTCATATATCTCTTGGCCTTCCTTATGTCCACTTTAGAAAAGTATCTATTTAGGTCTATTGCCCTTTTTTTTATTGGATTGTTTATCTTCCTTTTATTAAGTTGTATGAGTTCCCTGCAAATGTTGGAGATTAAACCCTTATCAATGATAACATTAGCAAATATGTTCTCCCATGCAGTGGGCTTTCTTATTGTTTTGTTGATGGGTTTTTTTTTTTTGCTGTACAGCAACTTTTATTTTGATATAGTCTCACTTGTTTATTATCTCTTTAGTTTCCATTACCCTAGGGGTGGTATCTGTGAAGAAATTGCTTCAGTATATGTCTGAGATTTTTCTGTCTGTGGAATCCTCTAATATTTTTATGTTTAAGCCTTTTATCCATTTTGAGTTTATTATTGTGTATGGTATAAGTTGGTGGTCTAGTTCCATTTTTTGGATGTATCTGTCCAATTTTTCCAATGTCATTTATTGAAGAGACTGTCTTAACTCCACTGTATGCTACTGCTTCCTTTGTCAAATATTAATTGAACATATGGATTGAGTCAGTCTCTGGGTTCTCTATTCAATTCCATTGTGCCAATACCAGGCAGTTTTGAGAACAGTGGCTTTGTAATACAGCTTGATATCTGGTATTTAGATCCCTCCTACATTGCTCTTCTTTCTTGAGATTGTTGCAACTATTCAGGGTCTTTTTTTATTCCAGATGAGCTTTTGCAAAGTTCGTTTTAGGTCTGTGAAATATGCCATTGATATTTTAATGGGGAGTGCATTGAATCTATACATTGCTTCAGGTAGTATGGATATTTTAATGATGTTGATTCTACAATCCATGAACACAGTATGTTCTTCCATCTGTTTATGTCTTCCTCTATCTCTTTTTTCAGTATTCTGTAGTTTTCTAAGTACAGGTCTTTTACCTCCTTAATTAAGTTTATTCCTATGCATTTTAATTTTTTTGGTGCAATGGTAAATGGGACTTTTTTCATCTCTCTTTCTGTAAGTTCACTACTGGTGTATAAAAATGCATAAATTTCTATTTGTTAATTTTATATACTGCTACATTGCCGAATTCATTTATTAAGCCTACTAATTTTCAGATTGATGGACCTCTCACCAGGCTCACCAAGAAACAAAGAGAGAGGACCCAAATAAAATCAGAAATGAAAGAGGTGAAGTAACAAGCAACCCCACCGAAATATAAGAATATATATATACTATGGACTACTCTACTCAACAAACTGGACAACCTTGACAAAATGGACATATTCCTAGAAAAATACAACCTTCCATAACTCAACCAGAGGAATCAAAAAACCTGAATGGGCCAGTAACTATGGAGGAAATTGAAGGAGTAATAGAAAAACTTTCAACAAAATCCCTGGACCTGATTGCTTCATCAGGGAGTTTTAGCAAACATTCAAAGAAGAAATAAAACCTATCTTCTTCAGACTATACCAAAAAATTCAAAAGGAAGGAACACTTCAAAGCTTTTTTTTTTTTTTTTTTTTACAAAGCCAGCATTACACTAATCCCAAAACCAGATAAATACAACACAATGAAAGAGAATTACAGGCCAATATCCCTCATGAACATAGATGCTAAAATCCTTAACAAAATTCTAGCAAATCGGATCCAGCAGTACATTAGAAAGATCATACACCATGACCAAATGGGATTTATCCCTGGGATGCAAGAATGGTACAATATTCACAAATCAATAAATGTGATACATCACATAAACAAATTGAGAGACAAAAATTATATAATCATATCAATTGATGCAGAAAATGCATTTGACAGAATCCAACACTGCTTTCTGATAAAAACTCTCAGGGGGCCGGGCCCTCCCCGCCCGGACCTCACCGGCTTCCAGCCCTCGGCTGCCCGAGTCGTTCTCCCTTCTCCCCGTGGATGCTAGGCCTCTCCAAGCGGAACATGAAGCTTCTCTTCACCCTGATCGTGGGCTCCGTCATCGTCCTGCTGCTGCCAGGACCTTTCCACAGCCAATAAGAAAAAGAAGGGGCCCAAAGTCACCATCAAGGTGTACTTCGACCTGTGGATTGGAGATGAAGACAAAAGCCGGGTGGTCATAGGTCTCTTTGGAAAGACTGTTCCAAAAACAGTGGATAATTTTGTGGCCTTAACTATGAGAGAGAAAGGATTTGACTACAAAGACAGCAAATTCCATCGTGTGATCAAGGACTTCGTGATCCAGGGCAGAGACTTCACTCGGGGAGATGGCACTGGAGGTAAGAGCATCTACCCTGAATGCTTCCCCGATGAGAACTTCAAGCTGAAACACTATGGGCCCAGCTGGGTGAGCATGGCCAATGCTGGCAAAGACACCAGTGGTTCCCAGTTCTTCATCACAACAGTCAAGACAGCCTGGCTAGATGGCAAGCAAGGGTCCGGCAAAGTTCTAGAGGGCATGGAAGTAGTACCGAAGGTGGAGAGCACCAAGACGGAAGGTCGGGACAAGTCCCTGAAGGATGTGATCATTGCAGACTGTGGCAAGATCGAGGTGGAAAAGCCCTTTGCCATTGCCAAGGAGTAGGGCTCGGGGACAGTTCCCTTTTGAGCGACTGTTTGGGCCTGTTGCCCTCTCTGGGGGTGAAGAGAGCCCTCCACAGGGCTCTGAGCTGCACCAGCCCAAGTGCCGATGTCTGACAGAGTGGACCCGCCCCTCACATTCCATAGTCCGGTTTGTAACAAACTTCTACCAATGCTGACTAATTTTTAAAAAAGTGGATTTTTTTTTTATTAAAAAAAAAAACTCCCAGCAAAGTGGGAATAGAGGTATCATACCTCAACATAATAAAAGCCTAATATGACAAACCCACAGCCAACATCATACTCAAGGGCAAAAACTAAAACCATTTCACCTAAGAACAGGAATTAAACAGGGATGCCCACTTTCACCACTCCTGTTCATCATAGTGCTGGAAGTGCTAGCCATAACGATCAGACAAGAAGAAATAAAAGGCATCCAGATTGGAAAAGAAGAAGTAAAATAGTCATTATTAACAGATGACATGATATTGTATGTAGAAAACCCTAAAGATTCCATCAAAAAACTACTAGACTTAATAAATGAATTCAGCAATGAAGCAGGATACAAAATTAACACTCAGACATCTATGTTTTTATAGACCAATAATGAACTCACAGAAGGAGCAACAAAAAAAATCCCATTTACCATTGCAACAAAAAAATTAAGATACCTAGGAATAAACTTAACCAAGGAGGTAAAAGACTTGTACTCAGAAAAGTACAGGACACTGAAAAAAGAGACAGGCAAAGACATAAATAAATGGAAGAATATACAGTGTTCATGGATTGGTAGAATTAACATCATCAAAATGTCCATATTGCCCAAAGCAATCTATAGATTCAATGCAATCCCCATTAATATACTAACGTCATATTTCAAACACCTAGAAAAAAATCTCCAAAAATTCATCTGTAATAAAAAAAGACCCTGAGTAGTTGCAGCAATCTTGAGAAAGAAGAACAAAGTCGGAGGGATCACAATACCAGATATCAAGCTGTATTACAAAGCCACTGTCCTCAAAACTGCCTGGTACTGGCACATATTGACCAATGGAACAGAATAGAGAACCCAGAGACTGACTCAAGCCATATGATCAATTAATATTTGACAAAGGAAGCAATAGCATACAATGGAGTCAAGACAGTCTCTTCAATAAATGGTCTTGGAAAATTGTACAGATATATGCAAAAAAAATTAAACTGGACCACCATAAACAAAAATAAACTCAAAATGGATAAAGGGTTTAAACCATGAAAATCTTCAAAGAACTCATAGGCAGCAAAACATCAGACATATGTCATAACAATATCTTTATCAACACAGCTCCTACGGTATCGGAAACTAAAGAGAAAGTAAACAAATGGGACTACATAAAAACAGAAAGCTTTTGCACAACAAAAGAAACCATCAACAAAACAACAAGAAATCCCACTGCATGGGAGAACATATTTGCCAATGTCACCACAGACAAAGGTTTAATCTCCAACATTTACAGGGAACTCATACAACTTAACAAAAGGAAGATAAACAATCCAATCAAAAACTGGGCAACGGACCTAAATAGACACTTTTCGAAGGAGGAAAGAAGGAAGGCTAAGAGACATATGAAAACATGCTCAAAGTCACTAATTACCTGAGAGATGCAAATCAAAACAACAATGAGGTATCATCTCACACCTGTCAGAATGGCAATCATCAACAAATCAACAAACGACAAATACTGGAGTGGATGCCGAGAAAAAGGAACTCTTTTGTACTGCTGGTGGGAAGGCAGACTGTTGCAACCACTGTGGAGAACAGTATGGAGTTTCCTCAAAAAACTAAAAATGGAACTCCCATTTGACCCAGTGATCCACTTTTAGGAATATATCCTAAGAAACTAGAAACATGAATCAGAAAGGATTTATGCACCCCTATGTTCATTGCAGCACAATTCACCATAGCAAGATTTGGAAACAGCCTAAGTACCCATCAGCAGATGACTGGATTAAAAAACTGTGGTATATCTACACAATGGAATACTACACTGCAATAAAAAAGGAGTTCTTACCATTTGCAACAGCATGGATGGAACTGGAAAGCATTATGCTAAGTGAAATAAGCCAGTCAAAGAAAGACAAATACCACATGATCTCACTCATTTGTGGAATATAATGAACAACATAAACTGATAAACAGGGATAGATCCAGAGGCAGAGAAGCATTGACCAGACTGCTGTACCTCAGGGGGAAGATAGGGGAGTGAGGGCGGAAGGAGGAGAGATCAACCAAAGGACTTGTATGCATGAATATAAGCCTACCCAATGGACATGAACACCAGGTAGGTTAATAGAGAGATAAGTACACATATGTAATACCTTAATCAATAAAGATATTTAAAAAAAAGAAACCATTAACAAAACAACCAAAAAGCCCACTGCATGGGAGAACATATTTGCTATGTTATCTATGATAAGGGTTTAATTTCCAAAATCTATAGGGAACTCAACAAAAGGAAGATAAACAATCTAATCAAAAAATGGACAAAGGACCTAAATAAACACTTTTCTAAAGAGGCTATACAACATCTACACAATGAAATACTATTATGCCCTAAAAAAGAAGGAATTCTTACCATTTGCAACAGCATGGATGGAACTGGAGAGCTTTATGCTAAGTGAAATAAGCCAGTCAGAGAAAGATAAATATCACATGACCTCACTCATTTGTGGAATATAATGAACAACATAAACTGATTAACAAAAATAGAACCAGAGACATAGAAGCATCAAACAGACTGCCCAACCTATGAGGGAAGGTGGGGGTAAGGGGATAAGAGATCAACCAAAGGACTTGTATTCATATATATGAGCATAACCAATGGACACTGACAGGAGAATGAAGGCATGTGCTGAGGGGCGGGGGTGGCTGTGGAGAAGTCAACAGGTTAAAAATGAGACTCGTGTAATACTTGAACCAATAAATAATTTAAATTAATAAATAAACTAAAGTGACAGAAGACAGCAAAAAAAAAAAAAAGAGTCTGTCAACCTAAATTCTAGATATGGATCTTCTATATATTTCTTTTATTACCTTAAGCTAACTGGTTAATTTTTGCAGTACCTAAGATTTCATAAAATAGAAAAACTCTGTAAGATTATTTATAGTTTATTTTATAGTTCAAAAATTATATGATCTCAATAGAATCTTAATAGTTTTCTAAGTAATTGCATGCACTATAGAAGCTATTATCTTTCAGCTTTGATGCAGGAGCTAAGACTCTGCAAAGTAATTTCTTTTTTACTACTCTGCCTTTAAAGGATATATGAGGAAAATTGCAAGGTTAGAAGAGGAAAAAGCACTTATTGCTTCTTCCTATTTACTGCCTTTGGCCTCCTCTCTGCTCACTGTGCCTGTGGGCATCATCCATCATCCACACTTGTCGCCTCAGCAAACTTGGTTTCTTTCCAAGGCAGCAGCTGCATTCCAACATTAGAGAAACTTGGCTTATCACATCCTCCTCAGAAACACCTGTGTTAGCCAGTGGCACCCCTTCCTCAAGGGTTGTGCCCCTGCCCCAGAAGCCCTCCTCTAAGCTCTGATGCACTAGCACCAGCCAAGCAGCATCCACTCCTTGGGTATTTGAGCCTCGGCTCTTGGGGTCTTTCCCCAAAACTTTTGATAGGTTTTTTGTTTGTAAGTTTTAATTCTAAACTCTGCTTTAGAGTAAAAGCTGCTTCCTACAAATGCTATGTCTGTGATATTTTAGATTTCATTCTTTTTAAATACCTTTGAAGTTAACAACTTTATACTTAATTAACAATTCTTTGTATCAAACTTTCCATGGTCAAAAAACTAGAATGGTTTCTGTCTCCTCACTGGACCCTGAAATAGCCAGCTTAGCAATAAAACTGAGGAATGCTAAAGAATAATGAACTGGAAATACAGAACATAAATCATCTGTATAGTAAGATAAATCCAATGACATAAAAAATTAACATTTATTTTGAAAGTAAGATAGACCACTTAAATGGGAAAAATATAACATGGACAATAAGCCATATATTGACTTTCAAAAATGATTGTTTAACACTTATATTTATTCTATTGCCATTAAAGAGAGGTCAGACCATTGGTAAGAGAGCCACAACCTGTAGTCTTAGGTCTCTTACATAAGCAGAGCCCAAAGATTAACACAATTCAATTTATAGAAGAAAAAAATACAGGACACAACACATATTAGTAGATAGTGACTTTCTGTTTAAATGTAACATACCATCTGAAATTCTAGTATACTTTGCCTTTTTATACATCCTCAGTATATTTAAGAAACTTTAATTCATAACTGAGTGCATAGTCTCCTCATTGCCACCTTCATCTCTTTATTCCTAAAAGTATAGATGACTATTTAGAAAAGGAGTGATAACTGCATCAATGTTGGCCAGGAATTTATCCAGGTATGATGTGGGAAATGGCCACATGTAGAAGAAGATTATTGGCCGAAAGAACAAAACAACCACAGTGCCATGAGCTGACAGAGTGGAGAGGGCCTTGGATATACTGCCACCTGAAGATTTTTTCTGAACAGTCACCAAAATAAAGATGTAAGAGATTATCAAAATTAAAAGGGAAACCGCAGAAATAAAGCCACTGTTGGCAGTAACCATGAATTCCAATGTGTATGTCTCTATGCAAGCAAGTTTGATAAATCGAGGAAGTCACAAAAAAAGCTATCTAATTCATTAGGGCCACAGAAAGGCAGGCTTACAACAAAAGCCAATTGAGTCACTGAATGAATAAGGCCAATAATCCAGGAAGTGACTAGAAGCAAAATACACCTTTGTGGGCTCATGATGGTCAGGTAGTGGAGGGGCTTACATATGGCAACGTATCTATCAAAGGCCATAGCCATGAGCAGCACCATCTCTGTACCCCCAACTGCATGGATTAAGAAGATCTGAGCTACACAGCCCACAAAAGAGATGGTTTTGTGCTTTCTTAACAGATCATAAATCATTTTAGGAGCTGTGGATGAGCAAAACATCAAGTCAACGATGGAAAGGTTGGCCAGCAGGAAGTACATGGGGGACCGTAAATGAGGGTCAGAGATCACAGTTAGCACAATGAGGAGGTTTCCCATGAGGCTTGCCACATAGAACACAATGGAAAAAAAGAAGAGGAAAAGCTGGATCTCCCATGAACTGGAGAGTCCCAGGAACACAAACTCAGACACCACAGAGTTGTTGGCTTTGTCCATTGCCTCTCTCTGTCAGCAGTGACAACTCTCATGACACCTGAAAGAGGAGAGTAAGCAGACACTTATTTAGGAAAAATGGCACTGACCTTACTTAATCTTGGGCAATTAGTAGTTAACAGAAAACTAGACAAAAGCTGATGTATGCCTTTGGAGACTGTTTCAGTCACAACACAACCCATGTTCCTTTGTTGTATATTTCATTGCCAAAATAGATTGCACAGAGTAAGAATCATTTTACTTATTTGAATGGTTAGTTCTGTTGTATTTCTAAATGTCATTATGTCATATTTATATATCACATATAACCATAATTAAAAGGCTTTTGTAAATTATGTAACTATTTGAAATAATTAAGTGACAGTGAGTTTCATAATTTGGACATCTCTCAGTATATTGAAACCATATCTATGATCGCATTGTTAAGTTCTTTCAAAATACATATAAACAATTTTTAAGACCTAAGTTGTAATTTTCTGGTATCTGAAAATTAGGAAGACTATATGAGTTATTCAGAGGAAGAAGGAAAGATGGAAGTAAAGGATGCCAGAGCATGGCACTCACCATTTTAGAGAGGGAGGATAAGTACAAGAGAAAGTGACATAATTATGGGTTCTGTGGAGGAGATTCTGACTAGATAGAGGAAAAGATGTGGGACAAGAATGACAATGATGAGTCATAAATCCCAAGTAGAAGAAAAGAGTAAGAGTGAAAATATCAGTGGTTTTACACATGGTTCTTTTGACCTATTTATAAAATATTTGTCCTTGTTCTGAATTAAGTATAGCAAGACACTAGTTTTTTTCCTTATCATTTTGACAGAGATTTAAACCTTTGAAAAAATTCAAGGTTTGAGGGGAAATGTGGAAACAGGTAGTCTCATAACCAGTGATGGGAAAATAAACTGATCAAACAGTTACCACTCATAGATATGGACAACAGTATGATAATGGGCAAAAGGAAGGAAGGAAAGAGGGAGGTGGAGAAGGGTTCAGGAGGGTTAAATGGTGATGGGCAGCAACTTGACTTGGGGTGGTGAACACACAATAAAGTGTGTAGATGATGTGTTGTAGAAGTGAAATCTGTAGAATTTTGTTAACCAGCCTCACTTCAATAAATTCAATAAAAAGGTTTAAAAAAATACTCCTTATCAACTTTCTCAAGAAGTTACTTTAATTATCCCTGATTTATCAAAAGAAAAGCTGCAGCATAGGGAAACTAAGTAACTTGTCCAAAGTCCCGCAACCAGTACCTGGCAATACACCAGGTTTGCTTAACTTCAAAAGGCAGCTTTAGTACATGCCATCACTATTTTGTGATTCTTCCTAGTATTCTGTAGACTAGGACACTGTTGTTTATCATATCTTTCATACCAAGTTACCTGATAAGCCTTCAACCTGTTTCCCAAATAATTGATCTTATCATCCAATTGGGGGGGGGGGGGCGGCAGACTAGAAGGAGTCAATGGGGAAAATAGAGGGGACATAGGTAATACTTTCAACAATGATTTTTTTTAAAGAAGAAAGTATTCCATAGAATTCCTTGATCCCCTCAATATTTCCTCTGACCCTCTTTGTGAGTAAGTAACAATTATCTACAGCCTATTCACTCTGGATTTTACCTTAGTCTCCTCTTCTAAAAAAAAGTGACAGCAATATGTATCATATGAGGTTCAGCCACTCAAAAGCAGTGGGGAAAGTTTTTCTTCCCCACTGTTCTTTGAGGTCACTTCTTGGTGACCTTTCTTCTTTCATGTCACAGAATCTACTTACAAGTGGTACCAAACCTTTGTATGGAACCATCACTAAATTCTCTTTTCCCATTGCCTAAGTAGAGCTTCTGCTTGATTGGGCCTTCCATTTTTCTCTGAATTCTCCTCTGTGAAAATCCTTTTCACGTCCTGCGTGTCCAGGGTTCCCATATCAGGGTTCAGCGTCTGGAGAAGGCCACACACAAATGAAGAGAGACTTGAAAAACACCCATTTTGGGGAATAACGGGGGCCAGGCGGGAATCCACCTCAAAGGGGAGGACACCTCGTGCTCTGGCCTGGCTATCCCTTTTATTAAGGCTATGGGATCCGCCCATAGCCCCCAGGTAGGAAATTCCAACAACAGAAATACACAAGAACAAACAGAGGTGTTTCAGTTAACAATGTTTTTAGCTCTGACCTTTCAGAGCAATTCAAGTTGTTTACCAGCATCCCTGACTCCTATGCACATCTTTCTATTAGTGAGACAGGATAGATTTCCGACACTCCTCTATTTCCATTTTTTTCTCATTCTTTTCTCCCAGCCACGTAGATTTTTATTCTTTTCTTCAAATACCCCATCATGCATGCTACTGCTTAAAACCTCCTTTTTGGTTGTTTCTTCTGTCTGAAATGCTTCAAATCCCACATGACTAACTCTCCCTTCCTTTGAGCCTTCTCTTCAGTCTTACATTCACAAGGAGTCCTAGCTCCACTCCTGCCCAACTCCTAATCTACCTTATCTTGTTCTACTTTATTTACTCTTTTCTACAGTACTTACCACTTTCTTATATGCTATAAAATCTACTTGATTATTTTTATATTTAAAAAATAAAATAAAATATTTACCAATTTGGCAATATCTTTCCAAAATTGTATATACTTTTATGCATTGACTCCGCTATTCTACTTTTAGGTGAAATAATGCATATATACAGTATGTGGGCACACGAACAACGTGGACAAATAAAAGATATAGAGATACTTGCTGAAGCACTGTTGCTTATAAGAGCAAAAACCTGAAAATAACTTAAAGGTGTAGAAATATAGGACTAGTTCAGTAATTTCTCTTAGACACCTTCCCTGGAATACTGTGCAGCCATTTATAGTGCTGAAGTAGACCTAATTATACATATACATGATACAGAGGAGGAAAGGGGGGAGTGTCATACTCATCCCTCTGGCTTTTTAAATTATATAACTAAATTACAAAGATAATATTACATAAATAAAACAATGACTGGATAGAAAATGCCTAGGTTGACACAACAAAAAACATACATTAACTATAATTATCTCTAAGGACTGGGGTTGAGAAAATTGTTCAGGAAAAGCAATCTATTACTTTTCTCTTTATGCTCTAACCTATCTTACATTTTTGCAGAGAGTATATATCAATTTTACTTAGAACATAGATCAATGTGTGTGGATCTGGAAAATTACACAATTTGTATCTTTCGAGATTCAAAGTTCCCAAAACTATAACCATAAAGTATTTCCCAAATTATAACACAGATCAAAGCTACTCCTCTAAGATATTCACTAATAATTATATTACTCCACTCTTCCCTATAGCTCACACTCTAAGCTAAACTACTTCCTCCTCCCTGGACATGCACTAATATGGTATTTACTCTCTCTTCACATACTCTTTCAAATAGTGTGGCTCATGGATTCCCTCCACATCCTTTGCTTGGCCGGCAATGCCCTTGCCTTCATTACATCTCTCATTCCTCCTACTCTTCAACAGCCCACTGTGCAGAACTCCTGCCTCTCTGAAGTCTTCTTTGATGCCTTTACTTTTACATATACTAAATGAATATAAATTTTTATATATTGTGGCAACTAAGCCAAAATCAAAGTAGTAATAATAATAATTCATTAATGCTCTAGCAAAGGCCACTGTTTAATTCCCTGTTGCTGTAAATCTTTTAAATATATCTTTACAATGGCATTTTTAGACTTTATCTTGATAATGGTATAAACAATATTCACATTAATGAAAAGCAACACAGCTTGGAATCAATTGAGTTTCTTTCACAGGGATTTTTATCAGCAACTTCCTCACTGATGCAATTTGTCCAAACAAATGATTACATTCTAAATTACCTTCTTAGAAAACTGGACAGATAGTTGCAAAAAAATGAAACTAGACCACCAACTTGCACCATACACAAAATAAACTCAATATGGATAAAGGACTTAACCATCAGGTGGGAAACCATAAAAATCTTAGCAGAAACCATAGGCAACAAAATAGCAAACATTTGTCATAGCAATATCTTTACCAATACAGCTCCTAAGGCAATGGAAACTAAGGAGAAACTAAACAAATGAGACTACAACAAAATAAAAAGCTTCTGCACAGCGAAAGAAATCATCAACAAAACAACAAGAAAGCCCACTGCATGGGAGAACATATTAGCCAATGTTATTTCCAATAAGGGTTTAATCTCTAACATTTATAGGGAAGTCATATAACTTAACAAAAGGAAGATAAACAACCCAATCAAAAACTGGGAAAAGGACCCAAATAGACACTTTTTGAAAGAGGACATTCAGAAAACCAAGAGACATATGAAAACATGTTCAAAGTCACTAATTATCCGAGAGATGCAAATCAAAACAATAATGAGGTACCATCTCACACCTGTCAGAATGGCTGTCATCAACAAATCAAGAAAGGACAGGTGCTGGAGAGGATGCAGAGGAAAAGGAACCCTTCTTCACTGCTGGTAGGAATGCAGACTGGTGCAGCCACTATGGAAAACAGTATGGTGTTTCCTCAAAAAATTAAAAATGGAACTGACATTTGATCCAGGAACCCCACTTCTAAGAATATATCCCAAGAAAACAGAAACACCAATCAGAAAGGATATATGCATCCATATATTCATAGCAGCACAATTTACAATAGCTAAGATTTGGAAACAGCCTAAATGCCCATCAGCAGATGAATGAATTCTAAAACTATAGTACATCTACACAATGGAACACTACGCTCCTGTAAAACAGAAAGAATTCTCGCCATTTGCAACAGCATGGATGGGCCTGGAGAGCATTACGCTAAATAAAATAAGCCAATCGGAGAAAGTTCAATACTACTTTATCTCACTCATTTATGGATAATTAAGAACATTACAAACTGTTGAACAAAAATAGAGGCAAAGAAGCATTGTACATGCTGTCAAACTACAGCAGGAAGGTAGGGGAGAGTTGTGGGGATAAGAGAACAACTGAAGGACTTGCATGCATGTAATTTAGCACAACCAATAGACTTAAGACACTGGGGGTGGGGGGATGAGGGCAAGTGCTGGGGAGTAGGGGAGGCCAGGAGGAGGTCAGTGGGGAGGAAAAAAGAGAGACCTGTACTACTACTTGCAACACCTTAAACAATGAAATTTTTTTAATTTAAAAAAATAAAAAATTACCTTCCTGGAAGCTGAAAGTTATTCCATCATGCTTCTGATTTCCACTCAATGCCAAACACTTTTTAATTTTTACACAAAGTCTTATTTTATCTTCCCCCCCCAAAAAATTAATTATTTTTTATGTACCAGATCTGCAGATTGTAAAGTTAGGCAATTCTTAGCATTGGTAAAAATTTGGAAAACAGGATTGTACACTCATTATTGTGACATTGCTTCCTAGCCAGTCTTTTGTGTTCTATCTATTCTAAAAATTTGAGGAGCCATAGTCTGTGCCAGTCTCCATAAACATCTTCCCTTTTACACCAAGTCAGAATAATAGTTTAAATCTGATCTTTTCGGTGAAGAACAGAGTGAAACTCTCCACTTAACTCACTACTGCAAAAGGAAAATAGGTTATAGGTGGGAATCAGCAACTTAGTTCCAGTATGCCTTTGCAGAATCCCACTATCCTGTTAACATGGAGCACTGACTTCTGCCCACACTCCCACCACGAAGCATAAGATGTAAAGGATCAGAGATAACTTAGAGATCATCTAGTGTACAGTTGACTCCCTTCTCTTTTCATGTCTGCTTATCCTTGTGCTAACTAACACAAATAGGAATCAAATTATAAATATAATATGGGCTTACCACCAATTCAAGCAAGACTGACAATTCTAAAGTACTTCTTAAAGTAGCTCAATGTTGTCGAAACCGGTTTGGCTCAGTGGATAGAGCATCGGACTGCAGACTGAAGGGTCCCGGGTTCAGTTCCGGTCAAGGGCATGTACCTTGGCTGCAGGCACATCCCCAGTAGGGGGCATGCAAGAGGCAGCTGGTTGATGTTTCTCTCTCATCCATGTTTCTGACTTTCTATCCTTCTCCCTTCCGCTCTGTAAAAGTTCAATAAAATAAAATAAATTTTAAAAAGTAGCTCAATGTTCATTGTCACTCAGATAAAGATTTGTAATTATCTACTTCTTAACCTTAGTCTCAAATTATTAACAAGGTTGAGTTTAAATTGGAATTGATTAAAAGTAATAAATTTTTAAAGAAATCTTCAGTCTAATCATCCTAAATTTTCTCCACTAGTTTGCTCTTCTTTGTATGGGTACAAAGAGCTCTGGACACTTCAGAATAATAGAAAGATGGTATATCTACAAAATAGAATACTACGCTGCAGTAAAAAAGAAGGAATTCCTACCATTTGCAACAATATGGATGGAACTGGAGAGCATTATGCTAAGTGAAATAAGTCAGTCAGAGAAAGATAAATATCACATGATCTCACTAATCTATGGGAAATAATAAACAACATAAACAAAAACAGATCCAGAGACATGGAAGCATCACTCAGACTGTCAAACCTCAGAGGGAAGGTAAGGAAGGGTGGGGGTAATGAGAAGAGATCAACCAAAGGACTTGTATGCATGCATATAAGCCTAACCAATGGACACAGACAACAGGAGGGTAATGAGCATGAGTGTGTGGGGTGGAGAGGGGTTGGGAAGGTACTGGGGGAATGAAGATAAATATGTAATACTTTAATCAATAAAGAAATTAAAATGCAAAATAAAGAACAGTAGAAAGATGTACAGGAATGGTCACTGGAGTTGCATGCTTCCCAGCTGCTATCAATGCAGCAAGTCTAGTAGGAGCCTGTTGCTGCTAGGAACTGAATAAAACTTTGCTAGTAACTGTAAAATCCTTTTATTTTAGAGTTAAGGAAACCAAAGTACAAAGAGGATACATGGATTTGCTGACACTAAGGAACAAGTTGATGATGGCAAACCCAGAATTAATATGTTTGACCCTTGACTTCTCCAGTCAATTCAGGCAATTTCCTCTACTTTGTGCTTCTTTTGTTGTGATGGTCTAACTTTTTCATTCAGTCTGTGGCCCAGGAAATCAAAATATATCAAAGCTAGTTTCTTCAGCATTGTCCAAAATTCTTCACATTTTATTCCCACTGGGTTCAAATCTTCTGCTCCTACTTTATTCTCTATCTGGAGACCAACACTCAATTCATCTGTGCACATGTTACTAGAATGACTTCCAATACAGAACATGAAGTCATGACTCTATTTATCCTGCTGTCTTCTGTATTTTGTTGTGAGTTGATCTGCTGCAATCTCCATGCGAAATAACAGAGTTTATTCATTTCTTCGGGTTAATTAAATACCCCTTCTCACTGCTCTGTGTGTTTCTACTTAAAGTTCTGATCTCCATCAAAAGCAGTTTCCATCCATTTAACCTACCTGGACCAATGGAGCTAGCACAGAGAATCCAGGGCTCTTGCTTTTGAAATGTTATTGTCACCTGACATAAAAAGCCATGTGTGCTACCTCCTTGGCAAGAAAAGCAGCCAATTAGCAACACTTGAAAGTTACGTAACTGCTGCTGTACAGACTTAAGATTGCCATCCTAAGTGTATTTAGCTAAGGAAGTCGTTTCCTGGGACCACAGAAATTTGGCCACAGCAACCAAAGGGAAAAGCTGATAATGGGTCACTTGAGGAAGAGAACAGGAGAATGAGGGTTTTTTTGTGATATTACCAATTCTTTTATCTTTTTACCTGATTGTTTTTCTTAGTTGTGAAGAAATAAACTCTATAAGAATAAATATATATATACCTTTTTTAAAAAGTGAAAATGATGTTTATCATCTTCATAGGAAGGAAGGAAGGGAGAACAAGAGGGAGAAAAGGATGACTCAATAGTTAGCCATTCATAAAATATCCAAAAAATGCCCGTTCCATAAAAAAAAACTCTGACTGAAGCTGTAAAGGCCTGTTATAGTATTTTCAGTATTGTTGGTTATATTTAAATTTTTCTTTTATAATTTAAAAAAGAGGGCTTTAAGGCATCTAGACTGCTCTCTATGTCTCATTAGAAAGGATAAATATATTTAAGATAATTATATATGCAGATGGCCCAATAAAAGTTAGTTAGTTCTTTTTATGTGTGTGATGTGAAGAGATGAAGAAGGTGTTATGATAGCAGCACAAGGAGCTAAATTCAAAATGCTAATGAAGCTGGAATGAGACAAATCACTAATGATTTAATTTCTCATAGATCAGCTTCTTTAAAGAAACAACAGAATGGAAAACCCCCCTTTGTTCATATTTTATCTTTACATCAAAAAGTATGCAGATGCCAAAACCGGTTTAGCTCAGTGGATAGAGCCTCGGCCTGCAGACTGAAGGGTCCCGGGTTCGATTCTGGTCAAGGGCATGTACCTTGGTTGTGGGCATAAACCCAGTAGGGAGTGTGCAGGAGGCAGCTGATCAATGTTTCTCTCTCATTGATGTTTCTAGCTTTCTGTCCCTCTCCCTTCCTCTCTGAAAAAAAATAATAAAATATATATATATATTTAAAAATATGCAGAGCCCAGCAGCCGTGGTTCAGTGGTTGAGTGTTGACCTATGAACCAGGAGGTCATGGTATGATTCCCAGTCAGATTATATGCCTAGGTTGCAGCTCCATCCCCAGTGTGCCCTGATTGGGCTCCATTCTCTCTCATCATTGATATTTCTATCTCTCTCTCCTTCTCCCTTACTCACTAAAATCAATAAAAATATTTTTAAAGTATGCAGAGAGTCAGTGAAAGGGACATTGATGAACTATAATTATACAGAGTACTCTATATTAATTATCTATTGCTATCCCACAAAGTAGCTTAAATCAATAACATTTTACTTGCTCATGATGGCAATTAAGGCTAAGCTCAGCTTGGCTTTCCTTTGCAGCATCAGTTTATCTGTTAGCTTGCCTGGGGTTGGAGGATATGATGACCTCATTCAAGTCTGGGGCCTTCATGCTGTCTATTGGCTACACCACTTTCCCCAATGGTGCTTTTATCAATCAGCAGCCTCTTTTTCCATCACCATCATCCGGTAGTCTTGCTGAAGCTTCCTTACAGAGTCTTGGGGAACACTACAAGGCAAAGGCAGAAGCCGCAAAGCAACCTATGCCCAGATGCTAGAATTAAAGTAACATCATCTTTTCCACATTCCATTGGTTAAAGCAAGAAGCAAGATCAAGCCAATTTAAGGCTGGGGAATTAGACTCTACCTCTTAGTAGGAGAAGGCACAAAATACTGTAGCTATGCTTTTCAACCAACTAGAAACTGCATAACTACCCATTCTGAGTTGTTGATTGACTGAGTCTCAGTTAGAAACTTTAATAGAGAGACCTGATTCTCTGACCTGCCTCTTAACCAACATGTGAACAAGAATGCTTTTTCCTCCTGACTTTAATGGAGGAGAATTGCATGACACACCTTATATACCCCTTCTGGATACCTCATGTTCTCTCGGCATCATAGGCAGATGTAAGTAAGAGAGAAGAAAGCTTTATCCTCAAGTGTTTACAAGCATCTGGGTTTCTTAAGCTATTTCAAACACATTCATAATTCATCCTGGCTGTTTAAATAATCATGGTTAGAGAAGGCAAATCAGCATTTCAGAGCATGCTGGTTGAGTTCACCATTACATTGATCCACATGAATTCCTTTAGCTTCCCATAGAAGAAACTCAGCTCTTACACTACTTTCTAATTAACAGAGAAACCAAAGGTGCTTCGTGTCCATGACAAAAAAAAAATGAAATAAAGTGCAGAACTAAACCAATTCAAATTCTTTTTCCACTTTCAAGACTGCCTCCTAACCATTATAATTCCCCTTTTTGTTTCTCAGTCTTGAATATCAATGGGTAAAAATTAAACATAATTTCAGTTTATGACTGCATGTTGTTTTTCTTCTCATTTGTATTGATTCTTGCTCATTAAGCCCAATGGAAGACGCTTCTATTGTACAAGGTAGCATTTAATTTATTTTTATACAAAACAATTCTGTCACCAGAAACATCTATTTAGTACTGGACTTTGGGAATTCAACATGATACACCAATATTCCTAAGCTATTTTGATAAATGCCACCAACCCACTCATTTGAAGACATAACATGTGACTTTTTCCAGAGTTAACCACATTCAACCTTTCCCTGGTTTAAACTAGTATTACTTCATACACACAAAAAACAACTATAAAAATGCTATTATTGTGGGAGATATGACTAATTGACACACAGGAGATTATTGACCAAATGATATTGCAATCTTCATATCGCCCATATGAGGTCATTAATCCATGGGAATTATCACCCAAAATCTTGGCAGACCTAAAGAGGACATTATTAATGAGTCACAAAAGGGAGGAAAGTTTCTCTTTCACATGGATGTTTCTCTCTCTCTTTCTCTTTCTCTGTCCATTTTTTCTTCTCTAAAAATTAATAAAAACATATCCCCAGGTGAGGATTTTTTTAATGGAGGGGCTGGCTGGTGTGGCTCACTGGTTGAGCGTCATCCCATGCACCAGGAGGTTGCCTGTTCCATTCAGATCCGGACACATGCCTGGGTTTCAGGTTTGATCCCCAGTAATGGTGTGCAGGAGGCAATCTATTGATGTTTCTCTCTCATCCGTATTTCTCTCCCTCTCCCTGCCTCTCCTTTCCTCTATATGAAATCAATAAAAAACATATTAAAGTATTTTTAAGAAAATAATTTCAAAAAATTTTAAAGAAGGAAAACCCTGGCTTGTGTTATTTAGTGGTTAGAGCATAGGCCCAACCACCTAAGGGTCTCTGGTTCATTTCCCAGTCAAGGGCACATACCCATTGGGACAAGTTAGGGAGGCAATAAATCAATGTGTATCTCTCACATAGATGTTTCTCTCTCTTTCTCTTTTCCTCTTTCACAATCTATCTAAAATCAATAAGAAATATCCTTTGGTGAGGATAAACAAACATAAAAAGGGAGGAAAAAGATCTAAATTTTTTTTATAAAACATCATTTTTTTTACTTAATTGAAATATTTATTTTATAAACAAGGTTAAAGAAGGATCTCCAAAGAACATACACTTCCCTATGCTATCTAAGAAAAGAGTAATATGCAAATTTGACCATACCTTCACCACACCCACAAGCCATGCCCACCAGCCAATCAGGAGCAGATTATGCAAATAAACCCCAACCAAGATGGCTGCCACCACTGAGAGCAGGAGGAAGGCTTGGGTTTCTCCAGCAACAGAGGAAGCCAAGCTTTCCACCTGCCATTACCTGCCTTAGGCCTCCACTCAATGTTACAAAGTTTCAATTATAAAAGATACAGAAATGGCGGCAGCCACTGAGCTGGAGAGAACAGAGGCTTGGGTTTCCCTGGCAATGGAGGAAGCCAAGCTTCCAGCTTGTTGTTGCTAGCCTACGCCTCCACTCTAGGCTACAAAGTTAAAAACAGAAATGGCTGTTGCCCCAGAGTGAGCAGAAGGCTTGGCTCAGCTCCAGGCTACAAAGTTTCAATTGTAGACATAAATTAATCCCAGATCCCAGGGCCTCCACTTGGGTCACTGGGGGGCATGGCTGGTGGGCAAACCTCCACAGCCCCCTTGCCAAGGCCACTCTTCACCCCAAGGGAACCCCCACCCTGATCTGGGACACTCTTCAGGGCAAACCAGCTGACCCTTACCATACACCAGGCCTCTATCCTATCTAATAGGAGAGTAATTTGCAGACTGATCATCACTCCAACACACAAGATGGCTGCCCCCATGTGGTCAAAGTTCCTGCCCCCATGTGGACACAAGATGACCACCACAAGATGGCCAGAAGGGAAGGGCCATTGGGAGGTTCCAGGCCCTGCAAAAGAGGGCAGTTGTGGGTGATCAGGCCAGCAGGGAAGGGCAGTTGGAAATGACCAGGCCTTCAAGGGAGGGCAGTTGGGGGTGATCAAGCCTACAGGGGAGGGCAGTTAGGAGTGACCAGAGAAGGGAAGTTGGGGGCAAACAGACTGGCAAGGGAGCAGTTAGACATCAATTAGGCTAGCAGGGTAGTGGTTAGTGGGCAATTAGGGAGGCAGGCAAGTGAGCAGTTTGGAGCCAGCAGTCCTGGATTGTGAGAAGGATGTCCGACTGCCTGTTTAGGCCCGATCCTAGGATCGGGCCTAAACAGGCAGTCGGACATCCCTTGAGAGGTCCCAGATTGGAGAGGGTGCAGGCTGGGCTAAGGAACATCCCCCACCCTCCATGCATGAATTTCATGCAGGGCCTCTAGTATTTATATAAAACTCAACTCCACCAAGCATTTTGGCAGGTAAACAGGACATTTATAGATATCCTGTGTGTGCATATGTGTGTGAATTATTTGTAAGACTATTCTGTTCTACAATAAAAAGCTAGTGCATTCATAATACCCATGGAACTATTTAGCTATAGAATCTATTGCATGATCCCCAGCTTTAACTAAAAACAATACCTTTAATTCAGAAACAACTATGATGTACCGGACTTGGTTATGGATCAGAAATCAGAAGACTTAAATTCTATTGAAATTTGGTCAGTAACTCACTCTGTAACTTCAAATAACTCATTTTATACCTAGATAGCGTTGTTTCCTCATCCATAAGATCAGCGAGCTATAGAAAAATGATTTCCACAGTCCCTTCCAATTCCAAAGCTCCCTTTGCTGTATACAGCTGCAGTACTCCTCATTGATTTGTGGGAGAGAGGAAGAGAGTACCAAAAGGGGAGATAAACATCAAAAAAAAAGTCATACGGTCAACAAATGTAAGAAAATTTAGAAAATAATACAATTCAATCTTGGCAATTTTTACTAATTATGGAAGTAATAAATATAAATTGTAAGAAATAATATATATGACGTGAAGGGGAGGAAAGAACAAAACACTTTTGCATGATGTGCTTTCTATAACTGCCTAATTAACCTTGATGGCTCATAGTCATAAAGAAGATAAAAAGCTCACACACACAGCCCTGCCAGTGTGGCTCAGTGGTTGAGCATCAACCAATAAACCAAGAGGTCACAGTTTCATCCCCAGTCAGAGCACATGCCTGGGTTGCAGACTATATCCCTAGTAGGGGGCCTGTAGGAGGCAGCCAATCAATGATTCTCTCTCATCATTGATGTTTCTATCTTTCCTTCTCCCTTCTTCTCTGAAGTCCAAGAACACAGACAATAAGGTGGTAAAGACCTGGGTCAGAAGTGAGGACAAATTGGAAGAGGTTAATGGGGGAAAGGAGGGGTATACGTAATACTTTCAACAATGAAGATTAAAAATAATAATAATAAAATAAATTAAATTAATACAATTATATTATTTTAAAAGCTTACCCATACAAAGGGGGAAATTTTATTTTTTATTTTTTTTAATTATTTTTTATTGATTTTTTGCAGTATAATAGTAGTACATGTTTTCCTTTTCCCCTCCCCCTTATCCTCCCCCCAGCCTCCCCCACCCCCCAGCACATATCCCCAGCTTCCCCCCCTCCCCGCCCCAGTGTCTTTCATTCATTGGTTATGTTCATATGCATGCATACAAGTCCTTCAGTTGATCTCCCCCTGCATCTGCCTCACATCCACACAAGCCTCCCCCTGTAGCTTGACAGCCTGTTCAAGACCATCCTGCCTCTATATCAATCACTCTCCCCTGTTTCTTTTCTTCAAAAATATCTTGCCTCTGCATACTAGAAATAAATGTATAAGAACAAAAAATGTTTCAGTCTCAGTTTCAATGTCCAACTTTTCTGAGTCCCAGTTTCAGTGTCAAATAATTCTTTATGTGTATAGGTCAGCAATGGTATCCAGATGGTGGACATATCGTGTCAATGCAAGATCCATCCTCTCTGGTTTGGTCCTGGGCTGCCTGAAGACATGCACAGCTGCTGACTGCTAGCATGGCAAGGTGTCGTCAGTGTCCCCCATCTCTGGACCATCCTCGTGACTGGAACAGATCCATCAGTTCCTCACCGTCGCAGGAACCCACATAGTCTTGGAGTTGTTCTCTGAAAACACACAAACACATTCTCGACCAAAAGTTAACAAAGGGATCCTCTATGCAAAATAGACTTGGGATTCTTTTTAATTTTTGCCTAAATGATTTTCCTTTGGCTTATTTTGACATCATGTGTGTTTTTTCATGGGTGTCCTGCAATTGTTTTTACAAATGGAATTTACTTTACTGGAGTAAGAATTTTCTAGATGTATTTTACTTACTCGATATTTTTTTTTCCCTTACATGATATTACCCCGCTGTCCCCTCCCCTTTTTTGATTAATGGGGACTTTTGGAAATTTTATATTGCAGTCTTGGTAATTTTAAATTTTAATTTTTGCACACAAATATGACTGCTTTAGGTTCTTTGGATATTAGGCAATTTTAAAGTGAGATGAACTACTAATAGATTTTTTAGTTAATGTTTTAGGAAAAGCTTTTTGTCCAGTACACTATAATTTTCTTGAGTATTCACATATTTCACTTGGCCAATTTAAATTAATCTGAAAACTTGATTAATATTTTCCTGTCAATTTTAATACTCAAGCAGAAATCTTAGTTTACCCTGTAAATACTAGTGGAAAGGAATATTTGCAATTTTGAGTAGGTCCTGAGCATTCCTGGTAATAGACTGAATTTAGATACAGAGCAGCTATTGCTGGCCGAGTCTCTGTCTGCCACCTGGGTCCCCGTATGAGTTGTGCTTGGGAGGCGAAGCAGCCATGGGGGTAGGAGACCTCCCTCAGGAGGGGTGAGAATTCAAACCCCTGCAAGGTTTGTGGATGAGGGTCTGTGCCCCACCTCTGTTGACCTTTTAGTTCTCTCCTGTTGGCCCCTCTGCGACTGTGCCTGTCTTAGGTTGTTCCTTCCCTGAGGAATCTTACCCGTCTCTGGCTAACCAGCCATCCTCCGGGGCCAAACAGGGTGATGTGAGGTTCAGTTCTGTCTCCTTTGTAGTCTATGCCCCGCCGTGGCCTCCACATCCAGTACCTGCCATGGGGTCTCCTCGCCTGCTGGCAGGGTCCCGGTACTTATCACATATCTCGGGGGACCCAGGTTTCTTCTCCAGAGAGGGCCCAGCTCACACCATTGGTCGAGATACAGATCCATGGTGACAGCTGCCCAGAGGCTTCAGCCACAGCTGGAACTGAAAAGTCAGGCATTAGCTGTGTGTATTTGGATAGTAACAAGAAGGTCCCTCTTGGCAGAAAGGGCAAGAAGGGCCAATATAGAATGCTCGGATGCCTTCCCAGTGCCTTAATTCCTTCTGAAAGGGATTAATTTCTTTCCTATCCTTTTTTAAGTTGCTGCCCAACATTCAAAGAATTAGTTTGTAAGTTTATTTGGGATAATTGTATAATACGCTGTTGTCAAATATCAAATATTATAATGACATTGTAGAATAATATCATGTAAGGGTATTATGGTGTCATGGGAGGTTAAGCAGGGCCTAGCCTAAGGACTGGTCTCCATAGGATATGACAAGCTCTAGGCCATGTCAATTCAATGTCAGACTAGCTGCCATTTTTTATAACTTTATATAAACTTTGTCAGGGATGTAAAAACACAAATCACTTACAAAGGGGGAAATTTTAAATGAGAAAAAAACCCTGCTAACCTAAAACAGTTTCATTTACTCACTGACATGAAATGGCTACAAAGAATTAGAGCAGAAAAAAAATATACCACATTTTTTAAAGAGCCAGCAGCTAAGAAAGTAGATTTTTAAATTACTTTTTTAAAATCTCATTATAGCCCTAGCTGGTGTTGCTCAGTAGATAAAGCACCAACCAACTGACTGAAGGGTCCTGGGTTCAGTTTTGGTGAAGGGCACATACCTCAGTTGCAGGCTCGATCCCCAGCTGGTCCAGGCATGTATAGGAGACAACCAGTCAATGTGTCTCACATTAATGTTTCTATCTCTCTGTCTCTCTCCTTGCCTTCCACTCTCTCTAAAAACCAATGGGAAAAATACCCACAGATGAGGATTAACCCATATAAGTAAATAAATAGTAAAAGTACTCGTTATTGAAAAAAAGAGAGAGAGAGAGACAGAGAGAGAGAGAGAAAGGACCATGAGAGAAAGAGCATGGGCAGAGTGTCGTTCTATAGCAACTTGGTCAATATGCCTCCATATAGAACATTATTCTGCCTTTTCTTTTTAAGATCTAATATCCTTAGACTTTTCTCTTTTTTTCAAAATGAGGATTTAATTTGTGGTGTAACAATTTCCCATGAATAATCAAAATCACGAGATTTAAGCATGAGCAGCAGAAATATGAGGGAAGACCAAGTCTTGCTGTTCACACTATTCTCAGACTTTTCTGTCCTTCCCTCTGTCCCATATTTCCTTTTCTATTTTTTATTCCCTCCCCCCCATTCACCATTTATCCCCTCTATGCCTTCTTCCACCTCCATCCATTCCTTCTCTTTTTCCCCTACAATCACCACACTATTGTCCATCTCCATGAGTTCTTTTTTTTTTTCTTTTGCTAAATCCTTCCCCCTAAGTCCCCCCACCCCGCCCTGCCCTCTTTGCCCAGAGCTGTCTGCTTGCTCTCTATCTGAGTCTGTCTCTATTTTGCTTGGTAGTTTAATTTGTTCATTAAATTCCAAATATGAGAGAAATTTTATGGTACGTACCTGTCTCTGACTAGCTTGACCACCTTTTTACCCCACACACAAGAATAAATTTAAAATGGATTAAATGTTAGACCCAAAATCATTTTAAAAAATCCTAGATGAAAACAGGCAGTAAAATCTTGGCTATTTCTACAAATTTTTTTTGCTATATTTCCTCAGGCAAGAGAAACAAAAGAAAACATAAACAAATGGGACCTCATCAAACTGAAGAGTTTTGTACAGCAAAGGAAACCATCAACAAAATAAAAAAAAATAAAAACACCCACTGAATGGGAGAACATATTCACCAATGATACATCTGATAAAGTATTAATTTCCAAAATGTATAAAGAACGTATAAAACTCAACACCAAAAGAAAAATTCAACTAAAAAATAGGCAAGGGATCTGAATAGATACTTCTCCAAAAAGGACATAGAGCTAGCCAATAGACATATGAAAAGATGCTCAGTGTCACTAATCATCAAGATTGTACATTAAAACCACAATGAAATATTACCTCACACCTGTCAGAATGGCTATCATCAGTAAGTCAACAAACAACAAGTGTTCAAGAGGATGTGAAGAAAAGGGGACCCTCATGTACTGTTGCTGGGAATGCAGAATGGTGCAACCATAATAGAAAACAAGATTGAGTTTCCTCAAAAAATTAAAAATGGAACTGCCTTATGACGTAGTGATTCCACCTCTGGAAATTTATCTAAAGAAACACAAAACACTAATTTAAACAAATATATGTATCTCTATGTTTACTGCAGCATTATTTACAATAATCAATATTTGGAAGCAATAGATGAGTGGCTTAAAAACCTGTGGTACATTTACATATGGAATACTACTCTGCCATAAAAAGGAAGAAAATTTTACCCTTTGCCACAGCATGGATGGACTTGGAGAATATTATGTGAAGTGAAATAAGCCAGTCATTCTGCCCTATTACCCTCCTTCACTCCAGGCTCAGACAGAATTGTCCACCACAAGCAATGACAGTAGTTACCCCCAAGCAAGGCATATATAAAAACTACTCTTTGAAACTCTTAAGCTAAATTTTCCACCAAAAAAAAAAATAGAAGAGCCTAATAAATAAAAAAGAAGAGGAAGGGTTGGGAGAGGAAAAAAATAGATGGAATGAGGGTAAAAGATAAAGAGAACAAGATATTAAAGCAAACTAAAATTTTGTAGTAGGAAAGAGTATAAAATTACCACAAACAAATTGCTGTGTTTTCAAAACTATAAAATGCTAAATAAATGTGAAGTAATTTTTAAAAGAAAATTTTTTTTTCATTTTACAAATTAACTATTTTAAAAGCCAACACAAGATCTGCACAATTGGGATGGGAGGAGGGTATGTAACATGAAAACAAATGGCAGGGAAAAGGCTCCATAAAATATTGCCATAGAGCAAATGAACCAAAAATCAGGACCAAATATTTAACCATGAATTTTGTTTCATTTGCTAGAATGATCAGCTTTACAAGAGATATATAGATTGAAAATCTCAAAAAGATGTTAGAAAAAAAGAGATTAAATATGAACAGACACATCTCAAGAAAGAAGTAAAAGAAAAAAGTATTCATCATAGATTTTAAGGTAAAATTGGAAAGAGTCCAGGACACTGCTGACACAAATAGAAGGGAGCTAAAGAAAGGAATAAGAACCAAATGAAGTGGAAATGAGTTAAAATATTTAAAAGTTATAGGGGGAAGATATAGATATGAAAGGTTCAATACACACATAATATGGATCCCAAAGAGGAAAATACAATAGAACAAAACACTTCTTTAAGGCTAACACATAAGAAAACTTTCCAGAATAAAAGAACTTTCAGATTGAAAGAGCATCCTATCCAAAAAACAAACAAAACCCAAGAACACGGAATGTTCTACATAAAATATAACATTTGACAAAACACAACATATTTTCTTTTTTTAATATATTTTTATTGATTTCAGAGAGAAAGGGAGAGGAAGAGATAGAATCATCAATGATGAGAGAATCTTGATTGACTGCTTACTGCACACCTCCCACTAGGGATTGAACACCCGACCTGGGATAATGCCCTGGCCAGGATCAAACCATGACTTCCTGATTCATAGGTGGATGCTCAACCACTCAGCCAAGCCAGCAGGGCCAACACATTTTTCTTGATGAAAATTCTTAGCAAACCAGATGACCTAAAATGTAGGGGTAAAAAGCTAATAAGTTTGAAACTTATAAATAAATCAAGTAATTTTGAATATATATTGATTTGAATGAAAATGAAAATATTCAGATTGTTGTTTATATCTTTAAACAAAATCCTCCTCATTCAAGACAATTAGTAATATGAAACAAAAGCCTTAACGATACACTTACTTTTCACCCAGCAATTACATATCTAAGGTGTTATCCAAAGAAAATAATCAGAAAAGCGCACAATGCATCTTTCTATCAGTAAAATTTTATAACTAACTATATATACGCAAAAGGAAAGCTGCTTAAAACAATATGGTACAAACTTCCAGTTATAAAATACGTCCTGTAATGTACAGCATGGTGACTATACTTAATACTGTATTATATATTTGGAAGTTGCTAAGAGAATAGATCTTTAAGTTCTCATCATGCCCATGGAATATAGTCAATAATATCATAACAACGTTGTATGGGTCCAGGTGGATACTTGAAATATCAGGGGGACCACTCTGTAAAGTACATAATTGTCTAACCACTTTGCTTTACATCTGAAACTAATACAGAATAATGTTAAATATAAATTGTAGTTGAATATACTATACTATATAATAAAGATGTAATATGCAAATTGACCATCACTCCAACACACAAGATGGCTGCCCCATGTGATCAAAGATGGTCACCCCCATGTGGACACAAGATGGCTGTCACAAGATGTCCAGTAGGGTAAGATAGTTGGGGATGATCAGGCCTGCAGGGGAGGGCAATAAAGGGTGACCGGGCTAGCAGGGGAGAGTAGTTGGGAATGACAAGACCTGCAGAGGACAGTTGGGGGGACCAGGCCAGCAGGGGATGGCAGTTAGGGGCAATTGGGCCAGCAGGGGAGCAGTTAGGCGTTGATCAGGCTGGCAGGGGAGTGCTTAGGGGGTGATTAGGCTGGCAGGCAGAAGCAGTTAGGGGCAATCAGGCAGGCAGGCAGTCGAGCGGTTGGGCAGTCGGACACCCCTCAAGAGGTCCCAGATTGGAGAGGGTGAAGGCTGGGCTGAGGAACAACCCACCCCTCTCATGCACAAATTTCATGCTGGGCCTCTAGTTGAATATAAACTGTAATTTTAAAATAAAATAAAAATTTAAATGTAAGTATTATGGTGTCGGATATCGATTAGATTATTGTGACCATTTTGCAAAATATACAAATATTGAATCATTATGTTGTACAACTGAAACTAATATAATAATATATGTCAATTAGATCTCAATTTTTAAAATGGGATTAAAACTTTTAATACATGAAAAAAAACTGCAACAAAAGATTGAAAACACATCTTTCCTCAAGTTTTTGACAACTTGATCTTTTATCTGAGTTTTACTTACAAATCTGTTCAGGATAAAGGTTAAAGACGTGTCAGAAACATTAATTTCAACCTTTAGCATTGTTCTTCCCATCCTTTACTAACAATCTATTGTTACAAATGATCACTTGGACTTTTATGGATGGTTAGCCAGTTTCATAACAAGTTAACTAACCTACACGTGAATAATAATACCTTCACTTAACATTTATCCCTATTTATTTGGTAACCCAGAAAGAACAGTAAGATACTCTTTAAAGTTCTGAATAATTATTCATACTTTTTTGAACAGTATATTTTTTTAAATAATTGTATATCTTAGCACATGGAAAGTTTAATACATTTCTTCACTATAGCTTTATATCTATTTATAGACAGTTTTTTGTTTTGTTTTGTTTTGTTTTACTATATTCTTATTGATTTCAGAGAGGAAGAGAGAAGGAGATAGAAACATCAATGATGAGACAGAATCATTGATTGGCTGCCTCTTGCACAATCCAGATATGTGCCATGACTAGTAATTGAACCAGTGACCTCTTAGGTCATGGGTTGACACTATACCAGATGGGCTATAGATAGTTTCGTAATAAATTTTCTTTTGTAACATCTACACTTTTCTTGCTTTTTATTTAGTTATAAAACCTGGTCCACATAATATAGAAATATTTTACATTTTTATTCATAAACTAATACCACCCCTTTTAGCTTCAAAATATTCAATTATTTATTATTTTAAGAGTCACATAATTTTCTTTGCCATATAAAAATAATGACTTGTTTAGAAAAGAATTGGAGTAAAACATAATTACCATACACACCTTCTGATCTCAGAACATTTGATTAATGATAGTAAAGTTTCCTGAGTTGTCACTCTTTGATTTACCCCAAATTTCACCTTTCAATTTTAATGCGAAAAACCTTAGTATTAACTAAGTCTCAGCATTGATGGGCAGGTCCAGGAATTAGAAGCCTCAACGTTTCAAAGCTACCTGGGTAATTATCTTCATGATGTTTATTCCTCCTGGTATAAACACCGAATAACTCAAAGAGCATGAATTTTGGTACATGTGTAGATTAGAAGAGATACATCTCTGAGAATCACTACCTAAGGTAAGACAATTTACGTTCTCAGAAAATGTGCCCAAAATGTGAGGTTGTAGCTTTCACCAATCTTCAATAATAAAGGACACTGTATTCCAAAGCTGAAGTCACTCCTCCTCAACATTTTCAGGATCCTTCGAAAAGGGTCCCTGTGAAAACCTGACCAGATCAGAACAGAATACTTGAGGAGATATTTCACAGTAAATATTGAAATAAGTTGCTAAATTTAAATTAAAAATCTGAGAAAAGCTTAATTAAAGAGATTCATTTCTAAGTACTATAGTCAAGATGAATCTGAATTTCTTGGATTATGTATAAAGGAACACTTTCTGAAACTTAAAACCTTACCAAACAATCTCCTCATTGCCACCTTCATCTCCTTATTTCTAAATGTATAGATAATAGGATTCATAAAAGGAGTTATAAGGGCATCAAAAATGGCTAAAAATTTATCTATGGGTAAGGTAGGGAATGGCCATACATAGACGATAATACAAGGACCAAAGAAAAAGACCACCACAGTGATGTGAGCTGAAAGAGTGGAGAGGGCCTTGGATGAGCCACCTGAGGTGTGTTTGTGAACTGTGACCAGGATGAAGATGTAAGATATAACCAAGATAAAGAAGGTGCCCATGGAAATGAAACCGCTGTTGGCAGTAACCAGAAACTCCAATCTGTAAGTGTCTATACATGCAAGTTTGATGAACCGAGGAAAATCACAGTAAAAGCTATCCATTGTGTTGGGACCACAAAAGGGTAAGTTTACAACAAAAGCCAGTTGAGCCACAGAGTGGATGAGTCCAATGGTCCAAGCAACAGCCAAAAGAGAAATGCACATTCTTAAGCTCATGATGGTCAGGTAGTGGAGGGGTTTACAGATAGCAATGTATCGGTCATAGGCCATGACTATAAGCAGCACCATCTCTGCACCCCCAACAGTGTGAATAAAGAACATCTGAGTAATGCATCCTTTCAAAGAGATGACTTTACGTTTTCTGAAAATGTCATAAACCATTTTTGGGGTTGCAATGCTAGAAACACCTGTGTCAATAAGGGAGAGATTTGCCAGCAAAAAGTACATGGGGGAATGTAAGTGACGGTCTGAGATAATTGTCAGCACAATGAGAAGGTTTCCTAGCATACTTGCTATATAAAATATTGTGAAAAACAAAAAAAGAAGAATCTGAATCTCCCAGGAACTGGTGAGTCCCAGCAACAAAAATTCAGACACCACCGAGTAATTTCCTCCATCCATCCACTTGGTGTACTAGGCTGATCCTGAAGTTACCTGGAAAGCATAAAAGAGAGGTCACATAATTGTTTTAAGTTGGAAAGGAAGTCCTGGTTATGGAGTTACACAAATGTCAAAAAAACAAAGATCACCTTGTCACTGTAAACAGCTACTTCGAGTTTAGGTAGAGAGCCAGCACCAGACATTTTTTCATGTCTAGATCTTCGGTATTTAATCGTGTGTCTCAAATTTAGTTTGGCATTAGTGGATAAAGAAAACAAGAAAATGTAGACAAAGGTACCTAAGAATTTAAGGAGAGGTACATCAGGAAATACAGAGACTTATACTTATTTCTACACTCAGATAGGCCATAGATTGAAATATGTGCAAAAAGGCACAGAGAATTATCTGAGGAGGTGCTCTGTTTTATTCTTTAATGACTGCCTAATTTTCACAGTGTAAATGTTAACCTTGTTTCTGGTTTTGTTTTTGTTTGGTTGGTTTTTTGTGGTGGTATGTTTGGCTTTTTTGTTGTTGTTTTAGTTTGGGGGTGTTTTTGTTTGTTTGCTTGTTTGTTTGTTTTGTTTGTTTTGTGTTTAGTATTTTTTGGCCCCTACAGACAATGCTGCAAACAATTAATGCTTTCGTTTCTGTGTCATGGATTCCCAGGAGTAGTATCACTGGATTAAAGTGCGTATATATATGTATATGTTTTTATTGATTTGTTAGAGAGAGAGAGAAAGGGAAAGTGCTATCCTATAAAATAAAAGGCTAATATGCCAATTGTCCCCTCAACCAGGAGTTTGACCAAAGGTCAGGGCTGGCCAGTCAACCTCCTGCATCCCCTCCCCAGCCCGAGCACTAATTCATGCACCGGGCCTCTAGTAGAGATAGAAACATCTATGAAAGAGGAACATCATCAATTGGTTGCCTCCTGCCTGCCCTCTACTGGGGATCAAGCCCACAACTCAGGCATGTGCCCTGATTGAGAATCAAACTGGTGACTTCTTGGTTTCTGGGTCGATGCTCAACCGCTGAGTCACACCAGCCAGGCAAAGGTACATATATTTTTAATTTTAGTAGTTCTGCCTGACTGACTTCAAAAAAGTCTGTAACCACACATATTTCCACAAAATAAGTGTTAACACCTTTTTAAATTTTTGCCAGAATATTGGGTGTAAAGAGACAGTTCATTGTTGCTCTAATCTTCATTTCCTTGACAACCAATGCATTTGAACAAGTTGGTTTCTTGGTTTTTATTTTTGCAGTTTGGGTTTGCTCTGTGAATTTCCTATTCACATATTTTCTTATCTCCTATTCTGTTTTTTTCTTATCAAATTGTAGAAGTTCTTTTTATAGTATAGATTTTAAGCTTTTGTCATTTGTTATATATTTTCTCTAAATCAATTAACTATTAATTTTGTTTATGGTTTTTTTTGCTATACTCAAGTTTTCCATTGTTATGTGATTAAATCTAGCTATTACTTGTTTTATAGCTACTAAGTTTAGTCTTATTTAAGATTACCCTTGCTCCTGGTCCATCTATGTATACCCTTAGATTTTCTTTCAACATTTTATTATTTTTTGCTTTTTATTTAGAATTCTGCTCTACTATTTCTTTTTTTTTCTTTTTTTAAATATTATTTCTTGAATGTTTTAGAATATAAGTCCACTTTTCATTTCTTTGGGGTGAACAGAATTGTAATTGTACTATGTGTTAAATGGCCTGCTCTTTCCCCCACTGAACTTAACTACCATTTTTTCATATGCTCAACTTTTTTCACATTCTATTATTTTATTTTTTTATTTTTTATTTTTTTATTGTTAAAGGTATTACATATAGTAGTATATATATATATATCTCCTTTTTTCCCCCATTGACCTCCCCCCCTCATCCCCTATCTCCTAGGACATGCCTTCACCTGCGCCCCCACCCCACCCCAGTGTCTTGTATCCATTGGTTATACTTTTATAAAGCATGCATACAAATCCTTCGGTTGATTTCTTGCAGCCCTCCCCCGCAACCTCCCCTGCCTTCCTGCTGTAGATTGACAGTCTGTTTAATGCTTCTTTGTCTCTGTATTATTTTTCCCCCGTTTCTTTTCTTTAAAAAATCTTGCTAAATTCTTAGATATTTTTGGATCTGTTTCTGGATTCTTTTTTCTACTTCTAATGATATATTTATCTATTTCTGTATAAATATTTGGGTATTTCACAATAGTGGCTTTATCACTATATCTGATAAAGCAATTTCCTTTTTCACTGTTCTTATACCTTGTTTAATACCTTTTAGCTGATCTTGAGCATATATTATTACATATACATTTTAAAATCAGTTTATCCAATCCTCCAAAAAAAATTCATTGGGTTCTGATTTGAATTGCATTAAATGTATATATTAGCTTTGAATGAAGTAGCATTAATATGACCATGTCTTCCCATTCAAGAATAGAACATTCACCCATTTGTTGAAACCTCATTTCATGTCCTTCGGTAAGATTTTGCCCTTTGTTCATATATGTCCTATGCCTCTTTGTTTAGATTATTCTTATGTATTTTATATAGTTTCTTTGACATTATGAATGGAATTCCTTTCCTCATCTCCGTTTTCAGATTATTCTTGCTAAAAAGGGAGTGAGGTTGTTTTTTGTCTACTATTGTGTAAAATCGTTTTTCATGAAAATGTGCTGGGTTTTCTGGGCTTGCAATGTCAACAAGAAAAAAATAACTTTTTCGGGGGAGTGTACTGGGGGGGAAGGAAAACATATGTACTATTATTAAATATAAGTTATATTGTAAATAAAAAGAGAGAGAAAAAAACAAAAATATCTTATAAAACTTCTATTTCTGAAATCGAAAAAAAAAGAGAAAGAAAAAAATAACTTTTTCATGTTTGATTTTTTTGGTTTGGTTAAGATGGTGTTCATTTAATCAGCCTAATTATTAACACAGAAGTCCTGTTAAGCTTTTCTTTTCTTTTTGTTGTTGTTAATTGTCCCTTTTCCAGTGGCAAATGTCTCTACTCCTATTTTAAAATAAGATGCATACTATTTTCCCTGCCATTGAATTTTATTTCTTTCCTGCTTTCCCTTACACCAGGTAAGATTATATACCTTCAAAATATTTTTCTCCCCCTTCATTTCACCTCCTCTTTCCACTTTAATTAAATTAGTTCATATTCTTTCTGGAACTTCTAGTTATCATATTATGCCTCCTGAAATTTACCCTCCCTATTTTCTTTCCCTTCATGATTTCCATCCTCCAGTTTGAAAATTGGATTTCAAACTTGAATTCAATTCACTTAATCATCCTCTACTTAAATTCAGTTCATTTCCAAAGGATCTTGTTTATATTGCTCATGAATCCCTTTACATACTATCATTATTTTGTATTAAAAATAGCATCTGCTTCTTTCAGCAGATCTATATCCAATATCAGTTTAATATTATGTATAATGTTCTTTATGGATATAAATTATCTGAGATGAACCTTCAGAAATAATCTATATCAACTATCTGATTCCGAGATTCATGTAAATATATCCAGTCTAGTCTGGTATATTTTTACTCTCTAATTTCTCCAGGGATGAAAATGCCACATAATACACACTGTTAGGATCCTTCTTAATCATGGCATTGAGGTTTGAAGTAAATTGTAACTCTCAAAAACAATATTCTTATTTATTGCTTTGTGATAAAATAATTAAAGAAAAGCTGACTTGGGATTTTGATTTCTGTAAGGCTCCAAACTTAGAATTAATCTCTTCACAAGTACCTTCTGGTACAATGAAGACTGATCTTGAAGACAAATAAAATTTTCTCTACAATTTCACAAAGATCTAGAATCTAAAATAAATGTCCAAGTAAGATGTACAAATTTCCAGTTATAAAAAATAGTCACAAAGATGCAAAGGATAGCCAATAATGTTGTAATAAGTATATATAGTTTCAGATAGGTACTAAACTCATCAGGGTGATGATTTCATAAGGTATGCCAGTGTCTACTTACTATGTTCTACATCTGAAACTAATATAATATTGTATGTCAACTATAATTGAAAAATAAAAAACAATTTTAAAAAACATTTAACAGTTGTTATCTTTCTATAGAGTCTATGGGTGATTTTTTTTTCCCTTCTCTATACTTCTATACATTGTTTATTCTGCACATATTTTTCTCTTTAACAAAATTATTAATTCAAAACCCAATTAAGCATCAACCTATACACGAGAGTTCACTGGTTCCATTCCCAGTCAGGGCACTAGTCCGGGTTACCAGCTGAGTCCCCAGTAGGGGCATGCAGGAGGCAGCGGATCAGATAGATGTTTCTCTTTCATTGGTGTTTCCATCTTTCTCCCTCTCCTTTCCTCTCTAAAGTCATAAAAACATATTTTTAAAATAAAATAAATAAAAAACAAGTTGATGTCCAGAGTGCAGCCTTTCTTCACTACACTACTCTGTCAGTCACTGACAACTTAAAGTCAAAAATAACTTCAAGGGTATGAGGAAGTAGCTTTTACTACCAAGGTACTTAATAGAATTTCATAGAAGACAAAGTGGGTCTTTGGTACAACTCATCTCTAGCTTCTATACAGTCTTTTGTCATGCTGACTTGTACTACTACTTAATTGTCTACTCCCTTCACAATGACTGCTGACTAGCCAAAGTCCTCCATTATGTCATTCTTACCTAGATATAGTCTGTTCTAAATTTCTAGTCTCCAGAATTATTTTTTCCAGAGCATTTTTTAGTTAAAACCATTTACATGTTGAGCCACTTGTACATGAGGTGTTAGGGAAAAATTAATGCCCCTGCCTGGGTTTAAGAAAATTAAACTCTAATAATATTTTTTATTTTAGTTATATATGCCCATAACTATGCCATGCTTCTGAGCTATTCCAGGCTACCACAACTCTCCTACTCTCAATCAGCCCTTCTTGCACACCAGAAAGAGATATCAATAAACTGACTCTCAAGCTCTGAAATTTTGCCTATATCCCTGATCTTAGCGCCCTGTGGTGAAGTTTTTGCATGACAATTGTAGTTCACTGCATTCCACTGACAACTTCCCCTGAATTGGATCATAAACAACATAGATGAGTCTTCTCTGAGCCCTAGAAATGACTCATGCTCCAGAATGGAAATGTTATTAATCCTATTTGGAAATGAAGGCAGTGGGAATGAGAACTCTCTCTTACCTGAGTTAGACCAAAAAGAATCTACTCTCCTCAAACAGTGATCAATTTTCTCCAAATTTTGTGAGATAATACAAAGGTGCCATTATATCAGAGTTATAATTTCTAAAAGAGAAAAATAAGGATTAGTTTGATGGATGCAAAGAACCAAATGACATAAATTTGGAGTTTTAAAACATAGAAACTTAAAACATTACTTCAGAATTTAGCATTAAAAACTAAAAAGAAATGCAGAATAAGGGAATAGAAAAGAATATTAAATAGAAACAATGAAATTACTATGCTATTTCTGCCTCCTAGAAGACAATGTTTTAGGCCAAAACCCACCCTTCATTTGCAACCCAGCTAATGTCATCCCTTCCAAAAACATATTCCCAATACCCTTAAAAAAAGCTATAACTTACTCATCTTCATACTTCCCTTGGTGCTTTGTCAGAATACATATGTAAAAATATGTTGACTAACAATTAAATTGTAGATTAAGTTAAGAAAGTAAATAATAACTGAGCAATCCTTAAAGAGATACTGTTGACTAAGCTGAATAGTAAAACATTTGTTTTACATATGTTTTCCATGATAGTAATTGAAGTAAGAACATTTTTCTAGGTTCCAGGAAAGATAGCTTCACCTTCTAAGATTGTAACCATGTCCAAAACAAAGTGCTTAATATTGTTTTTCTCGAGTAAAAAAGAATCTCATTAGCCATTTGAATATTGGTGACCAAATGATTGGTCTCAGCCTTGGGAATAGTCACCCTTTCTTGATTAGATTTTCCTGGGAATTATACCTCAGAGTCAATGTTGATTTTTACCCAGGGAAAAAAAAGGACAAAAGAACAGAAGAAAAGTATCTTCTGGTACCAGATTTAATGGTGCCTTAAATAGGCACCATTAAAATTTTTGCTTTAAAATTAGTCAATAGCAGTAACTGACTGAAAATCCAACACTTAGGACTGCTTAAAAAGTAGAGGAAAGAGTATTGCTCTACTCTAGTATTAGCAAGATTTCATGGCAAAAGCATTCTCTTTAATGAGAGCAAGGTGGTAACAGCAAATAAGAAACCACAGAATATAAAACTATCTCTTACTTTAATAATTTTGGCTTTCAAGATGCTTTTTAGTCCACAAGACTCAAAATTCATGACCTTAGACTTCCGAAATATTTCATTGGAGTGTTGTCAAGTAGCAAGTGTAAATTAGTGTGGAATAAGAGGAAATATTGTCAGAAAGTTTGAAAACAAATAAACCCAAGCCTCCCTTGACCATATTTAATAAAAGGGGTTCTTATACTTCTTTCTCATAATCCTATTTTTTCTCTTTTTCTATTATTATCATCATTTCTTAGTATTATTGCCTCATATTAACTCTTTAAAAGAATCACAATCAATTGGCTCCAATACCACCACCATATTCTGTCATAACCTAATCAGTAGAGTCTAGCAATTAGTGGTGCACAGTGCAGAATACATTGTCACTATTTAATTAATATTTCTTTTAAAAATATGTTTGAGAGTCAAGATGGTACAGTATGTAAATGCACTACTCAGAACCTCCCACAACCAAATTAAAATTACAACTAAACTACAGAACAACCATCATTTACAATACCTGAAATTCAGCTAATAGAAGTCCTGTACCTAAGGATATAAAGAAGAAACCACAGAAGAGTGGTAGGAGAAGCAGAGATGCAGACTGGACTGGAAACCTACTACACAAGGCCACTCTACCAAGTTGAAAAAAAACATATCAGTTTGGCCTAATACATAAAAACAAACACAAAGAAGCAACCAAAGTAAGGAGACAAAGAAACAGATCCCAAATAAAAGTATAGGAAAAAAATATCCAGAAAAAGAATTCAATGAAATGGAGGCAAGCAAACTAAGAAATACACAGTTCAAAATAATGGTTATAAGGATGCTCAGAGAACTTGGTTAGAACATCCACAAACTAAAAAGGACATAGAAACCATAAAAAAGAACCAATCAGAAATGATGGATACACTAACTGAAATTAAGAATTACAGGGAATCGACAGTAGAGTAGATGAAGCAAAGAATCAGGTCAGCAATTTGGAATATAAGAAAGCAGAAAACACCCAATCAGAAGATCAAAAAGAAAAATAATGCAAAACATGAGGATTGTTTAAAGGACAACTGCAAGCATACCAACATTCACCTCATGGAGGTACCAGAAGAAGAAGAGAGAGAGCAAGAAATTGAAATCCTATTTGAAAAACTAATGACAGAAAACTTCCCTAACCCAGTGAAGAAAACTGACATACAAGTCCAGAAGTGCAGAGAGTATCAAACAAGATGACCTCAAATGGGCCCACATCAACACACATCATAAGTAGAATGCCAAGATTAAAAACAAACAGAGAATCTTAAAAGCAGCAAGAGAAAAAAATGTTAGTTACCAACAAAAATCTCCCATAAGACTCAGCAGTTGCACAACTGGTGTTGCCCAGTGATGGAGTGTTGACTTATGAATCACACCATCTTAAAGAGCAGAACTGCTTACAACTAGGAACCTAGCCTCGTCAACATTCAATGTGGTCTCAGACACAACCTGGGACCCTACAGCCACTGGGGATAAAGACCTGCTACCACAGCTGTAGACCCACAGATACAATCACTCCAGACATTCCAGTCACAGATTTCTGTGAGTCACAGAGCCCATCCGCCTCCCCACCAGACCCCTGCTAGACCTACTCCATGTGAGCAGGCCTCCTTCCCACACAGGGCAGCTGTGCTACCTGACTGTGACTCTGGGTGTGCACACACAGGGAGTCTGTTCCCTGCAACGCACATGCAACCAGACCTCCCATTGACACAGGACATCTGTACTACCTGACTTTGATTCTAGGTGTGCACATACTGGGAGTCTATTTCCCACAAAGCATGACCAGGCCTCCCACTGCCACAGGGTGGCTGTGCTACCTGACTTTGATTCTTGGTGCGTGCACAGGACTGGGCCTCTCCCAAACACAGGACAACTATGCTACCTCACTTTGACTCTGGGTATGTACACACAGGAGTCTGTTTCCTGTGGAACAGGAGAGGCCTCCCACAGACACAGGGCAGCTGTGCAACCAGGCCACCCAAGCTGACCAAGGACCCTGATTATCCATGTGAAAGGCCGCACTGAGCACCAGTGACTTGATTCTCGGCACACACATGAGAGGACTCTGTTTCTCATTGCATGTGCATAGGAATCCTGATTCTCAGTGTACATACACTAAGCACCAGTGACTCCAATTCTGTGCACGCTTGCACACCAGAACGCTGATTCTTGGTGCGAGACTGCACTGAGTGACCTCAAAGAAAGAGTATCTAAAAAAACAATCTCATTTACCATTGCAACAAAAAAGCAATTTAGATACTTAGGACCATGGTCAGCAAACTGCGGCTTGCAAGCCACATGCAGCTAGCTCTTGGGCCCCTTGAGTGTGGCTCTCCCACAAAATACCATGGCCTGGCCAAATCTATTTTAAAGAAGTGGCATTAGAAAAGGTTTAAGTTTAAAAAATTTAGCTCTCAAAGGAAATTTCAATCGTTGTACTGTTGATACTTGGCTCTGCTAACTAAAGAGTTTGCCAACCACTGACCTAGAAGTAAATTTAACCAAGGAGATAAAGGACCTGAACTCAGAAAATTTCAGGACACTGAAAAAAGAGACAGAGAAAGAATTAAACAAATGAAATAATATACCATGTTCATGGATTGGTAGAATCAACATCATTAAAATGTCCATACTACCTGAAGCAATCTATAGATTCAATGTACTCCCAATTAAAATACCAATGATATATTTCACATAACTAGAATAAACTCTCCAAAAATTCATCTGGAATAAATATAGACCCCAAATAGCTGTGGCAATCCTGAGAAAGAAGAACAAAGTAGGAGAGATATCAATACCAGATTTCAAGCTGTATTATAAAACCACTGTTGTCAAAACTGCCTCGTAATGGCACAAGAGCAGACATGTAGACCAATTGAATAGAAGAGAGAACCCAGAAATTGATCCAAACTACTATGCTCAATTACTATTTGACAAAGGAGGCAAGAACATACAATGGAGTCAAGATAGTCTCTTCAATAAATGGTGTTGGAAAATAGGATAGATACATGCAAAAAATGAAACTAGACCACCAACATACACAAAAATAATCTCAAAATGGACAAATGACTTACATGTAAGACAAGAAACCATAAAAATATTGGAGGAATCCACAGTAAAATCTCAGACATATGATAAAGCAGTATCTTCACTGATGTAGCTCCTACGGCCCTGGTCAGCAAACTGTGGCCCACGAGCCACATGCCACTCTTTGGCCCATTGAGTGTGGCTCTTCCACAAAGAGAGAATCTTAAAAGCAGCAAGAGAAAAACAGTTAGTTACCTACAAGGGAGCATCCATACGATTTCCAGCTAATGTCTCAACAAAAGCTATGCAGGCCAGAAGGAAGTGGCTATAAATATTTAAAGTTATGAATACTCCTACCTGAGTGAGTCTATTTTGAAGAAGTGCATTAGAAATAGTGTAAGTTTAAAAAAATTGGCTCTCAAAAGAAATTTCAATCGTACTGTTGATATTGGTTCTGTTGACTAATGAGTTTGCCGACCACTGTCCTAGGGCAATCAAAACTAAAAAGAAAATAAACCAATGAGATTACATCGAAATAAAAAATTTGTGTACACATGGTGTCAAAATAAGCCAAAGGAAAATCATTTAGGCAAAAAAGTCTATTTTGCAGAGAGGATCCCTTTGTTAACTTTTGGTCGAAAATGTGTTTGTGTGTTTGCAGAGAACAACTCCAAGACCATGGTTCCTGAGACAGTGAATTGACGGGTCTGTTCCAACCACAAGGATGGTCCAGAGATGGCGGACACTGACGACACCTTGCCATGCTAGCAGTCGGCAGCTGTGTATAGCTGCAGGCGGCCCAGGACCATACCAGAGAGGATGGATCTTGCATTGCCACAATGTGTCCACCATCTGGATACCATTGCTGACATGTACACATGAAGAACTATTTGACATTGAAAGTGGGACTCAGAACAGTTGGACATTGAAACTGATACTCAAACGTTTTTTGCTCTTATACGTTTGTTTTCAGTATGCAGAGGCAAGATATTTTTGAAGAAAAGAAACAGGGGGCAGTGATTGATATAGAGGCAGAGTGGCCTTGAACAGGCTGTCAAGCTACAGGGGGAAGGCTGGAGTGAATGGGAAGTGGATGCTGGGGGAGATCAACCGAAGGACTTGTGTGCATACATATGAGCATAACCAATGAATGAAAGACGCTGGGGCGGGGAGGGGGACAGGTGGGGACATGTGCTGGGGGGTAAGGAAGGCTGGAGGAGGATATTGGGGGGGAAAAGGAAAACATATGTACTACTATTAAATATAAGTTATATTGTAAATAAAAAAATTAAAATAAAATAAAATGTTTATAGAAAAAAATAAATAAATAAAAATAAAAATAAAAAATTTGTGTACAGAAAAAGAAACCATGAACAAAACTATAAGAAAGCCCACTGCATGAAAAAATATATTTGCCAATTTTATCACTGATAAGGGTTTAATCTCCAACATTTACAGGAAACTCATAAAACTTAAAAAGAGAAAGATGAATAACCCAATCAAAATTGGCAACAAACCTAAATACTTTCTAAAGAAGACACAAGGAGCCGAATCGGTTTGGCTCAGTGGATAGAGCGTCAGCCTGTGGACTGAAAGGTCCCAGGTTCAATTCCGGTCAGTCAGGGGCATGTACCTTGGCTGCGGGCACATCCCCAGTTGGAGGTGTGCAGGAGGCAGCTGATCGATGTTTCTCTCCCATCGATGTTTCTGACATTCTATCCCTCTCCCTTCCTCTCTGTGAAAAATCAATAAAATATATTTTTAAAATAAAATAAAATAAAAAATAAAGAAGACATAAGGAAGGCTGAGAGACATATGAAAAGATACTCAAAGTCACAAATCATTCAAGAGATGGAAATCAAAATGACAATGCAGTGCCATCTCACACCTATCAGAATAGCAGTTGGGAGAAACCAAGATGGCAGCATAGGTAAATATTTGAATTTGCTGCCTCACACAACCACTTCAAAACTACAACTAAAACACAAAACAGACATCATCCAGAACCACAGGAAGGTTGGCTAAGTGGAAATTCTACAACTAGAAGGGAAGAGAAAAATGACACTGAGACTCAGAGGAGCTGCAAAGTAAAGTGCAAGGTGTGCATACAGAGAGGGCTGACAATTGTGGACAGAGCTAGCAATTGAGGACGTGGCTGTCTTTTTCAATCCACAAGGAGACACAAGCTGACAACTGCTATGAACTTCACTTCCAGGTGAGAGTCTGGAGACCCAAACTCAAAGAGGGAAAAACTAGCAGCAGACGGAACTCAAGGGCGGCTTTCTCTCAGAGGTGCTTGCATTATTTACCAAGGGACACTGAGACCCGGGATCCTCTTAGGGAAGAACTGAGAGGAAGCCATTGCTGTTTGCTTTGCCCTAAGATTCCACTCCACCCCAGCTATGTGGAGAGGGTTTTGCATAAGAATGGCCAGGTCCTTTGAAATATAAATTTACCTATCAAACTAATGCTGACTCAGAGAGACCCAGAACATCCAAAAGAAGGCCCAAGGCCCCACAGCACCTTGCATTGCTTCACAGCTGGGCCTCATCTGGGCACCTTCAAAATCTAAACAAACAAGAGGAATTGGCAAATCTCTCTGTAGCTCCTGCTGAGTGGCCTCTGGCAGAGGATAAATTAGGACCTCCTTGGAGATCCAAGAGCCAGTGTACCCAGCAGTCAGAGTAGGACCATCCAGATTACAACTCCTCAGATCCATAAGGGACACACAAAGGGGGCAGACTCAGGGCACCAAAGCCCCATTGAAGCAAGTCTTGCCTCATAAGGGAGTCTCCCAACACAGAAGTTCTCCCATCGTAGACATAGCTGATCTTCACAGCCAAATGTCCTGAAGCTCAATTCCTCCCAGTGATACCAACATCAATCAAGGCTTAACTACAACAAGACCGTGCACACAGCCCACAAATGGAGTGCACCAAGAGTGTTCACCTCAGGTAACTGGGGAGGCTGAACCACTGGTGGGCTCTATAGTACACCTACCACACAAAGTTACTCTAACAGCTCAGGGAAGCAGCCAAAATGTGGAGACAAAGAAATAGATCACAAATGAAAGAAATGGAGGAAAGCAAATGACTGGATATAGTGCTGAAAAACCAAGATTATAAGGTTTTTTTAAGAATTTTCTGATACATTTAGTGAGATCCTTGAGGATAGGAAAAAGGACCAACTATAAATTAAGCATACACTGACTGGAATAATAATAATATACAGAGATCCATCAGCAGACTAGAGGAACGCAAGAATCAAGTCAAAGATTTGAAATACAAAGAAGCAAAAAACACCCAACTGGAAAAACAAAAAGAAAAAATAATCAAAAAATATGAAGATAGTGTAAAGAGCCTCTGCAACAACTTCAAGCATACCAACATCAGAATTATGGGGGAGCAAGATACTGAAAACCTATTTGAAGAAATAGTGACTAAAAACTTCTCCCAACTTGTGAAAGAAATAGACTTACAAGTCCAGGAAGTACAGAAAACTCCAAACAAAAGGAATCCAAAGAGAACCACACCAAGACACATCATAATTAAAATGCCAAGAGGAAAAGACAAAGAGAGAATGTTAAAAGCAGCAAGTGAAAAACAGATGGTTACCTATAAGGGAGCACCCATATGATTGTCAGCTGATTTTTCAACAGAAATGATGCAGGCCAGACGGGAGTGCCAAGAAATATTCAAAGTGATGAATAGCAAGAATCTACAACCAAGATTACTCTATCCAGCAAAGCTATCATTCATAATTGAAGGTCAGATAAAGTGCTTCGCAGATAAGAAAAAGCTAAAGGAGTTCATCACCGCCAAACCAATATTATATGAAATGCTGAAAGATATTCTATAAAAAGAGGAAGAAGAAAAAGGTAAAAATAAAAATTATGAACAACAAATACATCTATCAACAAATGAATACAAAAATCAAGTGAATTAAAAATCTGATGAACAGGATAAACTGGTGAATATAGAAGAATCATGGGCATAGAGAGGGAATGAACTGACAATTCTTGGGGAGAAAAGAGCTGTGGGAGGTGCAGCAAGAGACTGGACAAAAATCATACACCTATGGGAGAGGACAGTGGGGGGAGGAGAGGAGGGAGGGTGGGATGGATACCGGGTATAGGGGAGTTACAGGGGGGAAAAGGGGAACAATATAATTAATAAACTGAACAATAAAGATTAAAGTATTTTTTAAAATAGAATAAAATAAAGTAAAGTGATGAATACCAACAATCTACAACCAAGATTACTCTACCCAGCAAAGCTATCACTCAGAATTGAAGGTCAGATAAAGAGCTTCACAGATAAGAAAAAGGTAAAGGAGTTCATCACTGCCAAAGCAGTGTTATATGAAATGCTCAAAGGTATTCTTTAAAAAGAGGAAGAAGAAGAAAAAAGTAAAGATAAAAATTACGAACAACAGGAGAAACCAAGATGGCGGCATAGGTAAACACCAATAATGCTGCCCCGTACAACAAATTCAAATCTACAACTAAGGACCAAACGGACATCAATCAGAACCACCAGAGGGCTGGCTGAGTGGACATTCCACAAACAGAAGGAAAAATAAAAGGACACTGAGACTCGGGGGAGCTGAGGACAGAGTGGCAGATACGTGCAGAATCAGAGGTTTGGAGCTGCGTGCAAACAGAAAGGGCAGGTGGCTGCAAACCCGACTGGTTTTCTTGAACTGGGAGGGAGACAAAGGCATCCCACTGCACTGAGCCCCGGTTCTGGGTGAGTCTCAGGGAACCCAGACTAATACGGGGTGAAACTGGATTGTAAGGAGGAAACATGCTAAAACTCGGGTGCTGCAAAGGCACTCAAGCTATCGGAGAGGACTAGTGGCTGGCTCTAATGTTCGGGAAGAAAAAAACAAAAAACAAAAAACGCCAGACTGCTTTGTTTTCCTGTTCCAGTGAGTCTTTGGGTGTGCAGACTCATTTGGAGAGAAACTAGACTGTCCAGCAGCAAGCAGAGCTCTGAGAAGCTTTCTCTCAGAGGTGTGTGCAACTGTTGTAGTGAGACACAGAGACCCGGGAGCCATTTAGGGCGGACTGAATGGAAACCAGGGCTGCCTGCCCAGCCCAGACACTCCACCCCATCCAGGCTGAACACAGCTCATTCTCACAGCCAATTGGCCTGGAGGTCAACCCCTCCCAGTGATACCAGCAACAATCTAGACTCCAACAAGACTACAATTAACTACAACAAGACTGTGCAACCAATAAAGAGGTGCACCAAGAGGATCCACCTCAGGTAACTGGGAAGGCTGAGCCACTGTCCCCTTCAGGACACCTACCACACAAACCTACTCGACCAACTCAAGAAAGTAGCCAAAATGCAAAGACAAAGTAACAAATTACATGTGAAAGAAATGGTGGGAAAAAAACAAGGTCAAAATCACAGTTATAAGATCTTTCAAGAGGCTTCTAGAAAAGGCCAATAAATTTAATGAGACCCTTGAGGATATGAGCAAGTCCCTCAAGGATATGAATGAGACTATGAGGATATGAAAAAGCATCAACTAGAAATTAAGCATACACTAACTGAAATAAAAAATATTGTACAGAGACCCAAAAGCAGACTATAAGGACCGTAAGGATCATGTCAAAGATTTGAAAAACAAAGAAATAAAAATCACTATACCTGAAAAGCAAGAAGCAGAAAGAGTCCAAAAAATTGAAGATAGTGTAAAGAGCCTCTGGGACAACCTCAAGCATACCAACATACGAATTATGGGGTGCCAGAAAAAGAGAGAGAGCAAGATACTGAAAATCTATTTGAAGAAATAGTGACCAAAAACTTCCCCCACCTGGTGAAAGAAATAGACTTAAAAGTCAAGGAAGCGCATAGAACCCCAAACAAAAGGAATCCAAAGAGGACCACACCAAGACATATCATAATTAAAATGCAAAGAGCAAAAGATAAAGAGAGAATACTAAAAGCAGCAAGAGAAAAACAGTTACCTACAATGGAGCACCCATATAATTGTCAGCTGATTTCTCAACAGAAACTAGACAGGCCAGATGGGCGTGGCAAGAAATATTCAAAGTGATGAATAACAAGACCCTACAACCAAGATTACTCTACCCAGCAAAGCTATCATTCAGATTTAAAGGTCAGATAAAGTGCTTTGCAGATAAGAAAAAGCTAAAGGAGTTCATCACCACCAAACCAATATTATATGAAATGCTGAAAGGCATTCTTTAAGAAGAGGAAGAAGAAGAAAAAGGTAAAGATAAAAATTATGAACAACAAATACACATCTATCAACAAGTGAATCTAGAAATCAAGTGAATTAAAAATCTGATGAACAGAATAAACTGGTGAATATAATAGAATCAGGGGCATAGAAAGAGACTGGGACTTACGATTCTTGGGGAAAAGGTGTAGGATTGTGTGGGAAGAGACTGGACAAAAAGTGTGGACCTATGGATCAGGACAGTGGCGAGGGAGGAGAGGGCAGAGGATGGTATGGACACCGGGAGGATGGGAGCTATGGAGGGCAAAAAGAGCAACATTTTAATAATCTGAACAATAAAGATTTATTAAATTAAAAAATAAAAATAAATAAAATCTTAATACTTTTACATTTAAAAAATTATGAACAACAAATATATATCTATCAACAAATGAATCTAAAAATCAAGTGAATAAAATATCTGATGAATTTAGGCAAAAATAAAAATAATCCCAAGTCTATTTTGCAGAGAGGATCCCTTTGTTAACCTTTGGTCGAGAATGTATTTGTGTGTTTTCAGAGAACAACTCCAAGACCATGTGGGTTCCTGCGACAGTGAGGAACTGACGGGTCTGTTCCAGCCACGAGGATGGTCCAGAGATGGCAGACGCTGACAACACCTTGTCATGCTAGCAGTCGGCAGCTGTGCATAGCTGCAGGCAGCCCAGGACCAAACCAGAGAGGATGGATCTTGCATTGCCACAATGTGTCCACCATCTGGATACCATTGCTGACATGTACACATGAAGAACTATTTGACATTGAAAGTGGGACTCAGAACAGTTGGACATTGAAACTGATACTCAAACTTTTTTTGCTCTTATACGTTTGTTTTCAGTATGCAGAGGCAAGATATTTTTGAAGAAAAGAAACAGGGGGCAGTGATTGATATAGAGGCAGGGTGGCCTTGAACAGGCTGTCAAGCTACAGGGGGAAGGCTGGAGTGGATGGGAGGTGGATGCTGGGGGAGATCAACCGAAGGACTTGTATGCATACATATGAGCATAACCAATGAATGAAAGACACTGGGGCGGGGAGGGGGGCAGGTGGGGACATGTGCTGGGGGGTAAGGGAGGCTAGGGGGAGGATATTGGGGGGAGAAGGAAAACATATGTACTACTATTAAATATAAGTTATATTGTAAATAAAATAAAATTAAATTAAATTAAAATTTTAAAAAATCTGATGAACAGAATAATCTGGTGAATATAATAGAATCAAGGGCATAGAAAGAGGGTGAACTTACAATCCTTGTTGGGGGTGGGAAGGGGTGTAGGGGTTTGGGAAGAGACTGGACAATAATCATATACCTATGGATGAGGACGGGGTTGGGGGGTAAGGGCATAGGGTGGAGTGGGAACTGGGTGGAGAACTATGGGGGGGAAAAGAGGAACAACTATAATGATCTGAACAATAAAGATTTAATAAAAAATAAAAAATGAATAGCAGTCGGACATCCCTCAAGGGGTCCCATTTTTGAGAGGGTGCATTCCTAGCTGAGGGACACTCACTGGCCCTTCCCTTCCCCCACCCCCCCCCCCAATCCATGAATTTCATGCTCCAGGCCTCTAGTATGCATATAAGTGCTTTGGTTAATCTTTTCCCATCCTCTTCTCCCTTCCCTCTAAGATTTGTCAGTCTGTTTCATGTTTCCATGCCTCTGATTCTATTTTATTCATCATTGAATTTTGTTCATTAGATTCCTTATTTGTTTATTTTTAGATTTCATTGTTGATAGATATATATTTATTACCATTTTATTGATTGTGTCTTTTATTTCCTTTTCTTCTCCTCTTCCTCCTCCTCCTCCTTCTTCAAGAATGCCCTTCAACATTTCATGTAATACTGGAATACTGTTTTGGTGGTGATGAAATCCTTTAGCTTATTCTTGCCTATGAATCCTTTTATCTGATTCAATTCTAAATGGTAGCTTTTCTGGGTACAGTAATCTTGGTTGTAGGTCCTTGCTATTCATCACATTTAATATTTCTTGCCCCTCCCTTCTGGCCTGCATAGTTTTGGTTGAGAAATCAGCTGATAGTTATATGGGCACTTCCTTGTATGTAGCTAACTGTAAATATTTCTCTCTTTCCCACGTCCAGTGTGGCTAGAGAGTGATCCAGTTCCTGAGTAGGGGCGGCTGAGAACTGAAAAAAATGAAAGAAAGAAATAGATACAAAGATAGAAGGAAAAAGCTGGAGCTGGATGGGACAACTGCCCTCTTCTAATGGAGAGACAGTGACCCAAAGCTGATACAGCATGTTAATTTTATACCCCCAATATTAGGAAGTTTAACTAAAAGTTAAGACAAAGGAAGTTTTACTAAAAGTTAAGACAAAAGACACTTGATTCTTGAGTGGGCCTGAGTCCTATTCATTCCTGATGCTTGGCTGGATTTAAATAAAAACTCACCCCTTGGCACCTAGGCAGAAATGAAGGTCAAGCTGACAACACTTCTGCCTTTTGGCATAATGTGTTGCCAGGGGGTGGCTTTGCCTACCACTCTGGATTCAGCTGACAATTTAAAGAAATGTCTGTGCCTTCCTAGGAGCTCTCTGCAGCTGCTTTTTGCTTGTTGCTTTTAAGATTCTCCCTTTGTGTTTAACCTTTGGCATTTTAATTATGATGTGTCTTGATATGGGCCCCTTTTTTGTTTATTTTGTTTGGGACTCTCTGCACTTCCTGGACTTGTAAGTCTATTTGTTTCACAAGTAGGGTAAGTTTTCTGTCATTGTTTCTCCAAATAGGTTTTCAATATCTTGCTCTCTCTCTTTTCCTTCTGATACCCCCATGTTGTGAATATTGATACACTTGAAATTGTCCCAAAGGCTCTTTATACTATCTCTATATTTTATTTTTTATTTTTGCTTCCTTATATTCCAAATCATTGATTTTATTCTCAGCATCCTCTACTGTACTGGTGATTGCTTATAAATTATTCTTCTTCATTTCTATTTCTATATACTTCTTTTCTGACTGGTCCTTTTTTATATCTTTGATGGTCTCACTAATTTCCTAGAAATTCTCACTAAGTATTGAAGCTCTTATTCAGATCCTTGAGCACCCTTATAACCATTATTTTTAACTCAGTATCTAGTAGTTTGCTTGCTTCCATTTCATTTAGTTCTTTTTCTGGAGATTTCTTCTGTTCTTTCATTTGTGATTTTTTGTTTTGTTTTGTTTTCACATTTTGACTACTTCCTTGTGTTTGTTTCCATGTATTATGCAGAGCTGTTATATCTTCTGGAATTGGTGGAGTGGCCTTGTGTAGTAGGTGTCCTGTAGGATCCAGTGACTAAGGCTCCCCAGTAACCTGAGCTGGGAGCTCTAGGTATACCCCTGTGTGTTCTGTGTGCACTGTCTTATTTGAGCCTTGATTGCTGTTGGTATCACTGGGAGGAGTTGATCCCCAGGCCTACTGGTTGTGAGGACTAGCTGTGACTACAGTGGAAGAGCTGCTGTGCAGGAGATATCCCTATGGAGTAGGACTTGCTTCAGTGGTGCTTTGGTATTCACTGAGTCTGCCCTTGAGTGTGTTGCTTGTGGATTATAGAGTTGTAATTGGGCATGGTCTGAAGACATCCACCAAGTGAACTAGCTCTGGGGCCTCCTGCAAAATGCAAAGACAGCCACTTCCTATGCCTTGCCTGGAACCACCCTGAAGGAACTACAGAGTAATCTGCAGATAGCTGATACTTGTGTTGGGCTTGATGAGTTGTAGCCAAACTGTGAAGCAAGGCAGGCTACTGCTAGTGCCTGTGCTGGGGTCTCTCATTGTGTTGTATGGAGACATTCTGACACCAGCTGCTGCTTGTTTGAGAGATTTTAGGAAACTCTGAAGCCTGAGCAAGACAGACCATTCATATGGAAAAGCTGCTGTAAACAGCTTTGGTGGGCTGTAAATTGAGTGAGGTGGGGTCTCAGAGAACCACCAGGGTAGAGCGAACACATTGAACTAGGTTGATGGAGACTATGACATGACCCCTGCCAGTTAACTCTGTGGTGGGGAGGCCTCAGTATAGGAACAATGACTATTGCAAGCATCTCTGTCTGGGAGAAAGCTGCCCCTGAGTTCTTGCTCTAATGCCAGACAATCCATTTTCTCTCTGTCAGTCCCTAGATCCCATCAAGTAGCTACCCTGGTGCTGGAGCTCAGAAGGATAGAGTCCAAGTAAGTTTGTGCTCTGACTTTTTAAAGAGAAACTGCCTGTGTCTCCAGCAGCTCCATGTCACTCAACCACAATACCCACTGGTTTTTATAGCCTCAAGTTACATGAACTTCTCTTCCCAGCACTGGAACCCTTGGCTGAGGGTCTTATGTGGGGTTGGGACCTCTTCCTCCTCACAGGAGGCCTCCACAGCCAAGATATCCCTCCTGATTAAAAAAACACCACATCTGGTTGTTGGATCAGCCTGTTCTGCACCTCCACCCTTCCTACCAGTCTCAATGTGTTTTCTTCTTTGATTTTCTAATTGTAGGACTTCCATTCAGCTAGCTTTCAGGCAGTTCCGAATAATGGTTGTTCTGTGTTTTAGTTGCAATTTAATGTGCTTGTCAGAGGTGGCTAGTAGCATTTACCTATGCCACCATCTTGGTTCTTCATCCCAATTTCAATTTTTATTGCCTGTGGATATTTGGTTTTCCCAGCAATTAAAAAGACTATTCTTTTCCCATTGTGTATTCTTGGCATTCTTATCAAAGATCAATTGACCATATATTCATGAGTTTATTTCTGGGCTCTCTATTCCATTTCATTGGTCTATATGTCTATTTTTATACCAGTACCATATTTGTAGGAAACCAATCTTCTCTCACTAATAGAAAGATGTGGACAGGAAGTCCAGGAGGCTGGTAAACAACCTTAATTGCTCTGAAAGGTCAGAGCTAAAAACATTGTTAACTGAAACACCTCTGTTTGTTCTTTGTGTATTTCTGTTGTTGGAATTTCCTGCCTGGGGGCTATAGGTGGATCCCATAGCCTTAATAAAAGGGATGGCCAGGCCAGAGCAAGGTGCAGTCTTTCCACTAGAGATTGGCTACCACCTGGCCCCCATTTCCCAAATTTATGCTTTTCTAAGTCTCTCTTCATTGTGTGCGGCCTCCTCCAGACGCTGAACCCGACATTGGAAACCTGGACACGCGGGACGTGAAAAGGATTTCCACACATATTGTCTTAATTACTGTAGCTTTTGAAATATAAATTGAAATGTGAGAGTATGAGGCCTCCAATTTTGTTCTTCTTTCTCAAGATCATACAATAGCCAATAGGTATATGAGAAGATGCTCAACATCATTAATTATCAAAGAAATGAAAATCAAAACTATGAGATACCATCTCACACCTATTAAGATAGCTATCATATTTTTAAAGATAAGATTTTTTTGAGGATATGAAGAAACTGGAACCCTTTTACAATATAGGTGGAAATGTAAATCAATACAGCTCAAGGTGTCTAAAAAAAAAAGAAGAATAGGACAAACATGTCAGTACCTTAAAAAGATACTTTCCATGTTCATTACAGCATTATTCATATAATCCAAGTTATAAAAACAACCCATACCTTGTCCACCAACATATGAATGAATAAAGAAAATGTGATGTTTTCATTCATTGGAATATTATTCGGCCTTAAAATAGAAGAAAACCCTGCCATTTATGACAACATAAATGAACCTGGAGGACATTATGCTAAGTGAAATAGCCCTTTACAGAATGACAAATACTTCATAATTTCACGTATGTGAGGCATCTAAAATAACCAAACTTATAGCCTGGCCAGGTGGCTTAGTAGTTGAACATCGACCTATGAACCAGGAGGTCACAGTTCGATTTCCGTTTAGGGCACATGCCCAAGTTGCAGGATCAATCCCCAGTAGGAAGTGTGCAAGAGGCAACCAATCAATGATTCTCCCTCATCATTGATATTTCTTTCTCTCTCTTCCTCTCTGAAATTAATAAAAATATATTTTAAAATAAATAAAGAAACAAACAAATAAAATCAATTAACAAATCTTACAGAAGCAGGAAATACCATAGTGGTTACCAGGATCTGAGAAATGGTGAGTCTTTTTCCAATACATATAAAGTTTCAGTTATGCTAGATAATAAGTTCTAGTGATCTGCTATACAACATGTGCCTAGAGTTAAGAATATGATATTGTACACTTAAAATTTTATAAAAAGAGTAGATTGCGTGTTAAGTGTTTGCTAGGGTTCTTTTCCCAGCCTTACAAAGGGTTCAGTATTCTGGAGAAAGGAGCTGTGTGTAGATTCAAGAAAGAGTCCAAGAATGATGAAAGATATTTTTGAAAGACATTGGGGGTCAGAGGAGCTTCAGCTAAAAGGAACTGAAGACTCTCCTTGTCTCAGAACCCTGTGCTTTTATTAAACACAATTTGTCCTAAGACAAGGTGGAAATAGACACTTCAAAGAGTAAGGTATCAAAGGGTACAGAGCATTGTCAGTTTGGGGAATAGCCTGCAGCTGGCCAACAGGAGGCAATAAAATGCCCTGAGCTGTCTGGCAGCTAATAATTATCCTATTCAGGTTTGGGGGAAATGCCCTTTAGCTGTTTCCAACAGGTAAACTACATATGTGGCTCACCCTTGCTGAGCCCCCCAAGTCCCATCAACCTTTTGACAAAACTCTTGTAATTATTACATGCTAGAATTGTTTCTCGGCAGTGTTCTTACCACACACACAAAGAAAAAAAAGTAAAACTAAAAAACACAAAAATATTTTGCAAGGTGTTATGTACGTCTCTTTGATTGTATCATGGGTGATATATATATTCACAAGTTAAATATGTGTGATTCATAATTGATTTATGACTCAATAAAAATATGTGTGGTTTATAATTGATTTATGACTCAATAAAACTGTTTAAATATAGACAGATGACTGACAGAAAGATGGAAATATAGTAAGATACATAATACATAAATGAGAGAGGGAGTGGGAGAGCAAAGGAGAGAAACACAGAGATAAACTAAGAAGGGAGTATCTATAATAATAAAAACCATAATATGCTAATTAGACCAGACATCGTTCCTTCCAGCAAAGCCACAGTGGGCAACTGCTGAAGCAGAGGCAGCAGAGGTCCCCGGCTGCCACAGCGGCAGGTGGGGGTCAAGGCAGAAGCAGGGCCAAGGCAGAGGCAGAGGCCCCCTGCCACTGCCACAGCAGGTAGGGGCCAAGGCAGAGGCCCCCAACTGCTCCCGGCAACAGGGGTCAAGGCCCTTGCACAAATTTCATGCATCAGGCCTCTAGTATCTGCATAATATAGATAAATCATTTTTAAATAAAACTACTATAAAAACTTTATGCCAATGAAGTTTAAAACTGAATAGATAAAATGGACAAATTTTTTCAAAATATATCTATACTAATAAAAGCATAATATGCTAATTATACTGAACATCCTCCCAGACCAACTTCCAGGCAAAGCTACAGTGGTGGGGCTGAGGCAGAGGTGGCTGTCATAAGGGGCAGGGGCCAAGTGCCTTGCACAAATTTCATGCATCAGGACTTTAATATTTTATTTTTTGTTTGTTTTTCTAACAGATTTTATTATCTTTTTATATTATAAGAAAACATGCTATAATTTTTTTTAGAAAAGGATAAAATCTTTCTTTTTCCTGTTTACAAAAATTTGTATATATTTTTAATAAATCTTTATTGTTTCCCCCCAAAGCTCCCCTCCACCTGGTACCCACCCCCTTCCCTGGCACTTACTTCCCCACCACTGTCCTCATACATAGGTGTATGATTTTTATCTACTCTCTTCCTGCACATCCCACACCCCTTTGCCCCCAAGAATTGTCAGACCACTCCCTTTCTATGCCCCTGATTCTATTATATTCACCATTTATTTTATTCATCAGATTTCTAATTCACTTGATTTTTAGATTCACTTGTTGATAGACATATATTTGTTGTTCATAATTTTTATCTTTACCCTTTTCTTCTTCTTCCTCTTCTTAAAGAATTCCTTTCAGTATTTCATATAATACTGGTTTGGAAGTCATGAACTCCTTTAGCTTTTTCTTATCTGTGAAGCTCTTTATCTGACCTTCAATTCTGAATGATAGCTTTGCTGGGTAGAGTAATATTGGTTGTAGGTTGTTGCTATTCATCACTTTGAATATTTCTTGCCATTCCCATCTGGCCTGCATAGTTTCTGTGGAGAAATCAGCTGACAGTTGTATGGGTGCTCTCTTGTAGTTAACTAACTGTTTTTGTTTTTCTGCTTTTAATATTCTCTCTTTGTCTTTTGCTCTTGGCATTTTAATTATGATGTGTCTTGGTGTGGTTCTCTTTGGATTCCTTTTGTTTGGGGTTCTGTGCAGTTCCTGGACTTTTAAGTATATTTCTTTCACTACATAGGGAAAGTTTTCAGTCACTATTTCTTCAAATAGGTTTTCAGTATCATGCTCTCTCTCTTTTTCTGGCACCCCCATAATTCAGATGTTGATATGCTTGAGGTTGTCCCAGAGGTTCCTTACACTATCTTCAATTTTTTGGATTCTTTTGGCTTTTTGCTTTTCTGGCTAAGTGGCTTTTGCTTCTTTGTATTTCAAATCTTTGACTTGATTCTTGAGTTTCGTTAGTCTGCTTTATGTCTCTGTATAATATTTTTTTTTATTTCAGTCAGTGTATGCTTAATTTCTATTTGGTCCTTTTTCATATCCTTGATGGTCTCGTTAAATTTATCAGCCTTTCCTAGGAACCTCTTGAAAAACTTTATAACTGTGGTGAACTCTTATGTCAAAGTCATTTTTTTCCTCCACTGTTTTCAGTTTTGATCTGTTTTCTTGTCTCTGCATTTTCACTAATTCCCTGAGTTGGTCGAGTAGCTTTGTGTGGTAGGTGTCCTCTAGGGGACAGTGGCTCGGCCTCCCCAGTTACCTGAGGTAGAAACTCTTGGTGCACCCCTTTATGGGCTGCACTGTCTTGTTGTAGTTAAGCCTAGATTGTTGTTGGTATCACTGAGAGGGGTTGACCTCCAGGCCAATTGGCTGTGAGAATCAGCTGTGTCTACCCTGGGAGAGCCTCTGTGCTCAGCTTGGATAGGGCAGAGTCTAAGGGCTGAGCAATCAGCCTTGGTTTCCCATCAGCCCCGCCCTAAGCAAAGCCTGGGTCTCACTGCAATGGCTGCACACACCTCTGAGAGAAAGCTGCCCTCAAGTTTTGCCCACTGCCAGACAGTTCAGTTTCTCCCCAAATGAGTCTGGATATCTAAAGTCTAACCCGGAACTGGAGTATATTGAAGTCCAGAGGTTTTGTTTTCCTCACGAAGGAGAGAGCCAGCCACATGCCCTCTCCTCAAGCTCACGCAACTCTGCACCTCTGGAATCTCAGTGTGCTTCCTCCTAACCATCCAATTTCACCCCGTATGACTCTGAATTCCCTGAGACTCGCCTGGAACTTGGGTTCAGTGTAGTGGGGAGCATTTGTCTTCCTCCCCTTTTGAGAAAAAAACAAAGGGTATTCAGCCACCTGCCCTTTCCACTCGTGCATGTCTCCGCGTCTCCACAACTCTGCCCTCCACACTTCCTCTGAGTCTGTGTCCTTTTATTTTTCCTTCTAGTATGGAATTTTCACTCAGCCAGCTTTCTGGTGGTTCTGAATGACGTCTGTTTTGTCTTTTAGTTGTAGTTTTGAAATTGTTGTGCAAGGCAGCAGTATAGGTGTTTACCTATGCCACCATCTTGGTTCCTCCCCCAGGCCTCTAGTTTTTTAATAAGTTCTGATAAATGATATATCTTTTCAAAGAGATATTTATGTGATTTACAAAAGATCAAAATTAAACATATTATTTATGCATAATATACCTTTTAAAAAATTATTGTTCATAAATGCAAAAGAAGCATAAATAGAAAAATTCAGAATAGTTATTACTTCTGAGTGGAAGATAGGGTAAAGGGGTATGGATAGGAAAGTATAGATGCAATAATAGATGGATTCAGAGGTATTTTTCTTATTATACTTTATAACTCAAATATATGTTACATATTTTGTAAATATGTAATATTTAATGCAAATAAGACAATTTTTAATTATACAGTGATAACACTTTTATATTTTTTTATTTTTACCTTTTTCAGATTAATTATAAATCTATTGTTTGCAAAGGTGGGAGCAACTACTGCTCCAATTCACTGCTGGTGATGGAATTTTAACTTGACCCAACCACTTTAGTGGACATTTTTCAAAAGTAATTAATCCTTACAAATACACAGCAATTTCATTTACATTAAATTGTCATGAAAAAGTAACCAAAGCCATATGTATATAAAAAGGTATATGATTCCTCTCTGAAATCAATAAAAATATATATTTTAAAAATAAAATAAAAAGTATGTCAAGATCTTTCACAGCAGAACTGTTCTAAAAATTGAAAATAACTTAACTGTCAGCAATGAAGTGCTAAGTGATATATATCTATACCGACACAATAAATTACCATATAGCCACAAACAATTACATGCTAAAAGTAGATTTATCAGCATGAAAAAACTTACATATCATATTGTTAAATGACCAAATCATATCACTAAATGGACTGTAGAACAAGGCGATCTACAAAATAATATACAAATTATAATTATGTATAATTTTAATGCATAAAGAAAAATTATAAGAGAAATATAACAAATTTTGACAGTTATGTTTGAATGAAATAATTTTATTGATTTTTATTGTGCTTACCTATATTTAACTTACAAACATACTTTACACTCCACCAGTTTGTTATCCTAAACCTATTCACATTAATGTTTCTACCAAATCTACTAGATTTTTCCCATTCCTTTCCATTCCTTGCGATTTGGAAGTAAACAGGTGTTTCTCCCTCTTATCTTGTATTTACTATTGCTTTTTGGACAAAAACAAATAATTATTGATTTCCCACTATAGGCCAGCCATCCCAGTAGGTACAAAAAAAACAAAAAACAAAAAATCATGTTTCCTACTCTATGAACATTTTTTCTGTGAGGTAAAAATAGTTAAAACAATCTTTCAAATAGAAACAAAGTTATTAAGACATGAAGTAAAGCACATGATAGAGAATGACAAGTTGAAAGGCAAGAAGGAACTTTTTATTATTTTTATTTTTAATCTTATTTTATTTTTAATATGTTTTTATTTATTTCATAGAGGAAGAGAGAGGGAGAGAGAGAGAGAGAAACATCAGTGATTAGAATCATTGATTGGTTGCCTCTGTACACCCCCAACTGGGGATTGAGCCCTCAACTCAGGGATGTGCCCTGACAAGAATTAAACCATGACCTCCTAGTTCATAGGTCAATACTCAACCACTGAGTCATGCCAGCAGGGCAAGAAGGAACACTTTTTAGATAGAAAGTCTTTTCTTGAATTTGAAAAGCCTGAAAGCAAAACCTAGATAATGAGAAGCAGGCAGTGCTGACATGTGCTCAGACAAATTGCTCTGGAGGTGAAGAGAAGGGCCAGTGTACAGGTATCAGACCAAGAGCTTGCTGTATTCAGGTGACAGAAAGTTCAAAATATCTAAGAAGAGTGAAAAGGGGTCAATGAAGCTGACAGAGCCAGATTTTATCAGGCTTTGAGGATCCTGCTTAGGCAAGAGGTAGAGTAGGTATCATGCTGTGGTATCAACCTGCCCTTATCCTCCAGAGCTTTCTATGAGCTTCTCAGGGCATGTACTTACCTCAGAAGATTGGTCAGTGTGGGCTTTAGCATTCACAAGTTCACAAACGTCCTCTATTCAAATCCTTTTTTTGAGTCTGTTCATCTTACCATACTCCTTACTTAATTGCAGTGATTTTTTTTTGCCATAGCCACAGAGATCCATTGTTCCTTCTTACAATTGAGTTGTATAGTTCTAACACAATTTTCTTTAGTTCCTAGAACAGTCTTGAAAGCATAGAGAGTATTTACTACCTTTTTGATTAAATGAATTCCTATTTATAAAAAAAAAAAATTTAAACCTAGTCAGCTTGGTAACTTCTTCCAGTACATTAAAAAGCACCATTAGCCTAAACTGGTTTGGCTCAGTGGATAGAGCGTTGGCCTGCAGACTGAACGGTCCCAGGTTCGATTCCCGTCAAAGGCAGGTACCTTGGTTGCAGGCACATCCCGAGTAGGGGGTGTGCAGGAGACAGCTGATCGATGTTTCTCTCTCATCAATGTTTCTAACTCTCTATCCCTCTCCCTTCCTCTCTATAAAAAAAATCAATTAAAATATTTTTTTTTAAAAAAAGCACCATCAACCTGGCTGGTGTGGCTCCGTGGTTGAGCAACAACCCATAAACCAAGTGGTTTGATTTCCAATTAGGACAAATGCTCAGGTTAATGTACAGGAGGCAGCCGATTGGTATTTCTCTCTCCTCAATGTTTCTATCTCTTTATCCTTCTCTTTTCCTCTCTCTAAAAAAAATCAATAAAAATATGTATTTTTAAAAGCACCATCCAAAACAAAGCTTCACAAAACTATTGCATAGCATATAAAAAGTCAATTTAAATATAAGAAAAGGGATATGTGAAAAGAATATTGAATTGTGGCATTTTGAAGCCTCTATATTTAAGAGATTTTATCATTTTAAATATAATAGTCCTGTTAGGAAAGAGCAAGTTCTTGAACAAAGTCTGATGAATGGAGTTAGAAAAGAAGGCATTAGAAAGAAATTTATAGATATCTTGGTAGGCTATCCAAACTAAGATGCGGTTTTAATGTTTTATTTCATTTTGTTAACAGGCAATTATATAACACCAAAGAGCAAGAATTGTTTAAAGTATTTTACAAATATATACTCAGTTAATCTTTACAGCATGTGAGAAAGGTATGTTTAGCCATAAGGAACTGCCATTTTTGTAAGTTAAAAACAGTCAACTACAGCCTGGCCAGTGTAGCTCAGTGATTGAGAATCGACCTATGAACCAGGAGGTCACAGTTCAATTCCTGGTTAGGGCACATGCCAGGGTTACAGGCTTGATTTCCAGTATGGAGCCTGCAGGAAGGAGGCAGCCAGTCAATGATTCTTTCTCATCATTGATGTTTCTATCTCCCTCTCCTTCTCTCTTTCTCTCTGAACTCAATAAAAAAAAATATTTATTAAATTTTAAGCAGTCAAATAGCCCTGGCTGGATTGGCTCAGTGGATAGAGCCTGCAGACCGAAGGGTCCCGGTTTCGATTCCGGTCAAGAGCACATATGCTTCTGGTTGCAAGCTTCTCCCCAGCCAGCTCCTGTCTTTACCTCTCTCTTTCACTCTCTCTAAAAATTAATGGAAAAATATACTTAAGTGAGGATTTTTTAATAGTTAAATATACATTTCAGGTAGTTCAACTTATGTCTATCCTATCAATGACTAAATTTAGGCATAAAAGGTTAAGTAATTTGTGTGTTAGAAAAACCAAAGTTAAGATTTGAAGTCAGACAGTCTGGCTCAAGAGTTTATACTTATAACCATGTCACTTGGGGGTGCAGGGGCAGAGTTTACCTAACTCTGAGAAATCATTGTTGGTTTCAATATAATTAGGGCAAGGATTATCTCTAGCTAGGACAACACTATTAAATAGGTCATTGTCTTTGCCCATTACCTGGCCCCCATTGTTCAAAACCCCTGACATGCAACACAGCTTTTGAAATAACTAGAATAATTATAAGGTTTAATTCGTAATTATCACATACACTAGCTGAAATGTTTAAGAAGCAATAACAGAGTGATCCAATTTCGGGCTGATGTTGTGATTTTTTTAAAAACTGAAAATAATTCAAAATAACTTTAACTCTTAGCTTTCATTTATTGAATGGCACAATTTATTGAAGGATAAAAGCTAGACAGTTCTTTAAAATGCACTTTTTGGTGTGCTCTCCTTCCAAAGAGTATGCCCATGCCATCCCCTTCCTCCTTTCCTTCCCTCACAGGCACATATATTCTAACTCTTAAGGAACCCAAGAAACTTGTAATCAGGGGACCAATGGGCAGTTGCAGCTGATCCCAGGATAAACCCCTGAACCTGTCTCTAAGGGCCCCTTTTCTCTGGCTTCTCAGTGAGCCAAAATAGCCCAGCCTCGGCTTCCTATTGTTTCTTCAATGCCCTTCCTTGTTTCATTGTCCTAAGTATATTTTTGCTGCCATCATAGACCCAATACCCTTTAGCCCAGTGCTGTGTAGCCCTTCCCTTTGGATATCCCCATCTCCCATCCCCTTTTCAAAAAAATAAAATTATAAAATCCCCTTTTTTTAACTCTTATCTGTTTTCTTCACACATTTCAGCTATTCCCACACATCTCACTATAAACCTCAAAACTATCCTAATGGGCAAATTTTGTCATATTTTCAGAGCACTTTTCTTCAGATTCTGCATCACAAACTCCAAAAATCAATCTGACAAGGGAGAGTTTGCCTCAGAACAGAGTAGGAAAAGAGCTATCAGGCCCAGTTCAGAATCCTCTTTATTGATGAGGAGTAAGAAAATGTGGAAACAGTGCTATATTAATACATTTTTATTCCATCACGTTACATAAAAAAAGGAAAATGCTATATCATTCTTTGTTATAGAAGAATCTTGCAGAAAACACATTAAGAAAATCTTGGACAGCCCTAACCAGTTTGGCTCAATAGATGGAGCATCAGCCTGTGGACTGACGGGTACCAGATTTGATTTTGGTCAAGGGCATGTACCTTGGTTGCGGGCACATCCCCAGTAGGGGGTGTGCAGGAGGTAGCTGATTGATATTTCTCTCTCATCAATGTTTCTAACTCTCTATCCCTCCCCCTTCCTCTCTGTAAAAAATCAATAAAATATATTTTTTTGAAAAAGAAAATATTGAACATTAGTAATTAAACTATTAAATAAAGCATCCATGGTGCTGTGTTTCATTAGATTCGTGTGGACAGTATGGGCAGGAAATGTTAGAGATGCTTTTCTTTCTTGATACCAACATCACTTAAAAGAACTTCGTGAAACTCAACACCTGACTGAATATTCTCCTCATTGCTATCTTCATCTCTTTGTTCCTAAAAGTATAGATGGCAGGGTTCAGAAATGGGGTGATAACTACATCAAAAATGGCAAGGAATTTATCCACTGGCACTGTGGGAAAAGGCCAAGAGTACACAAAAATACATGGACCAAAAAATAAAACCACCACTGAGATGTGAGCTGACAGGGTAGAGAGGGCCTTGGACAAGCCACCTGAAGAATGTTGCCAAACAGTGACCAAAATGAAGATATAAGAGATAAGCAAAACGAAAAATGTTCCCAGAGAGATGAAGCCACTATTGGCAGTGATCATGAGCTCCAATCTGTAAGTGTCTGTGCAAGCAAGCCTAATAAACCGTGGAAGGTCACAGTAAAAGCTGTCAACTTCGTTGGGGCCACAGAATGGTAAGTTTACAACAAATACAAGTTGGATCAATGAGTGGATGATTCCAATGGCCCAGGCAGCCACCAAAAGTAAAATACAAGTTCTGAAGTTCATGATGGTCAGATAGTGAAGAGGCCTACATATAGCAACATAACGGTCAAATGCCATGGCAATGAGCAGAACCATCTCAGTTCCTCCAATAACATGAATGAAGAACATCTGAGTAATGCAGCCTTGGAAAGAGATTACTTTCCTCTCCTTGAATAGATCAGAAATCATCTTGGGAGCTGCAATGGAGGAAACCCACATGTCAATAAAAGAGAGGTTGGCCAGCAGGAAGTACATGGGGGAGTGTAAGTGGGAATCAGAGATCACTGTGAGCACAATGAGAAGGTTTCCTAAAACACCTGTTACATAAAATACAGAGAAAACTAGAAAAAGGACTAGTTGCATCTCCAACGATCTGGTGAGTCCCACCAACACAATCTCAGACACCACGGAATGATTTCCTACCATCATGGTCTCAATCACTTTGGGCTCCAAATTTGCCTGAAATAACAGGAAAAATAAGAAAGTGGAATTACTAGCTGTATCAGATAGGGTTCCATTAGAGAGGCAGAACCATTAGGAGACAATATACTGAGGGATTTATGACAGTGACTTGACCTTACATAATCATGGAAGTTGATTCAGCAGTCTCAGTAAATTTGTTGCCTTTGCATCTGATGCTGTAGTTTGAAGTCCACAGGACAGGCAGTCAGGAAGGAAGGATGAATATAAAATTGGGTGGGGGGGATAAAAATAAATTGGAAACTCATAAGCAAAACTAAAGCTATAAAGCCACCCTAAAGCCAGTGTCAGTCCTCATTGCCTCTGAACTGCAGAAGCCAGGGGCCTTCACCACAGAGCCAGACACATACCTGCCCTCAACTCAGTGAAGTTAAAGGATAAAAAAAAAAAAAAATAGGTGTGACAATTGCAATCTGTTCTTATTTCACATCAACGAGATAAACCAGCAAAGAAATGAAAAAAAAAGTGTGTGAGCTAGAAATATAGTTACTTCTTCACTTTTGCCCTTGAAATATTGCAAAGAATTTCTCTTGAAATTCATCTTAGTTGAAACATACAGAAAAGGAATTCTGGGGAATGTAGCTCACTCTAATCAAGTTGACACAATGCAAAGCCACTACACTAGCTACTTAAAATTATGTACAAGCCTGGCTGGTGTGGCTTAGTGGATTGAGCATCATCCTATAGACCCAGAGGTCCAAGGCCCTGGTTGCTGGTTCAATTCCCAGTAGGAGGCATGCAGGAGGCAACTGATCAATGTCTCTCTGATCAATGTTTCCATCTCTCTCTCTCCCTTTCCCTTCCTCTCTATCTAAAACTTAATAAAAACATATTTTTAAATGTTTAAAACATTTTGAAAATTAACTATCACCTCTTTTTATTTAGTCAACAATGACCACAGTGGCACTTAACTAGATTTGACAAAGGCTCTAAATCCACCGGTCCTTATCTCACTCCATCTTCCACCAACTTGTTATTACTGATGCTATTTAAAATATCATCATGTGCTCTCCTCTGTCATCAAGGAGCCACTTCAAGTGATAAATGTAAGAATTTCAACAGAGTTTTAGGATGAAAGGCAAACAGAAGTACTAAGGGTTACATGGCAATAAATTGTTATTTCTACAAGTTCACAGGGACTTCTTTAGGCAAAAAGAAAGTAATCCCAGATGGAAGTTCTAAAAGGCAAGAAGAAATGATGAGCAATTATGTGGCCAAATATAAACAAGCAAAGATTGAGTGGGATTTAAAAAGAGTGAATTGAAACACATGGCTGCAATAGGATTAAATTGAGAGGGAATGTAAGGTCCTCAGAGTCACCATGTCACACAACTCCAGAAAACACAATTTACACTGCATTCTATGATAGGTCTTATTAGACTTTAAAAAGTTAAGTGTGAATGCTAGTTTTCTAGTATAATTACTAACAGAATAAAAATATGATGAGAATGAATACTAAATCTCAAAAAAGCCAAGTTATGAAAAAGTAACATGTAAATGATAGAACAAACAGAACAAAATAAGGAGATAAAAATAAACCCAAATAGATCAGAAATTGCCATAAGTACAAGAAAACTAAATTCTTCAGTAAAATATACATACACATGTATTTTTGACAGCTGGTCAATGATTCTCTCATCATTATTTTTATCTCCTTCTCATTCTCCCTTTCTCTCTGAAATATGTATATCTGCACATGTCCATTTTGCAGATTCCATACCCAGTGGGGGGCGTACAGGAGGCAGTCCATCAATGATTCTCTCTCATCATTGATATTTCTATCTCTCTCCCTCTCCTTTCCTCTCTGAAATCAATAAAAAATATATTTTTTAAGTATAGGAAAGGTATACTAAGTAAATACTAACCAAGGAAAACTGATGTGGTTACTAACAATATCATTTAAATCAACTTTAAGTCAAAAAGCATTACTAAATATAGTGACCAGTTCAAATTGTAAAAATTTCAATTCCACAAAAAGATGCACCTAAAAGCATAGCCTAAAAACATGTAAAGAATTAGCAAACTACAAGAAGAAATAGACAAATCCTGTATATTCGCAGAAATGGTGAGAAAATGAAACATACTTCTCTCAGTGAAAAATAGGATAAATTGAAAAATATCAGTCAGCACAGAGATTTGAAAGCATAATTAGTCTAATTAAATTATATAAATCCCTGTCCCCAATATATGCCTAGTATACATTTTTTCAAGCAAATATAGAACATTACAAAAATTTGTCATATATTGAACTATTTTATAAAACAAATATTAAGAAATTTCAAGACTTATCATGCAGACCACATTCCAACCCCAAGTTAGAACCACTAGCCAAAAGATAGCTAGAAAATCTCCATGTTTTTGGAAATAAACATAGTTTTAAATAGCTCTTGGGTCAGAGATGAAATCACAATGGAAACTTAAAACATTTTTTAAACTAAGACATAAAAGTATTTTATACAAAATCTTATAGGATGTAGTTCAAGCAGTATTAAGAGGGAAATTTTAGCTCTGGCTGGTTTGGCTCAGTGGATAGAAAGTCTGCCTGTGGAGTAAAAGTTTGATTTTGGTCAAGAACACCAGCTGGTCAATGATTCTCTCATCATTATTTTTATCTCCCTCTCACTCTCCCTTTCTCTCTGAAATCAATAAAAATATATTTTTAAAAAGTAATGAGCTAGATATTCACTTTTAAAAATTAGTAAACAGAATAGCAAAGCAAACAGAAAGAATATGAAATGATATCATTAGAGTATAAATTAATAAAAATATTAAAAGAACACTACAGAGAATCTACAAAAACAAAGTTTTTTAAAAAGAAATAAAAATGATAAGCCTCTGATGGGACTAATCAAAGAAAAAAAAAGAGATGGCACACAGAATATTGAGTGAAACCAGTGGTCGGCAAACTCATTAGCCAGAGCCAAATATCAACAGTACAACGATTGAAATTTCTTTTGAAAGCCAAATTTTTTGAACTTACACTTCTTCTAATTCCACTTCTTCAAAATAGACTTGCCTAGGCCATGGTATTTTGTGGAAGAGCCACACTCAAGGGGCCAAAGAGCCACATGGCTCTCGAGCCGCAGTTTGCCAACCACTGTTATAGACATTCAAAGCATAATGAGCAACTTTATGCCAATATATTTCAAAAATCTGAGAATATGAGCAAATATCTAGAAAAGCATAACTTAAAACTCACTGTGCTGAACATTCTAGATCCACTGTTCCCTTCTTCATCCTGCTCTGGGCCTGACCTTTAAAGACTGCATAAACTGGGATCCCTGCTCTCATTGTTGGTTGGTTTTGGTTTATGGCAGGGACTGACAAGAAACAGGAGGCCAAAAGGAGAGAATGAAAGATAAGGGTATTAGTATCCAGATTCAGCCCCCTCCAGGCCTCAGGACAACAATGACTGCATTTCTCTACAATAGGGTAGCCCTCTCCTCATTCATTTCCTTTACTGGTTGCAGCTTCACCACTTCTTACTGGCTTCCTTTTATCTTATCCTTACCTTTCTAGATAATCTTTCCATTACTAATCTCTCTATTACTATATGTGAATGTGCTGTTTTCTGTGGGAAACACAATAGATAAAAATAGGAATTCTAAATAACCCTTTAACTGCATTAAGTGAAATAAGCCAGTCAGAGAAAGATAAATATAACATGATATCACTCATTTGTGGAATATAATGAACATAAAAATAGTACCAGAGTCATAGAAGCATCAAACAGACTATCCAACCCATGAGAGAAGGCAGGGGTAAGAGATCAGGCAAATGACTTGTATGCATGCATATGAGCATAACCAATGGACACACATAGAGGGGCATGTTTTTTTCGGGGGTGGGGGGGTGAGGGAGGCCAGGGAGAGGTCAACAGGGGGAGGAGACTTGTGTGAAACTTTAAACAATAAAGAATTTAAATCTAATTTTTAAAATCTCTCCACAAACAGAACTCTGGTTTTAATGACAAGATCTACCAAAAATTTAAGGAACTAATAATTACAATCTACAGAAATTACATAGAAAGACATAAAACTTTCTCCCCTGACTTATTTTATGAGACTAATATAATGTAGATACTAAAATTTGACCAGGCCATCTGCTCGTGGCACTCCCCACAACATGTCCTTCCTTGAAGGGAAATCCACGTGGCAGGGAGGACAGGAGATAATGGATTCTAGAGGAGACAGGTAAAGTTTGAGTGAAAGGTGGACATCCAGGTACCAGTGTCCAGAAGTATTCATCTTTAAACAAGTGTGGGGCTTTTTTGCTTTGCCCACTTTGCATACATAGCTGATAAAAAGTAAAGGCAAGGGATTCTTAACACAAAACAAGAAGGTAGGGGGAAAAAGATGGAATATTGTATGTTATATGTTTTTCATCACAATAAAAAAAAAAGGTAGAAAGGAATGAGGGGCATAAAAATAGAGAAACAGGAGCTTCCTGGGGGACTAGAAAAACTCTTTTAACCCGAGTGGAAAATGCACAGAGTTCATTTTATTATTTTTAAGGCACTCTTCTGTATGTAGAATATTTTACAAATTTTTTAAAATAACAAAAAAGAAGAAGATAGGGACAATCCATAGAGAGGAAACAGCATGTGCCACGGTACAGAGTTGAGAGAAAGCAAGCAGTTCTGGGGGAGAAAAATGACTTTTTTGGATTTAGTAAAAGTCTGTGTAGGATGAACATAGGAGATAAAATGTGAAGATATGTAGAGAACAGATTATAGAGACCTGGATAGCAGGCTATGGAGGATTAAATACTCTGTGGTGGAGGAGTAGCCATTTGGGGGTTTTAAATTGAAGAGGGCTTATTTATGTAAAGTTGTGTTTTTAAAAGAAGGTAATGCTAGAGAGGTAACTTAGCAACCATCTGCACAGACATAATCATTGGAGCCACAAGAAATACATATCTAGAGAAAAGGTCAGCTTTCCTATTGGAAACTCCAAGATGTAAAGTGAGGGAAAGGAAACAAAAACAGTGCTGAAGACCTAGCCAGTCTGGCTCGGAGGATAGAGCATCGGCCTGCAGACCAAAGGTTGCTGGTGTGATTCAGCTCAAGGGCATGTACCTCCATCGCAGGCTCCCCACTGGCCCTGCTCAGGCACTTGCAAGAGGCAACCAATTGATGTGAGAGAATATTTTTCTCTGTCTTTCCTTCTCTCTCCCACTCTCTCTAAAAAATCAATGGAGCCCTAGTTGGTTTGGCTCAGTGGATAGAGCATCAGCCTGTGGACTAATGGGTCTGAGGTTCGATTCCAGCCAATGGCACATGCCAGGGGCTGCCAGCTTGATCCTTAGTAGGGAGTGTGAGGAAGGCAGCCAATCAATGATTCTCTTTGGTCATTGATGTTTCTATCTCTCTCCTCTTCTTTCCTCTCTGAAATCAAAAAAATATATTTTATAAAAATAAATAAAAATCAATGCAAAAATATTCTCAGGTGAGGATTTTAAAAAAACAACACAGTGCTACAGGCAGAGAAAGGGTGTGAGAGAATGAGGGCTGAAAAGACAAAATATAAGATTATTTCAAGGAGGTAAAGAGTATTGCAATGTCAAGAAGCATAAGGATTAATTCAGTGTTTCTGAAATCATCCTATCTAATAAAAGAGTAATAATACACAGATTGACCATCACTCCAACACACAAGAGGGCTGCCACATGTGGTCAAAGATCCTGCCCCCATGTGGACAAAAGATTGCCACCACAAGACGGCCAGCAGGGGAGGACAGTGGGAGGTTCCAGGCCTGCAAGGGAGGGCAGTTGGGAGTGACCAAGCCTGCAGGGGAGGACAGTTAGGGGTGACCAGGCTGGCAGAGGAGGGAAGTTGAAGGCAAACAAGCTGGCAGGGGAGCAGTTAGACATCAATTAGGCTGGCAGGATAGTGGTTAGGAGGTGGTCAGGCTGGCAGGCAAAAGCGGTTAGGGGCAATTAGGGAGGCAGGCAGGCGAGCAGTTTGGAGCTAGCAGTCCTGGATTGTGAGAAGGATGTCCAACTGCCCATTTAGGCCCGATCAAAAAGCAGCTAGACATCCCTCAAGGGGGTCCCAGATTGGAGAAGATGCAGGCTGGGCTGAGGAACACCCCCTCTCACCTTTGAATGAATCTTGTGCACCTGGCCTCTAATTAGTAATAAAATAGGTATTTGAAGGCAAGGACCTTTAAGAAATTCTTCACTACTTCCCAGTGCCTAGAACATGCCTAACACATGAGATATGCTCAATAAATATTTATAAACTTAATGAATGAATTAGTAATGTAGAGAAGAACTCAGACTAACTTTTAGTCTATTAAGAGTATACAATCCAGCCGAGACCGGTTTGGCTCAGTGGATAGAGCGTCGGACTGCGGACTGAAGGGTCCCGGGTTCAATTCCGGAAAGGGCATGTACCTTGGCTGCGGGCACATCCCCAGTAGGGGGCGTGCAAGAGGCAGCTGATCGATGTCTCTCATCGATGTTTCTGACTTTCTATCCCTCTCCCTTCTGCTCTGTAAAAAATCAATAAAATATATTTTTTAAAAAAAAAAAAGAGTATACAATCCAGCCAAACCGGTTTGGCTCAGTGGATGGAGAGTCGGCCTGTGGACTGAAAGGTCCCAGGTTCAATTCCGGTTAAGGGCATGTGCCTTGGTTGCGGGCATATCCCTAGTTGGAGGTGTGCAAGAGGCAGCTGATCGATGTTTCTCTCCCATCGATGTTTCTGACTTTCTATCTCTCTCTTTTCCTCTCTGTGAAAAATCAATAAAATATATATTTTTTTAAAAAGAGTATGCAATCCAAAGGACTTGTATGTATGAATATAAGCATGGCCAATGGACACAAGACACTGTGGGGAGGGAGGGTGGAATGAGGGCATGTGATAGGAGGAGGGGGAGGCTGGGGAAAGGTCAATGAGAAAAAAAAGAAGATATATGTACTACTATATGTAATACTTTAAACAATTTTTTAAAAAAGTATAAATCCTGCTCTAACTAGTTTGGCTCAGTGGATAGAGCATCAGCCTGTGGACTGAAAGGTCCCAGTCTGATTCTGGTCAAGGGCATGTACCTTAGTTGTGGGAACATCCCCAGTAGGAGTGGTGCAGGAAGCAGCTGATTGATGTTTCTCTGTCATCAATGTTGCTAACTCTCTATCCTTCTCCCTTCCTCTCTGTAAAAAGTCAATAAAATATATTTTTTAAAAGAGCATACAATCCTATATAATAAAAAGCTAATATGTAAATCGACCAAACGGCTAAACGACTGGTCACTATGACGTTCACTGACCATCAGGGTGCATATGCTAAATGCAGGAGTTGTCTCCTGGTGGTCAGTGTGCTCCCACAGGGGGAGAACCGCAGAGCCAGAAGCCAGGCCCTCCTGGCTCCAAGATGTCCCACTGCAGGCTTAGGCCTGCTCCCTATGGGACATCTTCATGGGTCAGACATCCCCCAATGACTCCTAGACTGCAAGAGGGTGCAGGCCAGGCTTAGGGGTGCCCCTGAGTGCAGGAATTTCATGCACTGGGCCTCTAGTTTAAGAATAAAAGGAAGAATACATAAAGATAGTTTAAAATAAAAGGACTTTATAACAACTAAGTAAACGGGATAAATGAGCATTTCGTAGGATCCAGTAGAGGAGAATCTGAAAGTGCAATGAGCCAGGGGTAATTGATTAAAAGGTTCTGGAGTAGCAGAAATAGATTAAATCAAAAATAAAGTTAAGAAGGGCTGGTCTTGCAAAATTAAAGGGCCATGTATTATTGAGTCAGGAATGAAAAAGGAAAATTGTGTGAAAATACAAAGAAATGTTACATGTAATAAGGTTTTTTGCTACAGCAAAAACTACAGTAGAGTAGTGACAGGTGAATTTTAACTGTACTAGAAATTAGAAGGTCTGTCTTTTAGTGACTATGCTGTCAATAAGTTGTATGAGCTTTAGATTTTCAAGCAAACGTTTAGTTATTTCTGCCTATTACTGTTCCTTTTTTCTTTTGGTCATAGTACCATCAAATAACTAAAGGAAAACCCCAGAAACCAAAGAAAAGATTATAAGGTAACCTGGAGTTTATTTGAGGAAAAAATTCAAAATTTGTCATGATTTCGCTGGACTCTGGTTGGGATGGAGTAGGATTCAGGGAGTCATAGAAGAAACAATAAAATAAGGTACATGGAATGAACAGTAGAGTTTCAAGATGGTGCAGTAATAAAGATTAACCAGCCAGAGATGGGAAAGACATTCCTGCAAAATTCAAAGTGCTCCAGTCCTCAATCTATGCCTATCCCAGCCCACTCTACAGCAGACTGATATTTTGAAAACACTAGCTATGCCTCTCTTCGGCTCAAAACTGGTGCTCTTCCATTGGCTAAACAAAACTATAGTATTCTAGGGCCCCTGTGTTTTGGCCCAGCACTATCTCACCCTATCTCCAGCTAAATCGGTCCTTTCACCAACTCTTTTTCTCCTTTTGTCTAACTAGACCCTCCATTAAAAAATATCGTGCCTCATCTATCTTGAAATGTTGCTCATTTTTCACAGCCCAATGTAAACAACATTAATATCATGAAACCTCCCTAGTTATCCTAGCTAGAAAAAAATTCTTATTCCCCTTCTTTCCCACAGCACTCCATACTTTCATAGAGTCTTTTGCCCTGTGGTATAGTTACCTGTGCATGACTTATTTCTCTGTTTTCAAGCACTAGAAGGCATGGATCCTGTGTTATTCATCTCTGTCTTCCTCTTCAGCTCTAAGGACAGTTTCAGAGGACAAAATTGTTAGTACTGGAAAGTCAATAAGTGTTTGCTAAATTACTTTTAAATAATTATTTTGCAATTTAATGCACTTGTTTAAAATAACATAATTTAGCCGAGACCGGTTTGGCTCAGTGGATAGAGCGTTGGACTGCGGACTGAAGGGTCCCGGGTTCGATTCCGGCAAGGGCATGTACCGTGGCTGCGGGCACATCCCCAGTAAGGGGCGTGCAGGAGGCAGCTGATCGATGTCTCTCTATCATCGATGTTTCTGACTTTCTATCCCTCTCCCTTCTGCTCTGTAAAAAATCAATAAAATATATTTAAAAAAATAAAATAACATAATTTAGAAGATAAAGGAAGCATACAAAGAGAAGAAAGTGAAGAATGGTAAAGGGTAAGGAGAAAAAAATAACAAAGAAAGAAGACAAGAAAAATTAAAAGAATAAGAAATAGAGAAAAACAAATTAATGAAAATAATTAAGTAGGTCCTTGCCAGTCTGGCTCAGTTGGTTGGAGCATCTTCCCCGTACACTAGAAGGTGGTGAGTTCAATTCCCAGTCAGGGTACATACCCAGGTTGTGGGTTTGATCAGGTTGTGGGTTTGATCTCCAGTCAGGACATTTATGGGAGACAACCAATCAATGTCTCTCTCTCTCTCTCTCTCTCTCTCTCTCTCTCTCTCTCTCTCTCTCTCTCCTTTCCTTTCTCTAAATCAATAACAAAAATAAATTTCTAAAGAATCAAGTAGAAGAGAAAGGGAAAAGAAGAAAGAATGATAATAAAAACCCTCCTCAAGTTCTGAGGCTAGAGACTAAAAGATGCCCAAATGGAAAATAATGCAGAAAAGGCATTAAAAACCAGCTTCCGTCTTAAGAGCTCCAAAGAGCCCTAGCCACACAGCCAGTGAAAGGCTTTAGAAGAACAAGTTAATCTCATGACAACAGGATCTGAGTTTTCCTTCTCAGAGAGCCTTGTGGATAGAGAATGGCAGATCCTTAATGTGAAACCAACGTTTATCCCATTCTTTCCACTTCTTTTCTAATGAGATAGTTTCTAAAAAAATACCCTTCCTTACTTCACCTTCCCACCTCTCAGCTGTTCCTGCTCTAAGTGCAGAGTGCGCCCATGTAATTGTCTGCTTTCATCTCCCACCGCAGACTCTGAGCTCATGAAGGGAAGAAAGTATGTCTTTTTCTCTGTATTCCCAGAATTCTGGACAATATTAGAAACAAAACAGAAGCTGAAGAAGTGTTTTTGTTAAATAAAAAAGTGAATATACCAATAATCAGGCATCAAGACTCTGAATATTTCAGGAAGAATGGGATACAATTAAGTAAGTTAGGTAGAATACTTTACCTCAGCAATCACTTAAGATTTTTTTCCTCCTCACTCATTATATCTGATTAAATAATCAGTATAGGAGAGAAAAACATGATTTCTTATTTCTTTGGAAAACACTGCTTAAATTGGACACTTCTGTTTGCTTGGTCTACCTACAAGTTGTCCTCCACAATCATACCAAATACTATTACCAACTCTGGATTGAGTGTTTACCATCAAACTAAGCAGAATAGGGAACTAAATCTAAAAATTTCTCTGCATCCTGACGTTATTTCCACTACTGTGTGCCTCCGGGATCAGGCCTTACTCTGCTGCATAGTGGTCCTTATCATTGAATGCTTGAAACCCTTTCTGTCCCTGTTTAAAGGTCAAAATTTATTGTGTTGACGGTTACACAACATGGTGAATATACTGAAAACCATTGAATTGTATACTTTAAAAAGATAAATTGTGTGATGTGTGAATTATATCTCAATAAATCTCCTATTTTTAAAAAATTGACCAAATTAGGCTCCTTGCAGAATATCTTTCAAACTCTCCCCATTGACTCACCCACTGTTCTCAACTCTTTCTCCTCGAGGTGCCCGCTTCTCCTCTACCCAGTGGTGATTTCAAAATGTGAATTAATTACCAGAAAATACCTTTGTCCACAAAACACAACAATATGATTGAATCTATTCTTGCCATCCTTCTCACTCACCTGTTTTCAAGCAGGTCTGAACTAGCAGCGTCTTCAGGAAAATCACAGTGGCATGTGGACTTATTTGAAATTCCCCCAGAATAGAAAAGAGATAGCTAATTAGCAATACAGAGGGTAGTAAAAAGTGGTACCAAATAGAACAAGGAACACCAATAATACTTCAATTTGTGCTGAAAATGGTCTCAGAGACTGCAGCTGACTTTCCCAGAGCTACATAGGAAGAGGCAGTTAATGGGTCACCTAGGGGAAAGGATCCCTCATGAATAAATAAGATTTCTGACATTATTTTCCTACCTGAGGGCTTGAGAAAAAAAATGAAGCCCTGATATGTATAAAATATATTTTCATTACTTTTTAATGAAAATCATCTTTATTGCCCTATATATAAACATATAAGATAGCTGCAAACACACATTGCTGGATATTTATATCCTAGATACATGCACTTGAGCAGGTTGTAGAGGAAAAGAATACAAATGTATTCTGGGGCTTAGCAAGAATTAATGTTATCAAAATTATAAAGAAACTATAATTGTCATTGAAGCTATCCTGAATTCATCTGTTAATCTAAATATTTTCATCAATATTCTTATCTCTGAATGTCTATTGCTTTGCCAAATACCTATTTATGAGTTTTATGAGTTGGGGTATATTTCCTATTTCAATTATGGTCTTTGCAGTGTATTTATTTTTCTTTAAATATATTTTATTGATTTTTTTACAGAGAGGAAGAGAGAGGGATAGAAAGTCAGAAACATCGATGAGAGAGAAACATCGATCAGCTGCCTCTTGCGCACCCCCACCTGAGGATGTGCCCGCAGGCAAGGTACATGCCCTTGACCGGAATCGAATCTGGGACCTTTCAGTCCTCAGGCCAATGCTCTATCCACTGAGCATTGGCTCAGTGTATATTTAGTGCTCTTGAAAAAATATTTTTTCTTTTACTGTTCATAGACCATTGATCAAAATGGCAGAGAAGTTCTGGCCAGTGTTGCTAAGTGATTAGAGCACCAGCCCTGTGCATGGAAGGTTCATGAGTTCAATTTCCAGTCAAGGGCACATACCTGGGTTTCAAGTCTATTCCCAGGCCCTGTTGGGGTTCATTTTAGTGACAACCAATTTATTCTCTCTCTCTCTCTGTCTCTCTCTCTCTCTCTCTTTCTCCTTCCCTCCCTTCCAACCCCTCTAAAAATCAATGGAGCCTAAACTGGTTTGGCTCAGTGGATAGAGCATTGGCCTGCGGACTGATAAGTCCCGGGTTCAATTCCAATCAAGGGCATGTACCTTACCTGCAGGCATCCCCGGGGAGGGGAGGAGTGCAAAACTCAGCTGATTGATGTTTCTGACTTTCTCTCCCTCTCCCTTCCTCTCTGTAAAAAATCAATAAAATATATATATATTTTTTAAATATATTTTATTGATTTTTTACAGAGCGGAAGGGAGAGGGATAGAAAGTCAGAAACATCGATGAGAGAGAAACATCGATCAGCTGCCTCTTGCACACCCCCTACTGGGGATGTGCCCGCAGCCAAGGTACATGCCCTTGACCGGAATCGAACCCGGGACCCTTCAGTCCGCAGTCCGATGCTCTATCCATTGAGCCAAACCGGTCTCGGCAATAAAATATATTTTAAAAAATAAAATAAAAATCAATGGGGGAAAATATTCTTGAGTGAAGATTAATTTTAAAAAATAAAAATAGATGGTAAAGAAAAGGGTGAGAGGACCATGGAGTTCAAATCATTTCCAATAACACTAATTGAGATTATAACATACCAAGTTCTGATAATTACACAAAAGAAGGAGGAGGGGGAAGAAGATGTATGGATTCTCTGTCAAAGAATTTACAGTCTATAGATGAGAGAAAGATAAAGAAATCTTTTAAATAAAGTAGTTAGTGTAGTATCAAAAGATCCACACAGAAGCCGAAACTGGTTTGGCTCAGTGGATAGAGCATCAGCCTGCAGATTGAAGGGTCCCGGGTTTGATTCCGGTCAAGGGTACGTACCTTGGTTGCGGGCACATCCCCAGTAGGGGGTGTGCAGGAGGCAGCTGACTGATGTTTCTTTCTCATTGATGTTTCTGACTTTCTATTCCTCTCTGTAAAAAAAAAAAAATCCATAAAATATATTTTTTAAAAGATCTACACAGAAGATAAGTAACAAAATATGGCTGAAAAATATGGAAAGACTTCATCAAAGAGGTGACAGCTTGATGTTGAGCAGTGACAAAGGAAGCAACATAGAGAGAAATATGAAAAATCTGAAACAGTATAGCACATTCAGATACTTGTCAGCAGCTTGTGCATGGAAGGCTGTGATTTGAAAGGAGAGCTGAGGATTCTTGGAAATAAGTGTGGGCACTTTGGGTTTGTGAGAGAAGATGTGACCAAAAATCACAGATCAACTTGTCATCAAAGAGCACAGAGGGTAGGTAAGAAGGGGGTAGCCACTTGGCAATACACAGCAAAGTGGTATTGTGAGTTCCATAGCATTTTTACTAGAAAATCCTGAATCTTTGTTAACTTTGACATTTGGGAGTTGTGAAACCCCAATATCTTAACTTAACATGAGTTTGCAGACAATATAATTATCTTTATTTTGTTGTAGAGTGGGAATTTTTGAGCACTACTGAGGCTGTGGACTATGCCCCAGATAGAGTAGTCAGTGCTGACACCAGGTCAGGCCTTGAGATATGGTCTCATGGCCCCTTCCCAGCACGTAGACCTTGCAAGATAGAACATTGTCAGCTTTCTGTAGAACAGGATGACCCTGTGACTAACATGGTTGTCAATGGCATGACTCTGACGTTGCTTGGGAAAAACTGTATTACCTTTAGTTGCTTGTTGTGCAAAAACAGGATGTGGTTAATGTGCTTAAAAGTGGTCTTGCATAAAGGGTCAGGGCTGCTCTCTGATCTCCCTGCATGGAGGATGGCAGAGCAGTCTTCAGGCTGGCTAATAAAAGCTCCCTAAATTTTAATTTGGGTATTCTCATATTTCACTTGGCCAATTTAAATTAATCTGAAAACTTGATTACTATTTTCCTGTCAATTTTAATACTCAGGAAAATAGTAATCAAGTTTTCAGATTAATTTAAATTGGCCAAGTGAAATATGAGAATACTCAAGAAAATTATAGTGTACTGGACAAAAAGCTTTTCCTAAAACATTAACTAAAAAATCTATTAGTAGTTCATCTCACTGTAAAATTGCCTAACAACCAAAGAACCTAAAGCAGTCACTTTGTGTGCAAAAATTAAAATTTAAAATTATCAAGACTGCAATATAAAATTTCCAAAAGTCCCCATTAATCAAAAAAGGGGAGGGGACAGCGGGGTAATATCATGTAAGGGGAAAAAAATATCGAGTAAGTAAAATACATCTAGAAAATTCTTACTCCAGTAAAGTAAATTCCATTTGTAAAAACAATTGCAGGACACCCATGAAAAAACACACATGGTGTCAAAATAAGCCAAAGAAAAATCATTTAGGCAAAAATTAAAAAGAATCCCAAGTCTATTTTGCATAGAGGATCCCTTTGTTAACTTTTGGTCGAGAATGTGTTTGTGTGTTTACAGAGAACAACTCCAAGACCATGTGGGTTCCTGCGACGGTGAGGAACTGATGGATCTGTTCCAGTCACGAGGACGGTCCAGAGTTGGGGGACACTGACGACACCTTGCCATGCTAGCAGTCAGCAGCTGTGCATGTCTGCAGGCAGCCCAGGACCAAACCAGAGAGGATGGATCTTGCATTGAATCGATATGTCCACCATCTGGATACCATTGCTGACTTATACACATAATGAATTATTTGACACTGAAACTGGGACTCAGAAAAGTTGGACATTGAAACCGAGACTGAAACACTTTTTGTTCTTATACATTTATTTCTAGTATGCAGAGGCAAGATATTTTTGAAGAAAAGAAACAGGGGAGAGTGATTGATATAGAGGCAGGATGGCCTTGAACAGGCTGTCAAGCTACAGGGGGAGGCTTGGGTGGATGGGAGGCAGATGCGGGGGGAGATCAACCGAAGGACTTGTATGCATGCATATGAACATAACCAATGAATGAAAGACACTGGGGCGGGGAGGGGGGGAAGCTGGGAATATGTGCTGGGGGGTGGGGGAGGCTGGGGGGAGGATAAGGGGGAGGGGGAAAGGAAAACATGTACTACTATTATACCGCAAAAAATCAATAAAAAATAATTAAAAAAATAAATAAATAAAAATAAATTTTAATTTGGTCTGGGCTCCAGTGGTCTTTCACTTGCATCCACTCCACAACATATTTAACTCTAAATTTTTCTTACTTTTACCTTTTCTGTCTAAATCTAAATTGTTGGAAAATTTAAATCTTTTGGTAAACAACAGACACATAAAAGTATTTTTCACTTCATGCAATACCTATAAGTTGGTACTCTATAGATACTGTGTCCCTGAACTTTCAAATCCATCTTGTGGTGTTTCCACAGAATTCACAATTTTTAATTTTTATTATGATAGTCTAATAGACATTTTACTGAAATTTAAATATGTTGTGTCTTTTTCTTCCTTCTTTTCTATGAAATTAATTAATCAATATTGGCTTCGAAAATCTTCAATGTTGGCTCCAAGCTCAGAAAATAACAGTGAAACTTTACCATTGATGGTCTATCAAATTGCTGTGTGATGGGGGTAAATTAGGCAATTTATTTAACAAAAATTCATATATTAACAATGGTTAAATCCATAAAAGTGAGTGGTTTACTTTTGACACTATTAGTTCAGTAAACACATGATAGATTCAAATATTTTCTACAAGTTATCTACTGATGAACAATGTAATGAATGAACATCTTACATTTCACAAGCTCTATAAATCTGTCAAATAAAGGTTTTTACTTCTTACACATATTTTTATCACCACCAGTTGTAACATATCTTACAAGATTCTACTTCAGGTTGTACTGAATTTGTATTTTCTCAATTTATTTGAGAAAATTCTCATCTATATTTGTTCCACACAAACTATTCACAGAGGCTATAATTTTTCAGCCACTTCAAACTTGGCATTGACTCTTAGAATAAATGACAACTCAGAAATATCAGTAACATTTGCCAAGTGATCAATAACCAAAGAAAACCACTTGCAATAATTTGCCTTGTTTTTTAATTGGTTATTGATGTTGCTCGAATGTCCTCAACTTTGCAAGTAGCTATTCTTAGTAACTATTAGTAAAAGACTAATAATCTTAAACAAGTTTATTTTATCAGACATATTTCTTTGGCTGCCATAATCAAACATGACTTAACATTGGTAACTGGATTTTCTTGCTTAACAAGTAAATTTTCTTGGTTAACAAATAAACTTCTTGAAAATTTACTTTGGTTGTAGTCTCATTTTCATTAAAAATCCACTTTTCTCTTAAGAACCAGTTATTTAAAAAAAAAGAACCAGTTATAGCTAGATTAGATGATAGATAGATAGATAATAGATTTATTACAAGAAATTTGTTTGTATGATTTGTCATAGTATTTCTTTGGAAGATGTTATTGATTACAACAAGATTTGCAATATACATTTTTAACTGATTAGTATCAAATAATTTATACTACTTCACATATAGTATAAGAAATTTTCATTTCCTCTATCCTGTCCTTTCTCCTATTGTCATGCAATGTATTTCTACATTTACTATTATCCCCATAATACACTGTTATTATTTTCTCTTTAAACAATCCATTAAAGAAATTTAAAAATCATGGGGGAAAGTCATATCTTTATATACATGGTTAACATTTCTATGGCTTTTCATTCCTTCATGTACATCTGAATGTTTACCTTGTACCGTTTTTCTTTTCACCTGAAGTGCTTTAACATCTAATGTAGATCTGCATTAGATGAAATCTCCAAGTCTTTATTTGTCTAAAAAAGTATTTCACTTTGATTTTTGAAATACATTTTCACTGAATGAAGAGTTCTAGATAACTTTTGTTTGTTTTAAACTTTAACAATATTTCTCCATTGAATGATTGCAAAGCATAACCAAGGAAGAAGAAAAATAAATTACGTATTAGTTGGTTAATTCAGTCCAATCTAGCACTATCATTTTATAAGTAACGTAGAAAACTTAAGTAACTTTTGAATTGTTCTGAAATTATTTGGAGGAAAGGAGGTTTTTTTGTTCACTACTTTTTTTAATAAATAACTGATTCTATTTTCTGAAACACTAAAGATTTCTCTATAACCTAAAATAATAAATATGCCTCTTTTTTCCTTGTTTTAGAATTGTGTTCTACATAGTCCCCCTCAAAATATATTTCAGCCACAAGAAGAGATGAAAATCCCCCAAGCTTCTAAGTTTCCTGTTGGTCATATAGCCAGCCTTTCCCTTCCAAAAAAGTAAACCCCTACATATTGAATTCAATTAGCTATACAAAACGTCTTTAAAATCATACCAAGAAAACATCTTCATACACCATATAATTAGCTCTCCATTTATGTAACACTTACTGTCTAATTTATGTTATATAGAGAGAGAACAATTGATCAGTTATGTTTTTTTGTTTGTTTTTGTTTTTTCTTAGTATGATCTCATTTGTGGTCAGAGTGAACGAATTTCCTATCTCTGCATTTATTTCTTTTTCCTTTATTGTTCAGTTAATTAATTACATTTTCCCCCAATAGCTCCCCTCCACCCAGTACCCATTCCACTCTACGCCCTTACCTCCCCCCCCCCCGCCCTGTCCTCTCCCATAGTTGCATGATTTTTGTCCAGTCTCTTGCTGTACTTCCCGCACCCTTTTTCTCACCAAGCATTATCAGTCCATTCCCTCTCTGTGTCCATGATTTTGTTCTATTCCTCATTTTATCCTGATCATCAGATTGTTAATTCACTTGATTTTTAGATTCATTTGTTGATAGATGTGTACTTGTTGTTCATAATGTACATTTTTACCTTTTTCTTCTTTCTCTTCTTAAACAATACCTTTCAGCATTTCATATAGTGTTGGTCTGGTGGTGATGAACTCCTTTAGCTTTTTCTTATCTGCGAAGCACTTTATCTGACCTTCAATTCTGAATGATAGCTTTGCTGGATAGAGCAATCTTGGTTGTAGATTCTTGCTATTCATTACTTTGAATATTTCTTGCCACTCCCGTCTGGCCTGCATCGTTTCTGTTGAGAAATCCACTGACAATCTTATGGGTGCTCCCTTATAGGTAATTAACTGTTTTTCCTCTTGCTGCTTTTAACATTCTCTCTTTATCTTTTGCTCTTGGCATTTTAATTATGATGTGTCTTGGTGTGGTCCTCTTTAGATTCCTATATTTTGGGGTTCTGTGCACTTCTTGGGTTTTCAAGTCAATTTCTTTCACCAGGTGGGGGAAGTTTTCAGTCACTATTTCTTCTAGTAGGTTTTCATTAACTTGCTCTCTCTCTTTTTCTGGCACCCCTGTAATTCTGATGTTGGTATGCTTGAGGTTGTCCCAGAGGCCCCTTATACTATCTTCAATTTTTTGGACTCTTTTGGCTTCTTGCTTTTCCAGCTGAGTGGATTTTGCTTTTTTGTATTTCAAATCTTTGACTTGGTTTTTGCGGTCATTTGGACTGCTTTTAGGTCTTTGTATAATATTTTTTTGTTTCAGTCAGTGTATGCTTAATTTCTAGTTGGTCTTTTTTCATATCCTTGTACGTGTTGTTCATTTCTTTGTAGGTGTTATATATTTCAGCATAGTTCTCATTAATTTTCTCGGCCTTTTCTAGTAGCCTCTTCATAAACCTAATTACTGTGGTTTTGAACTCTATGTCTAGTCATCTTTTTTCCTCCATTTCTTTCACAGCTGAGATCTTTCCTTTTTGCTGCATTGTGGTTGCTTTCCTGAGTTGGTCCCTTAGTGGTGTGTGATAGGTATCCTCTAAGGAACAGTGGCTCAGCTTCCTTATGCAGCACCCGGCGTCAGCCTTAGGTCTGCCCTTCCTGGCACACAGCTTCAGCGTCTAATGGGTGCAGGGCGTCAGGCTTAGGTCTGCCCTTCCTGGCGCACCGCTTCAGGTCTATGGGACTCGCAGCATCAGCTTATCTGTGCGGCTCACGGGTCTCGGTGTTGGGTGGCAATGTAAATCCACCGCTGGTCTCCCCATTGCCAGACAACTCTGCCTCTCCCCAAATGAGTCTGCACAGCCAAAGTCTCACTCAGGGTTGTAAAACAAAGCAGTATGGTGGTCTCCGAGCAAGTGAGTTGCACGTTCTCTGCCCGGTTGCGCACTCCAATTTACTCGTGCACTCTCCCCAAACACACAGACCTCAGCCGCGCCCGGGATCCTCTTTTCCCCGACCTGGGAGCTCGCCTGGAACTGGGGGGTCAGTGCTGTGGGAGGCCTCCACCCTCCCCGCTGGAGAAAACCAGCCGGGCTTGCTGTCTGCCGCCCGTACCTCACCGCTCGCTCGCACTCCGAACCTCAAAGCTGTGTACCGCTGCTCCCGAATCACTGCTGCATCCCACCTCTACTTTTATGTGTGGAATTTTCACTCAGCCAGCTCTCTGGTGATTCTGGATGTTGTTTGTTCTGCTGTTAAGTTGTAGTTTCAGAATTGTTGCGTGGACAGCTAGATAGGTGCTCACCTATGCCGCCATCTTAGTTCTTCTTCCAAAGTTATGTTTAAATGTTTCTTGATTCACTCTTTAGCCTTTAACTCTTCCATTTGAGCAATCGAAGTATTTTAAACCTGTTTTATCTCTTCCATTATTGCATTGCTCTTCTCTACTTACTCTCTATATCATTTCTAAACCATGTTTAAAAAACAACAATGCAGCAGTCTAAAAGCAAAATCTAGGGCTGAATAAAATGGTTCCTCCCTGGTTCTTTAAGTAATGTACTATTAAGACATCAAGATTTCATACAAGCACTATTATGCTAACTCGTCATTTCCATATAAGAATAAAGAGATCATTTTAATAACAGTGCCCCTGGCTAATTCTGTTGCTCAGGATGGTTTTTTCAAATCCCTAGTTCTTTATCTGGGTGTAGTTTTCTTTGTCTGAGAAGGCTGTATTGCCTCATGTGTTTTTAAGGGAAGAGAAGATTTCTTTCCAGCTGGCCAGATAAACCTCAGAAACTGTGGGACTATGAATTCCATATCAGATCATTCTAGCATCCCAAACACTTCTTGCCCTCTCCCTCCCTTTTATCATAACAGTGTGGCTGTAAGGCAGTGGTCGGCAAACTCATTAGTCAACAGAGCAGCAAACTGTGGCATGTGGCTCGCAAGCCGCAGTTTGCCAACCACTGCTCTAAGGAAAGCTTCAACTTCAAGGCTGATACCTTTATGTGTACCTGCCCCATTAATGTTGAATAATAAAAATTTTATTCCTTAACTGTTTCCTATGTTTTAAAACTATTTTTTAATTATCCCCAAATAAGACTGTGAAAACTTAAGATAACTTGAATAGAACCAATTAATAATGAGGATTTTTTCAATAGATGGAGTTACACATATGTTGATATATATGCAATTTGATATGTATGCTATTTTGTTGTATGGATAGCAAGCTTCAAAACTTCATATGTCAATAAGCCAAAGGAAAATCATTTGGACAAAAATAAAAAGAATCCCAAGTCTAATTTATAGAAAAGATTCCTTTATTAACTTTTGGTGGAGAATATGTTTGTATATTTTCAGAAAACAACTCCAAGACCATATGGATTCCTGCAACAAAGAGAAACTGACAGGTCTGTTCCAACTGCAAGACAGGCTAGAGATAGAAGATGCTGACGACACCTTGCCAAGCTAGCAGTCAGTAGTTATGCATCAGTGCAGGCGGCCCAGGACCAAACCAGAGAGGGTGGAACCTGCATTGTCACCATTTGTCCACCATCCAGATACTATTGCTGGCCGAGTGAAAATTCCACAAATAAAAGTGAAAATAAGACACTGTGACTTGGAGGAGCGGTGGCGGACAACGTTGAAAGATTCGCGCAGAGAGAGGTTTGGAGCGCGCGCCAGTGGAGAGGGCGGGCAGCTGAAAACTGGCCAGTTTTCTGGAACGGGGAGACAAAGATGTCCCACTGGACTGATTCTCCAGCTTTGGGCGAAGTCCAGGGAACGCACTATCATATGGAGTGAAACTGGACAGTGGGAGGGCATGCCGAAGCTCGGGTGCTGCAGGGGTCTCCCGGCTTGTGGAGAAGGCAGCTTGCGTGAACAGCTCGGCTGCGTGATCGCACAGAGAGCGCTCTGCGACTTGCTCTCTCATTCAGAAAACCATCAGACTGCTTTGTTTTACGACCCTGGGTGAGACATTGGGCGTGCAGACTCATTTGGGGAGAGTCTGAATCCCCCAGCAGCCGGCAGCCAGTGGAGCTTAGCAGCGGCTCTCTCTCAGAGGTGCTGGCGGCCATTGCCACCGACACAGAGTCCCTGGGGCCACATAGGGCGGAGCTAACGCTGTCTGCTTGGCCCGGAGACTCCACCCATCCAACCTGAGCACAGCTGAACCTCACAATTGGCCTGGAGGTCAACCCCTCCAAGTGCTAACTATGATTAACCTGAGCTTAACTTCAGCAAGACTGTGCAACCCATATCCACCTCAGGTAACTGGGGAGGCTGACCCACTGTCCCTTGTAGGAAGTCTACCACACAAAGCTAATTGACCAACTCAGGGAAGCAGCACCATACAGAGACATGGAAAGAAATCACATGTGAAAGAAATGAAGGGGAAAAAAATGACTGGACATGGGATTCAAAACCATGGTTATAGGGCTTCTCAAGAGGCTCCAACAAAAGGTTGAAGTCTATAAGGAAATAAGCAAGACCGCAAAGGAAATTAATGAGTCCTACAAGGACATGAACGAGACCCTCAAGGATATGAACGAGACCTGCAAGAAAATGATCAAGACCAATGAGGAAATGAATGAGTCCTACAAGGAAATGAACAAGACCCTCAAGGATATAAAGGAGACTCTCAAGGATATGAAAAAGGACCAACCAGAAATTAAGCATACACTGACTGAAACAAAAAATATTATACAAAGACCTAAAAGTGCTCTGGAGCACCCCAAGAACCAAGTTAAAGATTTTAAACACAAAGAGGTAAAATCCACTCAGCTGAAAAAGCAAGAAACCAAAAGAATCCAAAAAATTGAAGATAGTGTAAAGGGCCTCTGGGAAAACCTCAAGCATACCAACATCAGAATTATTGGGGTGCCAGAAAAAGAGAGAGCAAGATAATGAAAACCTATTTGAAGAAATAGTGACCGAAAACTTCCCACACCTGGTGAAAGAAATTGACTTAGGAATCCAAGAAGGGCACCGAACCCCAATATATAGGAACCCTAAGAGGACCACACCAAGGCACATCATAATTAAAATGCCAAGAGCAAAATACAAAGAGAGAATATTAAAAGCAGCAAGAGAAAAACAGATGGTTACCTATAAGGGAGCACCCATATGATTGTCAGCGGATTTCTCAAAAGAAACCGTGCAGGCCAGACGGGAGTGGCAAGAAATATTCAAAGTGATGAACAGCAAGAATCTACAACCAAGATTGCTCTATCCAGCAAAGCTATCATTCAGAATTGAAGGTCAGATAAAGTGCTTCACAGATAAGAAAAAGCTAAAGGAGTTCATCACCACCAAACCAATACTTTATGAAATGCTGAAAGATATTCTTTAAGAAGAGGAAGAAGAAAAAGATAAAAGTGTAAATTATGAACAACAAATACACATCTATCAACAAATGAATCTAAAAATCAAGTGAATTAATAATCTGATGAACAGGATAAACTGGTGAATGTACCAGAATCACAGACATAGAGAGGGAATGAACTGACAACTCTTGGGGAGAAAGGGGGTGTGGGAAGTACAGCAAGAGACTGGACAAAAATCATGCAACTATGGGAGAGGACAGTGGAGGTGGGTGAGGGCGGAGGGTGGGATGGGTACCAGGTGGAGGGGAACTATAGGGTGAAAAAAAAGGGAACAATGTAATTAATAAACTGAACAATAAAGATTTAAAAAAAAGAAACTAGGACTCAGAACTGTTGGACACTGAAACTGAGATTCAAACATTTTTTGCTCTTATATGTTTATTTCTAGTATGCAGATGCAAGATTTTTTTAAAGTAAAGAAACGGGGGTGGGGAGGGATAGATACAGAGGCAAAGAAGCATTGAACAGATTGTCAAAACTACAGTGGGAAGGCAGGGGAGGGTGGGGGCAGGGGCTGTGGGAGATCAACCGAAGGACTTGTATGCATGCATATAAGCATAACCAATGGATATAAGACACTGGTGGGGGGGTGAGCCAGTGAGGATATGTGCTGGGGGTTAGGGGAGACCAGGGAAGGTTAATGATGGGGGGAAACATATGTACTACTATTTGTAATACTTTAAAGATTAAATATATATATATATTGTTTTTAAAAAAACTTCATATGTCAAATTTTCTGAAGGTGTTAACATCATAGATATTTTTATGCTTAAAAATGTCAAATTTCATGCCAAAAAAAGAGCATTTGCGAGAAGTTTTAATTCATTACTTTATGTTGAATAAAAGTGCTGCTGAAAGTTATTGTATACTTTGGGAAGCATACGATGAACATGTTCCATCTCAAGATACCTGTGAATGCTGGTTTAAATGCTTTAAAAATGATGGTTTCTATGTGAAAGACAAAGAACATCCAGGTCAGGTCAACGGAAAAAGTTTAAAGACCAACAATTACAAGCATTGTTGGATGAAGATGTGTGTCAAACTCAAAAACAACTTGCAGAAAGATTAAATGTTGTTCAGAAAACAATTTTGGATCATTTACAAGAAACAGGGAAGATTTTAAAGGAAGGAAATGGATTCCACATCAACTGGAAACCTAAAAGTCATCAGTAAAATGTTGCTTCAAGGGCATGAAAGAAAGTCTTTTTTGCATCAAATTGTAACTGGCAATGAAAAGTGGATTTATTTTTAGAATCCCAAATACACAAAATCATAGGTTGATCCAGCTCAACCATCAACATCGACTATAAGGCCAAATCACTTCAGAAAGAAGACAATGCTCTGTGTTTGGTGAGATCAGGAAGGTGTGGTGTACTATGAGCTTCTAAAACCAGGTGAAAATATTAATACTAATCGCTATGGACAACAAATAATCAATTTGAGCCATCCTTTGATAGTGAAATGACCAGAATGGGCCAGAAGACACAGCAAAGTAATTTTGCTTCATGATAACGCACCATCACACACTTTATTTGAAGTAATATCCGTCGCTAGCTACACAGATAAAGACTTAGACACATGTTAAAAGATCTTGCCTGTTAAGTATTAACCCACCCGAAATATTCACCAGACCTTGCTCCTTCAGATTACCACTTGTTCCGATAAATGACACACGCACTTTCTGAGCAGCACTTCAAAACATACAAAGAAGTGGAAAATTGGGTCTCTGAATGGTTTGCCTCAAAACAAGAAAAATTCTATTGGGACGGTATCCACAAATTACCTGAAAAATTAGGGAAATGTGTAGCTAGTGATGGACATTACTTTGAATAAAGCACTTTTGATGTTTCTCTTGGAATTATCGTGTTTTCTTTTATTATAAAATCTGCATTATAAACTGGTACACCTGATAAGTAGAAGAGAAGTATATCTGTCCTGGAGAAACCAAGATGGCAGCACAGGCAAACACCTGCACTTGCTGCTGCACACAACCACTTCCAAAACTACAACTAAAAGACAAAACAGACATCATCCAAAACCACAGGAAGGCTTGCTGAGTGGAAATTCTACAACTAGAAGGGAAGAGAAAAGCACACTGAGACTCAGAGGAGATGAGTCCAGAGGTACAGAGGCATGTGAGTGGAGAGGGTTGGCAACTGAGTATGCAGCTGGCTTTTTCAATCTGTAGGGAGACACAAGTTCCCAACAGCTCTGAACTCCAGTTCCAGACAAGACCTGGGAACCCAGATTCATACAGGGTTTGGACTATTTGGCATCAGGCGGAACTTGAGGGAGTCTTTCTCTCAGAGGTGCTTGCAACGATTACTGAGGGCCACTTCGGACAGGGCTAATGGAAAGCCATTGCTGTTTACTCTGCCCTGAGACTCCACCCAAGCTGTGCACAGAAGCTTTTGTATATGAATGGCCTTGTCCTTTGATATTAAATTTACCTAACAAACTGCAGGTGAATCAGAAAGACCCAGAACATCCAAAAAAAAGGCCCAAGGCCCACAGCTGGGCCTCATCTGAGCACCTTCAAAACCCAAACAAAGAAGAGGAATCTGTAGATCTCTCTGTAGCTCCTGCTGGGTAGCCTCAGGCAGAGGCTAAATTAGCACCTACTTGGAGATCCAAGAGCCAGTGTACCCAGGGGTCAGAGTAGGACCATCCAGATTACAACTCTTCAGATCCATAAAGAACACACTCAGGGGATTGACTCAGTCAGCACCAAAGCCCCAATGAAGCAAGTCTTGCCCCATAAGGGTGTCTCCAACACAGAAGTTCTCCCATTGTAGACACAGCTGATTCTCACAGCCAATTGCCCTGGAGCTCAATTCCTCACAGTGATACTAACAACAATCAAGGCTTAACTATAATAAGACTGTGCACACAGCCCACAGAGGGGTATACAACTCAGGTAACTGGGGAGACTGAGCCACTGAGCCCTATAGCATACCTAGCACACAAAGCCACTCTATCAACAAAGGGAAGCAGTCAAAATGCAGAGATAAAGAAACAGGTCACAAATAAAAGAAATGGAGGAAAGCAAACTATGGATATAGAGTTCAATACCTCGGTTATAAGATTTTTCAAGAATTTTCTAGAAACCACCGATAAATTTAGTGAGACCCTCAAGAAAAATAACCAACTAGAAATTAAGCATACACTGACTGAAATAAAGAATAATATACAGAGATCCAACAGTGGACTAGAGGATCACAAGAATCAAGTCAAAGATTTGAAATACAAAGAAGCAAAAAAATACCCAATCAGAAAAGAAAAAAGAATCCAAAAATATGAAAATAGTGTAAGGATCCCCTGAAATAATTTCAAGTGTACCAACAGCCAAATTATTAGGGTGCTAGAAGAAGAGAGAGAGCAAAACATTTTTGAAAACTTATTTGAAGAAATAATGACAGAAAACTTCCCCTGCCTGGTGAAAGAAATAGACTTGCAAGTACAAGAAGTGCATAGACCCCCACACAAAAGGACTCCAAAGTGGATCACACCAAGACACATCATAATTAAAATGCCAAGAGCAAAAGACAAAGAGAGAATCTTAAAAGCAGGAAGAGAAAAACAGTTAGTTACCTACAAGGGAGTACCCATATGATTTTCAGCTGATTTCTCACCTGAAACTATGCAGGCCAGAAGGGAGTGTCAAGAAATATTCAAAGTGATGAATAAAATAACCTACAACCAAGATTATTTTACCCAACAAAGCTATCATTCAGAATTGAATGTCAAATAAAGAGCTTCACAGATAAGAAAAAGCTAAAGGAGTTCATCACCACCAAACCAATATTATATGAAATACTGAAAGGTATTCTTTAAGAAGAGGAAGAAGAAGAAAAAGGTAAAGATAAAAATTATGAACAACAAATACATATCTATCAACAAGTGAATTAAAAATCTGATAAATAGAATAAATGGTGAATATAATAGAATCAGGGGCATAGAAAAGAAGTGGTCTGACAATTCTTGGGGGGAAAGGCATGTGGGAGTGCAGGAAGAGAGTGGACAAAAATCGTACACCTATGGATTAGGACAGTGGTGGGGAGGTAAGGGTGGAGGAGGGGGTGGGTACCGGGTGAGGGGGGATGGGGGGGAAAAAGAGGAACATTGTAATAATCTGAAAAATAAAGATTTATTAAAAATAATAATAAATAAAATTGTTTTTCTTAAAATATTAATGTTTATTGCATTTCACATTATTATATTTTAAATAATTTTTCTTAAAAAATAATAAAATTATTTTGCTGGAGAAAATTTGTATTTATATCCTACAAAGTATTATATGGAACAAAGTATTTCAAAGGGTCTGGCTATGTCCTTGGATTGCAGGAGCAGAAATAAATACATGGCAAAATACAAAGCAATATATACTTCTAAAAATTATCTTGCCACACATCAAAAACCCAATTTAATGGCTTTTCTTATTTGAAAGACTTAGCTCTGAATAACTCTTGACTATTTCAAAAAGTAAAATCTACTCTTAATCAATTTATTTTACATCTTTTATGGACATTCAAAAGACTCTGCCAACCATGCAATAGAGCCAGCAGGATTCGTTCTTAAATGACAAACAGTCATGTCGATTTAGAACTATGAAAATACACTTTATTTCTTAAGTGACTCTCTTAGTGTGGGCTGCTTTAACAAATTGCCATGGACTGGGTTGCTTAAACAACAAACCTTTCTCACGATCCTGGTGGCCATACTGATAAATCCAAGATTAAGCAGATGTGCCTGATGAGCGAGCGCCCACTCCCTGGTTCATAGATGGCCGTCTTGCTGCGTACAAAGCATACTGCTAGGGTTTGATATGGCAAAAAGAACCAGAAAGGTCTTTTATAAGGGCACTAATCTTACTCAAGAGGGTTCCACCTTCATGACTTAACCACCTCCACGGTGTTCCATCTCCTGATACCATCACATCAACATATGAATTTGGGGGAATACAAAATACTCGGTCCATAACAGTGATAAATTAAATCAAAAAATAATAGATACTTAGTAAAGGCTACTTCGACCAATTTATAACAGTCTCACAACTTTATGACATAAATCCCATAATTCCCCCTATTTGCAGATGAGGAAGCTGAGTCACAAACAAGTTAAGCCATTTGTCCAAAGACACACATCTGGTGAGTGTCTAGGTGCCAAGTCTGTCCCACCAGCCCCACCTAGTGATGCTGCTTCAGTTCACAGTTTGGCACGTAGCAGAGCCAAGATGGAAACCCACATTGAACATCAGTGCCAGGCAATCTGGATGCTTTTTTTTCTTTTTTTATGTTAGACTGAGAATTTAGCAAAGCAATAAAAAGAGATAGAATCTTTCTCTACGCATATAAGCTCACTGTATCACCAACTGCACCATTCCACATGTGCTCTAAACCTTCCTCATGATGAGGTATAATCTACCTCTGTGGGGGAACTGCCTACTCACTGGCTTGGGTTCTACTCTCAAAGCTGCACAGAGTTAGTCTGCTTTCACATGGAAGTCCCTCAAACCCTTAAATATAGTTTCGCATCTCCCTTGAGTCTTGCTTTCATCATTTGGTTCTTTTAATTCCACCAAATTAGTGTCCACTGAGGCTATTGAGTTGAGCAGTTTCCACACATGCATTGAGAAACCTCCATCTACTAGCTGGCACATTTGAACACTTTTCCTAAACTCTCTAGGCCTCAGATGACTCATCTGCAAAGCAAAGATATAATAATTTCTACATCACAGAACTGTTGTATTAATGTAGATGACACATGTAAAGTGCTTAGCACCTGCCTGGAAATCATTAAATGCTTAATAACTACTTCTTGTTTTTATTATGACTGTTGCTCTTAACACCCCAAGTTCAGCATTGCAAACTCTCCATGCTCAAAGAGGGACCAACATTTACAAATTGACCTACACAATATGATTTCTGACCCCTGCATGAAGCAATGTCACAGGAAACTTCGTAACTTAGATACTTTGCCTAATGGATCTGTGTTATTTACTGGTTGTGTCTCCCAAAAAAATGTAGATATTGAAACCCTAATCCCAATAAGATGGTATTATGGAGCCTTTGAAAGGTAATCAGGTCATGAAGGTGTAGTGCTCATGAACACAACTGGTGCCTTTATAAGAAGGGGCCAGAGAGCTCTCTCACCCTCTTCCACCATTAGAGGATGCACGTCAGCAGACTGCAACCCAGTAGAGGGCGCTCCCCAGAATTCAAACCTGGTCTTGGACTTCCAGCTCCCAAAACCATGAGAAATCAATTTCTTTTGTTTAAAAGGCACCTAGAATATGCTCCTTTGTTAGGTCAGCTTGAACAAAGATGATCTGGTTTCTAAATGGGACACTGCAAAATGGACTTGTTGCTTAGAACTGCTATGGAGGTTGATTTTGATAGAGTGTGTCTGCCACCTACTGTAATTCTTGTGAATTAGCAGCCAACAAGATTCTTTTACCTAAGGAAAACTTAGACTAAAACCTCACTTACACTGTTCTAAGAGAACAGGAAAGTGCTGCAAAGAACACTGATAGGGTTTGATATGACCCCAAAATTACACTCGTTTTCTACCTTATGACAAATAAATCAGGTGGCTGGAGGCCAAACACTATTTTTGTTATTAATAAAGCTGATGTTGTGTAGAATATCAGAGCTACATAAATTTTCAGTGCTGAATCCCAAATTAGGCCATCCCAGTACAAGCAGTGCTGAATCACCACAGACCTTCCCACATTGAAATCTGTCCTTACATACTAGTGTTTGGAGAAATAGAGAAGAGCAAATGCTGCCTGGGAGCAGGAAGGCGAGAGAAATGTCCACTTTTGCCCTCTAAACTCCCACATCAGGTATCATACAACATCCTCCATCCCATAGTATTGAGTGAATGTATGTCAGGAAGGAAGGAAGAATAACCCTCCCACCTTTCATCTTACCACAATACTCCTAAAAAAAAGGTCAGGAACCTAGTTAGTGTGGCTCAGTGGTTGGCTGTCAACCTATGGACCAGGGGGTCATGGTTTGATTCCTGATCAGAGCACATGCCCAGGTTGCAGGCTCAGTCCTCCATAGGGACTGTACAGGAGGCAGCCAATTGATGATTTTCTCTCATCATTGAATGTTTTTCTTTCTCCCTTTTTCTTCCTCTCTGAAATCAATAAAAACATATTTTTTAAATATCAGGAAATTATAAATTATTTAGAATGAATAACTTATACAAATAGTAGTAGCAACAGGGACGAAGAACTGGACTTTTTTTTAATTTTTCACCTACTCAGACAACCAGTAGGTAACATAATGTTAAAGTTCTTTGTTGTGAGAATTAAATTAGCTAACACTTACAGGGTGTCCCCAAAAAAATGTATGCACACAATGTCTTCAGATTCTTGTCTTTTAATGTATTGACCTCCTGGTGTTGTATCTCAAATCAGCGACCTGGACAAGATGCCTTAATGAGCCAATTAGTTAGGAATCATCTTTGTTACTCCCAGGTTCAGAGAAGATTACCTCTGTCAAATTCTGAATCCCCAGAGGAGTAGGCATTCTCTTTTTATAGATTTTTAAGTCCTTGTGTAAGTTATTTTTACAGACAATTTGTAACCTTGAATACATATATCTAACAAACACCTGTGACCTTGAGTACATATCATATCTAACAAACACCTGTAACCTTGAGTATCATATCTATACATACACCTGGCATCAATATCAACGTATCAGTCAGATGGCTAGCTTCCCAGGTCAGACAGTTAAGTTTATCTTCCCTATTCAAGCAAAAAAACAAAGTTATTTTACAGTCTAAAAATAACCGAGTTGACCTACAGAATAAGAGACTGTCTAAGAATAACAGAGTAGTTCAAACAACAGTTTTCCAAAGGAGGGATTACTATGCTTCACTGTTTCATAGGTCAGTGCTCAACCACTGAGCCACACTGACCAGGCTGCAGATTCTACTGCATTTTGAAAATGAAATGTATTTTAATAAATACTGCCTTTATAATTAGCCAAAGTGCATATACATTCTTTCAGGACACTCTGTAAAAAGCACTTAGCACACACCTGTTTCCACTCTTTGTGAAGAGAATCTTTTAAAGAGAAGAACAGACTATGTCTCCTCTCCACTCACAACCCTTCATTGGCTTCTGGCTCTGCTCAGAGTAAAACTTAAGACTATAAAATGACTTAGAAAGCCCCAGGTGATCTGGCTTCTCATGGTCTTCCCCACATTACCTATTATTCTCCTCCCACTCTCCACTGTTTACCCATCCTCCAAGCATGCCTGACAGGCTCCTTCCTCAGAGCCTTTTGCACTCACTCTTCCCTCTGTTTGGAATGCTGTTCTCCCAGATGGCTTCATGTTCACACCCTCTCTCCTCATAAATCCCCATCTCAATGGATCTTATCTGATTAGAACTCCAATACCACCAAACCAACCTGTTCAGCACTCCTTATGCCCCATCCTTGCTTTAATTTTTCCTTTAGAATTTAGCACCATTTGACCCTGTAGATATATTTGTTTGGGGTTTTTTGTCTGCGTCTCCCATCATTACCCATCCATGTGCCCGCGCGCGCGCGCACACACACACACACACACACACACACACCGAACACAACTTTTGAATGAAGCTCCAGCAGAGCACAGATTGGTTTATTGTGTTAATGGCTGTATCCTGATACTCTGGAATACATAGCAGAGTCCATGCACAATAAAAACTTGTGGGTGAAATACGGTAGCATTCATCTTGTATAAAACTGCTGTTTGAATTTTGATCCTGCTTGCTTAAAACAAAAGGGTAGTTACTCCAGCTTCAGATTGAGACCTTGAGGCCTACATAAATCTCTTTGTAGACCATAAAAAAGTCGCCCAATGGCACCAGGAGTTGAGCTGTAGCTTTTGCTTTCATGAGATAGGACTACATTTCCCACGTCCAGCAAGATGTATGGTTAGAGATAAGGAGCAGGCAACAGGGTCAATCATCGTCCACTGGCACTTTCCTACCCTGGATACGACCCTGCAGCCTGTTTGCAGAATTTAAAACAATGAAAATTTATGGTTCAGATCCCTTTAAAAGGACTACCTGCACCCAGGGCCGTGCAGTCGTGCGTGTTTGGTCTCCACTGGCGTGGTACCCTCCGACTGTCCTGGCCAGTTCAATAAATCCTTGCTTGCTTATTACCAGCTTAATGCCTCCGTGGTCATTTGCAACTGGTCGTAGAAGTCACCTCACAACAGTGGGATGATTAATTTAACAAATGAACAACTTACCCAGTTTTCTAAAAGTCTACAGATTGCTTGTAAATCACCTGGTGTGCTTTTGGGAAAATGCAGATTCTGAGGCCCACCCCAGACCTCCTGATTAAAATCTATCAGGTTGAACCAGATATTTTTATTTACCTGGAAGCACACAAATTATTTTTTTGGGGGGGGGGGTTAATGGGTATCTTTGTTTCTTTTATTGTTCAGTTTATTAATTACAGTGTTCTCCCTTTTTTCCCCCTATAGCTCCCCTCCACCCTGTACCTCTCCCAACCTCCACCCTCACCTCCCCCGCACTGTCCTCTCACATAGTTGCATGATTTTTGTCCAGTCTCTTTCTGCACTTCCCACACCCCTTTTCTCCCCAAGAATTGTCAGTCCATTCCCTCTCTATGTCCATGATTCTGTTATATTCACCTATTTATCCTGTTCATCAGATTATTAATTCACTTGATTTTTAGATTCATTTGTTGATAGATGTGTATTTGTTGTTCATAATTTATATTTTTACCTTTTTCTTCATCCTCTTCTTAAAGAATACCTTTCAACATTTCATATAATATTGGTTTGGCGGTGATGAACTCCTTTAGCTTTTTCTTATCTGCGAAGCACTTTATCTGACCTTCAATTCTGAATAATAGCTTTGCTGGACAGAGTATTCTTGGTTGTAGATCCTTGCTATTCATCACTTTGAATATTTCTTGCCACTCTTGTCTGGCTTGCATTGTTTCTGTTGAGAAATCCACTGACAATCATATGGGTGCTCCCTTATAGGTAACAAACTGTTTTTCTCTTGCTGCTTTTAATATTCTCTTTTTGTCTTTTGCTCTTGGCATTTTAATTATGATGTGTCTTGGTGTGGTCCTCTTTAGATTCTTATATTTTGGGGTTCTGTGCACTTATTGGGTTTTTAAGTCAATTTCTTTCACCAGGTGGGAGAAGTTTTCGGTCACTATTTCTTCAAGTAGGTTTTCATTAGCTTGCTCTCTCTTTTTCTGGCACCTCAGTAATTCTGATGTTGGTATGCTTGAGGTTTTCCCAGATGCCCTTTACACTATCTTCAATTTTTTGGATTCTTTTGGTTTCTTGCTTTTTCAGCTGAGTGGATTTTACCTCTTTGTATTTCAAATCTTTAACTTGGTTCTTGTGGTCATCTGGACTGCTTTTAGGTCTTCGTATAATATTTTTTGTTTCAGTCAGTGTATGAGTAATTTCTAGTTGGTCCTTTTTCATATCCTCGTAGATGTTGTTCATTTCCTCGTAGCTCTTATTCATTTCCTTGTAGTTCTCATTAAGTTCATTGGCCTTTTCTAGGAGCCTCTTGGAAAACCTTATTGCTGTGGTTTTGAACTCTATGTCTAGTCATCTTTTTTCCTCCATTTCTTTCACACCTGATTTCTTTTTTAAAAAAATATATTTTATTGATTTTTCACAGAGAGGAAGGGAGAGGCATAGAAAGTCAGAAACATCAATGAGAGAGGAACATCGATCAGCTGCCTCTTGCACACCCCCTGCTGGGGATGTGCCTGCAGCCATGGTATATGCCCTTGACCAGAATCAAACCTGGGACCCTTCAGTCTGCAGGCCATCGCTCTATCCACTGAGCCAAACAGGTGTCGGCTCACACCTGATTTCTTTCCATTTCTCTGCATTGTGGCTGCTTTCCTGAGTTGGTCCATTAGCTGTGTGTGGTAGATGCCCTCTAAGTGGCTCAGCCTCCCCAGTTACCAGAGGTGGATACTTTTACTGCAATTCTTTGTGGGTTATACAGAATTGTTGAAGTTAAGTCCAGCTTTTTGTTGTTAGCACTAGGAGGGTTTGATCTCCAGGCCAATTGGCTGTGAAGGTAAACTGTGTTCAGGTTGGATGGGCAAAGTCTCCGGGCTGAGCAGGCAGCATCAGCGTCAGGTCCGTCCTATGCAGCACGCAGGTCTCTGTGTTGGGTGGTAATGGCTGCAGGCACCTCCAAGAGAAAGCCACCACTGGTCTCCACCCGTTGCCAGACAACTCTGCCTCTCCCCAAATGAGTCCTCACACCCAAAGTCTCACCCAGAGTTATAAAACAAAGCAGTCCGGTGGTCTCCCGAACAAGGGAGCAAGTCACGTGTCCTCTCTGCACAGTCGCGCACTTTACACGCAAACTGCTGTTCCAGGTTACATGCACTCTCCTCAGACTCGCAGACCTCAGCCATGCCTGGGTTTTAGTTTGCCTTTCCCGGACCTGGAACCTCGTGTGGAACTGGGGAATCAGTGCAGTGGGACACCTGCGCCCTCCCCGTTGGCAAAAACCAGCCTGATTTGCTGCCGCCTGCCCCTCACCACTCACACGCGCAAGGCTCCGAACCTCTCTTCACACGTATCTTCAAGGCTGAGTACCGCTGCTCCTCTGAGTCACAGTATCCCATCTTTACTTTTATCTGTGGAATTTTCACTCAGCCAGCTTTCCAGTGATTCTGGATGATGTTTGTTTTGTTGTTAAGTTGTAGTTTTGGAATTGTTGTGTGGGGCAGCAAAATAGGTGTTTATCTATGCCGCCATCTTGGTTCCTTAATCAGAAGCACACAAATTTTTGAGAACTACTGATCCAACCTAACCCAGTCAGTCATTTTACAGGAAGGGTATGATGGCCAAGGTTACAGAGCTAGTTTGTAGAAAACAGCGACTATATCTGCCATTACATGATATTCCCAATGCAAATTATCTTCATTTGTATCATCTAAAATAGTGTTAAGTTCTCTGGAAGAACCTGAAAAATGACACTGGTCTTTAGAGTTCCCACAGAGACATGAAGCAACAACAATTAAAATATTTATTTTGGACAAATATTTGCAAAATGAAAAAATATAACCAAAAAGATATGTGTAATTCTAAAAATATGTACAATTTTCAGGAAAATATAAGTTTTTATAATGGAATTTTATTTTTTCTTTCGACCCATGTTTTCCACTACTACACTCCTCTCCTATACCAAAACGTAAGAATTCATGTAAATTATTTTAATTAAATGACACTAAAAGCTCTGTTCTAGAGCAGCAATAACAAAAGAGACAAAGTCTCTTTGCTCATGGAGTGGACATCAGGGAAATAGTCCTTAAACAAAACAATACATATATTATTCAGTGAGCCATTAGTGCTGTAAAAGAAACATAAAACAAGTTACTGAGATGGAAAGCAATAGGACCAGGATAGGAAGGGAGGAGGAGTGCTATTTCATACTGGGGATTCCGGAAGGGCTGTTGGAGGCATCTACAGAGGCTGGGATGAAGGAAGGAATAAAGCCAAAGCAAGGTCAAGTGCTCTGAATCAGAAGTAAGCTTGTTGTGGGTCTTAGGTCAGGTGCTCCAGCAGCAGACTGAGAGGAAGATCTGTCTGGGGTAATTGATTAAGAAAATTCTCCCCGAAAAAACCTGGGTCCCCCAAGATATGTGATCAGTACCAGGACCCCGCCAGCAGGCAGAGGGACCCCAAGGCAGGTGCTGGACGTGGAGGCCACGGGGCCATAGACTACAAATGAGACAGAACTGAACCTCACATCACCCTGTTTGGCCCCGGAGGATGGCTGGTTGGCCAGAGACGGGTAAGATTCCTCAGGGAAGGAACAACCTAAGACAGGCACAGTCGCAGAGGGGCCAACAGGAGAGAACTAAAAGGTCAACAGAGGTGGGGCACAGACTCTCATCCACAAACCTTGCAGGGGCTTGAATTATCACCCCTCCTGAGGGAGGTCTCCTACCCCCATGGCTGCTTCACCTTCCAAGCACAACTCAGACCAGGATCCAGGTGGCAGACAGAGACTCGGCCAGCAATAGCTGCTCTGTATCTAAATTCAATTTATTACCAGGAATGCTGAGGACCTACTCAAAAATGCAAATAATAATTTCCACAAGTATTTACAGGGTAAACTAAGATTTCTGCTTGAGTATTAAAATTGAGAGTAAAATAGTAATCAAGTTTTCAGATTAATTTAAATTGGCCAAGTGAAATAAGTGAATACTCAAGAAAATTTAAATGTACTGGACAAAAAGCTTTTCCTAAAACATTAACTAAAATATCTATTAGTAGTTCATCTCACTGTAAAATTTCCTAACATCCAAAGAACCTAAAGCAGTCATATTTGTGTGCAAAAATTAAAATTTAAAATTACCAAGACTGCAAGATAAAATTTCCAAAAGCCCCCATTAATCAAAAAGGGGGGGGGGGGGGGGCGGAGACAGTGGAGTAATATCATGTAAGGAAAAATATCCTGTAAGTAAAATACATCTAGAAAATTCTTACTCCAGAGAAGTAAATTCCATTTGTAAAACCATCTGCAGGACACCCATGAAAAAACACACATGGTATCAAAATAAGCCAAAGGAAAATCATTTAGGCAAAAATAAAAAGAATACCAAGTCTATTTTGCAGAGAGGATCCCTTTGTTAACTTTTGGTCAAGAATGTGTTTGTGTGTTTACAGAGAACAACTCCAAGACCATGTGGGTTCCTGCGACAGTGAGGAACTGACGTTCCAGCCACGAGGACGGTCCAGAGATGGGGGACTCTGACGACACCTTGCCATGCTAGCAGTCGGCAGCTGTGCGTGGCTGCAGGCGGCCCGGGACCATACCAGAGAGGATGGATCTTGCATTGCCACGATGTGTCCACCATCTGGATACTATTGCTGTCATGTACACATGAAGAACTATTTGACATTGAAACTGGGACTCAGAACAGTTGGACATTGAAACTGACACTCAAACATTTTTTTTGTTCATATACGTTTGTTTCAGAGGGAAGATATTTTTGAAGAAATGAAACAGGGGTGGGAAGTGATTGATATAGAGGCAGGGTGGCCTTGAACAGGCTGTCAAGCTACAGGGGGAAGGCTGGAGTGGATGGGAGGCAGATGCTAGGGGAGATCTACCTAAGGACTTATATGCATGCATATGAGCATAACCAATGAATGAAAGACACTGAGGCGGGGAGGGGGGCAAGTGGGGACATGTGCTGGGGGGTAAGGAAGGCTAGGGGGAGGATATTGGGGGAGAGGAAAACATATGTACTACTATTAAATATAAGTTATATTGTAAATTAAAAATGCATAAAAAAAGAAAATAAAGAACATTATAACCTGATGAACAAAAAGATACAAAGGCAGTAAAGCACAGAACAGACTGTCAAATTATAGCAGGAAGGATGGAGAGTATTGGTGAGGGGGGAAAGAGATCAACCAAAGGATTTGTATGTATGCATATAAGTATGGCCAGTGGACACAAGATACTGGAGGGGTGGGATGAGGGCATGCGATAGGGGGTAGGGGAAGCTAGGGGAAGGTCAATGGGAGGGGGAGGGAGATATATGTACTACTATATGTAATACTTTAAACAATAAAAAAAAGGAAGAAAGTGCAAAAAAAAAATTCTCCCCAAGTGTTGGAGAGGATGTGGAGACAGGAAACATGGGTGCTGGTGAGAACATAATGTATAATGTATAACCACCCTGGAAAACAGTACAGAGGTTCCTCAGAAAATTAAAAATAGAACTATGATATGATTCAGCAATTCCACTTCTGGGTATTTATGTGAAGGTAATACAATCACTACCTCAAAAAAAATACCTGCACCCCACGTTTATAGCAGCATTATTTACCATATTCAAGACTTGGAAACCACCTAACTGTCCATCAACAGGTGAATGTATAAAGAAAATGTGGTAAGTATGTAAACAGTGGAATATTATACAGTCATAAAAAGGAAAGAAGTCTTATCATTTGCACAACATGAAGGATCTTGAGGGCATTTTGCTAAGTGAAATAAGTCAGAGAAAGACAAATACTATATGATCTCACTTATATGTGGAATCTAAAAAAATAATTGAGAGATATACAGAAAATAATTGAGAGAGATACAGAAAAAAAATTGGTGTCTGCCAGTCTGTTGTTGGGGGTGGGAAAATGTATAAGGTTGGCCAAAAGGTACAAACTTTCAGTTATGAAATAAGTAAGTCATGAGGATGTAATGCATAGCATGGTAATAATATTATACTGTGTATTTAAAAGTTGCTAAGAAGAATTCAGCATGGTGGCCAGCAGGACAGGAGTGAGGGAGGAAGTGTGAGTAAGGGATGTGGATGTGTGTGTGTGGTGGGTGGCAGTGGGGAGGTGACAGGAATCTCAGGGGAGGGTGGATCAGGCTCTTCTGAACAAGACTAAGAGCCCCTGCTACCACCACAGGCACTCCCCAGGTGGATAAAGCTCTGGCAAGGAAACCAGCCATCTTGAAAAGGAGAGCAGCAATGACTAGGAGCGCAGCCTTACCACCACCCAGAATAGCCTTGGACACCACCCTATAGCCTTGGACACCACCCTGGACCCGTTCCGTGAGCCACTCGCCAGCGGGACTTCACAAGGGACTCCTGCCATGGGAGCTAGGACCCCAAAGTGAGTCGCACACCAACGGGACCTTGCAAGCGACCCCATCGCTGCAGCTCAGGGACTTCACAAGGAGTCGAAAGCCAGAGGGACTGTGCTCCTGCCCCCGCGATCCCTAGCACCTGCAGTTGACCCACAGGGGGAAGGGAGTACAACTCAGAACAGAGAGATAACCGAGGTGTGTGATCAAGGCAGACCCAGCCTTTGGGCTAAGGAATCCCTGACCATTGGACTAATTCCTCAGACCTCAATCAGATTGCCCATGGCCAGAAAGGGGCAATGACTCACATTCACCTGCTCTAGAGCAGCTTCCAGGAGACCGAGGATAGATACACCAAGGGTCTAGATTCAACAACATCAGAGCAAAATCCAGTGAGCCCCAACTTCACTGGCAGCAAATTGGAGGGGCGATCCTTCCCATGAACAGAACATCAAGAATCAAATCCCAATTACAACAGGAGAGCCCAAATAATGTACACAAAGGGCATGCCTAGAGCAATGGATGAAAACAGAGACCCCAAAAATTGACCCACACCATTACGGTCAAGTAATATTTGACAAAGGAGGCAAGAGCATACAGTGGAAAAAGACAGGCTCTTCAACAAATGGTATTGGGACGCAAAAAGATGAAACTACACCACCAACTTACACCATACACAAGAATAAACTCAAGATGGATAAAAGACTTGAATGTAAGTCATGAAACCATAAAAATCTTAGAGGAGAACATAGGCAATAAAATCTCAGTTATCTCATGTAGCAATATGTTTATAGATACATCTCCTAGGGCAAAGAAAACTAAGGAGAAAACAAACAAATGGGACTACATCAAAATAAAAAGTTTTTGGACAGCAAAAGAAAACACCACCAAAATGAAAAGGTAACACACTGCATGAGAGAACATATTTTTTAATGATACATCTGACAAGGGGTTAATATCCAATATTTATACAGTACTCATACAACTCAACAAAAGAAAGATAAACAAACCAATAAAAAAAAATGGGCAGAAGACCTAAACAGACATTTCTCCACAGAGGACATACAAATGGACAAAAGGCATATGAAAACATGCTTGAAGTCACTAATCATCAGAGAAATGCAAATTAAAACCACAAGGATACATCACCTCACACCTGTCAGAATTATTATCATAAAAAAATGAACAAACAAATGCTGGTGAGGGTGTGGAGAAAGCGAACACTAGTTCAGTGGTGGTGGGAATGCAGACTGGTGCAGCCACTGATGCATCCGTGGAAAACAGTATGGACTTTCCTCAAAAAAATTAAAAATGGAACTTCTGTTTGACCCAGTGATCTCATTTCTGGGAGTATATCTTAAAAACTCCAAAACTCCAATCAGAAAGAATACTGCACCTCTACCCAGTTTCCCCAAAAGTAAGACATCCCCCGAAAATAAGACCTACTTCCAGTTTTGCCTCTCGCTGTAATATAAGGCATCCCCCAGAAAATAAGACCTCCCCGATAATATTTTTATTCTTGAAACTGAAAAATCCTAGGCCACACAAGCAGTTATAAGGAAGTGGGTTGATTTAATGCTGCCACTTGTTATGCGAGGGAGCCAAAGAGATCTGCTAGTCTGGGATCTGGGATGCAGCTAGCACTCACTGCGCTAAAGACATGAAGAAATTTCTTCACGAAAGAAAAAGAGATCAAATAATGATTCCCGCAGGAATGACGGCCTATCTCCAGACTCTTGATATTGCAATAAACAAGCCATTCAAAGACAATTTGCACATGGAAATTAATGACTACATTGAAAATAGAATGGAGAGAAATCAGCGTGGAAACTTTGTGAAACCTAAACTGCAAGAGGTTGTGACTTGGGTGAAGAATTCATGGGAGAAAACCACTGACAGTTGCATTGCAAATGCACTATGAGCAGGTTACCTTGACAAGAAGTGCTCATTTAAGGACAGGGCTATTGCTAAACATCAGAGATTTGGTCCACTGATTCTGAAAGAAATGGAGTCACAAGAAATTCACCAGGAAATTCAGGGTTTGGATTGTTATGATGATGTTCCAGAAGATGATGACATGACTGTCATTGAATAAATCTTTGTGTTCATACCAGTAAATATCAGTATCAGTAAATGTACCATAGATTGTTGTACATGGAAATAATGGTAGTAACAAGAAATTCTTGATACCGTAGGATTCACAGTTTGTCTGGTTATACTGGTTTGTGATGACAACTACTACCGTACCATATACAGATAATAAATTTCTTTTTTTTGTTGTTCAACAATAATGTGTACTGTATTCTTCTTCATGGAAAAATAAGACATCCCCTGAAAATAAGACCTAGCACATCTTTGGGAGCAAAAATTAATATAAGACACTGTCTTATTTTGGGGGAAACAGGCTATGTGTGGTGATACATATTAACTATACTTATTATGGTGATCATTTTGCAATGTATACAAATATCAAATCATTATATTGCACTAGAGGCCCAGTGCACGAATTTGTGCACCAGTGGGGTCCCTTGGCCTGGCCTGGGGATCAGGCCAAAACAGGCTCTCTGACATCCCTGCAAGGGATCCCAGATTGTGAAAGGGTGCAGGCCAAGCTGAGGGACTCCATTGGTGCATGATCGGTGCCAGGGAGGGACAAAGGATGTTGGCTAGCCAAGGAGGGTATGTCTGGCCTGTCTTGCTCAGTCCTGATCAACCATATCCCAGCAGCAAGTGAACCTACCAGATTGTCTGCCCCCTTGTAGTCAGTGCACATCATAACAAATAGTTCAATGGCCTTATCATATAGCATTAGCATATTGCACTTTGATTGGTTGAACAGATAACCAGACATTTAGCATATTAGGCTTTTATTATATAGGATGCCTGTATATAACGTTATGTCAATTATACTTCAATTTAAAAAATCATTATGTTGCCAAGACTGGTTTGGCTCAGTGGATAGAGCGTCAGACTGAGGACTGAAGGGTCCCGGGTTCGATTCCGGTCGAGGGCATGTACCTTGGCTGCGGGCACATCCCCAGTAGGGGGCGTGCAAGAGGCAGCTGATCGATGTTTCTCTCTCATCATTGTTTCTGATTTTCTATCCCTCTCCCTTCCGCTCTGTAAAAAAATCAATAAAATATATTTTTAAAAAATAATAATAATAAATAAATAAATAAAAATAAAAAATCATTATGTTGCCCTGGCTGGTGTTCTCAGTAGTTAGAGCATCATCCTGCTCACCGCAGGGTCATGGCTTCAATTCCTAGTCAAGGTTTGATCCGTAACCCTAATCGGGGCGCATGCAGGGTGCATCTCTCACATCAATGTTTCTCTCTCCCACTCCTTCCCTTCCACTCTCTCTAAAAAGTAATGGAAAAAATATCCTCGGATGAGGATTTTTTTCTTTATTGATTTTTTTTCTTTATTGATTACATATGTGTCCTTATCCTCCCATAAACCTCCCACACCCTTGGTGTCTGTGTCCATTGGTTAGGCTTATATAAATGCACACAAGTTCTTTGGTTGATCTCTCCCCCCTACACCCACTCTCCCCCACCTTCCCTCTGAGGTTTGACGGTCTGATCAATACTTCTCTGTCTGTGGATCTGTTTTTGTTCATCAGTTTATATTGTTCATTATATTCCACAAATGAGTGAGAACATGTGGTATTTATCTTTCTCTGACTGCCTTATTTCGTTTAGCATAAGTCTCTCCAGTTCCATCCATGCTGTTGCAAATGGTAAGAATTCCTTATTTTTTACAGCAGTGTAGTATTCCATTGTATAGATGTACCACAGTATGTATGTATATATATATTATTGATTTTTTACAGAGAGGAAGGAAAATGGATAGAGCATTTGAAACATCAATGAGAAAGAAACATCAATCAGCTGCCTCCTGCACACTCCCTACTGGGCATGTGCCCACAACCTAGATACATGCCCTTGACCAGAATCAAACCTGGGACCCTTGAGTTCGCAGGCTGATGCTCTATCCACTGAGCCAAACCGGTTAGAGCTGCACCATGGTTTTTTAATCCACTCATCTGATGATGGTCACTTTGTTTCCAAATCTCAGCTATGGTAAATAGTGCCACTATGAACAAAGGGGAGCCTAAATCCTTTCTGATTCATGTTTCTAGTTTCTTGGGATATCGTCCTAGAAGTGGGATCCCTGAGTCAAATGGGAGTTCCATTTTTAGTTTTTTGAGAAAACTCCATACTGATCTCCACAGTGGCTGCACCAGTCTGCATTCCCACCAGCAGTGCACAAGGGTTCCTTTTTCTCCACATCCTTGCCAGGATTTGTCTTTCTTTGATTTGTTGATGATAGCCATTCTGACAGGTGTGAGATGATAGCTCATTGTTGTTTTGATTTGCATCTCTCTGATGATTAGTGACTTTGAGCAGGTTTTCATATGGCGCTTGGCCTTCCTTCTGTCTTCTTTCAAAAAGTGTCTATTTATGTCTCTATCAGTGAAGAAATTGCTTCGGCATATGTCTGAGATTTTGCTGCCTGCGGATTCCTTTAGTATTTTTACGGTTTCCTGTCTCACATTTAAGTCCTTTATCTGTTTTGAGTTTATTTCAGGTGAAGATTTTTTTTAAATCATTATGTGGTACATCTAAAACTGGTACAACATATCTCAATTAAAACATTAATTTTTTTAAGTATCTCATGGAGCAATATTTCCTGAGTCCTTATATAAAAAAATAATTTGCTACTAAAAGAAACTAGTAAGGAAGTTGGGAAAGCAGGACATGATGGGGAGAAAGCCAAGAAAGGGCCTCATACATAGTCCAGGCCTCAGCTGTATCCTGCAGGGGACCTCTGGAATGTAGATTATTGCTCCGAGTTTAGAGTTTATCCTGACTGGAGTCAAGTTCATGCCTCTGCAGTGGCTAAGGACTGGGAGGGTTGGTGCAGGAAGAATGTAAACTCCAGGTCACTCCCTTTGTCTTCGCCTGAGCAAAGCAGCTTCAATGCTGATTTTGTTTCCTTTGGCTAATAACCCAGAAGTTATAGGAAATAAGCCAGACACAGAAAGTAAATATTATGTGTAATCTTTAAAAGTTGAACTCAGAACCAGAGAATAAAACAGTGATTGTTAGAGGTTGGGGGCTAGGGGAGATGGAGAGATACTGGTAAAAGGGTACAAACTTTCACTGATAAGATGAATAAGTTCTTGATATATAATGTACAGAATGGTGACTATAGTTAACAGTACTGTGTTATATTCTTGAAAGTTGCTAAGAAAGTAAATCTTACCGAGAGAAAGAGAGAGAGAGAGAGAGAGAGAGAGAGAGAGAGAGAGAGAGAGAGAAAGAAGAAGAAGAAGAAGAAGAAGAAGAAGAAGAAGAAGAAGAAGAAGAAGAAGAAGAAGGAGAAGAAGAAGAAGGGGGAGGAGGAGGAGGAGGAGGAGGAGGAGGAGGAGGAGGAGGAGGAGGAGGGAGGGAGGGAAGGAAGGAAGGAAGGAAGAGAAAGAAGGAAGAAAGAGAAAGAAAGAAAGAAAGAAAGAAAGAGAAAGAAAGAAAGAAAGAAAGAAAGAAAGAAAGAAAGAAAGAAAGAAAGAAGGAAGGAAGGAAGGGAAAGGAAGGAAAGAAAGAAAGAAGACAGAAAGAAGAAAGAAAGAAAGAAAGAAAGAAAGAAAGGAAGGAAGGAAGGAAGGAAAGAAAGAAAGAAAGAGAAAAGCTAACTTTGTGAGCTGATGAATGGGTTGATTAACTTGATTGGGATAATCTTTCCCAATGTATACATATATAAAATCATTACATTATACACCCTAAATATATAGGATTTTTATTTGTCAATTATATCTTAACTTGAGGCCCAGTGCACAAAATTCGTGCCAGTGGAGCAGGGGATGTCCCTTAGCTCAGCCTGCACCTCTCTAATCTGGGACCACTCAAGGGATGTCTTACTGCCCGTTTAGGCCCGATTCCAGTAGGATCAGGCCTAAATGGGCAGTCGGACATCCTTCTCACAATCCAGCACTGTTGGCTCCAAACTGCTCATCTGCCTGCCTCCCTGATTGCCCCTAACTGCTTCTACCTGCCAGCCTGATCACCCGCTAACTACTCCCCTGCCAGCCTGATTGATGTCTAACTGACCCCTGCCAGCTTGTTTGCCCCCAACTTCCCTCCTCTGCCAGCCTGGTCACCCCTAACTGCCCTCCCCTGCAGGCCTGATCGCCCACAACTGCCCTCCCTTGCAGGCCTAGTTCCTCACAGCTGCCCTCCCTTGCTGGCCTGATGGCCCACAACTGCCCTCCCTTGCAGGGCCTAGAACCTTCCAACGGCCCTTCCCTGCTGGCCATCTTGTGGTGGCCATCTTGTGTCCACATGGGGACAGGATCTTTGACCACATGGGGGCAGCCCTCTTGTGTGTTGGAGTTATGGTCAATCTGCAAATTACTCTTTTATTAGATAGGATAGAGGCCTGATGCGTGGGTGGGGGCCAGCTGGTTTCCCCTGAAGAGTGTCCCAGATCAGGGTGGGGGTTCCCTTGGGGTGAGAGGCAGCCTGGGCGAAGGGCCTGTAGAGGTTTGCAGGCCGGCCACGCCCCCCAGCGACCCAAGTGGAGGCCCTGGGATCTGGGATTAATCTATGTCTACAATTGAAACTTTGTAGCCTGGAGCGGAGTCAAGCCTTCTGCTCGCTCTGGGGCGACAGCCATTTCTGTTTGAAACTTTGTATCCTAGAGTGGAGGCCTAGGCCAGCAATGGCAGGCTGAAAGCTTGGCTTCTTCCATTGCCAGGGCAACCGAAGTCTCTATTCTCTCCAGCTCAGTGGCTGCCGCCATTTCTGTATTTTGAGTGGAGGCCTAGGTCTGCAACAAAAGCTTGGCTTCCTCTGTTGCTGGGGAAACCCAAGCCTTTCTCCTGCTCTCAGTGGTGGCAGCCATCTTGGTTGGGGTTTATTTGCATAATTGGCTCCTGATTGGTTGGGGGCGTGGCTGGGGCGTGGTCTGTGCGTGTGGGAAAGATACAGTCAAATTTGCATATTGCTCTTTATTAGATAGGATAAGGCTTTGTTAGGGAGCAGTTCTAGTAACCCAAGGGCTATCCTCCTCAAAGAGTTGCAGGTGCTGGCCATTAAGAAGCACAGAAATGTTTTACTAAGAGAACCAATAGGATCTAGGCAGAGCATTGATAAGGTTCACTATAGTGGGTTCAGGAACTGAAAGTCTCAGAAGAGGAGAAAAGGTTGTGATACTAGTTTCCAGTATCTCAGAACACCATTGTATTTTTTTTTCATTTAATAGACATTTGAGCACCTATAATGTGGCAAATACTATGCCAGCCCTGAGAATACAGTGATAGACAACAGAGACACCGTTATTGTGCCTTCTTGGCACGTATATATAGTCTGACAATGAATAGAAACACTAAATTATTTCAGGCACCAGAGGACACAAAACAGGGGGGCAATTGCCAGTTTAGGAGTCAGAGAAGGCCCCCCTGAGGAAGCAGTATCTAAGCCAGGACTGAAGGGAGAATAGGATGTACTGAAGCAGAGGCTGGGTTAGGGGGAAGGCAAGGAGGGAGTGTTACAGAAGAAGGAAACTCATGACCAAAGGCCAGGCAGCACGAAAAGTGTGGTGAGCTCGTGGAACTGAAGGAAATCTGACATGACTGAGGCAGAAAGAGTAAATGGCAGGAGGTGAAGTTGAGGATGATGGGAGTGAGCAAATTAGCTAGTGATTGGAATTGAGAACGAAATACTGCAATCCAAGGATAATGACAAGATTTGAATAGAACTTGGTAGCTAATTAGATGTAAATGTGGTGCTTGATGATGCTGGATTTACAATACATATTTCTAAGAAAAATTAAGAATGTAAGAACAAGTTTGGGAGAAAGCATTTTGGCACTTCATTCTGTTTTGAGATATTAGTATTTTTATTAACATAATATCTGTATTTTGATATTTCAAAACCTCTGAAATCTGAGTGTTATGTAAAAATCCCATTTTTGCTTCATATATATATATATATATATATCTTGTATTTTTATATATGAGAGAATATGTACAAAATTGTAAAAATGGGTTCCTCTAAGAAAGTAGACTGTTAAAGGTTTTTGCTTCCTATTTCACATATATCTGTATTGCTTGAATGTTATGAGCATTTATTTTCTATATAACTATTAAATGTTGCTCACAATAATACTAAAAAGAAAGAAAAGAAAAATAAAGAAAGGCCCTCTTTACAGATAAATGTTAGCTAGAAAATATAGACATTATTGAATTAAGAAATCATCCTTTAGTGCCCTGGCTCAGTTGGTTGGGCATAATCCAGTGCACCAAAAGGTTGTCGGTTCAGTTCCTGATCAGGATACATGACCAGTTGTGTGCTCCATCCCTGGCCGGGGGCTTGCAAGAGGCAGCCAATTGATGTATGTTTTTTAGGAGCCGCTATAGGGTTAAGCCTCGGACTGACCTGTTGACAAAACCACAAACAAGTCCCAGCTTAGAAGGCACAGCTCTCTTAGCATAATTAAGTTTGACCTTATATACTCCCTAGATCATTCCTGGGTAGCTAATGGGCTGTGGGAGGTGCAGCAACAGGTGACACTCACAAGAACATTGTAACTATGATGACCACTACCTTGTTTGCCTCTGACTATAAAATGAAGGCTCAGCTTGCCGTCTGGATCTTTTCTCTGTGGCCTCAGCCAGGCACAGGAGATCCACCTAGACCCAGCTCATTCTCTCTGTCTGTCTTTCCTACATCCTTCGCTGCCCTCCCTTGGCTGTGCTGGCACGGCACATGTTTTTTTCCTCTCCCTCTCCCTCTCCTTGCCTCTCTCAAAAAATCAATAAAATTTTTTAATATTTTTTTAAAAAAGGAAATTACCCTTTTTGTCAACAATTGACCATTGATTCAAATGGGAATAATGAATGCCAAAATCATTAGAAGAGACTAGTAGTAAACATGATACCTATGATTGATTGTAACGAATGGGCCCAGTTCTTGTCCCCTGTAGCCATGCCTCTTGCAATGTGACTCTGTAGCTCCTTCCTCAAGAGATGAAATGGTTTGTTTTTTTTTTCCCTTAACAGGCCTTGTGATTTGTTTTGACCTATGGGATGTGGAAGAACTGACAGTGTATCAGTTCCTAGCTAAGACCTCACATCCACTTTCTGTCTTGGAACCCTACTGGGGTCATGAAAATAAACACAGTCTAGCCTGCCTAGGAGATTTAAGGTGCTACCGGCAATAACAGAGTCAACATCCAGGAGCAGAGCCACCTAACCAATCCGCAGCTGACCATGGATGCATGAGGAAGATCAGCCGAAGCCAGAGAACAACCCTCTGAACTCAAGTGAAAATGCCAACCCTCTGAATCATGAGCTAAATATATCATTGTTTTAAGCTACTCAGATTTGAGATGGTTTGTTATGCAGAGTCATCTTGGATCATAGATGAACAACACATTGTGTCCTCACAGACTGAAAGGCACAAGGGAGCTCTCCAGGGTCTCTTTCACCATTAGTATAACAGCACAAATTGCATTCATGAGGGCTCAACTCTCATTACCTAATCACCTCTCTATTACTATCACATTGTGGAGTAGGTTTCAACATGTGAGTTTTGGGAAGAATACAAACAGAGCACCAGTCAACCTACAGAATTATGAGGTATTATTATCTGAGAATATGATTTTCATTTATTTGAGAGAGAAAAGGAAAAAATCAATTTGAGAGAGAAACATCAATCGGTTGCCTCCTGTATGCACCCCAACTGGAGACTGAACCCCCAACGTGGGTATCAAACCCCCCTGGGTATTGTAGACAGCACCTGGGAAGGCACATGGGCTTTCTTTAATTATTGTCAGCTGAACCCAAGGCGACAGGCAAAGCCGCGTCTTGGATACACATTTACCAAAATGGCAGATGTGTTAGCAGCAGTGGGTAGATGTGTTTACCCAGGTGTCAGGGAATATATTTTGATATGTAAATCCAGCACAAAGAATGCTCGGGCCTACTGAAGAATGCAAATAATCTCCTTTGTCTTGACTTTTGGTGAAACCTCCCGGTATTTGGGGGTATAAAATAAACGTGCTGTATTGGCTTTGGGTCACTGTCTCTCCAGCAGAAGGGGACAGCGGTCCCACCTGTTTCCCAGCCTTTTCCTTCCATTTTGTGTCTTGTCTCTTTCTTTTATTTCTCAGTCGCCAGCTCCTCTACTCAGGAACTGGACCCACTGTCTAGGCACACTGGAAGCAGACGAGAGAAATATTTTTACATCAGGGTATATGCCTTGACCAAGAGTTGAAACCATCAATCATCTTTTCATGTATGGACAATGCTCCAAACAACTGAGCCATACTTGCCAGGGTTCATGAGGAATAATTCTTGTTTGAAGCCACTAAGTTTTTAGGATGACATGTAACACAGCAATAGATAATTGAAACACAGATAAGTTTCTCAAAAACCCTATAAGGCAACTGTCATTATGATCCTCTTCTTGTATTTGGGAAAACTAATACTTGCAGAGCAAGTGTTACCGGGCAGGGTCTGGGCCCTTGGCAGGTCTGCCTAGGGCCCACTGGTTAGGTATGGGTTCTTGACATAATGTAGGAAAGATTTCATGAGTCCAGGTGATTTTGAGAGTATAATTATTAAAGCTGGGGACAGTGAAACAAAGGAAGGGCTTAAGGTAGAAGAAGCAACAGGAGAGAGAAAGTAGGAGAAAAAAAGGGCTTTGGAGTTCAGGGGGTAAGCCCAGGAAAGCTGCCACTGCCCTTTGCTCCTGTGGTTGCAAATTTCAAGGGGTTCCATAGAGTTTAGGGGGGGAAAAGCAGAGATATAAGGCATGGACATACTCTAGCAAAAGTGTGCCATGAATCCCTTCTCTTAAGGCTTTTTATCTTTCTTTGGCTGGCCAGAATCCTAGGGGAGGTCTCTGGGGAGGGTCTCAACAGAATATTCATTAGCTTTTCAGGTATGTCCTTCAATATGTTGACTCATCAAAATGTGTGTATAGAGGGGTCAGGGTTATTTCCTGGTAGTTTTATTTTTAAAGAACTTTATTTAAGAGACACTGTGACCAAGGTCAGTCTGCCCCAGGACAGTCTGGAATGTGTAAACCATATTTCCCTAAAAGTCCTTGGTTAGGGAAGATAAAACCTTGTTATTTATTAGCTGGCTGTAAATTGTTGAAATTGTTTGGCCTTGCCTGGTCAGCATGGTTGAGCATCAAACTATGAACCAGGAAGTTAACAGTTCGATATCCGGTCAGGGCACATTCGTAGGTTGCAGATTCTATCCCCATTGTGGGGCATGCAGAAGGCAGCCAATCAAAGATTCTCTCATCATTGATGTTTCTATCTCTCTCTCCCTCTCCCTTCCTCTTTGAAATTATATATATACACTAGAGGCCTGGTGCACAAAACTCATGCTCTGGAGGGAGTGGGGGGTGTCCCTCAATCCAGCCTGCACCCTCTCCCAATCAGACCGCTGGCTCCTAATCACTTGCCTGCCTGCCTGTCTGCCTGATCATCCCCTAACTGTTCTCCTGCTGGCCTGATCACTCCCTAGCTGCTGCCCTACCAGCCTGATTGCCCCTAACTGCCTCTACCTCAGCCACTGTGGCTTTGTCTGGAAGAATGTCCAGAAGATGTCCCATCTAACTAGCATATTACCCTTTTATTAGTATACTAGAGGCGCAATGCACAAAGATTCATGCAAGAATAAGCCTTCCTTCCCCTGGCTGCCAGCACTGGCTTCCTTCCAGCATCCGGTACCCGGGCCTTCGCTCTGCCTGTGCCCTCCTGTAGCTCCCTCCACCCCTGCCCCCCCCCCCCCCCCCGCCTCATAACAGGTGTCCCGCCCCACCCAAACTGCTCCACACCTGCACTGGAGTGCTGCCCAGAGGACTGGAGCAGCTTGGGCGGGGCAGAACACCTGTGTCCCGGCCCAGCTGCTGCCATCTTTGTCACATCAATTTGCATATTCCCTCTTTATTGCCTGTGGATGCTGCCATCTTTGTTATGGAGTGGTGGTCAATTTGCATATTCTGTCTTTATTAGATAGATTTTTTTTTAAGAAACTGTTTGGCCCTATCTAATTATTTTGTCTCAGTTTTCCTTATTCTACTTGTCAAGGAATTTCCCTAGCCTCTTACTATCCTGCCTCACAAGGTCACAGTTCAGAAGCATTAAAACCAGGAATTAAAATCCATATTGATGCCGAAACCAGTTTGGCTCAATGGATAGAGCATCAGCCTGTGGACTGAAAGATTCCAGGTTCGATTCCAGTCAAGGGCACGTACCTTGGTTGCAGGCACATCCCCAGTAGGAGATGTGCAGGAAGCAGCTGATCAATGTTTCTCTCTCGTTGATGTTTCTAACTCTCTATCCCTCTCCCTTCCTCTCTGTAAAAAATCAATAAAATATATTTTTTAAAAATAAAATCCATATTGATCTGATACTAGAGTTTAACTGCTAAGTATTACATTACAGAGCTCTTGACTGAGGCTAATCTGCGCCCTAAATTATAAAATAAAGTCTGAAATCCAGTTTAGAGTAAAAAAGATCTAGAAATAATGTATTCAGAATTTGAAGGAACAAACAGCTTCATTATAACATTTTTGTGACCTGCAGGCAGAGACTCCAAACACAGGGCTTCTATTCAGAAAATACTGTCATAAACAGCCTTATCAGTGTTCACTCCAGGCAATGATAGAGCACCAGAGAACACAGAGACTTTTTTACAAACACACACACACACACACACACACACACCACCCTCCCACAGAGAGTGAAAGGAGGAAAGATATTAATTAGGACTAAGCATGATCAGTAACATGTGGACTCAGTTGGCTATCATGGTTGAGGAGAAAAAAAGTCTTTGAAGAAAGATTAAAAACCAATAGCAGAAAAAATGTGGAACATCACTAACCATTAGAGAAATGCAAATTAAAATTAAAATGAGAGCTCTAGCTGGTTTGGCTCAGTGGCTAGAGCGTCAGCCCGGGAACTGAAGGGTGCCAGGTTCAATTCCAATAAAAGGGCACATACCTCGAGAGCAGGCTCCATGCCTGGCCCCAGTCGGGAGTTGTGTGGAAGGCAACCAATCAGTGTGTCTCTTGCACATCCATATTTCTCTCCTACCTTCCACCCTCTCTAAAAAACCAATGCAAAAATTTCCTTGGGTAAAGATTAACAACAAAAAAGATTAAATTAAAAATTAAATCTAAAATTAAAAATAGTGACAATGATTGAGTGTCCTCACACATACCAAAAGTTTGCAGGTTCCTGGTCAGGGCACACACCTAGGTTTGGAGTTTGATTCTCAGATCTGGGCATGTACGGGAGGAAAACAATTGATGTTTCTCTCTCACTTCTGTGCCTCTCTCTCTCTTCTCTCTCTCTCTCTCTCTCTCTCTCTCTCTCTCTCTCTCTCTCTCCCCTCAATTAAAAAAACAAACACATCTGAGACTCTCACCTGGCCCAGTAGCTCAGCTGGTTAGAGCATCATCACAATACACCACGGTTGTGGGATCCCCAGTTAGGGCACATGAAAGAATCAACCAATGGGAGTTAAAGGGAGGAATTAAGGGACAGCTATTGTACTGTCAAATATTTTTAAAATGAAAGAAAAAAAAGAATCAACTAATGAATGCATAAATAAGTGGAACAACAAATCGATGTTTCTCTTCTATTCTCTCTCTCTAAAAATCAATCAATAAAGTTTTTTAAAATATCTGAGATTCTAAACATCCGAAAACATTTATTAAACATAGGTACATTCAGCCCTGCGGCACACGCAGAACCACAGAGATGGAATCTCCCCTTCTCCCTTGCTCACACAAAAACTTTTTTTCTCGTGTCAAGCCTATCTTGAATATTCTTGAAAATGTTATGTTTGTGATTTTTTCCCCCAAGTTCATCTCTCTCCTAAGACATTCTTGGTGAACCCAGAATGAAGACATCAAGCATGTGCTTTCTGTACAGAAGAGCAGGCCAACCTGTTAGCTCCTGAAAAAAGAATCTGGTGAAAAGATGAAACCAGGAACTCTCTACTAAGGGTTGAGTCAGGGAGCATAACACAGTGCAGGAGGCTCACAGCATAGCTTGTGACTTCTCCAGAACTTCAGAGTATGTGAGAGGCATCAGTTAGCAACAGCCATAGACCCCCCCTCCCCTGTTATGAATTTGGGCCCAGTTAAACCACACTCTTTGGCAAATATATTTCTTCTCAGGGTTCACATCAATAAAAATGTCTAAAAACAAACAAAAAAACAAATAGGAGTGGTGGAGAGAAACGCAGAGACCTCATGTGATATTGTAAATTTCCAGGGTTTGCCATCAGACAAGGTGAGGCTGGTATTCTTGTGCAAGTCACTTGGAAATCTCAGATGTAGAAATAACACTGCTTTCCCAGGGTTTAAAAAATAGTGGAAAAGTTGGTAAAGCATATGGCACTTGGCCAGGCATTCAATTTGGTGGTGGGCAGATGGAAGGGAACTGGGCAGCTTGCAATCAACTTTAAGCTCTAGTGCATTTTGGATCTGACTTTAAACAAGTTCTTTACCTTCTCCATGTCATTGTCTCAGTTGCAGAGGAGATTAAGTGACACAATCTATGTAACAATCTTATGCGAGGTACATGAGGAAAGGAGCTATCAGTGGTATTTCTCAGAAAGAACAGATGGTGGTAGACTGACCCCACTGCCAAGGGTGTCCAGGGCTGAGCTGGGGAGGCTGAGAGACTCAGGAGCAGCAGCAAAACAAACATCCAGAAACTCCACCAAACACCAGGTCAGCCACCAACCACCATGTCATTGCTACCACCACAGCCAAGGCTACCACCACCACCACCTCCCAACCTGCCCCTGGTTAGATAATTCTTAATGGATTGGTTTAAGATTCCATTTGGGGAGAACCAAAACTATAATTAAGTCTTGGTTTGGTGACAGGGATCATAGTGTAACTCGCTCCATTTTGAACCTGTTGTCTTATTTTTAGGAGTTTTATATATATGGAACAAAGCTAAATTAATTAGAAACGAACACACATCCTTTGCAAAGTTCTTGAGATGCTTTCTTGATGCTGTTATTTAGCAATGTAGCTTTCCATTACTTTTTAAAATATATATATTTTTTAAATTTTATTGTTTAAAGTATTACAAATAGAGGGAGAGAACCAAGATGGCGGCATAGGTAAACACCTATTGTTGTGCCCCGCGCAACAATTCAAAAACTACAACATAACAACAAAACAAACATCACCCAGAATCACCAGAAAGCTGGCTGAGTGAAAACTCCACAAATAAAAGCAAAGGTGGGACACTGAGACTCAGAAGAGCGGCAGGAGCGCAGCCTTAAAGATCGCGTGGAAACAGGAGCCGTCCTGGTCGCGTGCGCGGCCTGTAGGGCTGGAGCAGCAACCCCGGCTGGATTTCGCCAATGGGAAGGGCAGAGACGTCCCACTGCACGGATTCCCCAGCGCTAGGCGAGGTCCGAGGTCCGGGGTACGCACCCTGGAAGCCGGGCACGGCAGAGGTCTCCTAGGCTGCAGAGAAACCGGGTAGCTGGGAAAAGAAGTTTGCGCGCAAGTAAACTGTGGGACTGCACAGACTCATGACTTGCTCCCTGGAAATTTGTCTCCTGGTCCCAGAAACCACCATACTGCTTTGTTTTGCAACCCTAGGTGAGACTTTGGGTGTGCAGACTCATTTGAGGAGAGGCAGAGTTGTCTGGCAAGGGGTAGAGACTAGCGGCTTTCTCTTGGAGGTGCCTGCAGGCATCCCCACCCAACAGAGACCCAAGCGCAAAAGCACTGCATAGGCCGTGGCTGACACTGAGGCTGCCTGCTCAGCTCAGAGACTCCGCTCATCCTACCTGAACACAGTCTCCCTTCACAGCCAATTGGCCTGGAGGTCAAACCCTCCTAGGGCTAACAACAACAAGCTGGGCTTAAATTCAAAAATACTGTACAACCCATAAAGGATTGCAGTAAGAGTACCCACCTCAGGTAACTGGGGAGGCTGTGCCACTGACCCTTAGAGGACATCTACCATATAAAGCAGCCACCATGCAGAGATATGGAAAGAAATCAGGTGTGAAAGAAATGGAGGAAAAAAAGACGACTAGACATAGAGTTCAAAACCACGGTTATAAGGCTTTTCAAGAGGCTCCTAGAAAAGGCCGATGAACTTAATGAAAACTACAAGGAAATAAACCAGATCAACGAGGAAATAAACAAGACCAACCAGGAAATGAATGAGACCTACAAGGAAGTGAATGAGACTTACAAGGAAATGAATGCGACCCTCAAGGAAATGAACAAGACCTCTGAGTATATGAACGAGACCCTCATGGATATGAAAAAGGACCAACTAGAAATCAAGCATACACTGACTGAAAAAAAAATATTACACAAAGTCCTAAAAGCAGTCCAGAGGGCCACGAGAACCAAATGAAAGATTTGAAATACAAAGAAGCAAAATCCACTTGGCTGGAAAGGCAAGAAACAAAAAGAATCCAGATAATGGAAGATAGTGTAAGGGGCCTCTGGGATAACCTCAAGCATACCAACATCAGAATTATTGGGGTGCCAGAAAAAGAGAGAGAGCAAGGTAATGAATACCTACTTAAAGAAATAGTGACTGAAAACTTCCCCCATCTGGTGAAAGAAACTGACTTAAAAGCCCAAGAAGTACACAGAACCCCAAAATATAGGAATCTAAAGAGGACCACACCAAGACACATCATAATTAAAATGCCAAGAGCAAAAGACAAAGAGAGAATATTAAAAGCAGCAAGAGAAAAACAGCTGGTTACCTACAGGGGAGCACCCATACGATTGTCAGCGGATTTCTCAACAGAAACGATGCAGGCCAGACGCGAGTGGCAAGAAATATTCAAAGTGATGAATAGCAAGAATCTACAACCAAGATTACTCTATCCAGCAAAGCTATCATTCAGAATTGCAGATCAGATAAAGTGCTTTGCAGATAAGAAAAAGCTAAAGGAGTTCATCACCACCAAACCAGTATTATATGAAATGCTGAAAGATATTCTTTAAGAAGAGGAGGAAGAAAAAGGTAAAAATATAAATTATGAACAACAAATACACATCTATCAACAAATGAACATAAAAATCAAGTGAATTGATAGGCTGATGAACAGGATAAACTGGTGAGTATAACAGAATCATGGACATAGAGAGGGAATGGACTGACAATTTTGTGGGAGGAAAGGGATGTGGGAAGTACAGCCAGAGACTGGACAAAAATCTTGCAACAATGGGAGAGGACAGTGGGGAGGGGGAGGGGAGGGTGGAGAGTGGGATAGGTACAGGGTGGAGGGGAGCTATAGGGAGATAAAAAAGGGGAAACAATGTAATTAATAAACTGAACAATAAAGATAAAAAATAATTTTAAAAAATAAAAATAAAGTATTACAAATAGTAGTACATGTTTCCTTCCCCCCCCCCCATTGACCTCCCCCAGCCTCCTCTACCCTCCAGCACATGCCCTCACCTGCCCCCCCAACTCCCGTGTCTTGTATCCATTGGTTATGCTTATATGTATGCATACAAGTCCTTGAGTTGATCTCTTATATCCCCCACCTTCCACCCTCCCCTGCCTTCCCACTGTAGTTGACATTCCTGCAACAAAGAGGAACTGACAGGTCTGTTCTAACCACGAAGACAGCTCAGAGATGGAAGACACTGACGACACCTTGCCATGCTAGTAGTCGCTGCAGGTTGCCTAGGACCAAACCAGAGAGGGTGGAACCTGCATTACCACTATTTGTCCACCATCCAGATCCCATTGCTGACATGTACACATAAGGAACTATTTGACATTGAAACTAGGACTTAGCACTGTTGGACATTAAAACTGAGACTCAAACATTTTTTGTTCTTACATGTTTATTTCCAGCATGCAGATGCAAGATTTTTTTAAAGAAAAAAATATATTTTTTCATTGTTTCAGAGAGGAAGGGAGAGGCAGAGAGAGATAGGAACATCAATGATGAGAGAGAGTCATTTATCAGCTACCTCTTGCATGCCTCACACTGGGGATCAAGCCCACAACCCAGGCATATGCCCTGATGGGGACTCCAATGCTGACCTCTTGGTTCATAGGTGGACATGCAACCGCTGGGAGGGGCAGTGAAGGCTGTTTTGAGCTGTTAATCGTATGGCAATTTATTACTCAACAGTCGAAAACTAATACAGTGAATTTTTGCACATAGGAAAATCTCTGACTCAAAGTGGCTTAACAAGCAAGAAAATTTATCCGATCTAATAAAGAAGGAATATGCTAATTGACCATCACTCCATCACAAAGATGGCTGCACCCACAGCTGAGGCCAAGTTCCCATAAAGAGCCTTAAGGAGCAGTCAACAAGGACCTGAGGCTATGCCCTCCCCCGCCCTTGTGAGGCTTGACAGGGGACCTCGGCCACACAGCCCACCCAAGTGCCAGGCCAGGGGGCCTGAGCCACACACCCTGCCTGGTGGGGCTTGAAGGGGGACCTCAAGGTGCACTTCCCATTGTCCTGGTGCTGGGCTAGGGGACCTCAGACTGCTACCCCTGCCCCAGAGCCATGCCAGAGAACCTTAGGTCATGCCCCCCACCAGATGGGGCTTGACAGGGGACTTCAGGCCATACCTCCCTGCCCCAGCACAGGGCCAGGGGACCTGAGGCTGCGCTCCCCTGCCTGGCTGGGCTTGACAGGGGATCTCAGGCCATGCCCCCCACCCAGTGGGGCTTGACGGGGGAACTCAAGATGAACCCCCAGTGCTGGGTTGGGGGAATTCAGGCTGTGCCCCCACCCAACGTGGCTTGATAGGGGACCTGAGGCTGTGCCTCCCTCCTGCTGCTGGGCCAAGGGATCTGAGGTTTCTCTCCCCTGCCTGGCTGGGCTTAACAGTGAACCTCAGGCCATGCCCCCCACTCATTAGGGCTTGACAGGGGACCTCAGGCTATATCCCCCACCTAGCAGGGCTTGATGGAGGACATCAAGGCATGCCCCATGTCTTGGTCTGGGCTAATGGACCTCAGGACATGCCCCCATCCTGGTGCCATGCCAGGGGACCTGAGGTTATGCCTCCTGCCTAGCAGGGCAGGGCTTGACAAGGGTGCGATTGGCTGAATCTGCATCTAGCCCAATGGGGGATAGGGCCAGCCTGGGTCTGGGTGTCAAGCAATTTTGAGGCACATGTGAGTGCATGAGGACTTGACTCTGGGTCCTGTGGTGTGCCCCAAACTCTGACAGGAAGTTTTCATATACATTTCACTAATTTCCTTTCATCTCTGACACTTCTATTATAGAGAAAGGGCAAATAGTAATATTAAATTATTTCCTCTAATTAATCCCCTTTTAATGTGCACGAATTTCATGCACCGGGTCACTAGTTTTCTCATATAACAGGAAATCCAGAAGTACTTCAGACTTCAAATTGGTTTGACCAGAGGCTCCTTTTTGTCATCAAAGACCCAGACTCTGCATCTCATCACTTTGCTACCTCAGGGTAATTGCAAAAATGGCTCCAGCAGTCATGGGTGTCACACTCAGAAACACCCTGAGGATATAAAGAGAGTGTTAATTCGTAAGGCATTTTCATGAAGGCACCCAATGACCCTGCTGCCCATTGATCTGCGGTTGTCCTCACCACCCTCCGAAGTGGTGAACTGGCAGGGTTGCAGAAGAGAGGAACAAAACAAGGTGAATGAAGGCAGCTGCTTTCCACACGCAGTGCAGCAGTTATTCCTTTTCCTCAAGGTGTTATCTTTCTGATTGGGTCTCGAAGTCCACCCAATTCCCTGAGCTCACCATCAGCTGACAAACAGTGGCTGGTCAGTTCGTGAGTTTTCTAGGACGGCTTGTAGTTTGGGGGTGGAGGGGATTTGTCCTCTTACACCGCGATGGAAGACAGCGATAGAAAAGAGACACTAGAAGGAAAGCTGTTGCCTCTGGAGTCTTCCCAGCTTGGCCGGTGCCCACTGCCCTCCTCCTCCTGGCTTGCAGCCTCCGGGGAAGCACGCGGGCCAGCGTCCTGAGGGGGGCTGGCTACTCACGGATGCCAGGAGCCCTCACCCCAGGGCAGGTGAGCAGCCTGCGCTGGCAGGAAGTGGGTGCGGAGAGGGACGAGGAGGAGGAGGAGGAGTGAGGCCCGCTGCGGCCGCCGGAGGGCGAGAGCGCCTCCGGTCCTCGCCCGCCCAGGAAGGAAAGGTGGTAGGCTTCCGAGGGGAAGCAGCGGCCGGGAGCGGGAGACCTGGACCCCGCGTCACCCTGAGCTGCCGGCCACCGCGCACAGCGCCCCCGTCCTCCCATCCCCATCCGCCGGAGGTCCCCACCCCACCCCGCGCCCGCAGGGTGACCTCGCCCCGCAAGCCCAGTCAGAGCGCGATCGCCGCCCCACGCCCACCGCGAAATCCCAAACCCGCTTGCAGCCGGAGGCCAGCGCGGAGGCGGCGGCCAGAGAGTCGGAGAGGAGGGCCCGGAGAACCAGACTTGCGGGCATCCGCAGGCGGGAGCCGCGCCCCAGCATCCGGCCTCCGCGGAACAATGGCCGGAGGGGCTGCGGACGCCGCGGCGGGCGCGGAGGAGCCGGGGCGCTCGGGCGCTGGAAGCCCCGCCCCGCGGCCGGCGCCCTGACAACGCGGGCCGGGCCGCGCCGCCCGCTCCCCGCCCCTCAGCCCCGCACCGGGCGGGGCCCGGGCCAGAGCGCTGCCGCCGCGCCGCTGCACCGCAGCTGCGAGATCTGCAGAGCGGGGCCGGGGGCCGCGGCCGGGCGCCCTTCCTCCCGCCTTCTCCCGCCGCTATGAGCCAGGGGAGTCCGGGGGACTGCGTCCCCCTCGAGCCCGGACCCTCAACGCCCCCCAACCCGTTTGTGCACGAGTTACATCTCTCCCGCCTCCAGAGGATTAAGGTAAGGTGTGGGTGTGGGACGTCGGGAAGACTCTTGGGGGATGGAAAAGAAAGCCATTTAGAGACCTGGCCAAAAAAAGGGGGGGGGGGGGATGGTGATCCGGAGAGGACGTGGTGGAGCGGCTTGCGGGGCGGGAGTCGGGGGTGCGCACGTGGGGGTGGCGGAGAGGTGAGCTAGGAGCCCTGGAGAGGACGCGGTCTTGAGTGGTAGACACGCTCCACGGTGTGGAAGGATTGGCTGGGTGAGCATGGAGGGCTGCAGGGGAGCAGGGGGCAGGGGAGATGGAGGGCGCGGGGGCTGCGGATGACATCCTGCGGAGGCCAAGGGGCTAGGAAGGAGTTGAAAGCTACGGAAAGCCGTGGGCGGGGGCAGGGGCGTGCTGAATGCTGCTCCGAGGCTCTGAATTAAAGGAAACGGGTTTCTGGGCCGGGAGTGTGCGCCCTGGTGCCCTTCCATCGCCCCCTCTTCCCACTCCTCCCCCCACCCCCAACCGTACTGCAGCACCTCCGGGGGTGGGGAGGGCTGCGACCGAGCTTGGCTGCAGGAAGTGCGGGGTCGCACCAGCCCCTAGCGGAACTGATGAGTGATGTGGGGAGTGTCCTAGGTTTCTGCTGCCATCACCTCCTCTGAGGCGAGCTCCCGGGGCTCTGTTTTGTTTACCTGCACTCTCCCTTGGGCAGCCCTTGGAGTCACCCTGGCTCCTGGCAACCCCTTAAGCTTCTGAGTAGGTCCGAGCTCTTCTCTCCCCCATCCCCCAGTGCTAAGGGAGTGCTCGTGGGCAGACTAGAGACTGGCCTGCGGCCTGAAAAGGGGATCTCTGTACCTTCCAGCCCTCCATCTCCCAGGCCCAACATGAAAAGAAACATCCTCCTGGTTTCTGTTGGACCTAGGAGCTATTTGTGGAACGGGACGTGGGTGAGGAGGCACTATCTCCAGCCTACAGCACATCGAGCACTGTGCTGGGTGTGTTCACGTAGGTTATCATTAAATATTCCCAACAGCCTCTCCAAGTTCTAGATGCATTCGATTGTATAGGTGGGATGGAGACCAACTGAAAGATAGGAAAATGAGGCCCCTCGTCCTGTTAATCTTTTATTCACTTGTTCTCGTTGATGTTGTCATCCCACCGTGGATGCCAACTCAGCCTCCTGTTTCTACACTACTTGTCTCCTGGCCTACAGCGGGTAGTGGCTCTCTGCTCCTGGCTCTATGGTTATGGGGAAAGGAAGCTTTGGAGGGAGCATCTCCCAGCCCTCCAGTGGCATTCTCTCCCATTCTCTGCAGTTCTGCCTCCTAGGGGCACTGCTGGCCCCCATCCGAGTGCTTCTGGCCTTTATCGTCCTCTTTCTCCTCTGGCCCTTTGCCTGGCTGCAAGTGGCTGGTCTTTCTGAGGAGCAGCTTCAGGAGCCACTTACAGGATGGAGGAAGTAAGTGGGGGATTAGCTCCCGGACACCCTACTTCTCACTTGTTTCCCCGCTGTTGATTCTGCTCCCTCTTAGAGAAGAGCAGGAGGGAGGGATCTGAAGCTCTGGTACCCAGCCTGGCAAGGTGAGATGAGTCAGCCAGGCTCAGACCTGGTACCCAGGACCTCATCACTAAGTGATGTGCCCTGCTGTGTCCCAGAGTAGCTAGAGACTTCCACCCCTTGGCCAGAGTAATAGAGGGCAAAAGAAGGGCACCTGCTTTCCCAAGTGCCTACACCTGGGTGAGTGAGGGTCATACTTCCTGCCTCCACTGACGCCCCACCTTGCCCTGCAGGACTGTGTGCCACAACGGGGTGCTGGGCCTCAGCCGCCTGCTCTTTTTCCTCCTGGGCTTCCTCCGGATTCGTGTTCGGGGCCAGCGGGCCTCTCGCCTCCAAGCCCCTGTCCTTGTTGCCGCCCCCCACTCTACTTTCTTTGACCCCATTGTTCTTCTGCCCTGTGACCTGCCCAAGGTTGTGTCCCGAGCTGAGAACCTTTCTGTGCCGGTCATTGGAGGTGAGAGAGTTTAAGGGGTAAATGGGAGAGATGACAACTATGGGCAAAAAAAAAGACAGGAATCAGATGGACACACTCTGGAGAGAAGAACTGACCTCAAGGTTGCAGGGGAGAAGTTAGAAGAGATTGACTGATGTGGGCAAATGAAATGCAAATTAACACCATTTGTGAACACACTTCTTAGACTCTGAGGGCTGGGGCTTAGAGAAGGCGTTGGAGGGAACGCTGGTCAGTTCCCTAAAAGGGCAACATACACTAAAGGAGGATCCCCAGGACAAAGGGATAACTGAGAAGCATCTCCTACTGTTGAAGGCGGGGAGGTTGCGGGTGTTATTGTCCCCTGGTAGGAACCAAGTGACTCCTAGTATCCTCTCTGGACCTCAGCCCTTCTTCGCTTCAACCAAGCCATCCTCGTATCCCGCCACGATCCCGCTTCTCGGCGCAGAGTGGTAGAGGAAGTCCGCAGGCGGGCTACCTCAGGAGGCACGTGGCCCCAGGTGGGTAAGGGTCTTGAGATTCTCTCCTCGCCTTTAACGCGCTCCTAAAAGAGGCTGCTCTTTCCTCCTTCCTTTCCTTCAGCCTACCCCACCTCATTCTGGTCCCTTGGATTTTTTTCTCCAGGTGCTATTCTTTCCTGAGGGCACCTGTTCTAACAAGAAGGCTTTGCTTAAATTCAAACCAGGTGAATAAAATTATAGCGGGTGGCAGGGCTATAGGCAAAAGGAGCCTCAGTTTTGAAGGGGGACTCTGGAATAACCCAAGAAGTGGAGGGGTGGGGGAGGAATGGGAGACAGGAAACCGCCTAGCTGACCCTGAAAAATCTCCAGAAGTCAGAGAGAAAATTAGAAATGAAATGGAACAAAGCCAGATCTCATTTGAGAACTGTCCCAGACCCCTACGCTCATGCCCTCTGGCTGCCTCTGTGGACTAACCTCTGTCTGGGGGGGGTGGGGGTGGAAATGGGACTTAGGAGCTTTCATCGCAGGGGTCCCTGTGCAGCCCATCCTCATCCGCTACCCCAACAGTCTGGTGAGTCTGGTGAGAGGGGGATGAGGGAGCATGAATTCACCCTAATGGTGAATGTTAGTACTATGTTAGTACTATGATGGGTTGTGCATGTCGGGGTGGGGCCAGGGTGGGTCCCGGCCTCTGCTAAAAGAGGATTGGCCAGTTCCAAGGAAGAAAATAATGCCTTTCTCCCCTCACCTCTGTTTCTCGCATAGGACACCACCAGCTGGGCATGGAGGGGCCCTGGAGTGTGAGTTCTGGTGGTCCTGGGGTGAGGGTGGAGAGCAGGGTCTGTCAGAGAACTCCTGGCCCATCTTCCAATCCCCAGACAAGGCTAGTGGCCCTTCATTCTTGGCTGAGAGCGTTCTAGGGAAGATGCTTGTTTCCTACTGTTTTGTCCTGCTCTCCCAGTGTGACCTAAAAGTGCTTTGAGCTGTCCCACCTCGTCATCTGTGCTGTGATTGAAGCTCCTTTTCACTTCTCTGTTCCTAAGTGATTTTCTCCTTCACTCTTTCTTCCTGAGAACCACCAGCATCAGGCTTGCCTCATGCCCTTTTCCCAGTTACTCAAACCTCTTCTCATCCGCAGTTCTTCCTCCGGTACATCCCTGCAAAGCCTCTCACTTTCCCTCCCGCTTTTCTGGCCCTTCCCTGTCTCGCAACACATTTGCATAGCTGACTTTATGGCTAGGAGTCCCATTTTTATATCAGTGAGCAGAAATTTCCCACTCCCCTGCTCCTGGTGGGGGGAGCGCGTAGTGGGAAATTCGCAGGCATCTGAAATCTCTCTTGTCTTAGACTCAAAGTCCTCTGGCTCACAGCTTCTCAGCCCTGCAGCATCGTGGATGTGGAGGTATGACCCCCGTGGTGGGGTGGGAGAGTGGGCATCCGCTGACCCTTGAAGCTTTTGGGAAAGAGATGGAGTGGTCCCCTGGCTTTGAGATCCAGGTGGGAAATGTGTGTGTTTCAGTTCCTCCCTGTGTACCATCCCAGCCCAGAGGAGAGCAGGGACCCCACCCTCTATGCCAACAATGTCCAGAGGGTTATGGCACAGTGAGTGTTCTACAAAGTATTTCCTGGAGCAGATACACAGGGCAAAGGGACCACAGGAGGGGGTGGAGGGCTGAGGTTTTGAGTCAGAAATGGGGGAAAGGGCTGAGACGGGGTGGATGAGGGTAAAAGGAGCCCGGGTCCTCTCCATAGTCATTAGGTCAGTCAGTAATGAACCCTCAAAAAATTCTTCTGCCTCATTCCTCCCCTTCCCCCCCCACCCCCATTCCATCCCTCTTTATCCTATAGGGCCCTGGGCATTCCAGCCACCGAGTGCGAGTTTGTAGGGAGCTTGCCTGTAATTGTGGTGGGCCGGCTGAAGGTAGCATTTGAGCCACAGCTCTGGGAACTGGGAAAGGTTCTTCGAAAGGCTGGGTAAGTGACCTTGACGACGACGAATGGTCCGTGTTTGTATACTAGTAGACAGAAAAAGAGTAAGAAGACATGGGAAGGAGGAAGGAAAGTCTTTTTTTAAAAAAAGTGGTAAGATAGCCCTGACTGGTTTGGCTCAGTGGATAGAGCGTCGGCTGCAGACTCAAGGGTCCCGGGTTTGATTCCGGCCAAGGGCATGTACCTTGGTTGTGGGCACATCTCCAGTGGGAGGTGTGCAGGAGTCAGCTGATGATGTTTCTCTCTCATTGATGTTTCTAACTCTCTCTATCCCTCTCCCTTCCTTTCGTAAAAAAATCAATAAAAAATATATATTTAGATTGAAATTTAAAAAGTGGTAAGATAGAAGAATTTTGTAAAAGATAAGGGAGGGGAAAGAAAGGGGAAGATATGTCATTACCCAAGTGAGAGGAAAAAAATGGCTCTCAAGGGACTTTGAGTCAGAGTATATCTTAGAAAAACACCAGGTGTACCAACACTGGAAAACTCTTGGGGCTGGACCCAAGGTCCTGCTGGGTGGTGTGCCAGAAAGAAACTGAGTCAGCTCTCTGCCTTCCACAATTCCATTGTAGGCTGTCCCCTGGCTATGTGGACACTGGGGCAGAGCCAGGCCGGAGTCGAATGATCAACCAGGATGAGTTTGCCAGGCAGCTCCAGCTCTCTGACCCTCAGACCGTGGCTGGTGCCTTTAGCTACTTCCAGAAGGTAAAGGAGCTGGGGTGAAGGGCGCAGAGCTCAGCGTTTAAGGGTGTCATCTGAGTGGCCACGTCAGTCGCATTAGATGACCAATTTGGAGTCTGTGCTGGATGTTCTATCCGCTGTTGTCAGAGGGCCAACTTCTGAGGTCCTCTGGGGAATTCATTTTTTTATAGAGAATCCAGTGCATCGCAGAGCGATGTTTTAATCCTTGTGAGGTGGAATAATGGAGAAATTATTGGTCAGTGAGATCCATACATTTCCAAAGCCACTTTTAGAGATCGGCAAAGGCCAGGGATCATATGACCTTGAAAGTCACTGCGTGAGGGTTTCAGAGAAGAGGCGTGCAGGTTGGGTGGGAAGGTGACAACGGAGGAGACAGCACTGGACAGCTTAGATGGTTAAGAGTTTGAAACCCGGGAGTATTTTCTATATTTGAGCAGATTTTTAAAAATATCCCACAGCTTCTCAGGGGAATTTCTGAATTTTCTTGAGAATTTTGACAAACCAGATTATTTCCTGGGACGTTACGAGGTTTTTCTGTTGAAATATAATAAGGTTGTCCCAGAAGATTCTTAATGTTTATGGACAACCACCAGTGGTCCCAAGGAGCTCTTTTTTTAATCTAAGATGCAGACTGGGCTCTCAACATCCTCTGAAGGAACAGAGTGTGACCAGGTGTGTTGATATCTAAGATCGGACAGACTGTCCCTGGAAGGAGCTTCACCACTTAGCCTGTGGCAGAACAGATCCAAAGCCCGAATGCTATGGCTCCCCCTAGAGTTGGCAGGCATCCTTCTTGATCTTTTGTAGGAAATTATGCCAGTGGCCCCCCGTTAGTCAGCTGGACCAGTTCTCCCACACACAATGAGTCAGGAGAGAATCGGTTTTTCCAGCTTGGGGGCCAGGAATGCCCTCAAAGATAAGTCACAACTTAATGGTAATTTCAGCATTCCTGAGGGATTCCCTCACATTCCTAGAAGATCCTTTGATAGAGAGCTGTGTCACCAGGTGACTTGGGGTAGACCCATGACCTGAGAGAACTATCAGGGATCCTGGAGAGTTTAGGACTCTGGGTTCTCAGGGAAGTGGACACAGGAGTCACCCCTGTGCCTGCTGAGAAGAAGGAGGATGCAGGGTTGGTCCCCTATATCGCCCTCGTTTCTCTTTCACACTCCAGGATGCCAACGGTTTGGTGGACTTCCGAGATGTGGCCCTTGCATTGGCAGCTCTGGATAGGGGCACAGGCCTAGAGGAGCTGACTCGCCTGGCCTTTGAGGTACCGGGGGGGGGGGGGGGGGCGGGGGAGGAGTGGACATGGCAGCTGTGCTCACCCCACCCAGAAGCCTGTGTGGTATACTATTACCCGTGGCTTCTAGATAGCTGGTGCTTGGTATCCAGCCCTGTGCCACACTGTAAACCGCAGAGCTCCGGTGTCTGTATATTGAGGCTTAGCTGGGAACAGGAGGAGGACAGCAGCTGTGAGGTTAAATTCTCCTGCAGAAAGGACTCAGGGGGCAGGGAGGGCCTGCATTTTGCATTCTTGGAAGAGGAGGAGCCTGTAGGCAGATCTTCGGGAGAGTATGGGGTGATGGCATGAGGAGAGGGCTTGACCTGTGTCCCCTTCTCCCCCAGCTGTTTGCCAAGGAGCAAGCAGAGGGGCCCAGCCGCCTGCTGTGCAGAGACGGCTTCAGCACCATCCTGCACCTGCTACTGGGGTCACCCCGCCCTGCTGCCGAGACTTTGCATGCCGAGCTGTGCCAGGCAGGACCCCACCAAGGCCTCTCCCTCTGTGAGTCACTGTCTTCTCAGCCCACGTGGACATTCGGGGCACCTTCAGCACTGGGCCGGAGGGAACAAGGGCACCTTCAGCACTGGGCTGGGAGGGAACAAGAGCTGGTGGCCAGTGCCAGGGAGCAGACATCTGAGAGGTAAAAATGGGAGGGACTGGCTAGAAGGCTGAAAGGACATAAACTTGGATTTGAGAAGTGAAGCAGAGAAGAGAGTGACAAAACATACTGAGAAAAGAGCAGGGCACCCATTTCCTCTCCTCCTTAGATAATTTTACTTTTCCCATCTTACAATTATCTGTCCAGGTCAGTTCCAGGACTTCTCCCTCCGTGACCCACTCCACGGGAAGCTCTTCAGCACCTACCTGCGCCCCTCCCAGACACCGAATGCCTCATCCCCAGGCAGCAGCACTGCTCTGGCCAATGGGACTGTGCACTCACCTAAGCAGAAGGGCGACTGAGCCCCTCCACCTCCCCAGCTCGCATCTGGCCCACAGACTCAAGGCAGCGCCAGGGGCCGACCCTGGGCCTCAAGCCCTCTCTGCTCCTGCTTGATTTTTTTGTTATTGTTTGGTTTTTTTTAGGTTGATTTTCTGTTTTTTGTTTGTTTGTTTGGGGTTTTTTTTTTGTAAGAAACTATTTTATATATAAATATAAATATATATATATATCTATTTAAAAAATATGAAGCTCGGTCACATTGATGGTATCATTAGCTGGAAAGGAAAGGGATTAATAGTTGCCGGCTGGCCATCGAACAATCCCAAAGGTTCCCCCGGTTAGTACTATTGGCCAGAGCTGGATGAATCTCCACTTGTAGTTGAACATGGTGCTTTTCTGCACAGAAATCCTGCAATTCTCATGTCCTTTCCTCCTGTTGTCATGCCCTGTGTATGCACATTTTAACAGGCTTACTCATGAACCTCTTTTCAGCCTATTCCCTCTTGTTCTGTCCTCATTAGAGATTAAAAAATAGCCAACTGCCATTCCATATTTAATAATCCTATTGAGATTGATGCCTGCTCTCTGTAGCTCAGACCTACCACACAGGAAGGTTTTTCTGCCATGGGATTGAATTGAGGACACTTCAGTCCTTTCTGTCCAGCCTCTTTTCAAGGAAGAAGAAAATAAGGCCCTCCTATAGAGAGGTGCATTCTAGACACAGTTAAGGAAAATTAGATTTTAAAACTTAAATTCCTATCCAAGGTTTGTAAAGGGCATCTTGTGTGTGTGTGTGTGTGTGTGTGTGTGTGTGTGTTTATTGATTTCAGGGAGAGAGAAACATCAATGAGGAAAGAGAATATCAATTAGCTGCCTCCTGCACGCCCCCTACTGATGATTCAGCCCATAAGCCAGGCATGTGCCCTGACCAGGAATTGAACCATGACCTGGTTCATGGGTAGATGTTCAACCACTGAGCGACACCAGCGGCATCTCTCCATACAGACTTCTGTGGGGATTTTTTCTAATCTCTTTTTTTTTTTTTAATCCTTACCTTTACCTGAGGATATTTTTTTCCATTGATTTTTAGAGAGGAAAGGAGGGGAGAGAGAGAAATATCAATGTGGAACACATCTATTGATTGCCTCCCAGGTGCGCCCTGACCACTGGGCCAGGGATGGAACCTGCAACCCAAGTTCATGCCCTTGACTGGGAACTGAACACGAAGCCCTTCGGTTTGTGAGCTGACGTTCTAACCACTGAGAATACCAGCCAGGGTTCCATGTAGACTTGTAGAGGGAAATAATGACAGGCTGCCCAGAGAAACCCTCCCAACACCCACATCCTGGCCTATGATGGGGAGGGATGAAGTCTCACGGGACATCTCAGTGCTGGGGCTTATCAGAGAGCCTGAATAAGGCTAATGGCAGGAAAGGTATCAATCTGTAGAGTCCAAGGCCACCCCGCCTTTCTTTACAGCATCTTACCCCCGCTGGGAGCCCAGAAGTGAATATAAATGAACACATTGAGAGTACTACTTTCTAACAAAAAAAGTCTTTATTCATTTTGTTCCCATACAACTTCGAAGGTGCTTTGCCCTCACCTCCCACCAGGGCACCTCCTCCAACCTAGCTGGTGTGACATTCCCTCACACTAACACTTTGGCAGAACTACAAAACAAAGGACTGAGAACAAGTCTTTGGTTTAAGTGCAACTGGGGTGAAATCTATTCAAGAGGCCCTGGCTTCGGGGGCTGGCAGGAGGGATAGGAAGGTCCTGCTGCTCCCTACTGGCAACGGCGCCGTTTCTTCCTCCTGCCTGAGCCCAAACTGTCGCGCCTTCTTTTACGAGGCTGTGCGGGTAGAGCCAGGGGTTTCTCCCCAGAGACCGCAAGTTCAGATCCCAGATAGGGCCTCTTTCCAGCAGGTGCTGGATCTGCAGCTAGAGCTCGCTTCCTAGACTTAGCAACAGGATACGGAGGCTGGCCAGGGCCTCTTGCCTCAGCAGAGAGGGAGCCTGATGCTCTCTGGAGCCCCTGACCTCCCGAGGAAGATAGGTCTGGAGCAGGATGAGGACCAAGAGGAGGCCGCCTTGGTGACAGGCTTAGTTTAGAGGCTAAGAGGTGGGCAAAGTCAGAGAGTTCCTCATCTTCCTCCTCCACTTCATCCTCCTCCTCCTCTTCCTTCTCCTCCTCCTCTGCTTTAGCTCCACCTGCTGTACGGCATGCTCCTCTAACAGGAGAGGCCTCTTTCAGAACTGAGGCATCCCTGGCTCCCCATTGAGGGGAAGTTTTTGCAAGGCCCCAGGAAGATGTTGGCTTGGGAGTCCCATGTGCATAAGGCTCTTGATTCCCTAGCAAGGGAGCAAGGTCTTTTGAATTCAACAAGTCAGTGTCCTCCCTGCCCTCTCCTTGGGGGTGATAACTAAAATGGAGTGGGCAGGTATCCTCACTGACCCCTAACTGGAGGCCACAGCCATCTCTGACATCTAGTATATGGCTGTCAACTGTGGTTTCCAACAGAGAAATGGAATTGCCTCTGTTCCCTGCCTCTTGGCTGGCCTCAGGGAAGGTGGAGGCATCCTGGGTCCCCAGAATAATGACATTGCCTTGACAAGCAGGCTGGAGGGTTTCTTTGGAAACAAGTGTGGAGGCATCAACACTGCCTTCCAGCAAGGGGGAGCAATCCCACAGATCACTGGGATCCTGTATGGTCTCGGGACTCTGTTCTGTATTTTCTTTAGGCTTCAAGACAAGGCTATAGTTCCTCTTTTCTAGGGCAGCTGTGCCTCCACAGGGAATTGGACTGCTCCCCAGATCCCCAGGTGCTGTGGTTTCTCTTGGACCCAGTGCCTGGCAGCCTCCCTGGTGCTCAGGTGCACATTCCCTATCATCCAGGAAGCTCTCTGTGACCTCGATTTGTAAGGGCAACTCTAAGCCTATTTCATCCATCTCACTGCTGAGCCAAAGTCCTGGACTGAAAGAGGCCCCATCCTCGTCCTTGTCCTCAGCTGCTCTAAGAGAAGGGCTCTGGTCAAAACTCTGAAGCAAAGGAGGACTTCTGTCACCTCCCCACATGACTCCTGAGCAGCCTTCCTGGGGCTCTGCTAGCAGCTCCTTCCCTTGATGTATCACACCAACACCCCCTGTCTGCTGTCCTGTCTGCAGCCCTGGTTCTTGCAGAGGAGCCAGCTCTGGCTCCACGAGCGCAGCTTCCAAACTGGGAACTATCTCGAGCTGGGGATCATCCTGCCAGCAAAGGGACAGAGCCTCGGAAGTCCCGACAGCCAACGGGGAGTGCCCAAGGGACCCAGCACCTCCCACGTGGTTACCTTGCTGTGGGGATATTTGGTTTGTAACCTTCTCAGGTCCTCTTCTCTCTGTACCTAGGGACCCTCGAGTTCCCTGTGGAGATGCAAGTTCTATGTGCAAGTCCCAGCTGCTGGGAGATGTCAGAGTGCTCCCATCCCTGCACATGCCCCTTGGGCCATCTAGGGCCCGTTCCTGCCCACTATGCACTTCCCTTGCTCGCTTTCCCGGGGAAGTGGACTTCCCAAGGCAAACAGTGCCCCCGGCCACCCGATGCCCAGGTGAAGGCCGAAGCCGTCCACCCCCATCTTCATCCTCATCAGAAACAGAAGCACTTGAGTCCAACTGAGCTCCAGTGCAACTTGGAGCTGCCTCTGCACCCTCTTCCTCCTCCAGGGCCAGGAGTCGCTTCTGAACCAGCTGGAAGAAGAATGGACACATAGCATGCTACATATGGTTGTGGGAGGGGTGGCTGAGTGGATGGGCAGGGCAGAGAATGCAAGCAAGTGGCTTAAATGACAGTATTAAAGACAGATACCATAGCTCTTTTCTGCTTTCTTGGACCTTATTCCCACACTTTGAGCCCTTACATATCCACAGTCCCTTACCTACTGTTCAGTACCCGTAGCCCAATCCTGAAGCTTTTCATCTCCAGGAGTCATACCATCTAAGACAGTGTAGAATTAGCTAACAACATGTGAGCTTCCTATTCTAATACCCACAATCCCTCAGGTTTACCTGGGCAAGACTGAGTCCTTCTTCTTGCTCCAGCTCCTCCATTAAAGCCAAGGGGTCCCTCTGTTGTTCTGGGGACAGTAAATCCGCCAGAAATTGAGGGTGAATGACGGCCTCCACCTGCGCAACAGAAGGAAAAGTGATATGAGTCTGACAGGAGGTAACTTGTGAGCCAAGAGACTCTAGAGAAGCCATAAGTGCCCTCCCCACCCCAGGCTGTTATCAGCCATGACCACCAACCACCAGCTATACACTTTCGCACGTGTGCATACATGTATATGCATTGCTCAGAGCCTGGGGCAGAACCCTAGAGTTTGGTTCCCTTGAGTTCCCACCCCAGGATCTGCTAGAAACCAGATATCCAGGCTCAGTCCCCACCTTGGAGACAAAGACTTCCTGAGAACACAGCGCATCGATGTAGCTCAGGAGATCTGGGTCTGGATACAACCCTTCCTCCTCCTGCCGCTGCTCATCCTCTTCCAGTCTTCCGTCTGACTCCCCTGTGGCCGAGTGGCTCCCCACCAGCCCTTCCATGATGTCAGCGTACTCTTTCACAGCCTCTGGTGGGATCTCCTTGGGTGCCTCAGGAACGGGAGGCCTCTGGGTTTTGCGCTGCCGCCGGCGGGGGGTCCGTGCCTTGGAGGCGGCCTTCTTGGGAATATACACTAAGGGTAGAGATGCAAAGGGGGAATGGACAGTGGCACAGAGACTACAGCTTCTGCCTCCCAAACCCACGGGAGAACACAAATGGCTTCAGACTGAATAGGGCCACCCCAAAAAGTTCCAGCCATGGGAAAAGACTGAGGAGCTGCAGGGTCTGAGAGAGAGCCAGTGTCTGAAGAATCTTGTAACCCCTGAGATTCCAAGAAGTCCCCTAATCCAGGCCCCATTTCTTAGGCAGATGAGGTATTATGGGCTGCATTTAAAGTCTCGGTGAGAGAGTAGTTGGTTTACTTGGCCAAGATCAATACCTAGATTGGGACCAAGGGAACCTGAGAACCCAGTCTCCTATATTTGCCCTGTTTGGAACATCAAATGCCACCCCCTTGAGGAAAAGAGGCAGAAGCAAGGGCAATGCCTTCCCCCAAACATGATTGCTTTCTGTACGCCTTCCTTTGAGTCCCTGGTGTAAGGCTTCTGTTAGAACTGGGTAGCCTTACCTGGCTGCTGGCAAACCTCAGGGGCCCGAACCACTGGAGGATCAACTTTCAGAGGGGCTGCAGGAGGCAAACCCTGGGGCTCATTCACCAGCTGTGTGTTCTTAGTCTGCATCTCCTCCTCAGCCTCAAACTCCATGAACCTGCAGAGGGGGAAGAAGGCCCAGGCAGTGCTAAGGCCAGACCCACCAGGAAGCCAGACGCCACGAGGCAGCTGCTCACAGATGACCAAGCAACAGCTCTGAGGAAACCTCACAAGATCACGACATAGTCCCTTCACCTACAGTCGTCACCTAGGAAGCTCGTTAAGAAAATGAACAATGTAGAGCTTGTAAGCTTCTCCAGGACAGAGCCAAGCTTTCACTTCTTTTTCATGCCTTAGCTCACACGGCATCACCAAGGGTAGAGAGCAGCAATGAATACGACTTGCTGCATTCAGCCAGGCCTGTGCCACAGCCTGGTGGGATTCCACAAGCAGGCCCCTTCCGCAAGGCCTCCTCTGTCCCTGCCTACAACTATAAAAAATAGCTGAAACCCTGAAGGGCCTGGCCTTGCCATTCAAGGCAGTTCCCACCAGGAGACAGCGCTGAGATCCCGGCGTCCTAAGACTGGGACTGGGAAGGATAAATATGGGAGGTTGGGGTCCAGAAGATTTAGGGGAGAAAGTGGGAACCAAGTATGGAGGAAAGGGATCATTTTCCTCAGAATTATTTAACCAATGACTAAGTCATGACTAAATGGGGGAAGCTAGTATAAGGCAGGAGACTGCTATTGGCATCCAGGACCCTGGCTGCCTCTGACCAGCCTCTTCAAGAACCAGCCCCTCCCTGTGACGACAGAGGTAACCAATTTCTGTGTCACTATTTCCAGAGGAGGGGTGGTCCTAAGGTCGGCATCAATAGACACATTGCTACCTGTGAGATAGTAAGGAATCTGTCTAGTACTGCTTACCTGCTCCTTGCTAGATCTCTTTAGCATGGAATTTTTATACTGACTGAGCTCCAATCCCATCCTCAGAGCTTCATTATCAAGGCCCTTATACAACTCAAGGTCTGGAAAAGGGAGAGCCTCCAAGAGGAGATAGGATAGAAAAACTCAAGAGTGAAGGCGGGGGAAGAAGCAACAAGGATCCAGGAGATCATATCCTAGTCCACACCCCTCTTCCTAGCAACATATATATAACTTGGTTTTTTTACACAGAGGAAGGGAAAGGGATAGAAAGAAACATCGGTGAGAGAGAAACATCGATCAGCTGCCTCCTGCACACCCCCTACTGGGGATGTGCCCACAACCAAGGTACATGCCCCTGACCAGAATCGAACCTGGTACCCTTCAGTCCGCAGGCCGATGCTCTATCCACTGAGCCAAACCAGTTTGGGCCCTAGAATCCCTTTTAATAATCACCTCCACACCCAGACTCCAGCCTCTCTTTCCTGACCATACTCTTCCAGCCACACAGCCCCCCATTGGGAGAAGGAGGGTTCCTCATACTCACTTTTCTGCCATCTCGTAAAAGATCATCCGGTCAAAGTTGCTGGTGTGATCCCACTCCTGCACAGCCCTTGGCAGTCCCTCTTCCAGGGTCATAGTGGGCTTCAGCCGGGCCAGGGAACGAAGCACTGGGCTAAAACCCACACCTTGGGTCAGTCACAGGTACAAGTATTCCCACCCCATCCACCTGCCCTGACACCATCTTAATACACACACCCAGCCCCTCATCAGATCTAATGTGTGCTTCACTCCCCAACATGTCCCATTTGGTTGGGCTTCCAAAACCTCTCCCCTCCCATCCATTCACTGGCCACCCTGGCCTTTCTTCCCACTGAAATTCAGAAATATCACACAAAATCAAACATGATTCTTTCCCCCATGTTTTGAAATCAATCACCCTTAATTCTCACAGTACTTTCCTTAAACTTTCAGAAGTACTCATGTTGTTAAATTAATAGGTTTCATTTATAAAATAGGCTTAACTCTGCCCAAAAGGCTCTTGCATTTAAAAAATAAAAAATAGACACTCACTAACTCAAATGAATCTAAGTGAAGGTGATGAGGTATTTTTATTTGTTGGTTTTTACTAGTAAGTGTGTTTTTGTCTCCGGAATACCCCTCATAGTCTGTGAAATAGCAATACTCTTTAATCTGTCTGTGATTCATTTTTGCTTCCCTGAAACAAGTCCTCAAGCATTATTGTGCCTAGGACCCCTGGTGGAGCTTGTTGTAAATATGGATTCCAGCACCAGGAGTCCAGAACTGAGGGCATGTCACCAGCTTCCCAGGTGACCGTTGCAGAGGGTCTAGGCTGTACTTTGGGGGTGACCCTGCCTAGAGGCCTGGATATGCACAGCAGGATTAGTCCAGGGCCAGAAGCAGTACTCGTTCAAGAGTTCGAAATTCAGCCTGCCAGGCTCCAAGAGAGACTCAGAATTGTGTGAGGAAAGCAGGGAGTAGGTAAGATAATCTATACTTAATTATTTGGGAGAGTCTCTTGATTTAATCACTCCAGAGTCAAAGCGGAAAGGGAGATTCCTTTAAGAGTCAGCCCCTGGAGGAACAACATGTATATTTTAAAAATCCAGTAAAATGCAGCATGTGTTACCGAGTGGTTTACACAAAATATTGAGGGTACCGTGCAGTGGAGAGAGGCAGCAGGTCTATGTAGGAAAAAGAAAAATGGCCCAGATGGCCAATGATGCTGTTTTATAAACCCAGGAGACAGCCTATGATGCTGGGCTCTTTGGCTAAGCATCCGCTCATACTCTTAAGCAAAAGAGTTTGACCTTTTGTGAGTTCTTTTTCTCTTCTAGATTGCCTTTTTTATAACAACAGCAGCAGCTGCCATTTAGTGAAGCATTCTCTGTGTCTGGCACTCTGCTAAGCACTTCACATACATTAACTCATTTTACTTCTCAGCAACCCTCTGAGGTAGTAAGAACAATTACCCCCTTTCTAAATGAGAGAGATGAAGGCAAAGATCTGAAGTGTTGAGCCCAGGATTGCAAATCTAGGGAGCAGTGGAACTTGGACCCTCAACCACTAAGCAAGCTCTACCACCTTCCCATTTCAACTTGAATTCCCCTGAATAAAATAGGGGTGGGGTGGTAGGACACTCAGAATGGTCTTTGCCTGGCCCCACACTGTCCTCCCCTCCCACAGGAATGGGTCAGGGCCCAGCACTCCTCATCCTGGCATGTTTGGATGGCCCAACTCAATGTCTAAAGCTATTAAAATAGAACCAGAGGACCCTGGCACTGGGGTCCTACGTTCCAATCACCCCTCCACACTTTATGACAGGAAACCTCGCTGAGCTTCAGTCTCCTCATCCCTGAGGGAGGATTACCATAAAAACGCTTGCCTGAACTCAGCGTTGTGAGCATCACTGGAGAGAAGACACCTGAAGGCTGCTATATTACTGTTATCATAATCATTGTGCGTTTGGTACTCTTAGCATTTCCATTGCCCTCATGATTTGCCTCAAGTATTCCTACATAGCCTAACTTCTTTTGTCCATCCCAAAGCCCTCCTTAGTTAAAAGCTCTAGATAAATTAATCCCAGGTCCCCCCACTTACATAAGAAAGCAAGAAAGAGCTTCTGCATCAGGACTCTGGGATAAGTGCTTCCGGGCCAAGGCTTTGTAGCGCTGCCAGCGTCGAAAGTTCTCATAAACACCCTTGGAGGTATAGGAGAGGTCAGCCAGTGATGGCTTGGATTGGGCCACTGCCAGACCTCCTTCTCCAGTTGTCCCATGTGGCCCTGGCCAAGCCTTTTCAGGGGGCACAATGGGAGCCAGTTGGGCAGCTGGTGCTGCAACCTGAGCAGGAAGGCCCTCCTGGCTCACCCCAATAGCCTCAGGGGGCAGGAGGGTCTTCATGTTAGAGGCTATCACAAATTGAGGTGGGGGGCCTTCGGAGCCCCCACAGGAAGCAGCCGAGGCAATCCAATTGTGGGCAGTGTGAGTAAGGATAAAGTTCTGAGCTTGAGAGGGCTCAGCTGCTCCCCCTTCTGTCTTGACTTTGACAATGACCTTGCCAGCTTCAGCCCCACAGTGGCCAGGGACCTCATCCCCTGTCACCAACAATTGATTGGGGAAAGCAGAGAGCATCAGAGGGTTGCCTGGAGAGAAAGCTGAAGGCACAGGAGGCTGTGGAGGCAGCTCCCAGGGTGGTTGGTCTGGTGGGCCAGGAGCAGATGGGGTCATGGGTAGTGAAGCGAAAGGAGACAGGGCAGTGCCAGGTTTCATGGTCATATCTGGTCCAGGCAATGGAGATGCTGTTGAGACAAAGAAAAACAGGGAATGGAATAGGAGAAAAGCAGACCATAAAGTGGGTTATCAGAGTTCTACTTTAGTCTTTGAAAAACCAGAGCTCTGATTCTCAGCAGATGAGGAAGGGTATATGGAGGGGAAACTTGTATAGTTTGCAAATGTCCCCCAAGTGATTTTGATGTCCCTTACTCCCCATTGGAAATTATTACACTAGAGAATTTGCAATGGCCCTTGTCCCCAAGAGCTCATGCTCCAAATTTCTGGATCAAGCTCACATCCCACCCAGCATACAGGAGCATCTTTTATGCCAACGTATTCCAAAACCATTCAAACCACCCGAACGCTGCTTTCAGCTGCTCTGTGGTCCTGACCACCATTCACAGAAACACTGCTCCCAGGAGAGGGGGTGTGGATTAAATGTTTGGTTCTCAGAAGTTTTATTATATAATAGCAGGAATGACTAGAGATAAGGACCAGGAAATGGGGTGGTGTGGGAAGGGATTTTCCAGAGCACTCAGTAGCTGCTGCACATGTTAAAATTTGGCAATGCAGATTATCTGTGGTTCTGCTTGGGGCTGCTATGAGAAATTTAGGATCCACCAAAAACAAGGGACTGACACTGAAGTCTGAAAAAGTACCTGCTAAAGAAAGAGTTATGTGGGCTCTAAGAGACCAATGATAAATACATGAAAACATTACTTAATGCATCAGGACATGTGTCTCCTAGGATTTTTTATAATAATAGATAATCTGCCTAATTTCATGCCACTCTCCTCCCCTTTTATAAAGACTATTCACTGGCAAACGAACAACATTACTTCCTGACACTAGACTATGAAGGAGACAGGGAATATGAGCAAACCCGTCATCTCAATCATAGAGCAGAGGGCCAGGGTTTTAGATACAATGAAATGGGTCTGCAGGCCTGAGTTCCACAAAAAGTAGAAAAATTAGAGCTTCTCAGGGAAGCCCCAGTTCTCGTCCTGCTTCTGGAGGAATCAAGGAAAACCTCTCCCTGAACTGAAAGAGAAACATCAGGGGTTAGCTTTGGGGGAGGGGGGGGGGCATTTCTCTATTGACTTGGCAACAGATAACTCCACTGAGCAGCTTTTTAGGGGGGGTTCCATCCCACTCCACCTCCCCGCAACACACTGAGAATGACCCCAGCTCAATTCTCTGATGGCGAAATTCTAGATCAAGCTCCAATTACCTAAGGAAGACACAGGAATTGGGTTTTCCCCTTGAAATATCTGTGCCACACATATCCCTTGTCCCTGCCACACTAACGCATGTTGAAGGGATCCCTCTTCTAGAGTAGCAAGTTGCTAACTGCTATCCCGTCTCTAAACATCAGCACTCTCCTCCGAGCTGCTTTGGCCTACTCCCACAAGGGCCTCTTCCTCCCCCAACACCCTGTCTTAATGGCACGATCTCCTTCCCTGGTTTGCCCAAGTGTGATGCCTTGGGCGTGGTCTAGTGCTCTCACATACCTCTAGGTCAATCCAAGTGCTCATCTCCAGGTAAAGTGTCAAATTTGAATCTCCAAGGAAACCCCCCTCCCCCAACACATACACCTGCAGACTTACCTCCATCTGAAGTCATCCTCTCAGGTTTGGGCACTACCCCTGGCGGTCTAGAAGAAGCCTCCAGGATGAGAAAGTCAGGTCCAGACCCCAGAGAGTAACCTAGCTCCAGTAGATACACAGGGATCTAAGGAGGGAAGGGTAAAAATAAAATCAAAACAGAACTAGAATCTGGGATTCAAGGCATTCTATAGTGGGGGAGGGGAGAGGGGGTGTGGGGGAGGGGGAGGGAGATATTCCACGAGGGGCTCTGGAAAACTGGCGGTAACTAGGGATTCCCTCCGAACCAGAGTTTGGCAGCACAATTGTTGTGTGCCTCTTTAGGGCAAATTGTAACTTTTTCTCAGATTCCCAACATTATACTTTACATCTGCGTTCCCTGTACAATTATTCATCAATATATTTAGTTTTGTGCCCTTTAATCCCACCAGGTTCTGTAACTGACTTCCTATTAATAGCAGGTTGTGGCAGACCCTTAATTTAATTCAGTGTTGGCTATATTTTCTGAACCAACTCAGAATACATTCCATAGGGAATAGAATATCTGAAATTAGGATTGTCTGGAAAGATCCAGAATGTTTGGCTGCTGTGTGCATATCATTTCCTTGGGAAGCTATCATGCAGTCCCCAAACAATCCACTACCATCAGCTCTATAGTCTACAGAAGGCTCAACCTTAATCCTTGGCAGAAAAGCCACACACTATAAAATATTGGCATTCAGACTAAAGTATCAAGACCAAAAAGTCCTTTTGTCTGTTATTTTTTTGTTTAAGTATTTTGTTAAATAATTTTTTAAATGTTTTTATTGATGAGAGAGAGAGAGAGAGAGAGAGAGAGAGAGAGAGAGAGAGAGAGATCAATGATGAAAGAGAATCGATTGGCTGCCTACTGCACCCTTCCCTCCTCCCACCACTGGGGAGGAAGCCAGCAACTCAACCCAGGCTGGAATCGAATTGGGACCTCCATAGGTGGACACTCAACCTCTGAGGCACGCTGGCTAGGCTGTTAATTAATTTTTAAAATGCTTTTCTTATTTAAATATTTTTGTTGACACTATTGCAGATGCTTCCATTTCTCCCTTCCCCCACTTTGCCCACTTCACCCAGTTCCCGCCACCAACATGCGCATGCGCCCCCTTTCCCCACCCCCCCCACCCCCGCCTCCGCCTTGGTCCTCACCACACTATTTATTGTCTGTGTTCATGGGCTATGGGTTTGGTTTTGTTTTTTCATTACTGCCGACAGTATTATAGATGTCCCCTACTTTCAGGCCTCTTGTCCTGCACCCAGCCCCTGCCCCACTCCAGACTTTCCACCATGCTATTGGTTCTAAAGTAAAAGTATGCAAAACAGCAAAACAGCAATCTCCCTCCCACTCCCTTCTTCTGGAACCCAAGTACTTTGTCTTAAAGGAAACCAATATTATGTTTATTGTGAATCCTTGCAGAGATATTTTATGCACTATAAGTAAATGTGTCTGTATCATTACATTTATATTCTTTTTTTTTTTTTTTTTTTGCATGACAAGTCAGATATTTTAATGAAAGCTTTCCAGGAACACATGTCAGGTGTTAAATCGATCATCATTGAAAGAATATTTTAGAAAAAAAGCTAAAAAAGAAACAGGACGTTACATAGATTGCTGCTTCTTTTCCAAACACTTCTCAATATCATCAGGAACTTGAACAGCAACCTTCGAAATTCACGTCCCAGGACCAAATACTTTGGAAACACAGAAATTCATTACCCTGTGGTGGTATCACCCTTTCACACATGACTATATTCCTTTTTTAAAAAGAGCTTTCAGGTTTTTCTGGTTATAAAAGTAATATATATTCCAATGTTCTTGGGATTATAAATAATAATGCAACGATAATCTTTGTAATGTTATCTGAGTTCCAATTTTCATTTCTTTAAACTAGACCCCTATAAGGGAATTTCTACGTTACTTAAAATATTCAAAATACCCCTAGGAAGTAGGTCTTATTATGCTATTATTAGTTACTCACCACTCTAAGAAAGAGCGCTGAATTCGTGGTAGAGACCTGAGTTTGAATCTTGGTTCGACCACTAAAACATACTTCACCGTCTCATAAAATAACTGCACGTCTCTTTGCGGTACATTGAATACCCGTCATGCACTTTTACCGCCAATACTTTAAGATCGGGCTAGGGAACCGCATGTAAAAGAGGGGAGGAAAGAAATCTTTCTTTCTTCTCTAAAGTAAAGGGGCTCTGAATCCTGGAGCCATTTGCTTTTCTAGTCACTAGAAACCCACTGCCCATGAAATGGGTGTGCATCTTGTGATCAAGACAGGATTCTATTCACTAATTTTCAGCCTATATTCGTCCCTGTCCCCCTGTTACGTCTAGCAACGTCTGGCACACAATGGGCACATTTCACGTGTCTTAAAAAGCCTACAAGGTTGCAACTGAGCACCAATGGCTGCAAGATTGCAACTTGGTTGCAACTGGGCCACGTCCTGCACTAGTGCGCCGCCTTCTGCCCAGCTGGATGGAGAAAGGCGCACAATTGACTACATTTCCCGGCATGCCTTGAGAGCTATTTCCGGCTACACCGGAAGAAAGTTGGCAACCACGTGAAGCCCTCAGTGGAGAAGCGCAGACGGAGTTGGAACCTCCTGCTTCAGCGAGATCATGTTTCTCCAGTATTACCTCAATGAACTGGGAGAACGGGTCTATACCTTGAAGGTGAGAAGAGGGAGCAGGTGTGGATGGGCTTGGCCGGAATTGTAGCGGGGAGGGGAGGTTGACACTAGCAACCTAGTTGCCCAGCTGGGTGAGGGGAACGACAAAGTCCAGAAGCCTGGCGTGGTGGAAGCTGGAGGGTATAGTCACTCCACGCGTCCTGCCTTCCTAGTTACTCTGTTTTCGCTTGTCCCTTTCCTTATCCCAACCTCCACGTCTCTTACGATGCCGGTGATTGAGTTTTCTCAGCACTCCTGTTCTGAGATTATGCCCTCTCTCTCTTCCTCGAGCAGAAGTTTGATCCAGTGGGACAACAGACCTGCTCGGCCCATCCTGCTCGGTTCTCCCCAGACGACAAATACTCTCGACACCGCGTCACCATCAAGAAACGGTTCAAGGTGCTGATGACCCAGCAACCGCGCCCTATATTGTGAAGGTCCCTTAACTTTCCTGCCACCGGCGACCCCTCTGAGACTTTTCCGAAACCCAGCTTTTCAGTCTGTGAGCCTTGAAGCCTTTTTACCACCCTTGCTCTTTGGTGTTATCATCATCTTAGATGATCATGCTTGTGTGAAGCAATCATGGTAGCACCCCCCTTAAAGAAAACAATTTTGAGTCTGCTTTTCTTATTTTGACCGCCACGTTATTAAAATGATTTGAAAGAGCTCTCTTATTTTCCATGTGTGGGGAAAAAAGAAGTGGATAAAAAAAAAAAACACGAGAAAGATGAGAGGGAAAAGTAACGCAGGGGTACATTTTGAAGAAAATCTTAAAAACTGAAGTACCTGGAGTAGTGCTGTACTGTTAGTGACGGGAGGGTGTTGGGGAAGGGAAGGTTGAGAAAGGCTCTCACATAAATGTTGACCTTCACTGAACGATACCCCTAGGGTCATGTAAGTAATTTCTTGCCCCTTGAAATGACGTTTTGACTCAAAATGGAAGAGGAGCTTGACAGGTAATAACCGTATTGCAGAGGGAAGGCAGTGAATTGGAAGTCAGGAGACCAGGATTTTTCCATTTTGTGTAACTTGAAGAAATTTAGTCACTTTACCTGCTTGGTCCCATTTTTCTCATCATTTCTAAGTTCTCTTTCAACTCTAAAATGATTTGGATCAGTGATGGGCCTTAATTTACCTACAGTGTTGTCTAACCATTGTGAATAGTTATGCGTATTTACTGCCCCTCTGGTAGTATTTCCAGGCTTTAGTTCTCTTCAAGGAATTGCCCTCTTACAGTAGACATATAATTTTATAATCTCTCTGGCAGCTAGCTGCTATGTGGAACTCTATAGATGTTAATTTAAAAAATGAGATACAAGAGATTCAAGCAGAGATTTTGTTTCTCAAGCTACTGTTAGGGGTTAATAACAAACATACTGGGAAATTTTTGGAGCAGCTGTCATGGAGCAACCATGAAATTTTAATCCAATTACTTTATATTAAAGGGAAGATAAGGCAAAATATTGTGTATAAGGGCATTCAAAAAATGCTAGCTTGCTTTTTTAATTCTCTTTGTCACGTTAATCCTCTCATTTCCCAGTCTTTTCATTTGTGGCTTTTGACATTGGATTTGAATGTTTGCTTAATGCTACAGATTTAAAAATTGCTCCGTGGAGATTGTGTGCTAATTACACAATATTTTTTATTGCATCAAAATTTTATACTCCAGAAGCAGATGTAACTTAAATCAGTGCAAATTTAACTTATTTAAAATTAGTCCTGAAATGGCTTAGATATGTTTCTCTTGAAATCTGAAGTCTGCGCATCCCAGCAGAAAAGTTCAGGATAATTATTGATTGATGAGAAAAAAAAATCAACTTGGATCAACGTTAATAGAAGATATGATTTTCAGATCAATTACTTTAACTTACAGGAGTAATGAAATGAAGTATTTGTTTCCTGCTTAACAATTTTTTTCTTAGTCTATTCACTTACAGGGTTCTTAGCTTTAGATCTGATTGATTTTAAAGATTTATTCGGTCCTATTAAGGGGATAATGATTGAAGAAATGTTTAAGAAATTGTGCAAATGGCTAGGAAAAAAGATCTGCTATAGAAGTTTCTTAAGCACCTATCACTTAGTGGAATCTCCCATTTTTTTAATGTTGACTGTAATTCTATCTTTATAATTTACCCTCATCTTCCCCTCTCCCCCAATGCTATATTCTGTGTAGACAACTGAAAAGACTTTGACCTGGAAATACTTTGAATTGAAGTAGAATAGAATGGCAAACTTGTTTGAATATACCAAGGACTTTTTCCTTAAGACATCTAGGTATTAACATTTGAGATGTGCTCAGAAATATAAGAGCCTTATGAGGTTTAGTATGTTGGTGTTAGGCAGTGTTTACATATATAAGTGAATGTAAATACTCTGGTTTAAACAAAATTTGATGTTGCAGAACTCCAGCATCCTTTTATAATAAAGAGGTAATATGCAAATTAACCCTCATGCCATCACAAGATGGCTGCCTATGACCAGGCCAGCAGGGAAGTTAGTGAGAGATGACCAAACTATTGAACAAGCAGACTGCGTGGGGCAACAAGGCCAGCAGGGGCATTAGTGAATGATGACCAAATGACTGAATAAACAGGCTGTGTGGGGTGACCAGGCCAGTGGCGGGGGGGGAGGGGGGGGGGAAGGTGACCAGGCTGGTTGGGGGCGGTGGCAGGCAGTTAGGAGCAACCAGGCTAGCAGGGAGTGGGCAGTTGGGGGCAACCTGGCCAGCAGCAGGGCCGACCAGGCCATTGCAGGGGCAATTAGGGGTGATCAGGCCAGCATGCAGAGGCAGTGAGGGGTGATCAGACTGGCTGGGGTGGGGGGGGGTATTTAGGGGCAACCAGGCAGGCAGGCAGGTGAGCCATTAGGAGCCAGTGGTCCAGGATTGTGAGAGGGATGTCCGACTGCTAGTTTAGGCCTGATCCCCAGTCTCAGGCCTAAACTGGCAGTCGGACATCCCCCAAGGGGTCCTAGATGGGAAAGGGTGCAGGCTGGCTAAGGGGGACTCCCCCACACACCCTGTGCATGAATTTCGTGCATTGGGCCTCTAGTTTCTCAATAAAGGGCAAGTCTCTGAGATTTGAATGAACAGCAGACCTGCCTGAGAAAAAAACTAATCCTTCAGGGAGGTCAATTTCTTGCTTCTTCAAGTTAAAATCAGTCGGCACAAGCTTTATAAATCTCCATCCAGCTTTGAGAAGATTTCCATTTTAAAATGGAAATTGTTTCTCATTTTGTTACCTGCATCTTTTTAGTTAGACTTTGGACTTGTCATTTGATAAAGGAGAATTTCCTGGCTCGGGCCTTACGGTTCTGATACATTGCTAAGGATGGTGCTTAAACATTTCCACATGTGTGGAGCAAGGGCACAGGCAAAGCCAGGGCTCAGGTGATTGAATTTAAATGTCTTAATCAAAACCAAAGGAAATAACTTTCAAACAAAATATTGATGAGTCAGAATATATTGAACACCTCTATTCATGCATTAAATAAACTACCACATTCTGGTGGCAGTGGTAGGGAAAATACTGGGAATGGGATCAAGAGAAAGTATCTTATTCAGGTCTAAAATAAAGACATTTTCATGAATGGAATGTTCAGTCTTGACTAGAAAGTGAATATAGCACTTTTTTCAACTTCATTGAGGTATAGTTGACAAATTACATATATAATAGGTACAACATGAGTTAACAGCTGTATATATTGTGAAAGCGCATAAAGTACAGGAAAAGGTGGGAATATGTAGCAGTGCATAAATTTGAGCATACAATGCAGTGATTTTCAACCTTTTTAAAAAAAAATACATTTTCATTGATTTCAGAGGAATGGAGTGGGAGAGAGAGAGAAACATCAATGATGAGAGAGAATCATTGTCCAGCTGCCTCCTGCACGCCCCACACTGGAGATCATACCCAAAACTCAGGCATGTGCCCTGACCAGGAATCAAACTGACCTTCCGGTACATAGATGGATGCTCAGCCACTGAGGCATACCGGTTGGGCTCAACCTTTTTAATCTCATGGCACACATGTAAGATAATTACTAAAATTCTGTGGCACACCAAAAAATATGTATTTTTTGCCAATCTGACAAAAAAAGAGGAGGGTAATTTTGACACATTCACACCTGATAGCTGTTGTAATTTTTTTATTTGACAGTCGAAGGGAAAAGAGGTCAGTTCTCCTGACTAAATGGTAAGGTATTGCAGGTTTTAAAAATTCTTGCAGCACACCACTTGAAAAATCACTGACACAATGCTTTAGAATAGACTTCTACATAAAAATTCCATTGGGAGTTTTGTGATTTAAAGTAATTTTAAAAAATCATGGCCCAAGCCAGTTTGGCTCCGTGGACAGAACTTGGGCTTCAGTTAAGGACACTTGCCTCAGTTGCTGGCAGGGTTCTATGGCCTCTGTGGGAAGCCACCAATCCATGTGTCTCTCTCACATCAATGTTTCTCTCCCTTCCCTTACACTCTAAAAATCAATGGAAAAATAACCCTCGCGTTAGGATTGACCCAAAAAAGTCACAAATTTTCAGGGGCCCTCTTATTAAAGAGCGGGTATTTGAGGTCCGGAGGGGCAGGGCCTACTCCCTGAGATTCCTCCAGAGTGAGGAGGGGCAAGAAAAAATAAGAAGAGGATTTGTATTCTGAAGCGCAGGTAGCTCAGGTCCAGACAACCAATTACAATTCCCGTCGTGCCCAGGGCCTCCGACGTGGCCCCGCCCCTCAGCCCGGTCCCGCTAGGACGCGAGCGGGCGAGCGCATGCGCGCACGCAGCACTGTCCCTGGGGGGGCCGCAGAGGCTGGGCGGAGCTCCCGGCACCTGCGAGGACGGTTCCACCCTTTGACCGCTCCCGGCTTCTCTTAGGACAGTTAGCCTCGGATGAGGAACAAGCCGGGAGGGAAGAGAGGGGTTGCGGCGGCGCTAGTACAGCCCGCCGAACCGGGGGCCGGCAGCGGCGAGGTCACGTAACTGCCGTGGCGGCGTCCGGCCGGCCCTCCTCCCGGGCGCGCCGCGGCTCCGAAACAGTTACCGGCTCGTAAACAAGAGCTGCGCGCGCACCCCGCATCAGCTGGCGCCGGGATCCCACACCTGCGACCTCCTCGCGTCAGCGCCACCCCCTCCTGCACCGCCAGCCGGGACCAGCCTGCGAGGCTGTCTCCTCCTTTGCTAGGACTCGACCTGCGCCAGGGACCTGGTAGGGGAGAAGGCGTCTCCTAGCCAAGGGCTGGCTTGTCCTGTCACACGCAGGAGGAAGCTAGCGAGCGGACCCTGGGCTCGATGGACTAGCAACGACCTGCCACGACCCTGAGCTGCACTCCGAGGTGTCCGCTAGCCTGTGTTCCCGGACCCCAGGGACCTTTCTGCCAGAAGAGCGGCGGGCCACCCCCGCAGACCTCTCAGAGGCGGGCATCCGCTCTGCCCCTGCAGCCTCCTCTGCTCACCCTTCTCTCCTCCTCCTCCGTCCTCGTGTGGGATATTTTTCCCGTTATGCATGCGCACCTCTCCCACCAGACACAACTGGATTATCGGCCTCCAAAGCCTCGGGTGGCTCTACTGCACACGCCTCCTCCCAGCCAGACCTGTGGGGTATTCACCTGATACACAACAGGTGGCCGGTACCGTTTTTTCCATCCCTCTGCTGTATTTGCACCATAAGGGTGGGCCTGAGTGCACTTGGCGCAACTGAAGCCGTGAGACATTCACCAGATAAAGGACTAACTACCTTGGCCGACACCTGGGGGTCGAGGGAAGAAAGGCTTCACCTGCGCCTCTCAGACCATGGCACCGAGCCCGCAGCCCTGGATCAGGAGACATAGCTAGCTAGCTCTTCATTCTGAACGAAGTTACACGAGATTGACATCGTTTTGTCCCCCTCCCCCCCAACCCGCCTTAAATATTTTTCAGCTACTGGTAGTGCACTTTCTAGTACAGTCTGCTTGAATTCTGAGTATAAAGATTCTTATTTGGGGCTCCGCGTGGTGTAACTCAAGGTAATTGGTGGTTTTTAAAGTTATCTTTTCTATTTTTGCGATCAAAAGCAGCTGGCGTCGGAGGAAGGATCTTGCGGGGATTTCCTTTGTGCCTTTTTAAAGGGAAAGAAAAAAGAAAAATGCATCCTCCAGAAACCACCACCAAGATGGCTTCAGTTCGGTTCATGGTGACACCAACAAAGATTGATGACATTCCAGGTCTGTCAGACACCAGCCCAGACCTCAGCTCCAGATCCAGTTCCCGAGTAAGATTTAGCTCCCGGGAGAGCATGCCTGAAACGAGCCGCAGCGAGCCTATGAGTGAGATGTCCGGGGGAGCCACCACTTCCCTGGCAACTCTGGCACTGGACCCAGCCAGTGACCGCACTTCTAACCCCCAGGATGTTACTGAGGGTAAGTAGAAACCCAGATGACAGGATTCTTCCTTTATTGGTTTATTTACCAAGGATGGCTCCTCTGAGAGCTCGTTTTTCTGGTTCACACACAGTAGTCAGGAGCCCTTTGACATAATGGGTAGCATAGTGGCCCCAATGCAGTAGTAATTTGGCATGTGGAAGGTGTATGGCAAGAAGAAAAGTAATGTGTATTTTGACTTCCTCATTTTTGTCTCCTTAGCGTTGAAATGGGTATCTTGGTTAAGGGTGAAGAGCAACGAATTTAATAGTTTTTCAGCACAGAGAATCCTAAATTGTGAAACTGAGTGGAGAGCTAGCTTTGGGGCTCGAACTTTTACAGTCTGCTTTTAAGGCCATTTACAAGGAGTCGTTATTGATCATATATTAGTTATTGGCTTTTCTACAAAGGCTTGAGATATTGTATCACGAAATTATAATTTACAGAAAAGGTAGTTCAAGTAGCTAAGCTTACCCAGCTGAGGCTGAGAGGACCTAGTGTGCTATCTCCTTTTGAATAGAGAGATTCTAAAGAGGTTTGTAGGGGCTGATTCCCACCTCATGTTTTCACTTTGAACTTCATATGGAGTGTATTGAGTATCGAACCTTTGTAGTCAGGAAGCAGCACACAAGCCACTTCTGACTTAGATTGACCCCTAAAGACTTAGCTTCCTGAACCAATTTGTGTTGGCTGGTTGGACCTTTTCATTGGATTTAGTGAGAAGAGGTGATAAAGAGAGAAATGAATGAAAAGATCATAACATTTTTTGAGAACTGCCGTACTGTTTTATATATTTAGAACTGTACTGCTTCATATGATTAATTTTATATTATTTATATATTTAGTTCTGTATTTTAACTGTGGATAAGTCTGGTAGTGGAAATTTCTTGTAAGAATCTTAGACTCTGAAAATGATATTCTACCCAAATTTGAAAACCATAGCTTCAACCACTGACTTTTGAAAGTGAGGCTGACTTACCTATTTTCTAGTGTCAGGAAATACTGTTCCTCCGAACCCAAAGGGGTGAGGAAACCAGAATAATTTTAGTTCCTTATTTCTGTTTGTATTTTTCAATGTCTGTAGAGAAGGTAGATTTTGTAGTTTATAGTCCTAGAATTCACTCATCTTCAACTAATCATTTATTTAATGGAGATATTACAGGTTGGTTTTTGGACAACTATTTTCAACCTGACAAACTTTACACTGTTTACACAGCATTAAAATTACATTATAAAATAAAAAATAATTCCCTTTCTTCCAAATTAACTCTAAATTAATAGTTATTTCCATAATGTGTTGAGGTTGTAAAAATACCAGATAAAGACTTTATCAGTGTTAATTTTTTTATTGCTGTAATTGTCATTAGGTAATTTATAGTTAAATGTTTTTAGACTTGTGTCTTATATGTTATGGAATTGCATCTGTATTTTTGTTTTAAAAAGTTGGTTTGTTTCTGTAATGTGTTAGCTTTTCAGAACAGGATTCTTGTTCTTGTAAAGAATACTGTAAGCATTCTTTATAGTCCAGAGTGGTATCATTTTATACTATAAGAAGAAAACTTGTATTTCACCTATGTAAGTGAAATCTATGTTGTTTAGGTGGGTACAGAAGTTAAAGCTTGGCTCTCTATCTAGTATATTTCTTAATGTTTAAATATTCTCTGGTACCAGATGAAAGGTAAATTAACTGTCCAGCCATTGGATCACACATTCCCCCATACTCTGAGGAAACTAGTTTCCTACTTTCCCAATGCCCTACTTTTTCTCTTTTTTGAAATTTTTATTATTATGATGATTATCATCCTTTAATATATTTTTCTCACCATTAGAGGAAACTGGTTAGAAATATTATTTCACCTTTGACTTTCTAATCCCTTGTTAAACATAGGTCTTCAAAGAATGCTGTTGTCAAGAAAATCAAGGACATATATAAACTACATTTGTCTTTGGGCGGAATTAGTATAGGAAAACTACTTCCTTTTCTACAGTTAACTCTATTTTTTTATTAATTTCAGCGAGGAAGGGAGTGGGAGAGAGAGATGGAAACATCAATGATGAGAGGAAATCATTGATTAGCTGTCTCCTGCATGCCCCCTACTGGGAATCAAGCCTGCCCTTGACTGGAATAGAACCTGGGACCCATCAGTCCACAGGCCGATTCTCTGTTCACTGAGCCAAATTAGGGCCAATTAACTCTATTTTTAAGCTCATAGTGTATTTCAAAATTGTGTTTGCTATTTTAATATTATAATTCTAGAATACACAATTATAGAATATTTGAATATTAGAAAACACACACACACACACATTTTCCCTTTCTAACATCCTTCTGTGGTTGTAATATTGTTATGATTCTCAACCCTTTCCCCACAATCCTCAGGCCTTCCTTGTTTCTTACTCTAGAGAAGCTTGCCACACTTAAGTTTGTTTTCTTATTACATACCTTTTACTCACATTACATTGCACAACCAAGGCAGGGGTGATGCATGAAGTTTTAAATACTTAGTTCTGTATTTTAATTTTTTCTACTGTTGGCCTTTTGAAAGTAGGTAATTATCTTTTTTGCTATCAAAGTATTTATTGTTCTCCTTGCATTGTGTCAGGGTTCATTAGAAGTTATGGGACTATCCAGCTGGTAAATAAAATCAAGACTCTTAAGTACTGTATTTGCTTATGCCTAAAGAATGTCTTAAAGGTACAGAAGGAACTGTTCATAATGGATATCTCAACAGACGCTAACAGACTAAAGGAATTTGAAAATAGAGTGGAGAGTGGGAATTTTTCTTTCAATTTAGAAGAACATGTACAATTTTTTATATTAAGAGAGTATCACTTTTATAATAAAAATTTTAAAGTTGCATAGCATGTTAGGTAATCTCTGGTCATCAAGAATTGAATTTGGGTCAAACCTCATTTTAATGAATGAGAAAACTAAGGCTTACAGGGACAATTATATTGTAGATCTCAGAGTGGCAAAACCAAAACTGACATGCAGGCCTCCTGGCTTCTGTCCAGTGCTTTCCATTTACATCATTTGCTTCTGCTAGGATGAAAATTTCATTTTATTACATTTGCTTCATGAGTATTTGATTATCTTAATTGATTGTCAAAAGAATAATACCAAAAGAGAGCAAGGAACATATTTTTATATGTCTCATACAGGCTGTAACACATTTCAACCTTTTATAATCAATAAAGGTTCTGATATGTGTGAGGCACTCTGGTAGGAATTATAGGAAATATTTTTTAGGTAATATGTTGTTTCTGCCTTTGGAGCGCTCATCAGTAGTGGTGAAAATAACGAGAACACTATCCATGACTTCATCAAATATCTACTGAGCACTTATGGGTCAGGCCCTGTTCTGGGTGTTTAAGGATACAGGACTGACAAAAAGAATTTAATAACTATTCTAAGGAAAACTATAATAGAGAAAAGAAACACATTTTTATATAAGTTATAATGCTGTGTGGTAAATGCAACAATAGAATTACACATCAAAACACAAAAAATATAAAAATACGGCAAAGTTTAGAATAATACACAGTAAAAAAAAAAAAAAAAAGCAAAGGAAAGTGATGAACTGAGGTGGAATGGAGACCTAACAGACTGGAGGAATTGATGAGATAAAGTGGTTGTAAAAGATGTGGAAGGATCAGACTGTGGTCCGACAGTTGAATACCAGAGTTAATAGTTTCAGAAGAGGGGCAGTTCCAGTGTAAACATGCTATATTGTACAGCCTTGGAAGTAGGTTTCTGAAGTGGAGTAGACTTAAAAGCCAGTTGAGTCAAAGAGCTCCATGTATTCCAACTGAGACTGGCTGTTACCAAGTTTTTATGGAGCAGCATTAGGCGGTAGAGATGCAAAAATAATTAAGGTAAGTCCCTCCCTCAAGAGTCACCCTCTCTGAAACCTTTTCAGATTCATCCCTATACCCAGATAGAATAGAACTAATCTATTTCTTTAAGTCCCTATATCTCTTATACTTATTATTATACTAGAGGCCCGGTGCATGGACCTGTGCATGGGAAGGGGAGTGGTCCTCAGCCCGGCCTGTGCCCTCTCACAATCTGGGACTCCTCAGGGGATGTAGCAGTGCACTAAGCAGAAGGCAGCCAGGGAGGAGTCCAAGCTGGTGCTGTGCCACTCGGCCTGCCGATAGCGCTGTCATGGAGTCAGGAGAGGCTTCTACTGCCACAGCTCTGCTTGCCAGCTGTGAACCTGGCTAAGCAGCATTCTCCCTGTGGGAGCCCCCTGACCACCAGTGCATTCTCCTGCATTCTGCCTGCCCCCTGGTGGTCAGTGCACATCATAGCAACTGGTGTACCAGTTGTTCCAGTTGTTCAGTAATAATGGTCGCTTAAGCTTTTATATATATACTAGGGGCCTGGTGCACGAAATTCGTGCACTGGGGGTGGGTGGTCCCTCAACCCAACCTGCCCCCTCTCACATACTGGGAGCCCTCAGGGTATGTTCAACTGTTGGCTCACCCCCAGGCTGCCCACCATTGCCCTGCTCAGCTCAGCCTTGGCTGACTGTGACCACCCAGCCCCAGGGACTGGGCGCTTGCTGCCACCACCATTTCATCTCCACCCCCAGGGCCCAGCGCTTGTGCCACTTGGCCCTGCCCCCCGCTCCTGGTTGGCTGGTAGTATAGCCAATCAGGAGCGAAGGTACGGTCAAATTTGCATGTTTCTCTTATATAGGATAGATAGCAGCAGCTATTTTATTTAATTTTGTTTTGTTTACCTGTTATCTTTCTCAATTAGGCTGATGGTTCTCTTAAGGACAGAGACAAAAGTTGTTTTGGTATTTTCAGCACCTATAATAATAGTGATGCCACATAACTTGTACTCAATAAATATATACTAAGTTGAAGACATAGAGTAAAAAAAATGCATTTTACTGTTTTCTGTGGTGGTATGTATATTTGAAAATGCCCTATATAATAAAAGCCTAAGTGGTGTCACACCCTTGCACGATATCGCCACAAGATGGCCATCACAAGATGGCCACACGCACAGTAGAGGCAGGGCTCAGTGGCCACTCCATATGGTGAGGCCTGGAGGTACTGCAGCTCTGCACGGTGTGGAGGAGGCTGGTCCCGGCATCACTGTTACCTTGCATGGAGGAGGTGGGTCCTGGTGAAAGAGGTGGGTCGTAGCAAAGGAGAGCAGTTGTGGGAAATCAAGCCGGCAGGGGATGGCAGTTGGGGGTGATCAGGCTGGCAGGGGAGGGCAGTTGGGGGTATTCATGCCACCAGGCAGAAGCAGTTAGGAGCCAGTGGTCCCGGATTGTGAGAGGGATGTCTGACTGCTGGTTGGGATCGGGCCTAAACCGGCCATCAGACATCCCCTGAGGGGTCCCAGATTGGAGAGGGTACAGGCCAGGTTGAGGAACAAGCCCCCTCCGGTGCATGACTGGACACTAGTCTTCTATAATAAAAACTTTTAAATTGTTTAGCTGCAATTAGGTTCTTTAATAGAAAAGGATTTCTTTTATAGAAGTTTGTCATAGAATGCTCTAGTTAATTTGATTAAATGCCAGTGATAGGTAAAGTGGTGCTTCAACTTCTCTTTTATCTTTAGTGGTCTCTTCTTTGTCCTCACTAATTAATTCTTCCCACCAAGGGTTTCATTCTTTTCCTCTCAGTGGCATGTTCTTAATTCCAAATTCTCATAAGCTTTGCTTTGATATTACCTGTACTGGAATAGAAAAGAAAGAAGAAGATACTCTTGGGGACCTGGGGTCCTCATAAAAGTCATGCTTTTCCATTTTAATTAAGGCTGTTAGAAAAAGGGGAATGTTTCTCATGCTTTTAAAGCAATTTGTAATGACCTCTGAGGATAACATGCTGTAAACTTTTGGATAGTGGACTCTGTTTGCCAAATAAATACTTGTGGACTAGCAAGACCCTTGTGCAAATTCTAAAAAGGCACCCCTTCCAAACTTCACTGGAGAAGGGCAAATTGGATTGCAGCCCACAGCCTGCAGCCCCCTATCCTTTTGGCCTGACACAATCTGCACAGCTGCACGTGGTGGCCTTGTTGACTCCTGTTGACTCAGAATAATGTAAATTACATGTGTTTTAAGTTCTTTGTGATGTGTTTCTTAACAGTAGGTATGAAAGTTTGGAGAGCTATGTTGTAGGAATTATGAAATCATTTTATTTTGTGAATGGGTAAAACAAATGCAATATTTTAATGAAGTGTTATAAGTAAATGAAAAAACAAGATATTTCCATTAAAAACCTAGGATTAGTGCTTTGCTCTATTTTTTAGAATGCCAGTGATTAAATACGAAGATATGAACACAGAACTTCAGAACATGCAATACATACACACACAGCACTTTGCTTTAACTGTGGAAGTTCAGTAGTTGCTTAATAGGAAATATTACAATATTTGCTCAGTTCTACAATGTCCATTTGTCATATTTTTTAAAAAATATATTTTATTGATTTTTTACAGAGTGGAAGGGAGAGGGATAGAAAGTCAGAAACATTGATGAAAGAGAAACATCGATCAGCTGCCTCTTGCACGCCCCCTACTGGGGATGTGCCCGCAGCCAAGGTGCATGCCCTTGACCGGAATCAAACCCGGGACCCTTCAGTCCGCAGTCCGACGCTCTATCCACTGAGCCAAACCGGTCTCGGCCCATTTGTCATATTTTAAACATTTCCCATATTCAGATACATTTTACTTTTGAAGGATTTTAAACCATCATTAAATCATTGGAGGAATTTAGAGTTAACAAAATTTCATAATCAAGTCAATATTGTATGTAAGTTAATCTGAGAGGCTATGCAAAACCTTTTGCTGTCTTAACTGAAAAAATGTAAGGGCTGTTTTTATTTATTTTTCCTTCTAAAATTGATTTTTTTTTTTTTTTTTGCAGTTGAAAAGTAAAGATATGGAAAACAAAAGCCTGTATTAAGTTATAAGGAAATGACAAGTATGTTTATGTCTTAAGTTTAACTTTGGGTTGTTGTTTTTCTTTTTAACATTTTATTTTATTTTAGCTCTGAGCTGGGTTTTAATCACCGTTTCCTTGCTAAATTAATCAGTGTCAACTTCTGCTTTGCATTTTTATTACTGCATTGCTAAGCCTTAATACATTTTTAATGGCCTTGAGAAATTTATGCAAGATATTCACTTGATAGCATTCATCTGTTTACAATTGGAACCATTTGGTAGGTTCCAATTTCCTTCATTTACCAGTTGAGTCTGCTTTTACTTTGGGGTGAGGCTATTCATTATTTATAGTGCTGGTTTTAAAAAAGGAAACAATAATAGTTAAACATTCTTGTATATACGTGTACATTTTCATTTTGCACATCTATGAGAAATTGAATTCAACTGAAATTTATCTTTATTCTATTTTGAGATTATTAGCCTCTAGATTTAAAAAAAAATCTAGAAATAAACTTCTTTTCAATGCTGGTTAGTTTACATCCTAAAGTGCATGTAAAATTGTTTTGTTGATTTATTTTTTTTGTAAGTTAGCAGTGTGCTGGTTCCAAAAATAATTTAATAACTAGTAGGAAATAAAAAGTGCTCTTTCCTGACTATTAGATGAAGTTAATTCTTTCCTTTTCTAAAATTTATCAGTTTTGATTTTTTTTTCCATTAAAGTGATTTTCTTCTGAGATAAGATGGGATTCCTTATCCAGGAGAAAACTGAAGCTGATATGATTAAATAAGGAAAATGTGTGTGATTCTGATACCATTGTTATTGTCATTACACTTTCTCTACTATATTAACAATGGTTGGCTCTGTTGAAATATTAATTAAGCTTCGGTTATATATTACAGAAGAGGAAGCATAAAAAAATGCAATTTTAAAAAAAGAGAGAGAGCAAGAAAGCCCTAACCGGTTTGGCTCAGTGGATAGAGCGTTTGCCTGCGGACTGAAGGGCTCTGGGTTCGATTCCGGTCAAGGGCATGTGCCTTGATTGCGGCCACATCCCCAGTAGGGGATGTGCAGAAGGCAGCTGATCGATGTTTCTCTCTCATCGATGTTTCTGGCTCTTAATCCCTCTCCCTTTCTCTTTGTACAAAATCAATAAAATATATATATTTTTAAAAAAGAAATGCAATTTTTATGTTTTATGTACATTTTTGCAATTACTTTGTCATTGAGGGCATTAAAGGAAATAGTGTGGGCGGGCAGTTAATAAAATGGTCTTTCCCAAATAACTTAAAGGTTCTATGTTCCCTAAGAGAAAATCTATTCAAACAATGCGTATTTTACTGTTTGTTTTTTTTGTTGTTGTTGTTTTTTTTTTCAACACAAATGATGTGCAAATACCAGGGCAGTGTAGTAGTGCTGAATTACCTGAACAGTGGTTTATTTAGTTAGTTGCATTAGTCCATCTGTCCTAAAGTTAACGAATATTTGTATTTTGACCCAAGTACAAATCTATTTTAAAATGTTTTGTTGCAGGGGAGGGAGGAAGTAATAACTTATAAAGACACTTTTTCTATGAGATGAAAATTAACCAGGACATTTTGTTTTGAATTGCATTTTCACTTCCTTTTTTAAAAATATGCCCTAAGTTTCAACAATATGTTGCTTGCTATCTATTTTTATTTTCTATACACTGTTTATAGTGCTGACTAGAAGCTCATCTAGCACGTATTTCACAATAAAAGAATGAAATGTCACATTAGAAATGAAATAACTGCCAGTGCTATCTCTTTGGTTGGTGTTTCTTGGGTTGCATCATACCTGGACTAGAATGACATTAATGAAAGAGATGGGCAGCCTTATATAGGAACTAACAATATTGTTAAAAAAAAAAAAAAGTAACAGTGGAAACTGAGGGCTCAGAGTATTCAGATACTTTTGATAATGCCTTTTTCATATTTGGGTCAGCAGCCAAAATGACTGACTTAGCTATCAAAGTAGCTATTCATCAACTATCCTACTGCATTTTTTTCTCTAGTAAAGACTCACAAGTTTAAGTCCCTGAAGAAATAACTAGGTAAGGTGATAGTATATTGTACTCTGAAGGTTCTTTATATGCTTATAATATACTAGAGGCCCGGTGCACAAAATTCATGTACTGGGGTCGAAGGTGGGGGGAGCGGAGGGAGGGAGGAGTCTCTTAGCCCAGCCTGTGTCCTCTTGCAATCCAGGAGCCCTTTGGGGAGTAAGCCTAAGCTGTCAGTTGGACATCCTTAGTGCCATTGCTGCTGTGCTGGCCAGCCTTGAGCCTGGCTTCTGGCTGAGCAGCACTCCCTCTGTGGGAGCTCCTGCACTGAGTGTCTGCTCCCTGGAGGTCAGTGTGCGTCATAGAGACCAATCATTCTGCCATTTGGTCGATTTGCATATTAGCCTTTTATTATATAGGATTTGTATGTATAGTGCTGGTTTTATATTGCCTTTTAGCCTGTTCCTTAATTGGATAACAAGATTTTGAGTTCCTTGTCCTTTGGATTTCTCTTTCCTGGCACATAGTGGACACTCAAATATACTGAAGAATGCATGATTTATTCAGCCTCAGCAAAACAGATTTTCCTGAAGTTTAACTTGGAGAATTCTTTGTCTTCCTTTTCTACAATATTATGAATCCATCAGAAAATAATGTGTTTTTTCTATGAACAGTATTATCTTGCAGTTGTTAGCCCCCAAATGCATCATTCAATATTCATCATTGATGTCATTTTATAAAAATCAATTTTCATAGGCAGTCTTATGTAATTTTGAGATGTAAGAAGGTGTTTATTTTTTTAAAGGAAAATGTACTTCTTTTTTAAACGTGTTTTTTATTGGCTTTCTCTAAAGTCCATAAAAGGGGGAGAGAGAGAGAGAGAGATAAAAGTATCAATGATGAGAGAAAATCACTGCTCAGCTGCCTCTTGCACTCCCCCTGCTGGGGATCGAGCCCGCAACCCCAGGCGTGTGCCCTGACTAACCAGGAATTGAACTGTGACCTCCTGGTTCATGGGTCAACGCTCCACCACTGAGCCACAATCGGTGGAGAGATGTAGAAGTTTTAAGTCCTTGCAATCCATGATAGTTGATCCTCACCAAAATAATTATTTAATTCTTTCTATAATTTTGTACATAGTAAGGTAAAATTTAGAACTTGCGACTGTTTTGATACTTTAAACTAATATTTACTGTTGCAGTTTCTGAGGGAGAAGGGTTTGCTGAATGTGGTAAGTAAGGAAAACGTATTCTAAAGAATGAGAGCCAGTATACTTTTCAGGCTCCAGTTACAGCTCTAAATTTCAATAATGAACTTCTCATTCTCTTTTTGCTAAAATGTTTACAAGATTCTGTAACAGAGTGCTATTGAAAGTGTAGTATGCAGTGCTGGTCCATGCGCTGTTATTACCTGTCTGTAAGGCCATGAGCTCAGGAATTGAGAGTTTGTAAGGAACTTGTATAGTAGTTTGATAAAATAATTTTATGACTTTTGAACTTAATAAAAATTGAAACGTTTTTGTGTATTTTTATTTCATTTTCTAGTAATTTTCACTTTTACTTTTTAACAAAATTTTTAGCCCACAATGAAAATAGTCCTTTACCAGAGATAGTATGCAAAACACTGGTCTCAAGAAATGGTTCATAGCCTTCATATGTTTGCCCAACCCAAATGATACCACATTCAGGGGGATGTGAGCTAGTGTTTGCCTACCAATGGTCCTTTAAAGCATGAGTTGTCTGAATGTGGTGGGGCAGGGACTTAGTCATTCATGCAAGTCTGATCTTTTTCTTAAAAATTTCTGCTTTAGCACATATTATCTTTTTCCTCTTTCCATATAACTCCATATTTGAAGTTAGATATTTTAAAGAAACTCAGATCTTTTACCTCTCAAACACATTTCTCTCAACAGGACAAATTATTAGATTGACTAGTGTCCTGGTACATGGATTCATGTATATCGAAAGGAAATTAATAGAAGAAACATTTTAATATCTTTATTCATCCTTTTTTTATAATAGAAGTGTCAATAAAATTTACAATCTACAATGACAGATTGAAACACACATGTGTGATTGCACCAGCGAGAGCTTTATATGTATCGCTCATGCATGAGTCAACTTAGCCTTTTATATATATAGAATAAACTTGCTTAATTAGACCTGCTTTCTGGTTTAGCTAAACTTTTTCTAGCCCAGTGAAGCACCCCAACTTCTCTTTCAGGTAATTGTCAACAACACAGCAGTAAATATCCCTATGAAGCAGATTATTATTGTAGATCACACAGGGAGAACAAAGGGTAAAATATTTAACTGCAGCAGTGTTGGACTATATTCTGTGCAGTGAAAAAAACATGAAGTCATTTTCAAATTCCATCATTTCTTCTTTCAATCGGGTCAAGTTTCTAAACTTTCTAAACCTCTATTTTCTGGCTAATGAAAAGAAAAGAGGATTCTACCAAAGCTCCTATCTACCAACTATTTCTGGGCTGGGTTGGGCTGGGCTGTGGGCTGCATTTTGCACCATGGGGTCTTGGCAGCATCAGCTGCGATTTGCTGGGATGTCATTCCAGGGTGGTGGCGGAGTCTGTGTCCCACTGGAGAGAAGCTGAGTTTTGGTTTGTCAGCGCCAGGTCTGTGGTACTGTTTATTTTTAAATGGCCGGTGTGCGTAATGGCAGCTCCTGCACTGAGCGTCTGCCCCCTGGTGGTCAGTGCGCATCATAGTTGCCCATGAGACAGACACTTAACCTTTTATATATATAGACTAGAGGCTCTGTGCACAAAATTAGTGCATGGGTACAGTGCCTAGGCCTGGCCTGTGATTAGGCCAGCTGTGCACAGCCGGCCCCACCCCACCTCCACCCCCAGTTACCCATTCGCCATCAGGTGATTGGTGCCTGAGGGCCAGGGGAAGGGACAAAGAGGTGGTCAGTGTGCCTCATAGTGGCTGGTCCAACAGTCGTTCTGGTCATTCTGCCATTAGGGTCAATTTGCATATTCCCCTTTTATTATATAGGATAGAGGCCTAATACATGGGTGGGGGCCAGCTAGTCTGCTCTGAAGGGGGCCCTGGATCAGGGTTGGGAGTCCTGGTTGGGGGCGAGGCCTGCCTGGGCTTGGGGCAGCCGAGGGTTTTCAGGCCAGCCATGCCCCCAGCTTTGTCAGGAAGATATCTGGTCTATCTGGTCTAATTAGCATATCACTCTTTTATTAGTATAGATCAGTGGTCGGCAAACTCATTAGTCAACAGTGTAGCAAAAGGCAGCTCACAAGCTATATGTGGCTCGCAAGCCGCAGTTTGCTGACCACTGGTATAGATTGTTATAAAGATTTATAGAATAAAGAGTATGAAAAATTTACAAACAAGAATAAAACATTAACTTTTGTAGCTCAGAGTTCTTCATAAATTTACCTTGAGCCAGAACATTATTTTGTGTAGTAAAAGGATTTTTAAAAATATATTAACCACCAATATGTGCAAAGCTTTGTACTAGCTGCTGATGGGGAATAAGGGGGCACAAGTTGTACTATTAAAGGTTTAATTAAAATCTCTTTTGTAAGATATATGAGAAAAAAACGCAAATAGTTAATTTCTACTTGTATTTATTTAGTTGCTAGCTAGTGGTTGCAACGATTCAACAAGAATACCACCCTAGCCCTGGCCGGTTTTGCTCAGTGGATAGAGTATAAGCTTGCAGACTGAAGGGTCCCGGGTTCGATTCCAGCCAAGGGCACATGTCTGGTTGCAGGCTTGATCCCCAGTGTGGGGTGTGCAGGGGAAGCCGATCAGTGGTTCTCTCTCATCATTGATGTTTCTATCTCTTTCTCCCTTTCCCTTCCTCTCTGAAATCAATAAAATTTTATATATATATATAAATATATATATATATATATGAAGGAATACCACCCTAAATATTTTAAAATAATATTAGAAGCAATTGCTTGGAAGTAAATTCCACTTTCTTTACTATTTCTTATAAAAACACCATTTCTAATAAACCAAATACTGTAAGCACAAAACTGTTAATATTAACTGGTTGCAATTCTACAGAGTAAGTGTGGCTAGATGTCAGTAGTGGATAAATCTTTCAGAATGGTGTCTTCAAACTATAGGAGCTTAGGAGAGATTCATAAGATTTGAATCTGTTTCTATATCAAATCCATTATTCTTTGCTCAGCACTCCCAGTGAACTTGTATGTGTGTGCGCATGTACACATGCACACTTAAGGTATTTGCATAAGACTTTGTCATATGAGGTGTGTGAGAGATGGAGAAAGAAGTCTGTGAAAAGGTGTGGACAGATAAGATGAATTAAGTCTACATTGTGTGTACTCATGAAATCTAGTCTGTTCTATTTTATGTCTCCAGCTTTTTACTAGCATGCTGATACCTTTGATCAAGCTTTAATTGCATTTTTTATTTAAAAAAAAAGAATGTTACTAAACATGTTACTAAAATCTCAACATCATATCTACAAGATGCTCTCAAGAATGAACAGAATGACATTTGGTGAAATTCCTGCATTCAAAATGTATGTGGCTTTTTAATTCTAGGGATTTGGGTTACTGCTCACTTATTATAGTTTTCTTACATCACAGATCCATTTTTAGCATGAATTACTAGATTCTTTTTTAGAATCATTTCAGCAATTGCGATTACGTGGTTCTAGATTATTTGTATATCTTTTGTACAATACAGTTCCCAGAGGAAATACATGATTTGCTCTAAAACTTATTGACTTTTCATAATATAGTAATGTATTATAATCTGATAGAAAATCCTTATTTGAAAATAAATTTTCATTTACTTTCCATTAATTGTTTTAATGTTTTCACTAAATCTAACTTATCTTTGTTTATTTAATAGATGGGTTGAATAAAACAAAGTGCTGGTTATCATAAGTTGTTAGCTGTGATTAAAAATAAATAATTAGTGTAGCATAGTAAATTGTACTTTGAAAATAATACCCAAATAAACCCATTCTGCTAAAAAAAAAGGGGGGGGGGCTTTTAAAAAAAAAACAGACATAGTCACAAACAAGTATTTTACTGAAAGTAATTAGTAAAATAAATATGTGTATAATATTTGGCCTAATGTATAACAGAGTAATCCTATCCTATATTATAAAAGCCTAATATGCTAAGTGTCCAGTCATCCATTCAACCAAAGTGTAATATGCTAATGATATATGCTAAGGCCACTCAACCACTCGCTATGACATGCACTGACCACCAGGGGGAAGACACACCAACCAGTAGGTTAGTTTGCTGCTGAGTCTGGCTGAGCAAGACAGGCCAGACATGCCCTGGAGCCCTCCCATGGTCCCTCCCCAGCTGGTCAACCTCCTGGGTCCCTACCTGGCCCTGATTGTGCACCAGTGGGGTCCCTTGGCCTGGCCTGCGCCCTCTCACAATCCAGGACCCCTTGGGGGATGTTGGAGAGCTAGTTTCAGCCTGATCCCATAGGCTAGGCCTAGGGACCTCACTGGTTCACAAATTTGTGCACCAGGCCTATAGTCCTACATAATAAAGGGCTAATATGCAAATAGACCAAAAGGTGGAACCAAATAACTGGTTGCTATGACATGTGCTAACCACCAGGGCATGCACATGGAACATAGTGGGCATTGGGCATGGCGGGATGGTAGCGCAGGTGAATGGGGGCACCAGACCAAGGCAGGGTGCTGTTGTTGGGGCGAGCCTCTGGTGGTTACTGAAAACTCTCTGCTGCCATGCACCATAGTCCCTTCTGGTGCTTGCACCTGCTACTGGCACTGGCTTCGCTCACACCTGCAGCCATCAGTGTCCACTGCTCACACCCACTGGCGCAAAGGATGGGCCGAGTCCTGCCCCAGTGCCCACTGCAGCCTTGAGGCCCACCAGCCCCTAGTGCTATTATAAAGGCCTTTTACCCTAGCCCAGTAGTCGGCAAACTCATTAGTCAACAGAGCAACAAACCACGCTCGCAAGCTGCAGTTTGCCAACCACTGCCTTAGCGTGGCTTATATCATACTATTTTTTAAAAATACCATATATTTTTTAAAGTAAATGTTACAAACCTGTTTGATGGCTCTAATTTCTAACAACATTCAATACTCTAAAACCAAAGTACTGTAAAAGCATTTATGTAAGTGCCTAAACCTTACATGAAACAGAATTTGAGCCATAAGTGATATGCTTTTATATTTAGACTAGGGGCCCAGTACACGAAGATTCGTGCACGGGGCATGAGTCCCTCAGCCTGACCTGCACCCTCTCTAATCTGGGAATCCTCAGGGGAGCTCTCTCCTATCCAGGAGTTTCTGTCTTTGTTACCATGTGAACGAATTGTCTGAGACCCCAACCCAGTTTGGTTTGGTGCCCAGAATAATAGAGGTCTTTTTTTTTTTTCTTTGCTCCATTGGTGGAGATTTCCTAGAAGTTGCAGGGTATCTTCCCTTTAATTTTCCCTTGACACTCTGACTTTACTTATGTCTCTCATCTTTGCTTTCCCTCATCCTTCACCCACAACAATAACTTGTTCCAGGTTCACTTTGCTATAGTGTCTAGGAGATCCTGCAATGCGTCTGCCACCAGAACATTTCCCAGCATTCCTGGTGCTCCCTGTACTTTTGGTTTCTGCTTCTGGTTCAGTAACTGCAGGAACCAAGAGGATGCCAGCGGGGTCTCTGCACACCCCAGAGACTGGCAGCCAGCTCTCCCCCACCATATGGGCGCTGGGCTGGGGACATGGACCCGAATTGCCACTTGGGGTCAGAGCACGTGCAAGCAGCTGGGCGCAGGGTGGGAACATCCCTGTCTTCTGATGTTCCAGACCGCAGCAGCCAGCCCCATTGTGGGCGCTGGGCTGGGGGCATGCAGGAACCCCTGTGTCACACATGGCAGCGGCCACCAGGGTCTTTGCATGTTCCAGAGGCCAGCAGCCAGCCCTGTCCTAGACGCTGGGCTAGGGGTGTGGACCCAAACTGCCACTTGGCACCAGAGCACACACAAGCAGCTGGGGGTGAGGCAGGAATGCAGGGATGTTCCACTCCGCTCCCAGCCGCTTGGCTGCTGCACCTATAGTCCTGCAGTGGCTGGGGGTGTTCTGGGAATCTCTGCCACTCAGGGTCTAAGTGCGGGCCTAAGAGTCTGCAGGCTGCTCGGTGCCTGTGTATGCAAATTAACCGTCATCTTTGGTGGGTTTATTTGCATCTTGCGCCTGATTGGCTGGTGGGCGTGGCTTGTGGGTGTAGTGGAGGTATGGTCAGTTTGCATATTACTCTTTTATTAGTTTAGATGCTAAGATTTTTTAGATTTTAGTTGACAGATACTTGGGTTGTTTCCTTTGGGGCTGTTATGAATAAAACTGCTATAAGCATATTTGTTCAAAACATTTTTAAATGAACATATGCTTTTATTTTTCTTGGGTAAATAAATACCTAAAGATAAATTACTGGACCATAGGGTAGATTTATGTCTAAATTTATTGAAAACTGCCAGACCTTTTTCCAAAGTGGTTGTACCATTTTACATTGCCACCAGCATTTACCCTACATCCTTGCAGCAGTTTCAATTGTGATTTTAATGTGCATTTCCCTAATGGCCAATAATGTTGGGCACTTCTTCAAGTGTTTATTAGCCATTTGTGTAACTTCTTTTATGACTTGAATGTTTAAATCCTTTACCCATTTTGTGTTGAGTTGTTTTATTACTGAGTTATAAGGCATTTCTGTATGTTCTAGATACAAGTACTTTGTATATTTCCTCCCAGTCTGTGACTTATCTATTTATTTACATAATGGTGGTAGCTCATTGTATCTTTTTCAGCATTTTATTATTAAAGCTTTCAAATATACAGACAGTTTAAAGACTTTTATAGTAAACTAGAAGCCCAGTGCATGAAATTTATGCACTCAAGTGGGGGGTTCCTCACCCCGGCCTTTGCCCTTGGAGAGCTCTTGGGGGGCTTCCTTAGTGCTGCTGGGGAGGCAGGAGAGGCTTCTGCCACACTGCTGTGCTCGCCAGCCGTGAGCCTGGCTTCTGGCTAGACGGCACTCCCCCTGTGGGAGTGCACTGACCACCCTGGGGCAGCTCCTGCATCATCCTATATAATATCCTATATAATAAAAGGTTAATATACAAATTAACCAAACAGTGGAACAACTGGTCGCTATGACACACACTGACCACCAGGGGACAGCCCCTGCATTGAGTGTCTGCCCTCTGGTGATCAGTGTGTGTCATAGCAACCAGTTGTTTTGCTATTTGGTCAATTTGCATATTAGTCTTTTATTATATAGGATTATATAGGATAACCACACAAACACCACTTAGCATCTGTCATTAACATTTTGTACTTGTCCTATCACGTGTCTTTCCACCATATTTGTGCAATTCAAGGTAAATTGCAGGCATCAATTAACTTCCCCAAAATACTTCAAAATGCATATTATTATATTTCAGTATTTGTTTACAGATCTTTTTCTCTTAAGGCAAATTTCATACAATGAAATACACATATTTTAAGTGAAGATTGGCTGAGTTTTGACAAATTTATGCACTTGTGGAACTCTAGACTCAAAATGTATATTATCATCACTTGGAAAGTTCTCTCATGCCCCATCCCAGTTAGTCACCTTCATCTCGCCATAGGCAACCATTATCCTGGGTTTTTTTTGTACCATAGATTAATTTTGCCTGTTCTAAAACCTCATCAGTGGTCTAGAATATTATGTTCTCTTTTGTTTAAGGCTTCTTTCACATAGCATAATGTTTTTTAGTTTCATCCATATTGTTGCATTTCTCACTGATTTGTTCCTTTTTGGAGCTGAATATATCATAGTTACCCATTCTCCTGTGGAGTACACCTGGTTGTTTCCAAGTTTTGCCTGTTCTGTCTAATAAAAGAGAAACATGCAAATGAACCATACCTTTGCTACACAACCAGCCAATAGGAGCAATATGCAATTTAACCCCCAACGAAGAGGGTGGGCGGCCTCCCTCCACTCCAGCAGGCCAAGGTTGCCGCTGGGCCAGCCAGGGTCCAATGGCCGCCCTGGACCCAGCAGGGGGTCAGGACCCACGCCAGGCACCCCGAGGCCCGGCCCTGGCAAACTTGGGGCAGCAGCGGGGGTCCTGATGGCTGCCCCAGACCCAGCAGGGGGTCCGAACCCGGGCCGCCACCCCGAGGCTCAGCCACACCACATTAAAGCTTCTTTTATTATTAGCATCTTAAATTAATGTGATACATTTATTACAATTGATGAGCCTTTATCGACACATTATTAACAAAAGTAAAATCTGCAGTTTACATTAGGGTTCATTCTTTGTGTTGAACATCTTATGGTCTTGACAAATGTACCATTAATGTAGTATCAGACAGAACAGTTTCATTGCTCTAAAGATCACCTGTGGCTCACCTATTCATCTCTCCCTGCTCTGAATCCCTGGCAGCCAGGGGGTGATCAGGCTGGCAGCCAGAAGGGGTTAGGGGCAATCAGGAAGGCAGGCAGGCAAGTAGTTGGGAGCCAGCAGCCCTGGATTGTGAGAAGGATGTCCGACGGGCCTAACTGGGCAGTCAGACATCCCTTGAGGGGTCCCAGATTGGAGAGGGTGCAGGCTAGGCTGAGGGACAACCCCCCCCCCCATGCACGAATTTCATGCACCGGGCCTCTAGTTAGTAATAAACTGCTATGGACATCCTTGTACAAGTCTTTTCATGGGAATACTAGTGGCCCGGTGCATGAAATTTGTGCACTGGGAGTGAGTGGTCCCTCAACCCAACCTGCCCCCTCTCATACTGGGAGCCCTCAGGGGATGTCCAACTGATGGCTCACCCCCAGCCTGCCCAAGGCCTAAAGCCTTGGGCACCCAACCATTGCCCTGCTCAGCTCAGCCCCTGCTGTCTGCGACCACCCAGCCCCGGGGGCTGGCGCTTGCCGCCACTTCCGCTCACAGCGCCCGGGGGCTGGGCGCTTGCCACCACCACCATTTCATTTCCACCCCTGGGGCCTGGTGCTCGAGCCACTTGGCTCCGCCCCCACTCCTGATTGGTAGCATAGCCAATCAGGAGCCAAGGTATGGTCAAATTTGCATGTTTCTCTTTTATTATATAGGATGTTTTCATTTTGGGGTGAATACCTAGAAGTGCAATTGATGGATTAAAGGGGAAAGTTCCAGACCTTTTCCAAAGTGGGTGAACCAGTAACCAGGTGTGAAAGTTCCTTTTGTTCACCTTTTCACCAAATTTGGTGTTGTCAGTTTTATCAATTTTAACCATTTTGGTGGTGGAGATATAGTGATACCTCATTGTGGTAGTTTAATGTACCTAAAACAGCTTATTTCTTACATCCCCCACCCTCTCTAACCACTCCTCAGACATAGCACTTTATCACCCACAGTTTTTCTGTACTATAACTTTGTCTTCAATTTCTTTATGCCCCTGCACTTTTACTTATAACAAACTGTAAGAGAGAACTATTTTAAAATTGCTGACAACTATGGTACCAAAACATCAAGTTAATAAACAAATTACTCCTGTCATAGATTAACAGGAATTTGTTACCTTCCTACTTGTTTAGTTTAGGGGACTTTTTAGGGGGGAGAGAAGACAGGATAAAATTGTACAAGGCTTAGATGCACAAGCTGTACACAGATTTATAAACACAAGTCATTTTTTTCTGTCCATTTTTTTAAAACATATATTTTTTATTGATTTTAGAGAGTTAGGGAGAGGGAGAAAGAAATAAAAACATCAATGTAAGAGAGTCATTGATCAGCTGCCTCCCGCATACCCCATAGTTATAGAACCCACTGCTTAGGCTTGTGCCCTGACTGGAATCAAACAGTTACCTCTTAGCTCATAGGTTGACAGTCAGCCTCAGCCACACCAATCGGGCTACTTTAACTGTTTATAAGATAAATATGAAAGGCAAGATCCTACTGGAAATATCCAGTGGCACTAAAATATTCAAGAATTTGGAATCCAGAATATAATATTGAAATCTTTGATAATTTGGTAGTGTTTTAGGTTCCTTTGAACCAATTAGTAGAATAGCTACCTGAATTGTAAGTGTGGAAAAATCACCCAGGGAAATATACTACCACACCTGACTTAGTTCCTTTCAGTGATAAAAATCGTTACAAAAACTCAACAGGTCAAACTTTTCTCTTTCTCATATACTGTATAGAAGTAATCCTCAACTTTGGCTGCACCTTAGACCACGGGGAGTCTGTTGCCCAGGCTCTACTTGAGAGCAATTAAGTCAGAGTATATAGGATGAGACCCAGGCATCAGAGTTTGTTTTTTTAAGTCTTCCTAGGTGATTCCAGTGTGCAACCAAGATTACTAGCCAATGCCACACACTAACTCATCAAATGAAATTTAGGTAATATATGATTTTGTGCGCCCCCACCCTCATGAAACATCTTCTATGCTGCCTACCTACAAAGGTATTAGAAGTTTTCAAGCTGGGCTTCACCACTTACAAGCTCTGTGACTTTGGGCAAGTTCTTTAGCCTAATGATTAAATGAGGTCATAATGAAAACTTCCTAGTGCAATGAAGAGCATAGAGTAGGTCTGCTATTGATTCCCTTCACTTTTAGAAGTGATGCATATTTGAATGAATGTGGGTGAGCACACAGTAGGCTGTAGTGCATGAATGCTGCCCACTCTCCAGCTTTTGGCAGCTCTCGGAAAGGAAAGCTGCCTAAATAGTTGTTGGTATTCTTCAGTTTAATAACCATAAGCAAAGGGTGGAGTGCTAAGTGAAAGATAAATGCTGTGAAAGGCGTGTCTTCCAGTGTTCCACTCCCTCTAAGGTTGTTGATCACGTGAGCTGAAAGTACTTCCCTATTCCCAGCGTCAGTCTCCCCAAGGCATTGTCTGAGTCTGAAAGGGTTAGGAAGGGGTGGGCAGAGGAGACTGGAAGGAAGTTTAAATACAGAAAAAGCAGAGGATTTCAATAACAATGCCACACTTTACCGTGACTAAGGTAGAAGACACTGAGGAGGAGGCAGCAGCTTCAGTCCCCCCAGAGGGGGAGACCAGCTTAGCAGAAATAAAACCCCGGATTCAGCATTCAGATGAACCAGGTAAGAAAGTACTCAACTTGGGAGCTTGGGTAACTTACAGGGTTTTTCGTGAGAGAAATGGTAACAAATATTCAAAAGACATCCTTCAGATGGAGAAAAAGTATTGTGGTTAAAGTGTTTTTCAATCAACTGTTTCACTCCCTTGAATATCTGATAACCTCTTTTCTCACATTCTGGTTTGTTTTTCCCCACAATGAGTTCTGTGTTCATTACCCACAGGTGAAATTGAATCGGTGGCAATGTATGAAAGGAGTTTTTAAGCAAAAAGAAAGGCACAGTAAAAGTTAGTTTATGAGCAATTTAGAATTCACCCTTTGCTCAGACAGTTTAAATTATATCTGGAAAAGTATATAAAGAAGGAGCATGGTTGGGTAGTTTTGTACAGTGGACTTTGCACTTGTGACTTCTCAAGTTATTTAGCATTTTGCCTCAATTTACCAGTTAAACAGTAACTTAATAGTGAATGGCCTAAGAATTCTTCAATGAAAGAATAAAAGTACTTTATGGTGACTAGCATAGTATTGGGTTTTATAAATTTGATGAATGTGATTATCCCTATTATTTTCTTTTAATAGTAACAGTTATACTTCCTGAGGGAATTGTGGTTTTGAATTTTTCAACATGCAATTAAAAGCTTGGTTAATATTATAGTATTAAATATACTTGTAGTTTGAAGCCCTATTTTTTAAGTCTGCAAATTGTATAAATTGTCAAAAACTCTAGTGCGTTAGTGAAGGCTAAGGAAATAATCTCTCAAAATTCCTCTTGATTTTAACTTTTCTTCACAGCAGTAACACATCATAATTCCTTGCTATAAACAGCTGTTTACTCTCTCCTGTCTTATCAAGGCTTCATGAATTTTTAAGAATCTTTAAAGATAAGGATTATCAAAAACAAATTTCCTTTTATTTTTTTCTGTCTAGTGAGAGAATTTACTAGGGAAGATAAAGTTTTATGGAAACTCATTGTCTACCTGGTTATTTTCATTTTGCTGAATTGTCAGGGTGATAAGAAGTTGAAAGTTTAACCTACTTTGAACTTGAATCTGATTTTCCAAAACTTTAGCCCAAATAAGAAGTTAGGTTCTCCTTCAGAATTGTGTGTTTGAAGCTAAACTTTCTTCGTTGTTTATGTTTGCTGCCCTTAAATTTTAATCTTTTTAGGCTTTTGTCTTTGCTATTCTTCATTAACTTCACAAAATGCAGACAAGTGAAGTCTATCTGTATCTTATTTCAACTCTCATTGTTTTTTTGTCTTCTCATCACCACCTTTGTTTTACTATTTCATCTTTACTGGTGCCAAAGTGTTTGAGGAAACTTGCTGTATTCAGATTAGAACAGTGTTGAAGTCATTTAATCTATTATCAGTCACCTAGAAAAGCCATAAGCATTTTTTAATAGCAACCAACCCTTTAATAAGTGACATTACTAGGCTTAATTTATTTTCTTCCATTATAATAGTTTTGGACAAGGAAGAGGTGACAGATATAATCTAACTTGAATTTAATAGGTTTTTTTATTGGCATTTTCCATGATAGCCCAGAACTGTCCACTTGAATGAACTATTGTTTGGTAAGTGAACAACTGCTGGAAATACATTACCTAAATTGTATTTATCTTTATTGTAGGGTTAAATTAGAGGGGAAGAAGGGGGAATAACCTAAAAGTTTTATTGTTTTTTACTTAGGGGTAGGATATTCTCTTTTTTTTTAAAAAAAATATTTTTATTGTTTTCAGAGAGGAAGAAAGAGGGAGATAGAAATATCAATGATGAGTTTGATCAGCTGCCTCCTGCACACCACTACTCCAGAAATACCATCTATACTCAAGAATATCCTATTATTGAACCCACAACCCTTCTGTCTGCAGGTCAACACTCTATTTTCTGAGCTAAGCCTGCTAGGGCAGAAGTAGGATATTCTTGAGGATAGATGGTGTTTCTGGAATAGTTGCCTGAAATGCAGTTTTTTTGCGTTAAAGTATCCTAAAGTATGATTGTGGCTTTTTGCAAGCACTTCTAATATGAGCCATTTATGTAACCAGTTGTTTTGTTTTTCATTTAAAAAAAAATACATTTTTATTGGTTTCAGAGAGGAAGAGAGAGGGAAAGAGAAATAGAAACATCAGTGATCAGCCTGGACCAAGTAGCTCAATGGTTGAGTGGTCGCCCAGGAACTAAGAGGTCACCAGTTCAATTCTGGGTCAGGAAATGTGCCCAGTTTGCAGGCTCAATCCCCAGAGGGTGCATGCATGAGGCAGCTGAGATCCCCAGTGGGGGTGCATGTAGGAGGCAATCAAACCACGACCTCCTGGCTCAAGTACTGAGTCATGCCGGGGGGTCAAATTTTTTTTCTATGTATAATGAAAAATATGGAGAGAAAAAATAATATAGTAATATAAATTGAATATATTTAAGAACCAGATCATTCTTATAGTTTAAAATGTTTTTTAAAAGATGACATTTACTTGAACTAGACAGGTAATTTGAGTTAAAATATAAATATAACTAATTTTAGCCCTGGTCAGTTTGGCTCAGTGGATAGAGTGTTGGCCTATAGACTGAAGTGTCCTGGGTTCGAGTCCAGTTAAAGGCACTTGCCGGGGTTGCAGGCTTGATCCCCAGTGGGAGGGCAGCAGAAGGCAGCTGATCAATGATTCTCTCTCATCATTGACCTTTTCATCTCTCCCTTCCTCTCTGAAATAAATTTAAAAATAATAAAAAGAAAAAAAATTATTTATGAAAAAAACATACATATATAAACTAATTTTAAAAAGAAATATATTAATCTCTGCCATTCTAGTTACCATAATGCTAATTTATTAGAACCCTGCTTAAGTTTGGTTTTGAAGGGAAATGCAGAGACTCAAACATTCATGACTGTTTTTCTTCTCCCCAGTCCAGTTTCTGTGCCCGATCCCATGTTTTCTCAGCAACTTGTCTACAGAAATAGTACATATCACCTATTTATTTTTCTCTCCCACAATAGACTGACTATAGATTCCTTGAGGGTAAAGCCTTTGTGAGATCATTTTTATATTTCCAGGTGAATTGGACATAACAGGCAGTTTGCTCACCAAACACATTTCGTGCAAATAATTGAAATTTTGTAGCATTGAGTGGAGGCCTAGGTCAGCAATGGCAGGTGGAAAGCTTGGCTTCCTCCATTGCCAGGGAAACACAAGCCTCCCTCCTGCTCTCAGCAGCTGCAGCCATCTTGGTTGGGGTTTATTTGTTCCTGATTGGCTGGTGGGCGTGACTTGTGGGCATGGCTTGTGCGTGTGTCGGAGGTATGGACAATTTGCATATTGCTCTTTTATTAGATAGGATATTGTGTAATCTCAGCATATTGTAACATTCAAAAAGTTTTCAAATTTTAGACTGAATTTAGACAAATGGCATAGATTACAAAATTGAATATAAGCTGATAATCTTTTTTTGTTGTTTTAATATATTTTATTGATTTTTTTCACAGAGAGGAAGGGAGAGGGATAGAAAGCTAGAAACATCGATGAGAGAGAAACATCCATCAGCTGCCTCCTGTATACCTCCTACTGGGGATGTGCCCACAACCAAGGCACGTGTCCCTGACTGGAATTGAACCTGGGACCTTCCCATCCACAGGCTGACACTCTGTCCACTGAGCCAAACCAGTTTCAGCTAAGCTGATAATCTTTAAAGAATGTAGTATTTTTTTTTCATTTTGCCAAGTCTTACTAAAACTGTCATCAACATTATAGTAGTAATTGTCAAGTACCCACTATATGTCAGGTGTTTTACCAAAGTTGGTTTATTTTTTTAAATTTTTTCAGAGAGGAAGGGAGAGGGGAGAGAGAGAGAGGGATCAATGATGAGAGAGAGTTGTTGATAGGCTGCCTCTTGCGCGCCCTACACTGGGGATTGAGCCCACAACCCAGGCATGTGCCCTTGACCTGAATCAAACTTGGGAACCTTCAGTCTGCAGGCCGTTGCTCTATCCATTGAGCCAAACGAGCTAGGGCTCCGAGTTGGTTTATTTAATCCTCACAATACCCGGAACAGGTAACCATTTTCACCATTTTCTTTATTTTTTAAGATATTTTTATTCATTTCAGAGAAGAAAGAAAGAGAGAAACATCAATGATGAGAGATAATAATTGATCAGCTGTCTCCTGCACATCCTTACACTGGGGATCGAGACTGCAACCCGGGCCTGTGCCCTGCCTGGGAATCAAACTATGACCCCCTGGTTCATAGATCAACACTCAATCACCGAGCCGCACCGGCTCGGCCAATTTCACCGTTTTAGAGATGAGGAAAGTGAAGTGCCCCCAAATTAGGTTATTTAAGTGGTAGGTGTGGAATTTGAACTAAGTTCTTTGTAACTTGAAAGCCTTTTTTCTTTTCATCACCCCACACTGTCCCTTTACTTATTTAGTTGTTTTTGTTTGTTTGTTTGTTTTTCCCTCTGAACTAGGCTGTTCTATTTTCTCAGTAGTTACTAATTTTTTTTAGGTTCTATTTTTTGTGTGAATTTCTCAAAATTAATTGTAAGTTACTTGCTGTTTCTGCCTTTTCATGTGTTGGATTGCTTTTATACTTGGTGTAAACTATTTCCAAATGCAGATATTGAATTTCAATACAACAAAAATAAATATATGTCTGCAAGTATGAAAAATTTGTTTATTTTAGAGCACTAGAAAAAATGGCTAATATTTCAAGTACCTTTCTTAGAATGAAGCTAGGTAATAACACAAGTCTATTTAGAGAAAAATACTAATATAGGTAAAACATAGACATGCTATAAAGATTGAATATGCTGCATAAATAACATTAATTATTTTGATCAATTCCAAATATTTATATAGTGAATTAGGCCTCCTTTTCTTTCCTGTGTGTTCTTCTCACTATGGTATAACATATAATGGTTTTGTGATGAGATTTCAGTTGTTGTATTAGAAATGGTGAACTTATAGTAAGAGTACTTTTCAAAAGCTGTCGTAATCTTTCCCCCACCACATTGCTTTTGATCATATATTTTTCTTCATTTGAACTCTTCTCTTCTGCTTTCTTTTTGTCTACCATAAAAAGTTACACAAACCCACATCACCTTAAGACCAGGTTCATACTCATTTCCTCCAAGATGACTTGCCTGATTCTCTACCCCACCTTTGATTATTCCAACAATCAGTAAGTATCCATCAGAATTCAAACATACTTTTCAGTATCCCCTGAATTTGCAATGGCTTTGTAATTATATTTGTATCTGAGGTGAGCAATAGTGTTTTATTAGTATTTTTAAAATTAAATATGTGTGTATATTTAATTTTTTAATTTTCGCCTAAGGGTATGTTTACTGATTTGAGAGAGAAAAAAAAATGGAGAAACATCTATCAGTTGCCTCCCATACATGCCCCAATGGGATCAAACCCCAATATAGGTATGTGCCCTGACTGGGAATCAAACCCGAAACCTTATGTATATGGTATAATCCTCCAAACAACTGAGCCACTTCAGCTAGGGCCATATATATATATTTTATTACGAAAATATTTTATTATGGAAAATTTCAAACACGAAAGTTCAGTGACTTTCTGTTGGTGTTCTTTATTTTTAGATGTTCTCTATATTTAGGGATATCAGCCTTTTGTGATGTAAGTTGCAAATATTTTTTCAAGTGTTATTGAGGTATAATTTGCATGAAACAAAACACACATTTATTTAATATATATTTTATTGATTTTTACAGAGAGGAAGGGAGAGGGAGAGAGAGATATCGTTGAGAGAGAAACAGCAATCAGCTGCCTCCTGCACACCTCCTACTGGGGATGTGCTCACAACCAAAATATATGTTCTTGACCGGAATCGAACCCGGGACCTTTCAGTCTGCAGACCAGCACTCTATCCACTGAGTCAAACTGGTTAAGGCTAAACCACACATATTTAATGTGTACAGTTTGATGAGTTCTGAAATGTGCACACTCCCCTGAAACAATGACCAGAATCAAGATGATAAACATTTCTATCACCTCCAGACATTTCCTTGTGCCTGTTATGACCACTCACCTAATTTCCTGGCAATCACTGATCTGATTTCTGTCACTATACATTAGTTTGCATTCCCCAGAATTTTATGTGAGTGAAATCATACTCTCTTTTGTCTCTCTGCTTTTATACAGCATAATTATTTTGACATTTATCCATCTAGTCTATATCCTTTAAATTCTACTAACATTAAGGTCTTAGTTCTCAGAATTTAATATTTAGGGCAGTAGTTGATAATGTTACAGACTACAAATATTTGCACCTCCCAGAGGCTTTAAAAATTTTTTTTGGCCAAGATTTGAATGTTTTCTGCATTAGTTTGGATTAGAGGGGATTCTGGGAAGGAAGGTGAAATCTCACTAATTCTCTGTTCCTGCCTCCAGCCTCTGTCTGCCTCTCTTGAGCCAAATGACCTCTTGATCCAATGAACAGTTAGGTGCAAGGGAAACCTGGACATGTGGGCGCCCTGTTGGGGAGCTGGCCCAGGTCATATTCCTCAGAGAGAACAATGTGGACAAGGGAACAGGCTGGATGAAAGCCTGGGGATGAGTATAACAGTGGCAGGTATAGGAAAGAGCTTGGCTTGGTAGAGAGCCACTGACTTCTGGGGGGAAGGAGAAAGGGAAAAAGCAAGGGAACTCACTATCCCTGGGGCTAGGAGATGTAAGGAGACCTGAGGCTTCCTCCTGGGTCTCGGCAGGGCTGGCAGCTTAGCTTGCCTGCCGCACTGCCCGCCTAGGGGGTAAACACTGTGTGCCTTTCTGTCCCCACTGTGGTCCTTCAATAACGAAACCTAAGCCCCTCTGAGGTAGCAAAGAAAACAACCTATCCAGGGAAGCCAGGCAGCCAGAAAGAGAAAAATAACTTAGTATAAACAATGTGATGGACCAGCTAAATAGAAATGCTGGAGAAGACAGTAGCTTTAATATGAAAATAATAAGTAATAGGAGCATTTCAGGAGGTACAAGTATAAAAGAAGACTTTATTGAGCAAAACTATTATTTTCTAGCTAAATAAGTATTGCTTCATGACTCAGTCCATGCACCACACTTTTTTTTACTATCTCCACTGAAATGTAAGTACTCTAAGAGCAGAAACTTTTGTCTCTTATATATATTGCTGATCTTTTATCAGCATCCAATCTCTACAACACTGTCTTGCACATAGTAAGCAACCAGTGCATAATTATTGAATAACAAATGAATGAAAGAGCATGATCATGTATTTGCCTGGAACAGTGGTTGGCAAACTCATTAATCAGCACAGCCAAATATCAATAGTACAACGATTGAAATTTCTTTTGAGAGCCAAATTTTTTAAACTTCTTCTAATGCCACTTCTTCAAAATAGGCTCACCCAGGCTGTGGTATTTTGAGGAAGAGCCATACTCAAGGGGTCAAAGTGCTGCATGTGGCTCATGAGCTGCAGTTTGCCAACCACTGGCCTGGAAGATCGAGTGGAAGAAATATCAAAGCACAGAGGCAGATATATAAAGAGATTAAAAATGAAAAAGACAGATAAGAGCGCCACTGGTGTGGATAAGTGGTTGAACATTGACCTAAGAATTAGGAGGTCACAGTTCGATTCCCAGTCAATGATTCTGATCATTGATGGTTTGTTTGTTTTTTTAATCCCCCATTGATTTTCTTTGGAGAGAGTGGAAGAGAGAGGGTATCAATGTGTGAGAACTTCATCGATTGCTTGCCTCCTGCATGGGCCCCAACCAGGGCCTGGGCCAGGGAGGAGCCCTCAACTGAGGTTGATGAGAATCAAACCCAGGACCCTTCAGTATGCAGGCCAATGCTCTGTCCACTCAGCCAAACCAGCTAGGGCTCATTGATGTTTCTGTTTCTCTCTCCTGCTCCCATTCTCTCTAAAATCAATAAAAATATGTTTAAAAATCTATTTTAAAAAAAGAGACTTGGAGAATAGATCCAAGACACCTAACGTGGTTAATGTAATTTCCTAACTTAAAGACTTCATTGCAAGAATAAAGTTTCAGGGAAGATCAGTGATAGAAAACATACACCTAGAGTTATCTAGTAAAATATTTGAGCTCCAAGGATTCATCTTAGAAGCTTCCAGATAGAATTTATTATACCCATAAAGTATGAGACTGGCATCAGAATTATAATCTACAACACTGGAAATTAGGAAACGGTGGAAGAGTATCCACAGATTACCAAGAGAAAAAAGAACCCAAGTCCATATTCCCAGTGAAGGCACTATCCCCCTACAAGTGGGAAATACATTACAAATATACAAAAATACAAATATTTCTTCTGAGAATATTTAAGAAAGGTTTTTAATGAAATAAGTGAGCCAGAACAGAGATCACAAGATGAAAGGGAAAGAAATAGTGGAAAATGACAGACTCTCTGGGTATGTGTTACGTAAATGCTAAGTAAGGACTCTAACCAAAATGGACATACTTTAGGAAACAATTTAATAATATTTATGATGTAAAAGTCCTAAATAAGTCAATGGACAAAAACCTCAAAAGTGTGGGAGGAAAAAGGTAAAAGCTTTCCAAATGGAGGAGAGGAGAGGAAAAAGTGTCAACAGGCACATTTAAAGCTGCTCAAAATTATTCGCCATTAGGGAAATGCACATCAAAACCACAACGAGGTATCACCTCACATCCTCTTGGAAGGCTTTAATAGAAAAGATTGACAGTAACAAGTGTTGATGAGTATATGGAAAAACTGAAACCCTTACACACTTCTGGTAGGAACAAAAAGTTACAACCACTTTGGAATACAGTTTGGCAGTTCCTCAAAAAGTGAAACATAGAGCTACCCTCTGACCCAGCAATTCTACTCCTATATATACACACAAATGAAACAAGAATAAACATCCACACAAAAGCTTGTACAGGAATATTTACAGCAGCATTATTCATAATAGCCAGAAAAAGAACCCAAATGTCCACCAACCGATGAATTAATTAATTAAACATGGCATATTTGTATAATGGAATATTATTTGCCAATAAAAATCTATGAAGTACTGTAACATGCTACAATGTGGATGAAGCTTGAAATAATAATCTACAGAAAATAGATTAGGGGTTACTTTGGATTGGCAAGGTGACAGTGAGATGGAGCTTGACTGCTAAAAGATACAGGGATTCTTTTAGAGGGGGACCAAATTCTAAAATTACATTGTGCTGAGAGTTGTGTAACAATGTGAATATATTAAGAAACGTTGAATTAAATACTACATGGGTGAATTATCAAAGCATTGTATATGTGCATGTGTATATACACATACATACACACCAAAAACAATATTTTTAAAATTTACAACATATATTTACCATAGCTTTCACTTTTTTTTGTATGAAAATTTAGAAAGATGTTAATTTTAACTTGCATTGAGCAGTTAACATTTAACCATGACATGAAATCAATACCGGCTTTCAAAACACCACAAATATGCCCTAGCTGGTTTGGCTCAGTGGATATGGTCCTGGTTCGATTCCAGTCAAGGGCACATACCTAGGTGGCAGGTTCCTCCCCGGGCTCTGGTCGGGGCTCACACAGGAGGCAACCAGTCGATGTGTTTCTCTCACTTCGATGTTTCTCTCTTTTCCTCTCTCTTCTATTCTCCCTAAAAAAAAAAATCAATGGAAAAATATCCTTGGGTGAGGATTAACAATAAATAAATAAATAAATAAATAAATAACAAATACTTATTTAATCTTAGCCCCAATAAACAAATAAACAAACAAATAAATAATATATCACAAATACCTATCATTTCATCCTAGCACCCATACTGCAAGGCTTTAGGTCTTCTTAGTTCCTTAGCTCTTTAGCTTCGTTGAATTCAGGTGTTTGGGTCAATTCCTTATCAAGGAGGTAGTCTATATGGTCAGATCTTATTCTTCCAAAACCATCTTAAAATGAAGGAAGCATGAAATATGTTTGCTAAAATGCATGAAGAATAATTTCAATCACTTTCAAGCCAAAGAAGGACATAGGTATCAACAATATTTTTGAATGTTTACAATAATTCCCAAATCCTTTCTTTTACTTCTTAGTGAAATTTTTCTGTTTTTTCTCTTAATTGTGTAAGTACTGCCCTCTCCTAGCATTGGCTAATGAGTTTGTGGATTTGGCCCAAGAAACTGTTTTTATGTTTATGTTATGCTGTGGGCTTTATTAAATCTGCTTTCTGCTATTATGCTTGCTATGTTTCAAGTGTTAAATAGACTGGGCATTGAAATCAAAACTGTCTTCATCACAGATAAGTTTTCAACTTCCAGTGAATACTCCCATATAGCTAGGAAGAGTTTTAACAAAACTTAGTCATTCAGATAAGTTCAGAACATACTTAACATCACATTCATTTTTTTAATGCAAATCTGAAGCCCAAATAAAAACAAACAAACAAAAAAAGTGTCCTTATAGCTCTGGCTGGTTTGGCTCAGTGGATAGAGTGTTGGCCTGAGGACTGAAGGGTCCTAGGTTTGATTCCCATCAGGTTCATTTAAAATAAAAAAAATGTGTCCTTCTAAGAACATTTCTCATGCTTGGTACATCCTGCTTAACAGCACTGGTTTCCTCAAGGGCCTCTATTAATCTAATGCTTGTACTTAGTATATGCACCAGAATTTGAAGGATATTGTATATATATGTTCCCACTATGCTTATTTTAGACACCTAGTATTGATGGCAGATCTACCTATACTTCCTAGTGTCTCCTACCTCCTTTTTCTATCTGGAGCCCAATATTTTCCCCTGATACTATCAGTTCCACCTCTTCCAGCATTGGGGTCTGCACTAGAGTGGGCCCCTGCTGGAAGAGATGGCCTTCAGTGGCCTGTGTATGACTCATGTAACTCTGGTCCTAGTTCTTGGTTTATTCAGGCTTCAGCTACATGCCTGCTGGCTGCTGTTCTTTCCAGCTTTTTTTTTTTTAATTTAATAAATCTTTATTGTTCAGATTATTACAATGTTGCTCTTTTTGCCCTCCATAGCTCCCCTCCCCCTGGTATTCATCCCATCCTCTGCCCTCACCTTCCCCTACCCACTGTCCTCATCCATAGGTATACACTTTTTGTCCAGTCTCTTCCAACACATCCCTTTCCTCTGAGAATCGTCAGTCCATTCCCTTTCTATGCCCCTGATTCTATTATATTCACCAGTTTATTCTGTTCATCAGATTTTTGATTGACTTGATTTTTAGATTCACTTGTTGATAGATGTGTATTTGTTGTTCATAATTTTTATCTTTACCTTTTTCTTCTTCCTCTTCTTAAAGAATACCTTTCAGCATTTCATATAATACTGGTTTGGTGTTGATGAACTCCTTTAGCTTTTTCTTATCTGCAAAGCACTTTATCTGACCTTTAAATCTGAATGATAGCTTTGCTGGATAGAGTAATCTTGGTTGTAGGTCCTTGTTATTCATCACTTTGAATATTTCTTGCCACTCCCTTCTGGCCTGCATAGTTTCTGTTGAGAAATCAAGTGACTATCGTATGAGTGCTCCCTTGTAGGTAACTAACTGTTTTTCTCTTGATGCTTTTAATATTCTCTCTCTATCTTTTGCCCTTGGCATTTTAATTATGATGTGTCTTGGTGTGGTCCTCTTTGGATTCCTTTTGTTTGGGGTTTGGTGTGCTTCTTGGACTTGTAAGTCTATTTCTTTCATCAGGTGGGGGAAGTTTTCTGTCATTATTTCTTCAAATAGGTTTTCAATATCTTGCTCTCTCTCTTTTTCTGGCACCCCCATAATTTGGATGTTGGTGTGCTTGAGGTTGTCCCAGAGGCTCTTTACACTATCTTCAATTTTTTGGACTCTTTCTGCTTCTTGCTTTTCAGGCTTAGTGATTTTTGCTTCTTTGTTTTTCAAATCTTTGACTTGATCCTTGTGGTCCTGTAGTCTGCTTTTGGGTCTCTGTAAAATATTTTTTATTTCAGTCAATGTATGCTTAATTTCTAGTTGGTCCTTTTTTATATCCTCCATAGTCTCATTCATATCCTTGAGGGACTTGCTCATATCCTCGAGGGTCTTGCTCATATCCTCAAGGGTCTCGTTAAATTTATTGGCCTTTTCTAGGAGCCTCTTGAAAAACCTTATAACTGTGATTTTGAACTCTATGTCCAGTCGTTTTTTTCCCTCCATTTCTTTCACATGTAATTTGTTACCTTGTCTTTGCATTTTGGCTGCTTTCCTGAATTGGTCAAGTAGGTTTGTGTGGTAGGTGTCCTCTAGGGGACAGTGGCTCAGCCTCCCCAGTTACCTGAGGTGGATACTCTTGGTGCACCTCTTTATGGGTTGCACAGTCTTGTTTTAGTTAAGCCTAGATTGCTGCTGGTATCACTGGGAAGGGTTGACTTCCAGGCCAATTGGCTGTGAGGATGAGCTGTGCTCAGCCTGGATGGGGCAGAGTCTCCGGGCTGGGCAGGCAGCCCTGGTTTCCAGTCAGCTCCGCCCTAAATGGCTCCCAGGTCTCTGCCCCTCGGCAACGGCTGCACGCACCTCTGAGAGAGAGCTGCTCGGAGCTCTGCCCATTGCTGGACAATCTAGTTTCTCCCCAAATGAATCTGCACACCCAAAGACTCACCGGAACAGGAAAACAAGGCAGTCTGGCGTTTTTTTTGTGTGTGTGTGTTTTTTTTCCTCCAGAACATTAGAGCCAGCCACTAGTCCTCTCCGATAGCTCGAGTGCCTTTGCAGCTCCTGAGTTTCAGCGTGTTTCCTCCTTACAGTCCAGTTTCACCCTGTATTAGTCTGGGTTCCCTGAGACTCGCCCAGAACTGGGGCTCAGTGCAGTGGGACGCCTTTGTCTCCCTCCCAGTTCAAGAAAACCAGTCGGGTTTGCAGCCGCCCGCCCTTTCCTTTCATGCGTAGCTCCGAACCTCTGACTCCCTGTGTATCTGCAGCTCTGTCCTCAGCTCCCCCAAGTCTCAGTGTCCTTTTATTTTTCCTTCTGTTTGTGTAATGTCCACTCAGCCAGCCCTCTGGTGGTTCTGAATGATGCCCGTTTTGTCCTTAGTTGTAGTTTTGAAATTGTTGTACGGGGCAGCAGTATGGATGTTTACCTATGCCGCCATCTTGGTTCCTCTTTTCAGCTTTTTATTAAACTGAGCCAGATGGATCAGAGGTGAAATTGCTAAGTGAATTTTCTTCATTTTCTTCGCGACTTTGTATACAGTATGCTCTGTGTTCTCACCACTTCCAACTTCATGAACTTTCTCATCCTTATAGAGTCTAGATTGTTGGGGAGAAATTGGCATAACAGCATTGTAGTCAGTTTTTTTTAATGATTTTCCCCCCTCTGATTCCTTCTATGGTTGCATTTTCTTCTGTTCGCTAATATTTCCAGGGCTGCTTCTTAGCTCCTCTTTTTTTATATTGACTTTTAGGAAAGTTTATCTTTTTATCTTCAACTCTTACGGTGTTTTTTGTTTGTTTTTTGTTAATCCTCAGCTGAGGATATTTTTTTTCATTGCTTTACAGAGAGTGGAAAGGGAGGGAGGGAGAAAAAGAGAAACATCAATGTGAGAGACACATCCATTAGTTGTCTCCCGCATGGGCCCCAACAGGGAGTGGAGAGCGAACCCACAACCCAGCTACGTGCCCTTGACCAGGAATCAAACCCTTGACCCTTTGGTGCATAGGCCAGTGCTTTAACCACTGAGTAACACCAGTCAGAGCTCAACTATTGCGTTTTGATGATGAATTTGAAATCATTATTTCCAGCATTAACATTTTGTTGAAATTAGTCCTGATTTTCTGTCTTTGGATCTTTTTCTTTAAAATCACTTCACATCAGTCAATTATTTAACAAACAAATATTGAACATTTTATAGTGTGTAGAAAGCTCTACGTTACAAAAAAATTGTTATTGTCACAGCAACATTAGCTAAAGTTCTTGTCCTCACAGCACTTAAAATCTCAGATTGACTCACCTGGCCTTCTCTCATTCTCTTTTTAAAAAATTGTTTACTTTCCTCCTTTCATTCTTAATCTTGGCAGTTGTGTTGAGGTGGTGGGGAGAAGGGCATATGTTGCAGCTATGAAAATTAGTGCCACAATTTTCCAACCTCAGCTATGCTGTTAACACTATTCAGAATTTCTTCTACATGATTCTAGTTAGCCTCTTTTATCTAAGTTTCTCACAAAACTTTAAAAATGCTCATTAAGGTCCCCCTCTTCCATTTCCTTATAGTTAGCTTGATTGAACTTCTACTTCACAGAAAAAAACTGTACTTCCAAAATGCCTCTTCCCAAATTCTTACCAACACCTTTATTCACACTTATCCTTTACCCTTATACCTTCTTACTCAGTTTTCATCCGTGCAGTTGTGCCATAGAGCCTTTCCTGCCTCCCCTCTCCTGTGTTTTCTGCTTTACTGATTCCTTTACTTCCATATATTAAAATACTCAATGTTCTGTCTCCTCCTGTCTCTCCCTCTCTTTTCCTCTGTCTTTCACCAGTTGTTGTTGATTTAGTCTCCCAAATATTTCTCAAATCTATCCTCCATCCTCATTGTTAGTCCTTTGTCACTTCTTGTCTAGGCTCCAAAAGCAACCCATTATAGTAACTACCGTATGAAATTTTCTCAAATATAAATGTCATCCTTTTATTCTTCCATTTAAAACCCTGTAATATTTTCCCATTGCCCACTGAATCAAGTCTGTACCGCTTAGTAGATCATACATGTTCCTTCCTGATCTAGAACATTCCAACAGCCTCCTTGTCGATCAGTTTTTTATACATACTGCACTCCAGATATAAGAAATGTTCTTGAAAGTCTGTTTCCACATGTTTGTTCCATCTTCCTGGAATGTTCTTTTCCTGTACTTACCAAGCAAACACTCTTCTTTTAAGACTGAGCTCAAACATTACCTTAATGTCTTTTCCATTACATTTTCCAGGGAAAGCAATGTAATGTGCATACTTCCATATCTATTGGTCTATATCTCTAATATAGTACTATAATCACCCTGATGTAATCCTATCTAATAAAGAGGGAAATATGCTAATTGACTGCCATGCCCTCATAAAGATGGCAGTGCCTACAGCCACAATATGGTGGCTCCCAGTCCCCTGAGCCCCACGGGGCGGCAGGCAGGCGGCACAGCCAGGCCGTAGGCAGGTCCAGCCTCTCCATGCGCCTGCCTCTGGAGTTCCACACTGGGCTGGCCTGAGGTGCAGGCAAGCCTCGGATATTGGCTGACCAACTGATGCCTAAGGCACAGGCAAGCCTGGGATGGTGGCTGCCCAAGGCTCAGGTGACCAGGGCCAGCCGAGACTTGTGCTGCCGGCAGTGGCAGCATCAAAGGTGCGATGTGGGTGTCGCCTAACCCCTGATTGCTGGGTTGCCTACCATCCCTCAGGGCTCCCAGACTGTGAGAGGGGACAGGCCAGCCTGAGGGACCCCCCTCCAGTTGAGTTAATAATAACAACTACCTATTGCTGCTATATTAGACACCATGCTGGAGATTTGTTAGCATGTGGGTAAATTACAGTGGTTTCAGAATGCGTAAGCCTGTCTGTCTCTAATAAATCTGGCATTCATTTCACTTTGTATATTGCACTCACATATCCTTACCTGAAATACTGCTCTCATTTGTAGATTTCTACTTAGAATTTCAAAACTGGGGTTTTGAGTTCTACATGATTTTTAAAGATTTTCACAAAGCTCTACTTAAACTCACACTGCCTTGATCCATATTGTTCTGCTCTTTGGGCCTTTGTAGCACTAAAGGCGTTACCACCTGTTATTGGCTCTACACCCTGGGCAAAGCAGCATGGCTTTCTCAGAGCTAGTTTCTTTGGCAAATGGGAATGATCCTTCCTCACAGGGTTGCTGTGAAGATTTGGTATGATGAAAGTAGGAGATTTCCCCTAAAGTAAGTCATTCAGACACTACCGTTATAATCTTCCCAGTTTTATGTATCATCTTTGCATTAATTTAATATTTTTTTTTCGTAAATTGAGTCACTAATCTTGTGGGGCTTTTTATAAAGGAAACGTGCACTAAATGAAATGTCAGAATACTTGCTATAAATAGAGTAAACTAAAAATAAATGTGATGCAAGTGATATTAGTCTAGTTAGATATATTGCCATGCAGAGGCTCTGAGCCTGTTTTTAAAAAGAGAGAGAGAGAGCGCGCATCAAGGTTTTTTTTCTTGTTTTTTTTTTTTTTCCAGAGAACCCATATCAGAAAATCATTAATCTGGGTTTTAATAAATTTTTTTATTGATTAAGGTATTACATATGTGTCCTCGTCACCTTTCCAAACCATTCCTCCTGCCCCCATCACCACTTATGCCCTCATCCCCCTGGTTCATTGATTAGGCTTATATGCATGCATACGAGTCCTTTGGTTGATCTCTTCCCCTTACCCCCACCCTTCCCTACCATCCCTCTGAAGCTTGATAGTCAATGCTTCTCTGTCTCTGGATCTGTTTTTGTTCATCAGTTTATGTTGTTCATTATATTCCATAAGTGAGTGAGATCATGTGATACTTATCTTTCTTTGACTGGCTTATTTCACTTAGCATAATGCTCTCCAGTTCCATCCATGCTCTAGTTTGAAGCAGCCACCTTTTCCTCCTTTTTCTTCTTCTTCCTCTTCTTAAAGAATATCTTTCAGCATTTCATATAACATTGGTTTGGCGGTAATGAACTCATTTAGCTTCTACCTATCTGTGAAGCTCTTTATCTGACCTTCAATTCTGAATGCTAGCTTTGCTGGGTAGAGTAATCTTGGTTGTAGGTTCTTGCTATTCATCACTTTGAAAATTTCTTGCCACTCCCATCTGGCCTGCATAGTTTCTGTTGAGAAATCAGCTGACAGTGGAATGGGTGCTCCCTTGTAGGTAACTGTTTTTCTCTTGCTGCTTTTAATATTCTCTGTCTTTTGCTCTTGGCATTTTAATTATGATGTGTGTTGGTGTGGTCCTCTTTGAATTCCTTTTGTTTGGGGTTCTGTGCACTTCCTGGATTTGTACGTCTATTTCTTTCACCAGGTGGGAGAAGTTTTCTGTCATTATTTCTTCAAATAGGTTTTCAATATCTTGCTCTCTCTCTTCTCTGGCACCCCCATAATTTGGATGTTGGTATGCTTGAAGTTGTCCCAGGGGCTCCTTATACTATCTTCAATTTTTGGATTCTTTTTCTTTTTTCTTTTCTGACTGGGTGTTTTTTGCTTCTTTGTGTTTCAAATCTTTGACTTGATTCTTTCGATCCTCTAGACTGCTGTTGGATCCCTGTATATTATTCTTTATTTCGGTCAGTGGATGCTTAATTTCTAATTGGTTCATTCACTATTGATTGTTATTTAATGAAGTTATTGATTTTATCTTGAATGAAGACAAACACACTTATTTATTTATTAAAATATTTTTATTGATTTCAGAGAGGAAGGAGAGGGAGAGGGAAAGAGAGATAGAAATACCAATGATGATAAAGAATCATTGATCGGCTGCCTCCCGTATGCCCTCTACTGGGGATCAAGACCGCAACCTAGGCATGTGTCCTGACCGGGAATTGAACCATGACCTCCTAGTCCATAAGTTTACTCTCAACCACTGAGCAACACCAGCCGGGCCACACTGAGTTTTAGATGTATAATACAGTAGACTTTGCTTCATTTTCTCTACCAAGAATGGTAGATGAAGTGATTATCAAAGGAAATTCTGGGGGAAAAAGACTATTGCTGTGGGCAAACTAGGGGAAATAATAAAGCTTTTCAGTAAAACTATTTACAGAGGCAGTTTTGCAAGTGAGTACCACCCACAATCATTTTTCTGTTTTCCTAGGCACATGGCAAGAAACTGAATAAAAATCTTTATTCTTTACCACTTACCCAAGATAAATATATTGAGCAAGTACCTGTTTGTAAAATGACTATACCATTACTGTTTAGAGGAAATATTTTCAGTTTATTTTTATGATTGCTTTTTAAAAAGGTTTATGTGTATTTTTTATATGAACTACCATTTGACTGGTAGAATGTCATAGGCTTTTGAGTACTAACTGGTTATATTATGACTCAGAAGTAGCTTAATTCTTTTAAGACCATTGAATAGTAGAAACAGTTATATTATTGGCAAATTGTTCCTATTACAGGAAGTGATTTGGTTAAATACTTTCATTTTGATAATATTAGGGACAGCTCCCAGTCTTAGGCAAACTTGGGTGTGCCCTTCACCAGTGACATAGCCAGGGAAAAATGTTAAAAGGGAGAGTTCAGATATAGGACAATAGAAACATGCCCAGAGCAATGTTATGTTGATTGCACTACACAATTTGGATTGCATACTCAGAAACGCCCTTCACCATAAACCATTTACCAATTATGATTTTTACAGGCATGCCTAGATTTGCCCTTGTTTCAGCTTTTACATATATTAATGAAGCATTTACAGCTCTTAAGGGTCAATCTTCAGCTTATCAAATAAGACACCCCCCCAATTCCTTTAATTATAATTGAAAGATAAAAATCTAAGTTGGATTTACAGGGAACTACACTGGGTGTTCAAAGGGAAAGTATCAGCTTGACTAGAGAATGCACACACATTATTTATGCCCAGCTCAGAAGGCAAGGCAGTATATCATACAGTACAGAAGAAAAGAATTTTTTTTAAAAAGAAAAGTCACTTATACTCTGACCTCTTAAATTCTCTGAGTGTTCTGAGATGTTTTTCAATTTTTTTATTCAAATACATTTCTGGCAGTTTCTAATTAATTGTTTTAGGCTATTGTACTTTGTTTTAAAATAAGAAAGTTAGAATTGCAGGGTATTGAGAAGCATGGAGATAGGTTCTCAAGACCTCAACACTGTTTCTCTAATCTTTCTCTTTTGGCAGAGGTGGGATGTGTCTTTGGCCACTCATTAACCCAGGTATTTTTCTTCTCCACTATAAATACTAAAATCTGAGGTTCTCAATTTGTTCTGTTTAGAACACCTGAGAAAAAAGATATTCCCATTAATTAAGTGGGAATCAGAATCTTGTGAAGGAATCTTGGTATGATTTTAGAGAGAAAAATAGAAGTTGCTGATAACTCCTCTCCAAATTATCCTTCAGAATCAGTAGAGTAGATCTAGATGATGATCAAAGTTCTTCTTGTTCTAAAATTCTATGTTTCTTTCTCTTCTCCTTCCATACTGTTTATACACCTGCTTCTCTATAATGATGGGGCCCAAATTTTCCCCTAGGGGGGGAGGGGGGGGGGAGAGAGAGAGAGAGAGAGAGAACATGGAGAAGATGAGGGAGATCTACCATAATATGTTAACTTACTATGATCTGTTGTTTCTACTGTGTCTTAATGTGCAAGAACAACTTTTTTTAAAAATACATTTTTATAGATTTTTTAGAGAAGAAGGGGAGGGAGGGAGAAAGAGAAACATCAGTGATGAGAGTGAATCATTGATTGGCTACCTCCTGCACACACCACACTGGAGATCAAGAGCACAACCCCGGCATGTTCCCTGAACGGGAATCAAACCCTGACTAATGCTTAACCACTGAGGCATGCTTTTTTATCTTTTTTTTAAATTATTATTATTGAAATCTAATTGACATACAATGTTTTAGTTCAGGAGTATAACATAATGATTTTATATTTGTATGTACTACAAAATGTTCACCATATAAGTCTAGTTAATATTTGTCACCATATGTAGTTGCAGACATTTTTTTCTTGTGATGAGATAAATTCCATTTCATTTTGGTATCTGATTCTTTTAATGTATTGTTGAATTAATTTTGTCAAAAATTTCTTTAGGGTTATTGCATCTGTTCATCAGAAATATTAGCCTTTAATTTTTCCTGTGATGTCTTGACTAGTTTTGATATCAGAGTAATACTAGTCTTATAAAATACGTTTGGAATACTAGTCTTGTAAAATACGTTTAACTTTTCCCTTTTTTGAAAGAGTTTGAGAAAAATTGGTATTAATTCTTTGAATGTTTAGTAGAATTCACTAATGAACCATATTATTTATTTAGCTAGGAAGTAAGATGAGTTCAAATTAAAACTGGGAATTCACCTGTGAACATGTTGCAAAAATATGTTAGAATAGAAAAATTTGGAATTTCTGTTTTTCAAAACTAAATTAAGAATGAAAGTCTTCTAAAAAATATATGGCAATATATGCAGCTACTATAAATGTGAAAGGAAAATATCTGATATTTATTGTTGACAAATTATAAGTACTTTGATGTAATTTGTTGCCTACATTTGGAGAAAAGACTAAACTTCAATTGGAGGTTAGTGAAAATAAAGGTGTAATTTTTCCCCATTGTTGTTCATAGGCTATCCCCTACCTTTTTCCCTTCCAAAATTTTTATTCCCTAGACACATTTGAGAAAGCCAGATGTAATTCTGTATACCACAAGAGACTTAATCTTTGAGGAAAATAGACCTGAGCCTTTTCCATATTTAGCCCTTAATGTTTTTCAAGCTTTTAAAATATTTAAGTGGTTAGCTGTTAAATGATGATTATCAATATCTGTTGCATTAAGAACTTGGCTTATAGCCATTAACTTTATGATAGGTTACTGAAGAAATAGATATTTATAAAAGCCAGTTTTGTTATTTTATCTTAAAGTTAAATCAGACCATATCTGCTAATAGTTATGCATGCTGTATTTATGTCTTGACTTTGAGTTGTTATGCATGTATGTCCTATGTTCTGTTGTCATTAGGAGAAATGTAACTCATGTTGTTGGCCCTGAATCATCCTTCTGCTTTATAAAACGAGTATTGCTTTGTCAAGTTTATGTTGTTGTTTTGTAAAACTAGTAGCCCTGCACATGAATCTGTGTTCCGATGGCTCTCTGCAAGGCCTAGCCATTCCATGTCACTGCCCAGAGGCTCTCCGCAGCCCAGAGGCCCATCTGCACCCCAGCCTGGCCCATCCACAACCCATCCACGGCTGGGCACAGAACGCTCATGCTGCCCACTCTCAGCATCCATCCCCTCGCCCCTCAGGACTAGGGGACTCCAGCAGGGCTGAGAGGACTGGGTGCCACCATCTTTGTGATGGAGTGATGGTTAATTTGCATATTACCCTTTTATTAGACAGGATTTTTTAATCTTCACTTGAGGACACGCTTAGAGAAAGGAAGGGGTGGGGAGAGAGAAACATCTGTCAGTTGCCTTCTATATTGGGGGTCAAACCTGTAACTCACATATGTGCCCTGACTGGGAATTGAACCAGCAACCCTTCAGTGCCCAGTATAGCATCTAACCAAATGAGCCACTCCAGCTGGGCATGTGTAAGTTTATTTTTTAATATGTTTTTATTGATTTCAGAGAGAGAAAGGGCAAGGGAGAAAGAAACATCAATGATGAGAGAGAATCATTGATCACCTGTCTCCTGCACAGCATCTACTGGGGATCGAACCCGAAACCCAGGCATGTGCCCTGATGGGGAATCAAACTGTGACCTCCTGTTCATGGGTTGATGCTCAACCATGGAGCCATACCAGCCAGGCTGTTCTTAGTGTGTGTGTGTTATGTGTGTTTAATTTACTTTTTATTTTAGTAAATATATATGAAACAAAGTGTCATTTTAACCATTTAAATGTTGGGATGCTTAATTCATTGGCATTAATTACAATTCACAGTGTTGTACAACCACTATCACTATTTCTAAAATTTCTCATCACCACAAATAGAAATTCTCTACTCATTAAGCAATAACATCCTATTTCCCCATTCCCTCATCCCTGGTAACCTCTTATCTACTTTGTGTATAAACTTGCTTTTTCCAGATATTTCATACAAATAGAATAGTATAACATTTGTCCTTCTGCATCCAGCTTATTTCCTTTAGCATAATATTTTCAGGGTTCATCATGTTGTGGCATGTATCCGAACTTCATTTTTTATGTCTGAAAATATTCTGCTGTCAATATATACCGTGTCTTGTTTATCCATCTTTTGAAGGACACCTGGATTGTCCCCACCTTTTGGCTATTGTGAGTAATGCTCTTATAAGCATTGACACACAAGTATTTGTTTGAGTTCCTGTTTTATTTCTTTTAGATGTACACCTAAAAGTGGAATTCCTGGGTCATGTGGTAATTCTATTGTTTAACTTTTCAAAGAAGTAATGCAATTGTTTTTCATAATAGCTTATTATATTTTTGTTATCCTTTCCTTAATGTTTCTTAAGCACTTAAAAATTGTTTTGCTTATTTCCTTGCTTTTGTTGCTGATTTTTAAGAAATTATTTTGGTCATTCATTTTTTTCTTTTCTTTTCAATTGTTTGTTTTTCAGAGCCAAGTCAGAACTCCATCACAGGGGAACACAGCCAGCTGTTAGGTATAGTATTACTGTGGGGATTGATTCTCTAAAGTTACCCTTTTTCTGTTTATACTAACAGACATACTCCCTTCCCTAATTCTATTTTCTGTCTCCTCCTTTTCTACTTTTCACTCCTCAACTTGTTTTCCTGCTGTTTCTAGTTCCAACTTGGTAAGTTTTAGATAACTACTTTTGCAATTGATTGCTAAAACTCAGTTTATTCAGTGTATACTAAAAATAATTTTAATACAGATATCAAATTATGCTGTACTCGAGGCCTGGTGCACAAAATTCATGCACTGGTAGGGAGGGAGTCCCTCAGCCAGTCGGCACCCTCTCACAGTCCGGGACCCCTCGCTCCTTACTGCCTGCCTGCTTGTTGCACCTTACTACTTGATTCACTGCTCCTTAGTGCTACCAGCCGTGAGCCTGGCTTCTGGCTAAGTAGCACTCCCCCTGTGGGAGCACACTGACCACCAAGAGGCAGCTCCTGCATTGAGTGTCTGCCCCCTGGTGGTCAGTGCGCATCATAGCGACTGGTCATTCTGCTGTTCGGTCTATTTGCATATTACCTTTTTATTATACAGGACTAGGGGCCCGGTGCACGAAATTCGTGCACTGGGAGTGGGTGGTCCCTCAACCCATCCTGCCCCCTCTCACATACTGGGAGCCCTCAGGGGATGTCCAATTGATGGCTCACCCCCAGCCTGCCCAAGGCCTTAGGCCTTGGGCACCCAGCCATCGCCCTGCTTAGTTCAGCCCCTGCTGCCTGTGACCACCCAGCCCCATCAGGGCTGGGCGCTCCCTGCTGCTGCCACTTCCCCTCACAGCACCAGGGGGCTAGGCGCTCGCTGCCACTGCCGTTTCATCTCCTGGGGCCCGGCGCTCACGCCACTTGGCCCCGACCCCGCTCCTGATTGGCTGGTAGCATAGGTACAGTCACATTTGTATGTTTCTCTTTTATTATATAGGAGATATCTGAAACTAATGTAATGTTCCTTATCATTATACCTCAATAGAAGTAATTTTAACTTAGTCTGTGGTGTTAAGAAATCTGGAAGAATTGGACCTATCTTGCTCCCCCAAAATACTTGCTGTGACATTTTCTAGGGAATTCTTCAGAAATTTTAATTTTTTATTGTATATAACTATCTTTTTTTACTTTTTCTGTCAATGAAATTATATTATACAAGCTGTTCTGTGACTTCCTTTTGTTCACTTAGCATTTTACCTTGGACATCTCATACCAGTATATCTGCCTCATTTCTTTGTGGCAGAATAGTATTCTATTATATTCCTATGCTATAATTTTACTCATCCAGTTCCCTATTCTTGAGCATTTATTTCCAACTGTTTTACTATTATAAATTATGTTGCCACGAATATCTTGTACATGTACATATCCATGCATTCCTCTTACTGATATATTTGTAGAATAAATTCCTAACAGATGAATTCCTTACTCAAAAGGTATTGTACACTTTCAAAAAGATACATAAACTTATTTAAACTCCCACCAATAAAGAGAATGGAGGCATACTCAGCTCCCTGTCATCAAAAGTAGGTATTATTGCCCTAGATAGTTTGGCTTAGTGGATAGAGCATCAACTGTGGACTGAAGGGTTCCAGGTTTGATTCCAGTCAAAGGCACATGCCCGGGTTGTGGGCTCGATCCCCGGTGGGGGGTGTGCAGGAGGCACTCGATTGATGATTCTCATTATTGATGTTTCTCTCTCTCCCCCTCTCCCTTCCTCTCTAAAATAAAAAAAAAATTTTTAAATAGGAGGTATTATCAACCACAAAAATTTTTTCTTAACCTAATCAGTGAAAATGGCATCTCTAGTTTGTATTTGTGCTTCTTTGAATAAGTACTTTTAAATATATTAACAGCCATTTTTTGTGTGTATATCTTTTGGTATGAGGCTTTTTTTTTAATCCTCGCCTGAGGATGTGTTTTTATTGAATTTTAGAGAGATGAAGGTAGAGAGACAGAGATAATACATTGATGTTAGAGAGAAACCATTAATTGTCTTTCACACTGGGCCCTGACTAGGGATGGAACCCACAGTCTAGGTATGTGTCCTGACTGGAGAATCAAATCCACGACTTTTTGGTGTATGGGATAGAGACACCCAGCCAGGGCAGTTTGAGGTTTATTTTGGTTTGTATGTTGCTGAACTTCTAGCTGTTTGAATATGTGCAAAGTAGCTGTGAAAAATGTAAGCTGTCAAATGTTTAAAGTAGGGAAAGTACTTGTTTGCTTATTGAAAGTTTAGAATATTAGCTAAAGAAACTGAGATACTTCTTGTCTTCTCTTTCAAGGTCAAGGACATAAGTTCCTGATCTTCTCATCCCTTTGAATGAGTTTATATGCTGAAACTTAAAATTTTCATCCAGAGATTTTTGTCATATTTCCCCCTAAATGATTAAATCGTTCCTGTTTCTGATACACGACTGGCAGGTGGAGAAGTTTGAGAGTAGTTAGTTCATCATCTGACGAGGAACAGGTGGTAGTGGAGGTAGGGGAGGACTTAGCTAATGAAATATGCAGGAAGGGGGTTGGCACTGTTCCAGTGTTACTAAACTGGATTTTGTTTCCACTTAGGCACTTGTAGTAAAAGATAGCAGACTAATTGTATGGGAAAAGAAATAGTATGTGATTGTGAAAGAAAGGTTTTCTTAATCAGTATTAACCAAAAACCCTAATAGTGTTGCAGAAAGACTTCTCCAGACATTTGGCAATGCACAATTGCATTCAGTTTTTAAACAAACCAGGGAATTTATCCAAAGTCTTCTGGCCAGATTCTCGAGTAAGTTCATCCTGCTTGCTATCCCGGGTTCTCTCTCAAGAGTTCATTAGGTCAGATTGTATTTCCTTTTTCTCATGCTCTGGCTAACTACCATCTTCTGTTTCCCATTGTATCTTTGTCTTAGCTACCACCTCAAAATCCTTAAAAAGATTGGGTTATTAAAAAAAAATTTTTTTTTTGCACAAAAAATGAAAGCTGACTGTTATATTTTCCAATTATCTTATAGTTCTCAGAAAAGGCATTGGTAGCTTGGATTCAAATCTTGCCAGCTCTCTATAAAAACCTTATTTAGGATAATTTGGTCTAGTAGGTGAAAAACCTGTTCATTTCCCTTACCTGCCCGCTGAATGGAATTTATCATAGCATTTTCCAGGCCTTCTGAATGTTTTTTCTGGCAACAGGGTGCAGTTCTTTTAAGGTACCTACTGTTCCCAGTGACTCATCAGAGCTCTTGCAAAACTCAGGGGCAGGCTGAGGAGATACATGAAAGGGTGAAACTGCTGTTGTGATAGAGAATCAACCTGTATGCTTATGATTTATGATCTCTCTCTGTGTGTCTCATTGTGTGTGTGTGTGAGTTTCAATTTCAAAAATTTTAGAAAGCAAGCAAACAAATGAGCAGTGAGCCTTAGCACTCCGAAATATTGTACCAAACATTCCAGGAAAAAATAATTCCACTCTTCTACAGTTTCTCTCAAGGAATAGAAAAACAAGTAAACACTCCTAACTCAGTTTGAGGCATGTCTTACCTTGATACGAAAACTTAACAGTGACAATATGAGAATAGTCCAGTTTCACTTATGAACACAGATATAAATATCCTAAACAAAATATCTGCATCTGAATCAAGCAATATATTTAAAAATTGTCCCTGTTGACCAGATTGAGTTTCTAGTAGAAGACATGGTTAGTTTATTATTAAAAATCAATATGTTAACAGTATATTAACAGATTAGAGGAGACATAGCTCATCTTAATAGATACAGGAAAAACATTTGATTTGAAATATGTTTCTAATATTTAGACTTATGAGTGCACAATGATACTTAAAAAACCTTATTGATCTCCAGTAGATTATCTTAGTGAACCAGTCATTCTGAGAATTGGTCAATAAAGGGTAAAAGTGAAGTACTTCCTCGCCTTTATACCAATGGATAAACAAATAGGGTATTAGAAGGAATGTCTTTTTATAAAAGTATTTCAGCCTGGCCAGAGTGGCTCAGTGGGTTGAGTATCATCCCGTGCACTGAAAGGTTGCCTGTTTGATTCACAGGGCATATACCTGGGTTGTGGGTTCAGTCCCCTGTTGGGGCAAGTATGGAAGATAACTGATTGATCTCTCCTTTCCTTTCCCCTCTCTCCCCTCCTCTCTCTAAGCATGTCCTCAGATAAGGATTTTTTTAAAAGTATTTCAGCTAATAAAGAATAATATATTCAAAACATCACTATTTTTATTTTTAACTCCTCATAAATTTATGGATGTAGGCATTAATCATCAATACTTGCTAATATCTCAAAAAGAAAAGACATCCAGATAACATGTACTCTTAATAGAAGACCAAAATACCACTCTGAAGTTTTTCTCCCTCTCTCCACCTAAAAATACTAAATGTGGTTAAGCCTCTATACCCAACTATTAATTTATAGGAAATACCTCCAGAAAAGGTTAATCATCATCGCATGGATGCCATCATCAAAATTCTGACATTACAAACTACTAAACAAAGGACATAGTTTCTTCAACAAATAAATTGCAAAAAAAAAAAAAAAAGAGAAAGAAAGCTAAAAAAAGGGGGGGGGGTGCTTAAGAGAGATAGTAATCAATCATACTGTGTGCCTCTTATTTGGCTACTAATTTGAACAAACACTAAAATAAAAAACACAATAAGGGTTAATATCCAGAATTTATGAAGACTTTATACAACTTAACACCAAAAAAACAATCCACTAAAAAATGGACAGAGGATCTGAATAGACACTTCTCCAAAGAGGACACACAGAGGGCCAATAGACATGTGAAAAGATGCTCACTGTCACTAAAGCATCATAAATACAAATTAAAACCACAGTGAGATATCACCTTACACCTGTCAGAACGGCTAACATCAATAAATTAACAACAACAAATGTTGGTGAGGATGTGCAGAAAAGACAACCCTCGTGCAATATTGGTGGGATTGCAAATTGGTGCGACCACTATGGAAAACAGTATGGAGGTCCTCAAAAATTTAAAAATGGAACTTTATGTGACACTGGGAATACATTTTGAAGAAATCCAAAACCCTAATTTAAAAGGATATATGTGCCCCTATGTTCATTGCAACATTATTTAAAATAGCTAAGGTTGGAAGCAAACCAAGTGCCCATCAATAGTTAAGTGGATAAAACTGTGGTACATACACTGAGTGGCCAGATTATTATGATCTCTGAAAGCATAATAATCTGGCCCCTCAGTGTACATCCTATATAATAAAAGGCTAACATGCAAATTGTCCCCTTGACCAGGAGTTTGACCTGTAGGCAGGCTGGCCCACTGCCCATGTCCCCTCCCCATGGCCAGGCTGGTCGGACCCCACCCATGCACGAATTCATGCATTAGGCCTCTAATATATATTTTATATATGTATACACACACACTGAGTGGCCAGATTATTATGCATTCAGAGATCATAATAATCTGGCCACTCCATGTATATTTACAATAGAATATTTCTCAGCCATAAAAATGAATGAAATCTAAGTATCTGTGATAGCATGATAGACGTAGAGGGTATTATACTGAGTGAAATAAATCAGACAGAGAAAGACAAATACCATATGATTTCACTTATTGTGGAATCTAAAAAAAAAAAAAGTAAATGAACAAATAGAACAGAAGTAGACTCATAGATACATAGAACAAACTGAGGGTTGCCAGATGGGAGAGTGGTTGGGGGGCTGGGTGAAAAAGGTGAAGGGATTAACTAGTTACAAAACAGTCATGGGGATATAAAGTACAGCATAGGAAATATCTATCTATATAATCTATATATATAAAAGGTTCAGTGTGCATCCAACTTGTAGCTATGTTGTGCACTGACCACCAGGGGGCAGATGCTCAACGCAGGAGCTACCATGATGTGTCATGGCCATTTAAAAAGAAACTGCAGACCTGGTGCTGACAAACCAACACTTGGCTTCTCCCACCACCCCAGAGTGACACCCCACCAAATTGCAGCCAGTGCTGCTAAAGACCCCATGCACAAAATATGGTCCACAGCCCAGCCCAGCCTGGAAACAGTCACTGTGGGTGCCAGGTAATGACGTCACGTAACAATGCCAGGCTCCCTCTCCCTAGTTATTAGCCTCCTTGGAGTTTCTTAAGTCCAGGAACCCAAATTGCTTTACAGCCAAGTGCAAACATTTTACATTTTAACCAAATGTCTGTGAAGCGTTTTTCTGTGCCTCATCTCATTTGATCCTCACAGAAGTCATGGAGTAGGTAGACAGGAGACGATAGAATCCTCTTTTCATTAGCCGGAAAATAGAGATTTAGAAAGTTTAGAAACCTGACTAAAAGAAGTAAGAAATGACGGAACTTGAAAATGACTTCAGGTTTTCTCACTGCATAGAATATAGGCAAACACTGCTACAGTTAAATATTTTACCCTTTGTTCTCCCTGCATGATCTACAATAATAATCTCCTTCATGTTAATACTGCTGTGTTGCTGACAGTTACCTGCAAGAGAGGATGAGGTGTTTCACTGGGCTGGATAAAGTTTAGCTAAGTCAGAAAGCAGGTTTAATTAAGCAAGTATATACACACACACATATATATATGAAGCTCTCGCTGGCGCCAGTTGCTTGCGTGTGTTTCCATCTGTCATTGTTGATTGTGAATTTGGTTGACACTTCTATTATAGAAAAAGGATGAATAGTGATATTAAGATATTCTAATTTCCTTTTAATGTGCACAAATTTGTGCTTTGGGCCTCTAATATATATATTTGGTTGACACTTCTATTATAGGGAAAGGGCAAATAGTGATATTAAAATATTCAGTGTGCACAAATCCGTGCACAGGGACACTAGTAGTCAATAATCCTGTATAATAAAAGGCTAATTGAAATTGTTCCTGAGGAGTTCGACAGACCCAGAGTACAACTGCTCATTATGATGTGCGCTGACCACCAGGGAGTAGCATAAATGAAGGAATGAAGGAAGGCCCCAGCCAGCAGCTGGGGATAAGAAGGTCCTGATTGGCCCTCATCACTGGTCAGGTATAGGGACCCTACCCGTGCACTAATTTTAAGCATCGGGCCTCTAGTATGGTAATAACTAAGGACGGTGCCAGGTGGATATTGGAAATATTAGGGGAACACTTTGAAAATATATGATTGTCTAATCACTATACTGTCCACCTGAAACTAATATAAAACAATATTGACACTATAAACTGGAATTGAAAAATAAAATTTTAAATAATCAAAAACAATTTATAATATTTGAGGCAATCTTTCGTGTTCATATAGACACATAATTCAAGCCTAAAACTGGGCCAAGAGAAATTGAGTACATTTACTATTCTCCTGCCTACCTCAGACCAGCAAAAGGCTATTTAACAAGATCAGATGGATAAAGAAAGAATCTGAGATTCACTTTAAGGCCAAACTGTAGTATTAGTAGTAACTGACAAAAGCAACATTATACAACTAATAGCACCACAAAACTGAAGTTTTTTATAAAGAGCAGGACATTCTATTTGGAAAGAAAATATATACATAAAAAAATGGAAATTTGAAATCTTCTGTAGAACCAATGGCATTCCTATTAGTTTTCATTTAAATCAGGGGTTGCCGAGAATCACCGGAAAGCTGGCTGAGTGAAAATTTCACAAATAAAAGTAAAGATAGGACACTGTAACTCAGAGGAGTGGCAGAGGGTAGCGTTGAAGATACGCATGGAGTCAGAGGTTTGGAGCCCTGCGCGCGAGTGAGCGGAGAGGGCAGGCGGCTGCAAAGACAAAGGTGTCCCACTGCACTGATTCCCCAGTTCTGGGCGAGGTCCAGGGAACCCACACTCATATAGGGTGAAACTGGACAGTAGGGAAGCACGCTGAAACTCAGGCACCGCAAAGACCTGCGAGCTTGTGGAGAGTGCGCATAAACTTGGGAATAGCAGAGTTGCGCAAGTGTGCAGAGAGGACTCATGACTTGCTCTCTTGTTTGGGAAACCACCAGACTGCATTGTTTTACAACCCTGGGTAGACTGTGTGTGTACAGCCCATGTGGGGAGAGGCTGAATTGTCCGACAGCGGGTAAAGCTCGGTGGCAGCTTTCTCTCAGAGGTATGTGCAGCCATTACCACCCGGCACAGAGACCCAGGTGCCACATAGGGTGGAGCTGACGCTGCCTGCTCAACCCGGAGACTCTGCCCATCCAACCTGAGCACAGCTGACCCTCATAGCCAATTGGAGGTCAAACCCTCCTAGTGCTGACAACAATAATCTAGGCTTAACTTCAACAAGACTGTGCAACCCATAAAGGGCTGCAGCAAGAGTATCCACCTCAGGTAACTGGAGAGGCTGAGCCACAGTACCTTAGAAGACATCTACCACACAAAGCTAATGGGCCAACTCAGGAAAGCAGCCAAAATGCAGAGACATGGAAAGAAATCAGATGTGAAAGAAATGGAGGAAAAAAAAACAACTGGACATAGAATTTAAAACCACGGTTATAAGGTTTTTCAAGAGGCTTCTAGAAAAGGCCGAGACCTACAAGGAAATGAATGAGACCTACGAGGATATGAAAAAGGACCAACTAGAAATTAAGCATACACTGACTGAAATAAAAAATATGCAGAGACCTAAAAGCAATCTAGAGGACCACAAGAACCAAGTCAAAGATTTGAAATACAAAGAGGCAAAATCCACTCAGCCGGAAAAGCAAGAAGCCAAAAGAATCCAAAAAATTGAAGATAGTGTAAGAGGCCTCTGGAACAACCTTAAGCAAGCCACCATCTGGATTATAGGGGTGCCAGGAAAAGAGAGAGAGCAAAGTAATGAAAACCTACTTATCTGGTGAAAGAAATTGACTTAAAAGTCCAAGAAGCGCACAGAACCCCAAACTATAGGAATCCAAAGAGGACCACACCAAGACACATCATAATTAAAATGCCAAGAGCAAAAGGCAAAGAGAGAATAGTAAAAGCAGCAAGAGAGAAACAGTTGGTTACCTACAGGGGAGCACCCATACAATTGTCAGCAGATTTCTCAACAGAAACGATGCAGGCCAGATGGGAGTGGCAAGAAATATTCAAAGTGATGAACAGCAAGAATCTACAACCAAGATTACTCTACCCAGCAAAGCTATCATTCAGAATTGAAGGACAGATAAAGTGCTTCGCAGATAAGAAAAAGCTAAAGGAGTTCATCACCACCAAACCAATATTATATGAAATGCTGAAAAATATTCTTTAAGAAGAGGAAGAAGAAAAAGGTAAAAATAAAAATTATAAACAACAAATACACACATATCAACAAATGAATATAAAAATCAAGTGAATTAAAAATCTGATGAACAGGATAAACTGGTGAATATAACAATCATGGGCATAGAGAGGGATTGGACTGACAATTCTTGGGGAGAAAGGGGGTGTGGGAGGTGCAGCAAGAGACTGGGCAAAAATCATGCACCTATGGGAGAGGACAGTGTTGGGGAGGTAAGGGCAGAGGGTGGGATGGGTACTGGGTGGAGGGGAGCTATAGTGGGGGGGAAAAGGAATAATGTAATTAATAAACTGAACAATAAATATTAAATTAAAGAATAAATAAATAAACTCTATAAATACATAAATAAAAAATCAGGGGTTGCCAACCTTTTGGGGCCATGAGGTCTGAAAGGTTGTCAACCGCTGGTTTAAGGAAACCTTTGGAGCAACGGTCACCAACTGGTGGTCCACGGACTGCTGGTGGTCTGTGAGGTCGGAAAGGTTGGCGACTGCTGATTGAAGTTGTACAATGAAACACCCCGCAGTGAGTTGCACAGTAATATCAGCATTATTTGACTAGTAAAATGAGAAAAAAGAAGCATAATCGTGATTCTGTTGGCTATTTAATTCAAGCATAACTGAGGCCAGTCTCAGTAAGTATCCTCCAGAGGAATCTTAGAATTGTGGATAATCATAAAACACTTCCCCATATGGATTCGGTTCTTCATTTTTGCAGAGTAAGGTTATTTGCTATTCAGACTTTAGAACTCTCATTCCTTTGAAATTTCCTGGGGTCACACCAGCTACCCAGACTTCTGAAGCCTGTACATGTAGCTGAAGAAGCATTTCTTACCAAGAATTGATCAGTGCCTTTCATTATAACCACTCCTGATTTTATGCCTGGTTGATTTTATGCCTTTCAATTAACCACTTTTAACAAGAGCTTTGTTCTTTGCCTAATTGACCAGGAGCTCTATGGAACCCTCCCATTCTACAACTCTACTCTTGTAGACCTTTGGTGGGATAATCTTAAAGGTATTGTGGGTCTCATAAATTCAGATAGAGTCTCTAGGGACAGTCTTCCATCCCCTCAAAATTAAACAAACAAGGAAGTAGGAGTTTGGCCAGAAACAGTGAGGATCAGAATGTCTGAAAGTTAAGTTCGTTATACTTGAAACTTGAGACTAGAATGGCTCCAAACGTAGATATGCCAGGACTGTAGCAAGGGAGAGCCAGAGCTGCTAGGAGGTGGCTTGGACCAGCAGGCAGCAGGTGGGCAGGAATGTTCTGAGGCCAGATTTTTATAGCAACATTATTGAAGCCTGTTGAACAGCAGGGACCTGGGATGCTGAAGCTGGGACTCCTGCTCTTGTAACCCTCAAGAGGGTTGAAGTAGTCCTGAGTCTTGGATACAAAATGACTAAATGGTAAATCAATGAAGGGTGCAATAAGGAAGATGAACATACTCAGGAATGAAGGACTGAAGAGGAAAGGAAAACAAATAGACTTATAAAGCGAAAATATATAGTTATTGATATATAACAAATGAAGGGTAGATTAGAAATAAACAGTAGATTAGAAACAACTGAAGAGTGTTTATGAGCAAAATAATGTTTTAAAGTGTTAACAAAATTATCCTGGAATTATGCTTAGTAAGACACTCAGGAAGAAAGACAGAATACAGGCAATTATAGGTAAGTAAAAGCTGAGGACATTTTTTACCACAAGACTTGCTTTAAACTAGTGGTTTTCAGCTAGGAACAATTTTGCCTCTGATTTAACTAGTTACAAAACAGTTAAAATCGGGACACTAGTAGTCAATAATCCTATATAATAGGCTAATTGCAAATTGTCCCTGGGAATATTTAGTCATTTTATTTTTGCTACTGAGATTATGTAACTTTTAACATCTACTTACTAAAGACCAGGGATGCTGTTAAACACCTTACACTATACTGGACAGTTTCCCCACGACAAATAATTATTTGGTTCAAAATTTCATGATGTTGAGTTGGAGAAACCCTCCTGTAAAGGAATTCTAAAGAGTGTACCTCAAGTAAAAGGAAATGATCCCATAGGACTAGTGTTCTGAAATGCAACACAGAATATTGAAAAAATGAAATGGTAAACATGACCCTTGACCCAAGTCAATATTTTCTCTTTGAAATAATGTTAGTGTATTATTTGTGGAGTAAAGAAAAAAATAGACTACTGGAAATAATAGACAACCTATATATATAAAAACCTAAGCAACCGTTACAACTGATTGACCAGCCGGTAGCTATGATACACACTAACAACCAGGGGGCACATGCTCAACATAGGAGCAGAAACCACAGGCATGGAAACATGGAACAGACTGATGAATCTCAGAGAGAAGAGGATAGCAGGGAGGGTGGGGAGAGATTTATCAAAGATCCTTATATGCACACTAAAGGCCCAGTGTCCATGTACCAGTGGGGTCCCTTGGCCTGGCCTGCAGGGAATGGGCCAAAACTGGCTCCCAACATCCCCTGAGGGATCCCAGATTGCAAGATAGCACAGGCCAATGGACCCTACCATTGTATGACTTCATGCATTTGGCCTCTAGCAACTCTATATCTATACATATAAGAAGCCAGCTACTGTAACGGCAATAACCTAACAGTCGGTTGTTATGATGCCCTCTGTGGCCAGTGAACTGGTCCGATCAGGGGGTGGGGCCAGCTGGCCAACCACCCATGGTCCCTCTCCCAGGCTGCTGGCCCATGATAGGCACCACCCACCCCATTTGGGGGCGGGGACAGCCAGCCCACTGCCCATAGCTTCTCTCCATGGCTGGCCCCGCCCACAATTGGCCCCCCAATCTTAATCGGAGGTGGGGCCCGCCAGCCAATCGCCCATGGCTCCTCCCCCAGCTGGCCCAGCCAACCTCCTGCCATCTCCTCCTCCTGACAGGACCAGCCCAGGCCCACCCCAATTGGGCCAAGCCAGCCAGACAGACCCCACCCATGCATGAATTGGTGCACTAGGCCTCTAGTAATATTATGTGAGTCCAGAGGAGAGAGTGAACTGAAGCGTTTGAAAGTCTGTTGTTTGGGAAGATGACAAACTTGTTTAATTTACTTAATAGTTTTTTTTATCTAAAATATGTGGTAAAATTTCAAGAATAACTATTAAAAGAATAGAAATAGAGTGTGAAAACTCCTAGGATAGAGGAAAAAATGGATTAAGGAAAAAACTACCAAAAAATCCAGAGGAAGAAAATGAGAATGAATCACAGGGAAAGAAGGACAAACAGAAATAAAAACATGGTAGAATCCAGTCCAAATATGAGTCTCTGAGGTTGGTGGACTAAACTTGACAATTATTAAAAATACAGATTGTCAGAATTTTAAAAATACAACTATTTGCCGTGGACAAGAGATCTGCCTAAAGCAGAAAATGGCATTTAACCGAAAGGTAGTATAGTTATTATCTTTTTTTTTCTATTATCTTTATTCTGCTGTCTTTCTAGCTTCCTGAAATATTGGTACTTAGCTAATATAATTTTTGTTCTTCTTACTACTTTTGCTGGATTCTACAGGTTCCAATAGGTAGTGTTTTCATTGTCAGTTTTAAAGTATTTTAATCTTTGACCCTTGAATTGTTTAGCAGTATGTTTAAATTTCTAAATTTGAAAAGATTTAAAAGTGTATGCTTTTATAATTAAATTCTTATTGAACTGTTTTTATTGATCAAGGTTATGGAATATATTATACCTGTTTGAAATTTATGCAGTCTTTAAGATCTAGTACAAAGCTTGGAATGAATATTCTATGTATGTTTAGTAAAATGTATATTCTCTAATTTTGGATGTAAAATTCCTAATGTCCATTAGATGAACTCTATTATTCAGAGCTCTTTACCTTTGCTTATTTTGTTTGCTTTATCTGTTATTGAGAGAAATATGTTAAAAATCTCCATGTGTGATGGTAGATTTCTCAATTTCTTGCTATCATTCAATCCATTTTGCCTCAAATATTTGAAGCATGGATGAGTGGGTAGATGGATAGATGGATGGAGTAGGCAATTTTTTTATTGGTATCCAATGCTCCTTTCTTCCTGGTATTCATGCCCTTGTATAATCCTTTGCACTTGGAGTGAAGACTGGACTTAATGACTCATTCTAATTAATAGAATATGGCAAAAGCGATGTTACTTTTGTAATGAGATTACAAAAAGGCTGGGACGTCAGTCTTGCACTCTCTGGCTCTCTCTGGTGGCTTGCTTTGAGGGAATCTAGATGCCATTTTGTAAGCTGTCCTTTAGAAAGCAAGGAACGGAAAGAAGCTTTTGTCCAAAAAGCCTGAAAAGAACTGAATCCTGCCAACAACGATGTAACGTTGGAAATAGATCTTCCCAAGGCCTTAAAATGAGACCTCAGTCCTGGGAGACCCTTGATTGGTGCTTTATGGGAGACTGAGGCAGAGGGCCCAGCTAAGCCATCCTATATTTCTAGCTTATACAAACTGAGATAAGTTGTGTTGTTTAAGCCACTAAGTTTGGGAGTAATTTGTTACATGAAAAGAGAGAACTATAAACAATAGATGCCCTAGTTAGTTTGGCTCGGTGGATAGAGCATCAATCCGTGGACTGATGGGTGGCGGGTTCAATACTGATCAAGGGCACCCACCTTGGTTGCAGACTCTATCCCTGTTGTGCAGGAGGCAACTAATTGATGCGTCTCTCTGTCTCTCTCTCTCTCCCTTTCACTCTTTCTAAAAATCATTGGAAAAAGTGTCCTTGTGTAAGGATTAACAAAAAATAAATAAAAATAAAATTACTAAGACAAGTTTGTTTTATGTTTAATCATGCTCTTGCTGGTTTGGCTTAGTGCAGTGGTTCTCAACCTTCCTAATGTCTTGACCCTTTAATACTGTTCCTCATGTTGTGGTGACCCCCAACATGAAATTATTTTCATTGTTACTTCATAACTGTAATTTTGCTATTGTTATGAATCATAATGTAAATATCTGTGTTTTCTGATGGTCTTAGGCAACCCTGCTAGCTGTTCTCAAGCTGTGGGTCACTGTAGAGCCTAAGACCCTCGGAAAACAGAGATATTTACATTATGATTCATTAACAGTAGCAAAATTAGTCATGAAGTAGCAATGAAAATAATTTTAAGGTTGGGGGGCACCACAACATGAGGAATGGTATTAAAAAGTCACGGCTTTAGGAAGGTTGAGAACCACTGGCTTTATGGATGGAGCATTAGCCTGTGGGTCCTGGGTTCCATTCTGGTCAAGGGCACATGCATGGGTTACAGGCTCGATCCACAATCAGGGCCATTCAGGAGGCAGCCAATCAATGATTCTCTCTCATCATTAATGTTTCTATATCTGTCTCCCTCTCCCTTCCTCTCTGAAATAAAAAAATATATATATTTAAAAATAAAAAGCAACTACAATACATGTATGTTCAAAATTATTATATTTTCTTGGTGAATTAAGCCTTTTGTTATGTGGTTACCTTCTCACCCCTACTAAAGTTTTTCTCAAAGAAAAATTTATCTGATGATAATAAAATTATATCAGGTTTCATTTGGTTAGTATTTACCTGATGTATTTCTTTTCATTACTTTCAGTCCTTGCATAACCTTGTATTATGTCTCTTGTATATGATATATGCCTGAATTTTGTTTTATCCAGTCTGTCAATCTTTGTTTTAACTAGTGAATTTAGTCTATTTGCATTATTATAATTATTGGTCCTATTGATATATAGGAATCATTCTGTTATCATTCTGGAACCATTTCCATTTTCGCCACTTTTTTCTACTTTTAAAAAATATTTTCTTACAAGAAAACAAACAAAAATCAACATCTATTTAAATTACTCCTGCCCCATAAATAAAGGAAATAACAGCACACTCTTATATCACTCTCTCTCCCTGGTCCTAACCCCTATCAATCATGTTGTTATTACCTAGAATAGTTCAATGGGAAAAGGACAACTATGCAATAAATAGATTTGGGAGAACTATCCTTTGTTATAGTCTGGCTTCTTCCTATCTTTCTAACTATTCTCTCCATTCCTGTCTCCTTGAGCCATGTTACCAGATCTGTGTTATGAATCCATTAAGATTGTTTCTGCTTTAAGATTTTTTAAAAAATATTTTGACTAGTAGCCCAATATTAAAAGGGAGTTAGAGGAAATATTTTAATATTGCTATTTGCCCATTCTTTTTTATTTATTTATTTAAAATATACTTTATTGATTTTTTACAGAGAGGAAGAGAGAGGGATAGAAAGTCAGAAACATCGATGAGAGAGAAACATCGATCAGCTGCCTCTTGCACATCCCTTACTGGGGATGTGCCCATAGGCAGCCAAGGTACATGGCCTTGACCAGAATTGAACCCGGGACCCTTCAGTCCACAGGCCAATGCTCTATCCACTGAGCCAAACCAGTTTTTGGCCCATTCTTTTTTTTATAATATAAGTGTCAGATATGAAAGCAAATTAATAAAATGTATATGAAAATTTACCTTCTGTCAGAGAGTCTGGGGCATGCCCTGGGACCCAGAGTCAAGTCCCCACCCGTGCATGCCTCTTTTTTACAGCTGCATATTCCATTGTGTAGATGTACCACAGCTTTTTAATCCACCCATCTGCTGATGGACACTTAGGCAGTTTTCAAGTCTTAGCTATGGTAAATTGTGCTGCTATGAACATAGGGATACATATATATCCTTTCTGATTGGTGTTTCTGTTTTCTTGGGATATCCTATCTAGTAAAAGAGTAATATGCAATTTGACCATACCTCTGATCAAGCTATGCCCACAGCCATGCCCACCAGCCAATCAGGAGCAAATTATGCAAATAAACCCCAACCAAGATGGCTATCACCACTGAAAGAGGAGAGGGGATTGGGTTTCCCCAGCAATGGAGGAAGCCAAACTTTCCACCTGTCATTGCCAGCCTAGACCTCCACTCAATGCTACAAAGTTTGAATTATAGAAGATACATAATCCCAACAGAAATGGCGGCAGACGTGGAGCTGGAGAGAAAAGAGAGTAGGGTTGTCGGGGTGATGCAGGAAGCCAAACTTCTGCAGCCCTAGCGCCTAGGCCTCCACTCCAGGTTACAGAGTTTCAAACAGAAATGGCTGCCACCATGGAGCGAACAGAAGGCTTGGCTCTGTTCCAGGCTACAAAATTTCAATTGTAGAACATAAATTAATCCCAGATCCCAGGGCCTCCCCTTGGGTCACTGGGGGGCATGGCTGGCCAGCAAACCACCATGGACCCCTCGCCCAGGCCACCTCACACCCCAAGGGAACCCCCACCCTGATCCAGGACACCCTTCAGGGCAAACCAGCCGGTCCCCACCCATGCACCAGGCCTCTATCCTATCTAATAAAAGAGTGATACGCAGATTGACCATCACTCCAACACACAAGAGGGCTGTCCCCATGTGGTCAAAGATCCTGCCCCTATATGGACACAAGATGGCCACCACAAGATGGCCAGCAAGGGAGGACAGTAGGAGGTTCCAGGCCTGCAAGGGAGGGCAGTTGTGGGCCATCAAGCCAGCAGGGGAGGTCAGTTGGGGGCAATCAAGCCTGCATGGGAGGGCTGTTAGGGGTGACCAAGCCAGCAGAGGAGGAAAGTTGAGGGCAAACAGGCTGGCAGGGGAGCAGTTAGACATCAGTTATGCTGGCAGGGTAGTGGTTAGGGGATGATCAGTCTGGCAGGCAGAAGTGGTTAGGGGCAATCAGGAAGGCAGGCAGGCGAGCAGTTTGGAGCCAGCAGTCCTGGATTGTGAGAAGGATGTCCAACTGTCCATTTAGGCCCGATCCTACTGGGATCAGGCCCAAACCGTCAGTCAGACATCCCTCGAGGGGTCCCAGATTGGAAAAGGTACAGGCTAGGCTGAGGGAACCCCCCCCACCCCATCCCATGCACGAATTTTGTGCACCGGGCCTGTAGTATTTCTGTAAGTGGGATCACTGGGTCAAATGGAGTTCCATTTTTAGTTTTTTGAGGAATCTCCATACTGTTTTCCATTCGTTTTTTTATTTTTATTGAGGATACAATTTAGGTTTCACAGTGTACTTTTGATTACACTAATCCATTACAAAAGTAGTCATATTATTCCATTACATTAGGCGATTGTGTTATCCCACTTTTTATGCTGTTAAGATTGATCAGTAGGTTCCAGATTACCCTCATCCACCCATGATAAAGTTCTGCCTCAGTCTTTTACCTAATGGTTTTAGCACCATTGATGGTTATTGCCTAGATTCATTTCATTAGGCATTAAAAATTGGTGATTTTATTTTCTAATTATATTATTCCATCTGCATTTATTACCTAGAACATTCCTACAATGAAGAAATTTTCTTTAGTTACCTTAAATATAGTTGTTATAGGAAAGACAACTATAGGATAATTGCTTGATTCTTTCTGTTTATTTTTTAGAATTACATGTTTTTAGCAACTCTGTAAAAGTGGTTAGATTTTTAAACTATTTTGTATTAGTTTTAGGTATACAGCATAGTGGTTAGACATTTGTATAATACTAGAGGCCCAGTGCATGAAATTCGTGCACAAAGGGGGTTCCTCAGCCTGGCCTGCACCCTCTCCAATCTGGGACTCCTCGGGGGATGTCCAACTGTGGGATTGGGCCTAAACCAGCAGTCAGGCATCCCTCTTACAATCTGGGACAACTGGCTCCTAACCGCTTGCCTGCCTGCCTGCCTGCCTGATGACCCCTAACCCCTCTGTCTGCTGGCCTGATTGCCCCTACCTTGCCCCCCTGCCTGCCTGATTGCCCCTAACTGCCTCTGCCTTGGCCCCCACTACCATGGCTTTCTCTGGAAGGAAGTTGGACATCTGGAAGGTGACCTGTTGACCTGGTCTAATTAGCATATTACCCTTTTAGTAGTATAGATGGATTATATAGGATTTCTTAAATGGGGGTGGGTGGGGGGTCTTTTTCAGCAGGAAGAAATGCTCTTGGCAGACAAAAACACATAATCCCTATATCTGGACTGATAGCCATCCATATGCACTATATTGTCAAACCAGTCATTAAAAAATTGAATCGCTTTTTCACACCTTACACCAAATAGCTGTTGTCCTTAAAAAACCCTCCTCAGCCCCCACCTTAGGTTCTGCCTTTGCAGTTCACCCAGATTAGGTTCTGATTGGTCGGTTTCTATGCCAGTCAGCATCAAAAGCTCTGCCTTCAAGGCAGCCTTTGGCTCCTAACACTTCATCCAGATTTGGTACTGATTGGTCAGTTTTTATGTCAGTCAGCGTCAAAGGCTCCACCTCCTAGGAGTCATTGGCTCCTTGCAGTTCACCAAGATTTGGTTCTGATTGGTCGATTTCTATGCCAGTCAGCATCTCCGGGCCTATCTCCTGACCTGATCATAGAGACGGAGCTGTTCAGCAGCCACACAAGGCTGCTGAGCAGTGGGCTGAAGCGCTGACTTCTGGGAGAGAGAGAGGCTTGGCTGCTGGCGAGGCCACTGCTGATCAGCCCTGCCTCTGAGAAGTTAGTAGTTCATAGTAGTTCAGCCTGGTGTTCGATTGAGCCCTCCGGTCGTTGTAGATGTTATGATCCTGGCTCATTATATATATGGATATGAAGTGATCCCCTAATAAATTTAGTACCCACTTGGCACCATACATAATTATTAAAATATCATTGGCTATGTTTCCTATGCTATAGTCTACATCCCTGTGGCTATTTTGTAACTGCCAATTTGTACTTCTTTTTTTTAATTTGTACTTCTTAATCCCTTCACTTTTTCACTCAGTCCTCCAACCCTCATCCCCTATACAACCATCAATCTGTTCTGTGTCTTTGAGTCTATTTCAGTTTTCTTCATTCACTTATTTTGTTATTTAGGTTCTACATATAAGTAAAATAATATGATGTGTGTAAAGATGATGAGATTTTAAAATATGTTGGATATTTCACATATTTGCATTTTAATTCATTATATTATTTATTTTTAGCAGCTATATTATTATATTATTCCATTTGGCCAGTGGGGACTTCCTTCAGGTTGGGTCTTCCGTCCTTTGGCGTGACCCAGTTATTTTGATAGTTTGTTGCCTATTTCCCAAGCTTACCTTATATATAATTAAGGTTATAGGACTTGAAATTAATTTATTTAATTTTTATATTGTTATCTCTTTTCTCATTTAAATTCTTAGTTCTCAATGACATTTACATATTTTTAAACTTTTATTTCTCTTCTACCAATTGTAATTATATAACTTACACAATAAAGAATCAAAGTTAAGGAAGTGCTCAAACAACCGAAACACTGCTGTCTTAGGAAACCCAGTCTCTCTTTCTTTTTTTTTCTTCATAGCTGGTTTACCAAATTCTATGGAGTGCCTCTTTGAACATAAAATATGTGGCAAGTGTTTGTACAAAAATAATACTTGTTTAAATGATCTAATGTCATTTAGCAAAAGGTTGGACAGCAGTGGAGACAGAGCTTTTATTGCCGTTATCACAGCAACAGGGTGGAAAGTAGCCTATGTCTACCACAGTATTGAGCAGGCATTCAATAAATATTCAATTTCTTTTTTCTTTATAGATTTGGGTGACTTTAAGAGACTCTACTAGGCTGTAGTCCTAAAAAAATATTTCCAGAGGTCTTCATATTGTTAAGAAATGACCCTTGTTTACTTCTTAGAGATTTGTTTTTGCTCTTGTTGGAGAGGGAGCCACATTCTCCACGCAATGCTGATGGAGTCTGCCTTGTCAGATTTAAATTTGAATATGAAAATTGGTTCTAAATTAATACAGAGACCAATTTTCTTCAAAACCAATGAGAAACTAACTTGGTTTACTTTTTCCCCAGATGATGGCCATAAGAAAGCTCGAAATGCTTATCTCAATAATTCCAATTATGAAGAAGGAGATGAATATTTTGATAAAAACTTGGCACTCTTTGAGGTAATATTTGGGAGAAAATTAGGACAGGTTTTAGAAACTGAGATTTCAAGATAGCTGTTTCCTACCTCATTCAGTTTTAAAATAGCACAGGCTGGATAACTTGATTGCTAATTCTTAAAATACAATACTTACAGCTTGTCACTGCGGTTGATTTAATGGGTAGCCATTAATTAAATCAAATTCCTATAAGAGAAAAGGAATGCTGACATCACAGGCATATGGAGAACGTTGCTATCAAATTCATCTGGGATTTAGATGTTTACATTGGAATTATCTTCTAAGTATACAATAATGTATTTTTCAGCTCTGCATTTGGGGAAGACTACTAACCTTCAGACTACTAACCAAAACCAGTATAGGAAGCAGGCTGCTAGAGTCAGAAGACCCGTGTGTCTTATCTAAGAGCATGGACCTTGCAGTTGGCGTGTTGAAAGCATCCTATTTTATTTCTGCATTTCTGTCCACTCACTGCCTTTTTTTTTTTTTTTTTTTTTTTTTTGGCTTTAAACACTTCTTAGTGTGCCTGTGTCTTTCAGCACCTTCAAGAAAAGGTCTGAGGTGAATATTTAGTTCACTCACAAAAGTTTTCTATTGTCCTGCCTATTCTTGGTGCTATAAATATAACGTTAGTAGCCTAAAGAAAGAGAGTAATCTGGATAAAGATCTTATTATCAGTGTTTTTCACAAAGTTACATGATTTTATTTTTACTGAAAAGTTAAGCTATTAGAAAGACTCATGAAATTTTTCATTTAAGAATTTAACAAGGATTAAGTGTGATATTTTAGTTTTGGGGGAAATAAAATCTCATTGCTAAATCCTCTTTAAATATTTACCTGTGAAATATTTTCTCAGTTTATAATTTTCTGGTAGGGCGGTTCTTTTGTTGCTTATTTCCAGTGTGTTCTTCATCACTCATTTCTTCCATACTTCTGGTTTTATAGGAAGAAATGGACACCAGACCAAAGGTGTCTTCTCTCCTCAACCGCATGGCTAATTACACTAATCTGACTCAAGGAGCAAAGGAACACGAAGAGGCAGAGAACATCACTGAAGGGAAAAAGAAGCCCACCAAGGTGAGGCCTTGGAAAACAAGGATAAATAAAAAGCGCCTCATACATACGAAAGGATGAATAGTCAAGGCATCAGTGTCTGCTCTAGAATAGCTGTTTATTGAATGCCTGGTATTTGCCAACACTGTCCTGGGCACTAGGTTCATAGCAAAAAAGAACTCACAATATCTCACTATCACAGTCCTTAAGATGTTTTAACTATGATGATAAATGTTCTAAGGAAAATATAAGTAGCATAAAGAGATCGAGGCTGTTGGCCAGCAAGAAAGCCAGAGAAGAGGATATTACTATTTTAGAGAGGCTAAGGTGATATTTGAACAGGGCGCTAACTAATGTGAGGACTGAGCCATGAAGACCAAATACCAGTCCCTTTTATCAAAATGAAAATTCAGAATAATATTACAAGTTAGTTTTTTGGTTGATCAAGGGTAAAAGGACACTTAGATCTTTATTTTACCAACTACAATGAAGGATTTATACCAAATTTTGAAGATCAAGCCATTAGTCCATTTTTAAATGAAAAGAGAAAGTTAACAGCTTTGAACTTTTTTAAGTTGTGTGGGGGGCCACTTAAAGTTTATATGTCGTCAAATGCCTATGTAAACACATGTGGGGTCCTTTGAAAGATAAAAATGTATAGCTCTAGGAATAATAAAAGGTATGGTGATAGACATTTGTAAGTTGGAGATTTTGTACGTGCCTCTTTTAGGGTATTCATTATCTCTGCTTTGAGATGAATGTGGTAGTTTAGGGAACTAGTTTTCATATAAAAGTAAAAAGATGAAGTCGTCTTTTCTAAATGACTATGTAATTTTTTTCTTTTGTCAATATCTTTTCAGACTCCCCAAATGGGTACCTTCATGGGTGTCTACCTTCCATGTCTACAAAATATTTTTGGAGTGATCCTGTTTCTACGCCTTACATGGGTGGTGGGCACAGCTGGAGTTCTTCAGGCCTTTGCAATTGTCCTTATTTGCTGCTGCTGTGTAAGTCCAGAGGTGGCTCCTAGAGACCACATGGAACCTTGCGACTGCTCAATAGTATATGCACTTGACCTCTTTGGGAATAAAACAAAGAATACTAGGGAAAGACTCATTTCAACAAGATAGATTATATTGATATGAAGATCAAGAGGATTTTCAGTTATTTAGTGTCAATTATTTACTGCTTATATCTATAACAAGATGTTCTAGAAATTATAATGGAAGTCTTCTACAGGAAGTAGAAGATACAGCCTACAAAGGATTCAGAATACAAACCACTTGAGCTTGATAGCACCAATGGTGTTAGAAAATGGGGTGTACTACTCCAATAGAGTGTTGAGAAACAAAACTGATTGTTGTTTTGGAGTAAGGAGTGTTTGTTTTGTTTTGAAGTGTCATTCATTTTCTCTTCCCCAGAAGTTCAGTTGTATTTTCAGGTCTCCTCTACACCATACTGAGAACACTTTTTTCCCCTCACCCAGGACATGCTTTTTATTAGTTTTTTTTTTTTTTTTTTTTTAGAGGGAGGAAGGGAGAGAGAGTGATATCAGTGTGAGTTAGAAACATCAGTTGGTTGCTTCCCGTGACGCTCCCTGACTGGGGATTGAACCTGGAAACCAGGTATGTGTTTTAGGACCATACTAAGAACATTTTAATCTTCCTTTAAACTCCTTTTATCTGTTTCCCAACCACATCTATCAATTTTATTATAAGTCTACAGATTTTTTCAAATTACTGTTTTATTGCCTGACCAGTGTGACTCAGTGGTTGAGTGTTGACCTATGAACCAAGAAATCACAGTTCAGTTTCCGGTTAGGGCACATGCTTGGATAGCAGGCGCAATCCCCAGTGAGGGGTATGCTGGAGGCAGACCATTAATGATTCTCTTTCATCATTGATATTTCTTTCTTTTTTTAAAAAAATATATTTTATTGATTTTTTACAGAGCGGAAGGGAGAGGGATAGAAAGTCAGAAACATCGATGAGAGAGAGACATCAATCAGCTGCCTCTTGCACGCCCCCTACTGGGGATGTGCCTGCAGCCAAGGTACATGCCCTTGCCGGAATCGAACCCGGGACCCCGCAGTCCGCAGTCCGATGCTCTATCCACTGAGCCAAACTGGTCTCGGCTCATCATTGATATTTCTATCTCTCTCTTCCTTTCTCTTCCTCTTTGAAATTAATACAAAAATATATTTTAGAAAATTACTATTTTATTGCCCTGGCCAGGTAGCTCAGTTGCTTGGAGCATCATCCTGTATACTAAAAGGTTGTGGGTTCATTTTGGTCAGAGCACATACATAGGTTGCAGGTTCAACCCCCAATTTGGTGCATACTAGGAAGCAAATGATCAAATATTTCTCTCACATCAATGTTTCTCTCTCTCTCTCTCTCTCTCTCTCTCTCCCTTTCTCTCTCTCTCTCTCTCTCTCTCACCAATAAATATATTCTCTGGTGAGGATAAAAACAGTTATTACTTTATTATTTAACTAGCAACTGACCTCTTTTATTACTGTCATCAGTCTATCCTTCATATGCTTCAGCAGAGTGCTATACAGAGCAGGGCAGGTAGTCATAATCTGTATCATTAACAAGTTAAAATTAATGGCGCCATCATTTTCCCCCCCCCCAATTTCTTAGTCTTGAAACTTCAGTGCCATGTTTGGTTCCCTGATTGCCTCTCACACCCAATTAGCTACCCAGACTAATCATATCTTCCTCTGAAATCTTTTATATTCAACCCTTCCTTTATATTTCTACTTCTACCACTGTAGTCCTTCGCTCTCACAGATTTACTATTATAGCCTACTAACAGGTCACTTTTCCTCCATCCACTTCCTCTCTGCAGTCCATACTATACTCTGCTACCAGGTAATGTTTTTAAAATATGGTCCTTGCCAGCTCAGCGTGGCTCAGTTGTTGAGCATCTACCCGTGAACCATGAGGCCATGGTTAGATTCCAGGTCAGGGCACGTGCCTGGGTGTGGGCTTGATCCCAGTAGGGGGCATGGCAATCAATGATTCTCATCAATGTTTCTATCTCCTCCCTTCCTCTCTCTGAAATCAATAAAAATATAAAAAATTTAAAACATAGTTCTTATGAGCTCAGAAGTCTTCAGTAGTTCCCTTCCTTACTGAATATTGCTCTTGTTGTAGCCAGCCTTTTCTCAGTTTCAAATTTGTTTTCCAACTTGTTTCAGAAATCTAGGGAGAGATCAGTGGTTCCCAATAGCAGCTAACCTACTGATTACAAGGTAGGGGCATCTGTATATATAAAAGGCTAATATGTAAAGTGTCCCCTCAGAAGTTTGACCGGAAACTGGGAGTTCAATCACTTGCAGTGATGTGCACTGACCAGCAGGGAGCAGCGCAGAATGAAGGAAGGCCCGGCCAGCAGCTGCAAGGCCCCAATTGGCCCTGATCACTAGCCAGGCCTAGGGACCCTCCCCGTGCATGGATTTTTGTGCACTGGACCTCTAGTTTTAACAGAATACTCCAGGTAATAGTGTGCTTTGTAGAATGAGTTGAGCACATCACTCATTTCCATGCCATTGGGTATAACACGTAACTCCCTCCATAAAAGTGGGTACAGGTAAGTTCTCTGAGGTCCACTGCCCCGGCCTGCGGGGTCATTCAACAGGGACAACAAGGGGACGCACCTAAGGGAATGGAAAACAGACAGGGACACGAAGAAGGGAGGCAAGACAAAGTGTTCTGATCAAGCCTCAAAATTTTATTTCTGGTTGTTCTTTATATATGCTCTCAGAAGGGGAGGAGGTGAGGGTGTGGGGTAAAGGGCGAAGAGGGATGTAGCTCAATCTGTCTGGCGGGCTATTGTGGCAGTTGCCGGGGCGGGGAAGTTCTGAGTTCCTACCAGGTGCTGGTGGCCGATAGTGGATGTGGATTGTGACTGCTGACCGTTAGGGACCATCCACAGCCCTTGCTGTTCTTTGTTCTGGCTCTCAACATCTCCTCCCTTCTTCTTTTTAAAGGGGCGGGCCTTGACCGGCTGAGGAGGCAGTGACCTGATTCCTCCCGTGGACTTTGTAGGTCCACCCTGTGGCTCTTGACATCTTTTGGGGAGGAGAGGTAGAGCCATAGATTTAAATTTTGATGTCAACCTCTATGCAAACCAGGTGTGCTCTCAGGGAAATCCAGAGGAGCTTTCTGTCTAAGCTTCCCTTGCAATGCCTTTGGCTTTACACTCAGTCCGGTGCCCAAACCTATTACTTAGCTTGTAAGCAAAGGTTAGCATCCCTCTGGTTAAGATGCTGTCCCCGTGGGGAGAGAGCCAGTCTGGGGCTGATAGCGTTCGGGGTTGTGGTAGTCTGGGTCAGTCAGTTCTAAGCGCTGGTAATGTATTTGAATGGGTCGGGCCAGGGCAGATTCTACTTGCTGTTTAACTAATGAAGTTATGGTCCTGAATGCCCAGGGGCCGAATGTGAGGATAAGGAGGAAGCCTACGAGGGGACCAAGGATGGGGAGGAGGTAGGGGAGAAGTCCGTTGAGTCCACTCCAGAGCGGGTTTTCAAACAGCTCCCGTCGTCTTTTGATGAGGTCTTCTTGAAGTTTTTTGATCTTGTCCCGGACTACGCCAGACTTGTTGGCGTAGAAGCAGCATTTTTCCTGTAGAGCCAAGCAGATCCCTCCCTGCTCTGCTGTTAATAAATCTAGGCCTCTTCTATTTTGTAGGACTACCTCTGCTAAGGAGTCAATCTGGTCTTGTAAATCATTAATGGTTCCTGCTAGGGCCTGGACATCGTCAATAAGCTGATTGGATAGTTTGTGATAGGAATGTATCGCAACCCCCAGTCCAGTAGTGCCGGAGGCTATAGCGCTCGAGATACCTAGTCCAACAAGGAGGGGGATAAACTGAACAGCACGTTTGCTGCGCCCAGCAATAGTATCTAAAACGGGTAAAGGGACAGGCTCATCACCTGGAATGATAGAGATGTCTGGAAGAATGGAAGCTTGTACACATAACCCGGTCCAGTTGGTGGGGAGCGCCGTATACGCTAGGTTGTTTCCACAAACGAAAATTTGTCCATGGGCGGGACACAGGGGCTTAGAGTGGTTGGTGATAGTGGAGCAGTTAGAAAAGGCTGTAATTCCTAAGTCTATATCGTAGCTATTGTTCTGGGCTGGCCCTTGAAAACAGGCGGGCGATTCTGAACTAGTGGATAGAGTGAGAAGCTCTGCCTCGAGGGCTTTGACTTCTTTAATAAGCTGAAGATGTTCTTGTTTTTGTTTAAGGATTTCTCTTAAAGAAGATATGTCTCAGGTAAGGGAGACCTTGGCTTGTCTGAAAGGGTCAGTGTTAAAAGGCGAATTTGGGTCAGAATTAGGAGCTGTGGGGCGGAAGGGAGGGGGACAGTGTATTGGGGAGGCGTATGGGGGGGCTTATAATTTGTATGTGTTTCGTAATGCTGTTGAGGTTTAGGTTTGTAATGCTCTTGAAGAGCGGGGGCTGTGAGACCCCAAGGGTCCTCACTGTCATGGTGATGAGCGGCTTGATCGTCAAGGGTCTCCTGATCCTCGGGGGACAGATTGTCATTGAATGGATTGTCATTTGTAACCTTTAAGGAGGGGTAGATTTTTGAAATCTGGACGTTTTGGGGGGGTTTCTCAATAGGTTGCCTCTCCCCTTTTCGTATATTTTTCTGAGACGGGTGTTTTGGTATATCTATAGTGACAGATGGACAGGTTGATGGGGGGCGGGAAGCTTCCCTTAAGGCTGCCTCCCCAGTTTTTATTACGCCTTTTATGTCTGGGTCTTGGGGATGGATTTTAAGGAGATCATTAATAAGGTTCCAATAGGAAAATGTAGTGACGGGGACCTTTTCGGGACCGAAAACTCGATAATAATCTTGGAGGGCGTCGCCTACTCTGTTCCATCGTTTATGATCGATGGTGCCCTCTAGTGGGAACCAGGGGCATGTATCCTGAATAAATGAGAAAAACTGTCTGAGATCTTTTTTCTTTACTCTTACTCCTCGTGTCCTGAGGGATTCTTTAAGGTCTTTTAGAAAAAGTTCGTGAGAACTAAGAGAGGAGCCCATTTTTATTATTTTAACTTAGTATCCTCTTCCGCGTAAGCCTCTGGGACGTATAACCCCCGTACCAGGTCCACCAAGAGTACTAGGCGTCCGGATTAATGTGTCTGTTAGAGGTCTCTGTTTGCCCGGGAAGGCCCCTGCTTACGTAAACAGTCGGCAGGTATAATCCGCCTGCTCGGACCCGTTCGGGCAGGGAGGTCGGCACTCGGCCCTCCGGTCTTGCCTTTGGGCGGCTAACCTCCCCTGGGTGTGCCCTTACGGTGGACGACCGATGGTTTATAGTAAGCTCAGGGTTTGCGAGAGACGTGACAGAGATCAATCGCGGATAGCTGTTTTTCAAGGCGGATTCAGAGTTCCGTCTAGTCAGACCACGGTACCTTTAATTCTTCCCGGGTTGACGAGTCGGGTGCTTATTAGCGGACTAGAGGATGGATATTGTATCTGGGAAGGGCTAAAACCTCCTTAATTGAGACGAACAATTTTCAAAAGGGTAATTATACCTGGTAGTCTGTCTGTAAATTCATCTGCAAAATCGAAACCAAGATCATACTCACCGACGAGTTCTCGGCGGAGATCAAAAGACGAACCTTCACTCGCAGCAATCTGCGGCGGTTCAGGAGGGGGACCGGCCGGTCGGGCGTGCAGATGTTCCCCGGGGTCGCCGACCCTCATGCCCCACGTTGGGCGCCAGTTATGCCCCGGCCTGCGGGGTCATTCAACAGGGACAACAAGGGGACGCACCTAAGGGAATGGAAAACAGACAGGGACACGAAGAAGGGAGGCAAGACAAAGTGTTCTGATCAAGCCTCAAAATTTTATTTCTGGTTGTTCTTTATATATGCTCTCAGAAGGGGAGGAGGTGAGGGTGTGGGGTAAAGGGCGAAGAGGGATGTAGCTCAATCTGTCTGGCGGGCTATTGTGGCAGTTGCCGGGGCGGGGAAGTTCTGAGTTCCTACCAGGTGCTGGTGGCCGATAGTGGATGTGGATTGTGACTGCTGACCGTTAGGGACCATCCACAGCCCTTGCTGTTCTTTGTTCTGGCTCTCAACAGTCCACAGATGGGAAATAGTATAGAAGGTTCTTTTTTATACAGTAACAATCTTCTCTCTTCTTTTTCTTTACAGACAATATTGACTGCTATCTCCATGAGTGCCATTGCAACTAACGGAGTGGTGCCAGGTCAGTAGGCCAAGCACAGACATCAGAGATTGTCAGTGGTTACTATGTATTAATGATGTATGAAGGCCAGAAGAGTAAACTTTCGAGGCATAGAATCCTATTATAATCTGTTAGTCATAGACACTAATACTGTTTGAGTTTAGGATATCTTCTTTAAAAGTTTACTTATGTTCTAGAATTTTTCATTTTTTTTGCATCCTTAGTTTCCTTTAATTAGAATATATTTTATTGGGCTATCTCCTGCACAGTAAATATCATATTTTTCTAATACTTAAAAATTGTTCTGCCTCCCAGATGTGTAGTATATCCTACCATAAAGATTTAATATTTTACTCCCCACTAGCAAATCTACTTTTTACTACATTCAGAATTTTCAAAAGCCTCAAATATTTATCCTTCGTGAATATTTTTAAATCTTCTCACTTATGATTGCTCACATACCTCTTACTAATGTATTTTCTTTATCTTGATCACCGTGTTCTTTGTGTGTTAGCTGGGGGCTCATACTTTATGATTTCCCGGGCACTGGGCCCCGAGTTTGGAGGAGCTGTTGGCCTCTGCTTCTATCTTGGTACCACATTTGCAGCAGCTATGTATATTCTGGGTGCCATTGAAATTTTTCTGGTGAGTAATCACTTAATTGTGTTCTACTTTATAGATAACTGGAGGCATGGTGCATGAAATTCGTGCACTGGGGGTGGGCAATCCCTCAGCCCAACTTGCCCCTTCACATGTACTAGGAGCCCTCAGGGGATGTTCTACTAACCACTCATCCCAGCCTGCCCAAGGCCTAAAGCCTCTGGCCGAGGCTTTAGGCCTTGGGCACCTAGCCATCGCCCTGCAATGGGGCCGATGGCTGGCTCCATCCCAGCCACATATCCCCCCACCAGCCCAGTCCTTCACCCCAGCCAGCTCGGCCTGGATAGCATGGGCCTAAGCCCCAACCCCCGATGGCCCTGGCGGCCTCGGCCCCACCCCCCCATGGCCCTGGCGGCCTCAGCCCCTGACCCCCAGGCCTGGCCCCCTTGGCCCCGCCCCTCAGCCCTGCCCTCACGGGCCCAGCTCCCTCAGCCCCACCCCCTGGGCTCGGGCCCCAGCCCCTTGAGGTATGGGCACCCCCCTCCCTTGGCCCCGGCTGCCTCAGCCAGGCTCTGGCTGCCTCGGCCCCACCCCTGCTCCTGATTGGCTGGTGGGGTGGCTGGTGGGTGTAGAGAAAGTACCATCAATTTGCATATTACTCTTTTATTAGATAGGATAATACAGATTTGGATTTACATTGTTCTTTGATGTCAAAGCTTCTGTGAGATCAACTATAAGTGATTGATTGTAATCAGCTAATTTTATTTTATTTCACTTTGCTTTATTACGCCTTGCTGTATTGCACTTCGCCCTTGGCCTCCAAGTGTGGATATAAGCAAAAAGGTTGAGGGAATCTTTTGTCTGCTTACTCCTTCCCCTCTACTCAGTCACTTGTACCCCATCACCTCAACCAAGAAGTTAGTCTCTAAGGAAGATATGTGCCAGTGGGGAAAAAGTAAAATAAAGTTGTGTTTTTTAAAATATCTTTATCCCAATGAAATAAAATGTTTCATTTCTTTATTTACTAGGATACATTTTTTATTATTTAAATTAATGATAGCAGAAGTAATCCTCAAGGTAATCATTATAATTATTTTATACTAGAGGCCCAGTGCATGAAAATTCATGCACTGGAGTGGGGGTTCCCTCAACTTGGCCTGCCCCCTCTCACAGTCTGGGAGTCCTCAGGGGTGGGAGATGACCCAGCAATCAGGGGAAGGCAATGCCCCTGTCACACCTCTGTTGCTGCCAGTGCCTGCAGTGTAAGCCTTGGCCGGCCCTGGTAACCTGAGCCTTAGACAGCCCTGTGCAACTAGGCAGCTGGGCAGCCAACATCGAGGCTTGCCTGTGCCTCGGGCTAGCCTGGGGGGCTGGGGGACTGAGGGGACTGGGGGACTCCAGAGGCAGGCTCGCAAAGCAGCTGGACCCACCTGGGAATGGGCCAGGCCATGCTGGGCCCCACCATCTTGTAGCTGTGGGCACTGCCATTTTTGAGGTTGTGGCAGTCAATTAGCATAGTCCCTCTTTATTAGATAGGATAGCCCTTTGAATATGTTATTAGTGTATTACTTTGTTTTCCATTTGGAAATACAGGTATTCAGAATAGCATGTAGACTTAAAAAAAATCAGTGATATCCCATTTCTGTAGGTGTTCTAGATCCAAATAGAAATTTGGCTAAGTCTCCAGCCATTGTTTGTCAGCTTTGCTTTCCTTTGTGAAACCAAATAAAACTGCAACATCCTTTTACTTGCCTACTTTGAAATTACCTACTTTTTTTACCATTATTGCCTAACAGGTATACATTGTCCCCCGGGCTGCCATCTTCCGTAGCGATGATGTACTCAAGGAATCAGCCGCCATGCTAAATAACATGCGCGTCTATGGCACAGCCTTCTTAGTGCTCATGGTATTGGTGGTCTTCATTGGTGTGCGCTACGTGAACAAGTTCGCCTCACTTTTCTTGGCCTGTGTCATTGTGTCCATCTTGGCCATCTATGCAGGAGCCATCAAGTCGTCTTTTGCCCCTCCACACTTCCCGTACGTTTCTATCTCTCCGATTAACCATGATTGTTGGGTAGTCTTTCAGAGTATCTGGTGATGTGGTCGTTTCAAGTCAATTTTACAGTCTCTCTGAAATTTCCCTTTGGGATAACCCCTGTTAGCATCTAGGCAGGAGACCTCCCAGCGAACTGCCTAGTTTGTTCATGTGGATACTATTCCCTATGCCCCAAGCATAGAACTGACAGCTATAACCATCATTTAGCTATAGATAATTAGGTTTTCTCAAAACCCTCTAATTATGGTTGTGCATATTTGAACCATTCATGAAGTCTTTTCAAACAGTGTAGTTATTGCCAGCAACCTTTATAAAGTATCAAAATGTTGGATTCCTTTTATTAATGAAAAAATAAAGAGTCAAAGTAAACCTAAACTCCTAACTAAATATTTGTAATTCACTAAATTTTTAATTCTGTTAGTGCCAAAATGGACTTCCTAGTCGTAAAATAAAGAGAAATAAATGTCATTATTTGTATTTATATCTATGTGTATTACTTATATTATACACAATAAGTAGTTCAGGTATTTAAACTATATATATATATTTATTTAATATATATTTTTGTTGATTTCAGAGAGGAAGTGAGAGGGAGAGAGAGATGGAAACATCAATGATGAGAGAGAATCATTGATAGGCTGCCTCCTGCATGCCCCCCACTGGGGATTGAGCCTACAACCCAGGCATGTGCTCTTGACTGGAATCGAACCTGGGACCCTTCAGTCTGCAGGCTTATGCTCTATCCACTGAGCCAAACCAGCAGGGGCTTAAAGTATATTTTTTGAAGCAGTAATGGATTGCACAGATATGAGACTCATAGGCTCAACCAGTGGTGTAGGACTAACCAGCACTGAGTGTTCTTTGAAATCTTGTTACAGAAATTGTCTTTGAAAAGTTATCTGGGAATTAAATTCATCAGTCCTATGTTGATTTAACCTGATTACGTAAAACTATGTTGATTTAACCTGATTACGTAAAAGTGGATTTTTCAAGATAAAAACTTAGGTTCATAGAGATTAAATTAAATAACTTGTCCCAAAGTTAATTAATAGCAGAGCAAGAATATAAACTCTGTGATTTTCTTTTAGCCCAGTATTTCCTCTGAGCTCACTGATGTCCGCAATAGGTTATATCATACTTTTTTAACCTGCTCATCTGGAGCAGCAAAAGATCAATTTTAAAGTCATAAAAATACTAAAGCTACATTCTGGCTATATCTTAACTTGGGAAATTTCATTTTGCCTCTAGTTTTCCTTTGATGCTTCTCTTCTTTTTTGGTAGATAAAAGATCCTGATGTGTGGTGGTTGTTGCTTTTAATCATAGTCTTTTTTTAATATGTTTTTTATTGATTTCAGAAAGTACGGGAGAGGGAGAGAGAGAAACATCAATGATGAGAGAGAATCATCAGTTAGCCGCCTCCTGCATGCCCCCTTCTGGAGTTTGAGTAACATGGGCATGTGCCCTGACCCGCAATAGAATCATGACCTCCTGGTTCATAGGTCGATGCTCAACCACTGAATAGCATTGGAAGGCTGTGGTATTTTCTTTAAAATATTCCAGCAAAACAAGACAAAAAACCTAGAGGAATGGATGAAACAAGACTAGAAAATGTTGACAGTTGTTGAAGCTGAGTAATGGGTCCATGATTCATTGTGTATGCATGCTGCTATTTTGCAGATTTTAAAAGTTACTTTGTTCCACTTGGTGGTGGTAGCTCAGTGGTTGAGTATCAACCTATGAATCAGGAGGTCATGGTTCAGTTCCCAGTCAGGGCACATGCCCAGTTTGCGGGCTCAATCCCCAATTGTACAGGGGGCAGCTGATCAATGATTCTCTCAACATTGATGTTTCTATCTCTTCCTCTCCCACCCTCTCTGAAATCAATAAAAATGTGTTATTGTTGTTTTTTTTAATTGCTTTGTTCCTTCTTTTTAAAGGTATTTTAACTGTGGGTATATTATTCCTTTGTATTTTATTTTCTCTGGGTTAGAGAAAATAAAGTAAAATCAGCAATGAATATTTGTGTTATCCTTAAATACCCTCACTCCCACTGGGTCCAGGCTTATGTTCAAAAACAGTTTTCTCTTAGGCCTTTTCGTTCTAACCAAGCTGTCTTCCTTCAAACAGTAGCCAGAGGTTTGACCTTTAGCAAAACATTCTCAAGGGATTTGTTATGAACATAAGGCTTTTCTAGGCCCAAAATAAAATTAGGGGAATTTTTTTAAAAAAACAAAGGACCCTAAGATTATTTTAGATCTAAAAGTTGGTTAATAACCTAAAAATTTTGGAAGGTGAGTCAGCACAGTGTATTCAGACAGTCTTTCTATTTTAATTCTGTCACTACCACCTACCATCTGTGTTGCCTCATGCAGACTACTTTATCTCCCCAGACTTCAGTTCCTGCATCCACACAATGGAAATAATGCATATTGTGCGAGATTGCTGTAAGGATTAAATTGGCAGAAGATGTTTGTCACCATTTACAGAGCAAGTCAATAAATAGTCTCTTTCCCATCCATGACATTTTGAGATGACAGAGATAACATTTTCCTTTTACCAACCTATTTATTATTTACTAACCCATTTCTAACCTATTTTCTTCTTTAAAATTCTTCCTTTGCTTCATTTTGTTTTTACTTAGGGTCTGCATGCTGGGTAACCGCACCCTTTCTTCAAGACACTTCGACACTTGCTCTAAGACCAAGGAGATGAACAACATGACAGTACCGTCAAAGTTATGGGGCTTCTTCTGCAACTCCAGTCAGTTTTTCAATGCCACCTGTGACGAGTACTTTGTTCACAATAATGTCACGTCAATCCAGGGCATTCCTGGATTGGCTAGTGGTGTCATTAAAGGTAGGTTTTGGACACGTTTTTTTCTTTTTCTCTGAGGAAAATGGGCTTTGCCTTCTTAGGCTCTCCTATAGTCCACAAAGACTCACTGCCAGTGTCACTCCCCTCTTTAAGCTCAGCATTCAACCCTAATTCAACACCTCTCTGCTTTTATATTAGTGGATTTAGTCTTTCTCAGGGCTCCCTTACAGTGTTGTCTGCAAAATAGTACCACCTTTTGAGAGCAAAACTGAGCAAATCACTTTTTAACCTAGAATATGATAATATCCTTGTGTTATTGTAAACTTGTTAATGTTCTCCTGCCATGACAGCTAGACTATAACTATTTTAATGTCACCACATCCTCATGTGTATTTTTCTAACTCAACTAAATTTCTGAAATTCTTTCCTTAAGTGACTTTTATTTTAAATGTTTGGTCCAGATTCCTTTGCATGTAAGTAAGTTTTACCTAAGAAACAGCATTGATAACCACTAATTAAAAAAAAAAAGACTTTGCAGGGCATTTAGCTTTAATCTGCCTAAGTTTTACTAATTTGTGTTAGTAAATTTAACTGGACTTGTATATACCAAAGTATTTTGTCAACTTATATTTGAATCAGATGAGAAAGGGCATTCGTTTTTTTAATGTGTGCTTTTGTATCACATGCATGTGTGTGTATATGTGTGTGTGTATGCTTATATAGAAGCAAACATACCTTTAAAAACTATATAAATGAGGAATCTGATTTAGAGGGTTACTTGGGTAGAAGATTATGTAATCATCTTCTTTCCTAACAGCTGCTACCTATATCCCTCTTTTTTCCCCACTGTAGAGAATCTTTGGAGTAATTATCTACCAAAGGGTGAGATTATTGAAAAGCCCTCTGCCAAATCTTCTGATGTCTTAGGCAACTTAAACCATGAGTATGTCCTCGTTGACATCACCACCTCCTTTACTCTTCTGGTGGGGATCTTCTTTCCCTCTGTCACAGGTAAGCATCTGGGCTGTTTCCTATTTTAGAAGCTATCAGATACAAGGAGTGATTTTTTTTCTCAGGAGACAGAATTATATTCTCAGGGCTCCTCGCTTTGTTTCTAGTACCTGAATGACTATCAGAGTGTCCCCGAACTCAGTTAACTTACTCTTTTTTTCTCTTCTAAAGGTATCATGGCTGGATCAAACAGATCTGGAGATCTAAAAGATGCTCAGAAGTCTATTCCCATTGGCACTATCCTCGCCATCCTGACCACCTCCTTTGTCTGTATCCTTTTCATGGATCCAGCCTATCTTAGTCACAGGAACATCCAGAGGTACTAGCATGATCAGTGTTTTTATCTTGGTAATAAAGATATCTGCTTTCTATAATATCACTTCTCACTAGATAATCTACCCATCTTGACTACTTTCTATCTCATCTTAGCGAGTGAACATCATTTTCCTTGACTCTCAATATCATAGATTTAAGCAATGTTGTTCTTTTTGGTGCATGCATCGAAGGCGTTGTTCTCAGAGACAAGTAAGTAGTTGATCTCTTTGTAATAATTATGTGTCTGTCTTCTATTTTGTCTGATCATTTCATATAGCCTCAAAACTCAAAACCCAATCTGAGGTATCTACTATAGCTAACAATTAGGAAATACATATACAGTATATTCACAAAAAGGTAGGTGAATAATAAGGGCCAATATGTTGATATAAATGTGAAATACAATGACTATAGCTCAATGAAGTAGTAAATTTGCCCGAATAATAAGGACTTTCCTGTATATTAAGAGCTATTGGGCCCAGCCGGTGTCACTCAGTGATTGAGCATAGATCTCTGAATTAGGAGGTCACAGTTCAATTCCTAGTCAGGGCATATGCCCAGGTTTCAGGCTTGACCCCCAGTAGGGGGTGTGATTCTCTCTCATCGATGTCTCTATCCCTCCTCTCCCTTCCTCTAAAATCAATAGGGGAAAAATGTTTTTTAAAGAGCTGTTAGAAAACAGGACCAAAAATAAAGACAGGCAAATTAAAATTAAAAAAAAAACTTTCAGGTGTCTCCATTATCTCCTCTATGAGATAGAAGTATGTATGTGTGTTATTCCAAATAAAAATTTGAAACTTGCTTTCTTCATTTCTTTCATGAAGGCTGTTACATGTTTTTCCTTTCCTCTCACTGTAAGTATAAAATATGTTTGTGCAAGGAATTCCTAGAATATGTTTCCCTGAAACCTGCTATATCTCTTCCCATTTCCCTGTTTTGGGGAGTTAACTCCCCATTCACTCCTTTCACAGAAACCTAGGTGTCACTCTAGACTTTTTTTCCATCAATTCCCTCATCCAGTTGGTTTTTAAGCCCTATAAATTCTACCTTTCACCTTAATAGATCTTATTTTTCCCACTATTCTTTATTCCCATCACTTTGTACAGGACTTCAGGATTTTTTTTAATAATCACCCTTTCATTTTTTCTGCCGTCTAATAATCCTCCTTCCTCCATGCTGCCACAGGATAATTTTTCTGAAACACAAAATTTGATCATACAGATTGCTTCAGAGCCCATCAACACCCCTAAAAACCCATTACCTTGATCTGACCCTGTCTACCTTTTTCTAATCTTATCTCCTGCCTTTCCATCATAAATTTCCTGTTTTATAAAGTTAAATGTCCTTTGTTTCAGATCTCCATCCGCCCACACATTTATGTGGTTTCCTTTGCTTGGAATGACTTGTTCCCACCTGCCAGACTTAAATTCGTTCTCTCCTATGATGCTTTCCCAGAGATGCACCCCAACAGAGAAAACCACTCCTCCCGTGGTTCGACCACTGTATTGAACATGGTGTGTTACTGCACTTACCACATTGCAGCTGCCTGCTTGCCTATCACTCTCCCCTACTAGATTGAGTTCTTTGAAAACAGGAACCCTAACACAGGCATACCTAATTTTATTGCACTTTGCTTAATTGCACTTTACAAATACTGAGATTTTTACAATTTGAAGGTTTATGGCAACTGTATATCAAAAAAGTCTATCAGCGCCGTTTTTCCATAATAGCATTTGTTCACTTTGTGTCTGTCTCTAGCTAATTCTCATAGTATTTAAAACTTTTTCATTATATTTGTTATGTGATCTATGACGCCACAAACCATGCCCTTATAAAACAGCAAACTTAATTGATAAATGTCCCGTGTGTTCTGGCTGCTCCACTGACTGGCAGTTCCCCCACTCTCTCCCTCTCCTCAGGCCTCCCTGTTCCCTGAGACACAACAATAATGAAATCAGGCCAAATAGTACCTCTACAATGGCATCTCAGTTTTCAAGTGAAGGGAAGAGTAGCACCTCTCTCGCTTTAAATCAGAAGCTAGGAGTAACTAAGTTTAGTGAGGAAGGCATATCAAAAGTTGAGATGGGCCAAAAGCTAGGCCTCTTGCACCAGACAGTCTAAAGTTATCTCCAGTTTCCCCACTCTCGTTTCTCTCTCAGGTTTGGGGATGCCGTGAAAGGTAATCTGGTGGTAGGTATCTTATCGTGGCCATCCCCGTGGGTGATCGTTATTGGCTCCTTCTTCTCGACATGTGGGGCTGGGCTTCAGAGCCTCACCGGGGCCCCGCGGCTGCTCCAGGCTATCGCCAAGGATAACATCATTCCCTTTCTGAGGGTGAGTGACCCTTGCTTTTGCCCTCTTCCTTTTTCCTCAGGTCTTAGCGAAACAGTATGGTCTTTATAGGCTTAGAAATTACTAGGTCATATAATATGAAGACATGTGGGTTTTTAGTATAGGACTCTCCAAATCTGTAGTGTGAGTTTATATGTGAGTTAAGTGAAGGTGTTTAAGAGGTATTACAGGCATAACATTGTTATCTTTTGGATATCTACAACTATAGCATTGACTCAAGCACTCCCCACACTCCTGTGTCTGATGCTTCCCTTCTCTGTACAGGTTTTTGGTCACAGCAAAGCCAATGGGGAACCTACCTGGGCTTTACTTCTGACTGCTGCCATTGCAGAGCTGGGAATCCTTATCGCTTCTCTGGATCTTGTGGCCCCAATTCTTTCCATGTAAGATCCAGTTATTGTCTTTATTTATTCTTGCTTATGTAATGTACCACACATATTGACTTCCATCAGGCATATAACAGCAGTGATAACAACAGAGTGAGCCAAGTACAGGAGTAACTTCACCTAAATAATAAATATTCCCAGGAAGTGTCATGTATAGCTGATTGTCATGGTTTCTTCCCACCTGTGTAGCTTCACATGTCATTTGCCATCATGTCTGATAATTATTAATTGGTATAGCATTTACTACTACCGTTAGCTTTTATTCTTTTACCTGTAACTTATTGATGACTTGCTACTTACATGGCACTGGGTACCTCCTGGGAAAACAAAGATGAAGGCACTGGTGTTAGATGGAGGAAGCAGTGATTCTGTGATGGATACATGGTAAAAGTGCACACTGAGGGCTAAAAGGGCTCTTAAGTGAGACATCTAAGTGGACTGATGTCTCAGGGAAGGTATTCTAGAGGAAGTGACATATGAATCTTAAAGGAAGACTGGTTGTTTGCAAATCAACTAAGGGGTGGAAGATATCACAGGCAGAGAACGTGTGAAGGAAGAGAGGGATGAAATAATGCAGCACATCCGGAGAGCTGAGAGCAGTTAGCTTTGGTAGAGTGCAGGCTGCCTGCAGGGCGGCAGCAGAAGAGGGAGGCAGGGAGAGCCAGGTCAGAATGTACCTGGAACTTTTACCTGGAAGGAGGCGGTAGTAGTACTTTGAGTACAAAATTATCATTATTTGTTTTAGAATGATCAATTTGGTGTAAAAGATTAGAAGGAAGCTAAAATTGATCTGGGAATGTCAAATGGGAGCTTATTTAACCAATCTAGGAAAGAAGCAATGAGAGCCTGAACTAAAGGGATAGTGATCAAGATTTTTAAATATGTAGAGTCCATAGGACTTGGTAAGTGAATTTGGAAGAAGGATGAGTAATGAAAAACACTGGGTGAGGAGTGGTTGTATTGTCACTGGGAGCAAACATAGGAGAGTGAGTAGGTTTGTAGGGAGAAGTTTTGTTTCTCTACTTCCTAGTCTTAATCAAAGGCTAGTGCGTTAGAACAAAGCCTTCAATGCAGCAAAGGTCCCAGTTATTAAAATAGCTCTTGAGGAATCATTTTACAATAATAATCACTCCTCTTACTCTTTTATTCTGCCAGGTTTTTTCTCATGTGTTACCTCTTTGTGAACTTGGCATGTGCTTTGCAAACATTACTTCGAACACCCAACTGGAGACCCCGGTTCCGCTACTACCACTGGTAAGTCTGCTTTTTTTCCTTCTTTTCCCCCCGACATTAGGAGAGAGCCATCATTGAACTTAGAAAACTAGGAGATTCTGGGATCTTGATAGAATTTTTTTCTTGGCCAGCTATTTCGATTTTCTGTGCTTACCTAAATTCCCAACCTACAACCATGTTTTTCATAAATGCCTTTAAAGCAATTGATAACACACACTTGAGACTAAAGATCACAACTATGAAAGAAATATTTTCATCCTGCTACATTTTTCAGGTTAAAATAACTTTCCCTTTGTATGTCTGTTTTTCCCACTTCCCTCTTAGCTGAGCACTGAACTTCATTGCTTTCTATCTGAACTCTCTTATTCCCATCCGTTTTATTCTCAAACTCTCTTCCTTAGGACTATTTCAGTTAGTAATTAAAGGTGTGAGCTTTGGAGTCAGGTGACCTAAGTTGAAATGTCAGCTCTATTTCCTAGCTTTGTAACCTTCAACAAAGCACATAACCACAAAAATCTCATTTTAATCATTTGTAAAATGGGGCTAATAGTATTACTTGTCCCATAGAGTTGCTTTGAGGTATTCTAAAATGCTTAGCACAGTGGTTAGCACACGATAAATCTCTCAGTAAAATGTTCTTCTCAGTCCTGAAGGAGCTGCCATATTTTTATCTACTACCCCATCTCTCCCATCTCTCTTCTCTCATAGCTAAAAGTGCTATAATAGATCTTGTATGTACCTGTTGCTACATTCCTCTTTTCTAACTTTCTACTTGATACCTTTCTGCTTCACTTAGCAGTAGCAGGCATTGATGAGACCTTTATCTGACAAAAATTTAGATCTTCACTGAATTTTATACCTCCAGTCTTGTTTCTAGCTTTAACTTTAGTTAAAAGTTTATTATGAACTTTTTTGTGTTACTGTTTTGCTTTTATTGTTTTTCTTTTTCTCTTACCACCCTATATTTTTCTTAGATCCAGATTAACAATTCTCCTATTTATTCTCTGAAACAAATTATAGAGCCAGTTTAGTGCACAGAAAAACTTTAGGGAGTATAATTGTCTAAGTCATTTTAACTGCATTTTACATAAATTCTGTCTGCAGTTAATAAAGTATTTTGTTTGTTTGTTTTTGTTTTCCTGTGTGTATTTTTATTTTTAGAAAAAATATATCTCACCACAGTTTAGAAAAGACCTCTAGCCCTGGCCGATGGTGCACAGTTGTTAGACTGTTTGCCTGCACATCGAAGGGTCTCATTCAATTCCCAGTCAAGGGCACATAACTGAGTTGCAAGTTTGATCCCCGGCCCTATCAGGGCATGTGTGGAGGCAACTAATCAATTGTCTATCACCTCGATGTTTCTCTTTCTCTTCCTGTCTCTCTCCCTTCTTCTTTCACTCCCTCTCTTCCACTCTGTAAAAATCAATGAAAAAATATATCCTCAGGTAAGGATTAACAAAACAAAACACAAAAAAACAACTCTAGCATAGGCTTCTTTTGTAGCTACTGAAAAGAATACTTTTTCATTTGTATTTCTGTTTTTAATTTTCTAGGACGCTCTCTTTTATGGGAATGAGTATCTGTCTGGCTCTGATGTTCATTTCTTCCTGGTATTATGCCATCGTAGCTATTGTAATAGCTGGTATGATCTATAAGTACATTGAGTACCAAGGGTGAGTGTGGATTTGACTGCTAAAAGTATCAAAACTGGCTAGTTTGATTAGAGCCAACCCAAAGAAATTTGCATTAGGATCCAGATAACTTCATCTATTCATAGCTAAATTTTGTACCCCTGGTGATTCTCTTAACCATCTTATAGTCACAACTTTTAATTGCAAGGAGAACCTGTTGAGAAAGTATGGATGGCTGGATAAAAAAAAATAAGTAAAAGGACATATCCAAATAATAATAAGTATTAACAAAGTATAACACAAATATAAATACCCCCTTAGTCAAGTCATTTCTCTGAAATGAAAAAGAAGTTAGTCCTGAATAACTTTGTAACAACTAAGACTTGACTAACAACTACTAAAAATTAGCAGTAAATAACACCAACTCAGAAGATTAGATTGAGTTTTATTTTCTCCCATTATTTTCAAAATAAATGTTGGGTCTGTATTGAACTTCCTAATTCAGACTGTTTTTGAATAGTTACTCAGAAGGACAAGTGAGTGGCCCTTCCAGCTTTCACTCTTAGCTGTGGCGCAGTGCACTCTGCTGGTAAACAGTAATGGTGGCCTGCTTACACTGAGTTTATGTTAATAAGAAGTATTATTACATCATTAATATGAGTTTCAATCTTCTACCTGTGCATGTATTACTTTTAGATTCAGAAGAAAATACTTTATTTTTTTAAATTGTACTTGCTATGGTTTAAACATGTTCCTGCTCTTTTCTCCTCTTTCTCCTAGAGCTGAGAAAGAATGGGGTGATGGTATCCGTGGGCTGTCTCTCAGTGCAGCCCGATTTGCTTTGCTTCGGCTGGAGGAAGGACCTCCTCACACTAAAAACTGGAGGTAAATAAGGGATGGGGAGCCAAACCGGTTTGGCTCAGTGGATCAAGCACTGGCCTGCAGACTGAAGGGTCCCGGGTTCGATTCCGGTCAAGGGCATGTACCTTGGTTGCGGGCTCGTCCCCAGTTGGGAGTGTGCAAGAGGTAGCTGATCGATGTATCTCTCTCATCGATGTTTCTGACTCTCTAGCCCTTTCCCTTCCTCTCTGTAAAAAAATCAATAAAATATATTTTTAAAAAAAGAAGGGATAGGGAGAGGGCAAATGTGTAAAGGGTCAAATTTATGGTAATAGATAGAAATTAGACATTTGGTGGTGAGCATGCAATAGTATGTACAGATATTAAATTATAATGTTTTTTACCTGCAGTTTATATAATGTCATTAACCAGTTACCTCATTGTGAATGCCGCATCCACTTGCAGCTAGAGTTCAGGATCTGGAAAAGGGGCCGCACACAAATGAATACACTAGACAAGAAATATGAATTTAGAGGGCATAGGCGGCCAGGCAGAAAACCCTTCTCTAGCGGGAAGGCTTCACTGGTCTCAGACCCTGTTAGCTTTTATTCAGTTTTAGAATACACATCTTGCCCTTAGTTTGGCTGGCAAACTGATAGCAGATGGACTATCTTAAAGGTCAGTAAATATTAGTGAAGATTTACTTTGAGACTATTAGCTCAGGAAATTGCTTGAGCCACCATTGTCTCGACAGAACAATCGGTGCATAGCTTTTAGCCCTTGCTAAAGCTTAAGGTCCATCAGAATTGTGCTTACAGTTTTGTGATGTTAAGTAGTAAGACCAAGGTATTCCAAGTCTCCTGTTGCACTTTCATGATAGTGTAGACAATGGATAGCTTCCAGCACCTCAATAAAAAAAGTTTTTAAAAATATAAATAAAAGACCAAAAAAAAAAAAAAAAAGGAAATCAAAAGAGCTTTAGTAGTGTTGGGCACATAGTTATACATAGAAATATGTGTGTCATTAATTACAGTATAAGGAAATTATGTGATTCAAGAAATTGGTGTAATGGGCCTGTTTTAAACTGTCCCAAATCCTTGATTTCTGTATTCTTTTTGTGTGTGTGTGATTTGTGATCTCAATTTCTACCACTTTTATTCTTCCTTGAAGATTGATCAATTTGAGATAATACTAGAAGGATTCAAAATAACTCTACCCTCTTATCATTTCTTCTAATCTCTTCCTTCTTTCAATAACGTGTTTTACACAGATGCCCTGAATTAAGAAGTAGAACTGTCATTCTGTTCCCCTGACCCAGAGAGTTTTCTTGCTGTCATCCCATCCCCTTGGATCTCTTTGCAGGCCTCAGTTGCTCGTATTGCTGAAACTAGATGAAGATCTACACGTCAAGCATCCTCGCCTCCTCACCTTTGCTTCACAGCTTAAAGCAGGAAAAGGCCTCACTATTGTGGGCTCTGTCATTGTAGGGAACTTCCTGGAGAACTACGGTGAAGCTTTAGCTGCTGAACAGGTAAAAGCCAAGGTTTATTGACACTGGGGAATTGTGCTTACAGTTTTATGATGTTAAGTAGTAAGACCAAGTTATTCCCTTTCCTGAGACATCTAGGAAATTTCCCTCTGAATGCTTTTGAACAGTCCTATTCTGCTAGATAATAAGGTAAGCCAGAAGATAGTAATGTATTCTTTCTGCCTGTTTAAAGCATTTCTAAACTATAAGATTATCAAGACTAAGCACTATTTCCAGAAGACTCCAGACATTGGCTCAGCCCTAGGAGAAGTCATGTAAATAAATAAATCTTTTCTTCAAAATATGGAGATGACTTTTTTCAAGCTTGTGACAAGGAGCAGTGAGCAACTTTTCTTTCTCTTTACTCATCTACATGGTATCATGAGCTAGATTTCTTAGCTACTTCTAATTTGCTTACTTAAAATTCTTCCTGAAGAAGAAAATAGTTTTCACTTTAATATTTCTTTCTTTTTTTGTAATTTTTCTTTCTTCCTTTTTCTTCTTTATTGTTCAGTTTATTAATTACATTGTTCTCTTTTTTCCCCCCCTATAGTTCCCCTCCACCTGGTACCCATCCCACCCTCCGCCCTCACCCCCCTTCACTGTCCTCTCCCATAGTTGCAGATTTTTGTCCAGTCTCTTGCTGCACTTCCCACACTCCCTTTCTCCCCAAAAGTTGTCAGTCCATTCCCTCTTTATGTCCGTGATTCTGTTACATTCACCAGTTTATCCTGTTCATCAGCTTATTAATTCACTTGATTTTTAGATTCATTTGTTGATAGATGTGTATTTGTTGTTCATAATTTACACTTTTATCTTTTTCTTCTTCCTCTTCTTAAAGAATATCTTTCAGCATTTCATATAATATTGGTTTGGTGGTAATGAAGTCCTTTAGCTTTTTCTTATCTGCAAAGCACGTTATCTGACCCTCAATTCTGCATGATAGCTTTGCTGGATAGAATAATCTTGGTTGTAGATTCTTGCTATTCGTCACTTTGAATATTTCTTGCCACTCCCGTCTGGCCTGCATCGTTTCTGTTGAGAAATCCACTACCAATCGTATAGGCGCTCCCTTATAGGTAACCATCTGTTTTTCTCTTGTTGCTTTTAATATTCTCTCTTTGTGTTTTGCTCTTGGCATTTTAATTATGATGTGCTTTGGTGTGGTCCTCTTAGGGTTCCTATATATTGGGGTTCGGTGTGCTTCTTGGACTCCTGAGTCTATTTCTTTCACCAGGTGTGGGAAGTTTTCAGTCACTATTTCTTCAAATAGGTTTCCATTGTCTTGCTCTCTCTCTTTTTCTGGCACCTCTATAATTCGGATGTTGGTATGCTTGAGGTTGTCCCAGAGGCCCCTTACACTGTCTTCAATTTTTTGGATTCTTTTGGTTTCTTGCTTTTTCAGCTGAGTGGATTTTACCTCTTTGTATTTCAAATATTTAACTTGGTTCTTGGGGTGCTCCAGAGCACTTTTAGGTCTTTATATAATGTTTTTTATTTCAGTCAGTGTATGCTTAATTTCTGGTTGGTCCTTTTTCATATCCTTGAGAGTCTCCTTTATATCCTTGAGGGTCTCCTTCATTTCCTTGTAGGACTCATTCATTTCCACATTGGTCTTGATCATTTCCACATTGGTCTTGATCATTTCCTTGCAGGTCTCATTCATATCCTTGAGGGTCTCGTTCATTTCCTTTTCAGTCTTGCTTATTTCCTTATAGGCCTTGACCTTTTGTTGGAGCCTCTTGAGAAGCCCTATAACCGTGGTTTTGAATCCCATGTCCAGTCATTTTTTTTTCCTCCATTTCTGTCACATCTGATTTCTTTCCATGTCTCTGCATGGTGGCTGCTTCCCTGAGTTGGTCAGTTAGCTTTGTGTGGTAGATGTCCTACAAGAGACAGTGGGTCAGCCTCCCCAGTTACCTGAGGTGGATATGGGTTGCACAGTCTTGCTGAAGTTAAGCTCAGGTTAATCGTTGTTAGCACTTGGAGGGGTTGACCTGCAGGCCAATTGTCTGTGACGTTTAGCTGTGCTCAGGTTGGATGGGCGGAGTCTCCGGGCCAAGCAGACAGCGTTAGCTCCGCCCTATGCGGCCCCAGGGACTCTGCCGGGGGCAATGGCCGCCAGCACCTCTAAGAGAGAGCCGCTGCCGAGCTCCTCCGGCTGCCAGAGAATTCAGACTCTCCCCAAATGCGTGTGCACACCCAACGTCTCACCCAGGGTCGTAAAACAAAGCAGTCTGACCGTTTCCCTAATGAGAGAGCAAGTTGAGAGCGCTCTCTACACAGTCACGCTGCTGCGCTGTTCCTAAGTTCACACGCAAGCTGCCTTCTCCACAAGCCGGCAGACCCTTGCAGCACCCGAGCTTCGGCGTGCCCTCCCACTATCCAGTTTTTACCCCATATGATAGTGGGTTCCCTGGACTTCGACCAGAGCTGGAGAATCAGTCCAGTGGGACATCTTTGTCTCCCTGTTCGAGAAAACTGGCCAGTTTTCAGCCGCCTGCCCTCCGCTGGCGCGCACTCCAAACCTCTCTCCGAATGAATCTTCAATGCTGTCCACCACCGCTCCTCCAAGTCACAGTGTCTTATCTTCACTTTTATTTGTGGAATTTTCACTTGGCCAGCTTTCTGGTGATTCTGGAAGGTGTTTGTTCTTTCATTAAGTTGTAGTTTTAAAATTGCTGTGTATGATGGTAAGATAGGTGTTTTGCCTATGCCGCCATCTTGGTTCCTCCTCTCACTTTAATATTTCTTATAAGTGATAGAACCAACCCTTGGTTTGGAGAAATTTTCAGTTACATTTCAAAATTTTTACTGGATTTTGTTTTAGAATGCTTTGAACAAACAAACAAAAACAACAACTAGAAATGCTGGGAAAAAATATTAAGTCCAGAATGATGGTAAAAATAAATAAAAAGCACAGGATTGGAAATCAAGAGACCCTATATAATATCCTAGCTACATTACTAACTTAATTTATTCCTTTAGGAATTCATATCCATTTACACATCATTCTTTCTTTCACCTTGCCACCAAGAGGGTAGAGTAAGAGTAAATGAAATATCTCCAAATTGGCTTGAATAAAAGAATGGTAAAGCAAATACAGATGTCATCAATAATCACCATGAACATACCAAAAAGAATATGGAAATAGGAGGCAAAAGAGAAAATCCTAAAGCAAAACTGAATTATCAGAGCCTGACCGGCGTGGCTCAGTGGTTGAGCGTCCGCCTGTGAACCAGGAGGTCATGGTCCGATTTCCGGTCACGGCACGTGCCCAGGTTGTGGGCTCGATCCCCAGGGTGGGGCATGCAGGAGGCGGCTGATCAGTGATTCTCTCTCATCATTGATGTTTCTACTTCTGCCTCTCCCTTTGTCTCTGAAATCAATATAAATATATTAAACAAAAAACGCCAAACTGAGTTATCAGATTAAATTTCTAGTAAGATGAGTCAGGGCATGCCTGATTGAGGAAAGAAGTGTTATCAGGGAAATTGAGATATCCTTTTCCCTACTGAGTGCTTGGGGGTGGAGTCCTTATGATATCTCGAGAAAAAGAATTTTCTGAGACTCACACAGGAGGATGAGGGGTTTTTATTTGCATGGAATTACATCTCTTGGTTTCCATTGTCCCATTTTCCTTAATCTAGTTCTGGAAGAAGTGTAGCTGGGGACTCAGAAGAGCTAAAAGCAAAGCCAGTGTCCAGAATTTCTGTTCTATATAGCAGCAAGGTCCAGTTTAGCATCAGGCTAGTTATAGTCTATTAGTCCATTGTGTGTGGGGGTGAATGTATGGGAGCCAAGAGAGCAAGCCCCCTACAACAAGGGTCCCAAAGGAAACCAAGAGCACAAGAGTACAAGAGAATGAATTCCTTTGTTCAGAGAATAAAGTGTCCCAAATTTTGCACCTTTGCAGTGCCCTGCCTATTCTGACCAGTGATTTGTTCCCAGGTATGACTGACAGACACCTCCCTCCCTAGTCTCCCCAACTTTACTGGATATGTGTCTACCTCCCTCCCCCTGTTCAGTCCCTTCCCCCAGCATCTATAGGGAATAGACCAGTGGCTCCTTCGGAAGTGTAAAGCTTTAGCTTCCTGGTGAAGCTGCGCAAATGACAGGTCTATGTCTATAATATTTGGCCTTCCCTTTGTTTCTTTTATGTTACTAATAACTAGGTTAATTATATATGTATCCTTCCTCCCTGAGAAAAAAGGAACCTCTTTGTATTCTTACAAAGGAGAAATGGACGAAGGTCCCTGTCTTCTTGTAACTGCTTCATGCTCTCGGGATGGGGTTCTCCCTGTCTGACAGAGCAAAAGGGAGCAAAAGGGAATGGAATCTTCATGTAGGGAAGAGAGCTTTTGCAAATTCCAGGTCAGTCTTGTGTCCCTGAGGGTGACACAGTGATGTCCAGGAGGATGACACATTGGACAAGCTGGCATTCTGGCTGTATTCTAGAAATGACAAACTTGACAGGATTAAAAGGCATAATCAAAAGTTCGGACACTTTTAGTCACTAAAGGTCTAGTGAGTGGTGAAAACTCATGTGATAAGGGAAAGAGTAACTTACAGCATCCCCAGTTAGGTTGGAGGAGTGGCTTCCCTGAAGACAGGTGTGTCACCCTGTCTGAAGCTCTTTTGTCCACTCAAGTTAAGGTAAGGGAAATATTCTACGATTTCCCTCATAAGACACTGGGGCCTTTTCTTTTTGCACTATTTGGGCAGAAAAGGAAAAACAGTTTCAAGCAAAGCTGCTAGACTATCCATACTTCATTGATTCAATCATAAATCCAGACTGTTGAGTCTCATTTTTATGACACGGTGATGCAGATGGCTTCTACTGTGAGTGCTATGCTCACAGTAGAGCAAGCAATCGGGTAAATTAGGATAATGACATACATTTGTGTAAAGACAGAAGGAAACAAAACACAGAGGTTAATGTTCATAATAAATCATAAACTAGTTGAGAAGCCTTCCAGATGTAAGGCTTTTGGTGGAATGGAGTTACACAGAGACAGTCTGATAGTTTGTCTGTAGATAGAACATCCCTGATGATGTCATCAGGTGCTAAGGCTTGTATGGCATACATAGACACAGCCTTAAAAACAAAATTTTGAAGACAGTTAACTTCATTAGACTCCACTATCTATAATTGCACATAATGATTTTCATTAAAACATAATTTTTTCCCCTAGGATTACCCTCATTTTCAGACAGGCTTGATTCAAATAATCCAGGCCTGATTATTTTCATAAACAGAACAACAATTCACTGAATCAATCATAGGCTTTTTCAAATTTGTTTTGCTGGAATTTTCACAAGGAATCTTTAGAATGGCCTTTAGTGAGAAGTCGGCCCCTCAGGGTGGAGAGGCCACGCTGTAGTCGCCACCAGGCTTTGCCTGAAATATCTGTAGGTTTGGATCAAGTCAAGTCCCTGAGGTGCCCAGAGGTGTGTTGAGGTTCTTTTCTTGTCATCAGGAAAGCAGCCTTCATTCCTTCCCTGGAAAGACTGCCATGAACCACATGATCAAATAAGGGATTAGACCATTTCTGCAAATGGCCTTTGATTGGCTTTAATTAGCTTTGAGAGTCATTAAGGCATTTTGGTAACATTAAGAATCCAGGCATGTCTCTCTCAGACATGGCATTACAGTCAGTCTGGTAAATAAGACCACATAAATTGGAGTTAGTCTTATTGGATTTACATAAATTGGAGCTAGTCTTACTGGATTTATGCAAAGAAATGTATTGCCATGAACAACTCATTAAAAATTGCCAAATTCTGCCCTAGCTGGTTTGGTTCAGTGGAGATAGTGTCGGACTGCAGACTGAAGGTCCCAGGTTCGATTCCGGTCAAAGGCACATGCCTGGGTTGCGGGCTCAATCCCCACTTGGGGGCATAAAGGAGGCAGCTCATCAGTAATTCTCATCATTGATGTTCCTGTCTCTCTCTCCTTCTCTCTTCCTCTCTGAAATCAATAAACATATATTAAAAAAAAAAAAAGAATTGCAAAATTCTGGCACTGGCCTGAGTTTCTAAGTGGTTAGAGCATTGGCCCATGCACCAAAGGATCTCAGGTTCAGTTCCAGTCAAGGGCACGTTCCTATGTTGCAAATTCGCACCACACCCTAGTCAGGGCTCATTTGAAAGGTAACTAATCAATCTCTCAAATTGATTTTTTTCTCTCCCCCACCCTCTCTTCCTTCTATTCTCTCTCTGAAAAACAATGAAAAAAAATATTCTTGGGTGAGGATTAGCAAACAAACAAAAAAAGAATTGCCAAATTCTGGAGGGATAAGGTAAGGAGAAAAAGCAAACACATTTACTGCCTTTTAGAAACATAGTCTTCTTCACTGATAAATTCACTGATACTTTAAGAGACATACTTCCTTGGTATACAGCAAAACTCAATTTAGCAACTCATAGGTGAACTGAATTCGATTGATTGACTCAGATAGCTTAGACTTAGATATGATTTATTTCTCAGACTCTGTATTCCAACAGGTGGTTCAAATAAGAATCCTTAGAGACCAGGTATTAGTATTTCAAAGGCAGAGAGTCTTCTTTGACAAACCCAGAATAAAATTCCATACCAGAATAGTACTGTACTTGAGAAATAGAGACTATATTACCATTTACTTCAGGGAAGAAAAAATTAAACAATCTTTCGTCCCCTTTTATTCTCTTAAAAGGGGGAGATTCAATAGCTGAGGAAGGCATGTGGGGGTTAGGACATTTTAGCCACCATGGGGTCCCCTGGCAGTCCAACCTAAGCCTACTGGGGGGGAACTGACATTTGCTCACAGTCCAATGTCCCTTCCCATGCCTGAGATAGAGACCCTTCCCAAAACAGTAATATAATTATCCAGGTGTGGGGCCTCTAACTCTACAGGGAAGATTCTGAATGTCTCTGACCTTACTGGAGGCTTTTACCCTGTACTGTCATGTTAGAAAAAGTCCAGCTCTTTTAATATGCAATCTGTTGGCAATCTGTTGCTGTCTCATGTTTTTAACAGCCTCAGTCCTTTAAGAGGCTTGGCAGTGTAAGGCAGTTTCCCAGTAAGTCTGGCTGGATAGAATTTAATACACCAGACCTCAGGGCACCCATCCCCCCTCCTCTGTCAGGAGGTTCGGGTTGCTCACCCTAATTCTGCAGGCCTATTCCCAGGTAGTGTTGAGTCACCTGCATGCATGCACACTGTCCCAGTGAAGGAGAAAAGGCAGGGAGATAAAGAAGGAAGCCAAGCTGTGGTCACTGTGGCAGAGAGTCCTTCCCTCCTTGCATGCCACTGCAGGGGTTGGGGGTGAAGCAGTTGGGTGCTTTGACTAGGGAACTCGAAGGGTGCAGGGGCTAGGAGATAGAACTTGGATCCCCAGCAGTAATCTCAGCCAGGTTCCGCCCCTGGGCTTCCCTTGCCCCTGTGCATTGTGCCTTCGAGAAATGAAATTCAGAGGTGAGATAGGCAATGGCCCCTTAAGCCGCAGGCTAAGGGCAAGAGTTTTTCTGGCCCTCGAGTAAATTTTAAAGTAGCTCATTTGTCTTTTCCTGGCATCCATCTGCATATTGCCCCGGGGTGTTCCCAATCCTCCGAGTCTTGTGGGATGGGAACAGGAGACAAAACAGAGAATACGAAGAGGTGGAGAGAGAAGGCCTGCAAACTGGAAGGAGAACTTGGGCACTAGGAATTAACTTTGTGGCAACATAGGATTGCTGGCTGCTCCCAGGGCTTAAAGAAGCTGGGGTTTGTTGTTGTTGTTTAGCTGGGAGCTGCCCTTGAACCCCTGTTTCTCCACAGGCCCTGGGGCTCAGTAGGGAGCAATAGCTCTATAGCAACCTGCAAAGGCATTTCCAGTGGCTGATTCTGAGCGCCTGGGTTGCTAAATAGTGCTTGGTGCACCTGAACCAGCAGCACTGGCGGCAGTCGAGGGCTGAGATAAGGAAATGGACCAACACTAGAGAGTGAGAGTTTAATGGGTGATAAAACCCCCAGCTTAGGGAGAGGAGGTTCCATCTCACCGCAGTCCAGTTTAGGTTTTCTTCCTTCCCAGTGCTGGTCAGATGCAGGCCGAATAGCTACAGGCACTGTCAGATTCTATTTCTTCTGCTATTTCACCCTGGGAGTGCTGGTTTGGAGGCCATGAGGAGAGGGAAGGAAAAGAGATGCTTTCCATACTTTAATCCTCTCATTGAGTTCCATCTGGGTCACCATTCTGTAATCGGGGAAGTTGAGGTATTCCTTTCCCAACTGGGGGTGGCATCCTTAAAATATCTCAAGAAAAAGAATTTTCTGAGACTCTCACTGGAGGATGAGTGATTTTTATTTGCATGGAATTACATCCCTGGGTTTTCAGTGTCCCATATCCCTTAATAGTCCTGGAGGAAGTGTAGCTGGCGACTGAGTAGAGCTAAAAGCAAAGCCAGTGAACAGAGTTCCATGTTGCAGCCAGGTCCAGGTCAGCATCAGGCTAGTTACAGTCTATTAATCTATTGTGTGTGTGGGCGAATGTATGGGAGCCCCCTACAACTAGAGTCCCAAGAGAGCCAAGAACACAAGAATACAGGAGAGCAAGTTCTTTTGTTCAAAGAATTAAGTACTTTAGCCCATATTTTGCACCCTTGCAGTGGCCACACCTGTTCTGGCTAGTAATCTGTTCTCGGGTGTGGCTGATATACATGTTCCTTCTCTAGTTACCCCTAACTTTTCTGGGTATGCCTCTACCTCCCCCTTTTCCAGTCTCTTCCTCCTTGATCTGTGCGGAATAGACTGTGGCTCCCTGGGGAGTGGTAAAGCTTTCGCTTCATAGTGAAGCTGCCCAAGTGACATGTCTGTAATATTTGGCCTTCCTTTTGCTCCTTTCCTGTTATTAATAACTAGGTTAATAATAACAGTATCAGAAGGAGATCTGTTCACACTCATTCCGGTCAATTAGGAAAGTATTGACTATTCATTTTGTGAAGATTCCTATTCTTAATATTTTAGGTATGTTTCAAAGAAAAAAAAGAATAGAAAGCCAGAGGACCTACATAGACAACCACCTATATATACAGGGCGTCCCAAGAAAATGTATACATACTTACATGGCTGGTAACTCAATTTTGAAGATGAAATGTATTTTAATAAACACTGCCTTAATAATTATTTGAAGTGTGTGTATACATTTTGGGTGAATACTCTATATACAGTAAGCACTTAGAAAGTGAAAAAGACAGCCCGGGCCCGGTGTCTCAGTTGGTTGGGGCATCGTCTCACACACCAAAATGTTACAGGCTCAATTCCTGGTCCGGACACATACATAAGGTAGCGGGTTCAATCCTGGTCAGAGCATATGCAGCAGGTCTCTCTCCCTCTCTCTCTCTCTCTCTCTCTCTCTCTCTCTCTCTCCCTCCCTCCCTCCCTCCCTCCCTCCCTCCCTCCCTCCCTTCCTCTCTCTCTCTCCCTGAAGTCAACATATCCTCTGCTAGGGATAAAAAAAAAGTGAAAAAGACAAAGGATCATGAAATGTCATTGGGATAATGTTAACTTTTTGGACTTTTCTATAGGTCATGTGATGTTAGGCGGAGTTTGGAAAGAGGAATAGAATTAGAGACGGAGTTAAAAATTAAGAGGTCCAGGATGAAGCAATTCAGTGTTGAAGTTCTGTCTCTCTTGCAGACCATAAAGCACCTAATGGAGGCAGAGAAGGTGAAAGGATTCTGCCAGCTGGTGGTGGCTGCCAAGCTGAAAGAGGGTATTTCCCACCTCATCCAATCGTGTGGCCTTGGAGGCATGAAGCACAATACGGTGGTGATGGGATGGCCTAACAGCTGGCGCCAGAGTGAAGATTCTCGATCTTGGAAAACTTTTATTGGTACAAAACACTTCTTATACTATCCTGTGGTCGGCAAACTGTTGCTCACGAGCCACATGTGGCTCTTTTGCCCCTTGAGTGTGGCTCTTCCACAAAATACCATGGCCTGGGCAGGTCTATTTTGAAGAAGTGGTGTTAGAAGAAGTTTAAGTTTAAAAATTTTGGCTCTTAAAAGAAATTTCAATCGTTGTATTGTTGATATTTGGCTCTATTGACTAATGAGTTTGCTGACCACTGGACTATACCAAGGGCCCAAATAGGGCAGATAGTTAACCCCAACCCCCAGCTTTGTTAGTAGAGGCTATGCCACTGCTGAAACATGCTCTTATAAGGACACCTTAAAAACTACTGGTAATTATAATCTTATTGTACTCATCCCCTTCTAGCTTTACATAAATTACATATCTCTGTCAAGTCTTATGTTAGCAATTATCTCTGAAATTGACATATTTGTGAGTCCCATATTAACATTCTCAGTGTTGGCCAGATGCAGGAATTGGAAGGATTGCCCTCAGCTTCAAAATTTCCCAAATTCACATATCCCCCCTTAGAAATGTAGTAAATAGAATATATTTGGCAATGTACCTCACAGTATTCAATCTAATTCTGTTAGCTTTTTAGTTTATTCACAGTGGTTTTCATATTTGTGGTATGCATGCTAGGTAAATAGGACACCTTGCTCAAAGAAGTGTAGAAACATTATCTTTGCTTTCCTGCCGCTGTGAGAAGCAGGGCAACCCTAAGGTGCTTCCCTGCTTGTCCGGATTCTCTCTTCTCTCCCTAGGCACAGTGCGAGTGACAACTGCTGCCCATCTGGCCCTGCTAGTGGCGAAAAACATCTCGTTCTTTCCCAGCAACGTGGAGCCATTTTCTGAGGGCAACATTGACGTGTGGTGGATTGTGCATGATGGGGGGATGCTCATGTTGTTACCATTCCTTCTTAAACAGTACAAGGTATTTTAGACATCTTTTTTAAAAGTCTTCCTTAACGTCTGTCCCATTTATTACACAAGTTCGTTCTCTTCGGTTATATAGTGTTAGGGCTTAGAATCAGAAGAGCTGGGGATTATTCTTGGCTCTCTCAACCTTGTGAGAAATATTTTCTTTGTAGCCGATATTTACCTATCTCTAAATGATATCCTGAAAATTTTATAGTTATATGTGATGTCTTGGGAAAAAAACACTAACAAGTAAACATATTTTTTTCTTTAGTATTTTTATTTTATTGATTTCAGAGAGGAAGGGAGAGGCAGAAGCATCAGTGACGAGAGGGAATTATTGATTGGCTGTCTCCTGCATGCCCCCCCACTAGGGATCAAGCCTGCAACCCAGGCATGTGCCCTGGCCAGGAATCAGACCCTGACCTCCTGGTTCGTAGGTCGACGCTCATGCACTGAGTCACACCGCCTGGCTAAACACATTCTTAAAAAAAAAAAAAAAAAGACCAAGGTCTTTTGAATTTTGAAAAGCAAAGGTAAATGTGCATGTTTGTGTGTCAATTAAACTGAAATTTAAAATAATATAGTCTGTAAGCATGGTGTCAATATGCTCTCTGGATAAAGCACCCTCTTAATGTATCACACACCATCTTTTCCTTTTTTGCCAGGTGTTTTCTTGTTATGAAATTAAGAATTCCTTAAAACAGTCCTGACCAGGTGGCTCAGTTGGTTGGAGCATCGTGCCATACACCAAAAGGTTGCGGGTTTTATTCCCAGTCAGGACACTTATACCTAGGTTGTAGGTCCAATCCCGAGTGGGGCACATTCTGGAGGCAACTGATCAGTGTTTCTCTCATATCGATGTTTTCTTACCCCCTTCCTCTCTAAAAATCAATAAAAACATATCCTTGGGCCAAAATCGGTTTGGCTCAGTGGATAGAGCGTCGGACTGCGGACTGAAGGGTCCCGGGTTTGATTCTGGTCAAGGGCATGTACCTTGGCTGCGGGCACATCCCCAGTAGGGGGCGTGCAAGAGGCAGCTGATCGATGTCTCTCTCATTGATGTTTCTGACTTTATCCCTCTCCCTTCCGCTCTGTAAAAAAATCAATAAAATATATATTTTTTAAAAAAACATATCCTTGGGTTAGGATTAAAAAAAAAGACCTGCTTAAAAACAGTATTTAGTGTGTTTCTTATCAAACTTCTGCCCTAGTACAATATTGCAACTAGGAAGCTAGGAATCAATACCCTGATACTCCAGCAAGATGTTCTAGGCAACAGTGCCTTGTGTTGTAAAAAATAAGTCACTTTTGCCTTCTTACATAAAATTTCCCATGTGTGTACCATCCTTTATCAGGTGTGGCGAAAATGCAGCATACGGATCTTCACAGTAGCCCAGCTAGAGGACAACAGTATTCAGATGAAGAAGGACTTGGCCACCTTCCTGTATCACCTGCGCATTGAGGCAGAGGTGGAAGTGGTGGAGATGGTGAGCAAGCGGAGTGTGGGACCAAGGAAACCACCCTCCACCTACCCCCATCCTGTCTTCCTAGTACCTTTTCTGATTGGGAATTCTTTAGCTGCAAATGTGGATTAATCCTTTAGTTCCAACACAACCCTAATATAGTGATCTAAATAAGTAGAATGTGTAAGTGATGTGTTTGGTGTTTTTTAAATTTTTTGTTTTCTTTTTTGTTACATAGCCCTGATATTTCTGTCAGATTCCTGTCTGCTTAATATAATTTCATTAAGTTTTCATTCATGTATTCATGCTAAAATCACAGCTTAAAAAAAAACACCTAGCAGTATTAAAAAAAAAAAAGTCTAGAGTCTGTGCTTTGTGTTTTAAGGACACATGTAATGGTTAGATTATGGACGGGGTTCTCAGGGCTTCTGGATTTGATCCATGACCCACAGTGTCGTGTTTATGTGGCTCAATGACGAAACAAAGTAGGAGTGACACTTTGGTCGACATTGTGTTTGTCTGGCTTAATTTTGTGAGTCAAGATGAAAATGTGTGGTTCATCCGGCTTTCTCCTTTGTGTTTCTTGCCCACTCTGATATATGTGGCAGCACGACAGTGACATATCCGCTTACACCTATGAACGTACTCTGATGATGGAGCAAAGGTCACAGATGCTCCGGCACATGCGACTCTCCAAAACGGAGAGGGACAGAGAGGTGAGAACTTGATGCATTAATCTAATCCTGGCCTATGAAATCTGTCACTAAATGGAATGATACCATATTATTTTTATGAGATGACAAATTCTTTTCTTCTCACTTTATCAGTTATCCCACTATAGTCACATTGTTGTTTCAAAATAACTGAAAGATGAAGCATGAGGGAAAATTGGGTATAGAGTCAGAGCTGTGTTGGGCCTTCCGCAGGCACAGTTGGTGAAAGACCGGAATTCAATGCTACGTCTGACCAGCATTGGGTCTGATGAGGATGAAGAGACAGAAACCTATCAGGAGAAGGTGCACATGACTTGGACGAAAGACAAGTACATGGCATCCCGGGGGCAAAGGGCCAAGTCAATGGAAGGATTCCAGGACCTGCTTAACATGCGCCCGTAAGTTTTCCATCTCACAAGCTTATCACATAACAGTATCCTAATCAGGGCCACAGATGCGCCTTTGCCAGGATACACAAGATGGAATCTGTTCATCTTACCCCAAATGCAGCCATCTCTCTGTTGTTTGCCTATGCATACCAGCTACCAATTAACACTATACACAAGGTAACCATCCTTCTTTATACCGTGTCCCTGGTATAAACAAGCAAACATAGAATGAGAAAACCCAAGGTATTATTATTATAAGGAAGTCATTTTGTGCATTTTATCATTCATACTCAAAGCATAAAAGCTCTAGATCTCAAGTTTTTTAAGGTTGTTGATGATATGCCTCATCTTCTGCTTGCCTTATCCACCTGTCTCCTCCTCTCCCCCGCTCCCCTCTCTTCCCCTCTGCAGGGACCAGTCCAATGTGAGGCGGATGCATACAGCAGTGAAGCTCAATGAGGTCATAGTTAACAAGTCCCATGAAGCAAAGTTGGTTTTGTTGAATATGCCAGGGCCACCCCGAAACCCTGAGGGTGATGAAAACTGTATCCTTTCCAAGAGTGGAGCTACCAGTAGGGAAGATATTAGTTTGCTTTTTATTTTTATATTTGTATTGATTTCAGAGAGGAAGGAGAGACATCAATGATGGGAATCATTGATTGGCTGCTTCCTGCTTGCCCCCGACTGGGAATAGAGCCCAAAACCCAAGCATGTGCCCTGACTGGGAATCGAACCATGGCCTGAGGCACACTGGCCAGGCTTAGCTTGCTTTTCAGATTTCACTGCTTGTCTGCTCTGAGTGACTGTTCCTGCCACATTTTCCTCTTGAAGAGGAAGACTTTTAAAAATCTTATTAGACAAGGAATCTTATAAAGCAGTGAGATTAACCGTTTTTTAGGAGTAGGGGTTATATGTTCTCTCTGAACCCTAAAGACTTTTTTTAGGTGGTATATTTGCAACATTACTTCTGATATTGTGTATGGAGCCCTTCTGACAATCCCAGAGACAGAATACCCATATCCTTTCTCCGTTTCAGGCTCTAATCACTTGCAAAGCCTTTTTTGGGGGGGAGGGTGGCATTAGGGGAGAAGCAGCTGAAGTGGACCCTCCTCTGAAGGGAAAAAAAGAGATAAAAGGGGAAAAAAAACAGGAATTTTTTGAGACCACTTCAGCACTGCAGTGGTGACATCTGACCCATTCCCACCAGCATCATTAAGGAATAGATTTTTTAAAAAGGAAAAAGGAGCTGGTAGAAAAATTCTACTTGAGTAACTTCACTTAGAAAACTTGGGTTCTCTCTAGAAATCTTAACAAGCTGCCCTGTTATGGCTTTTCCTTTTTTAGCTTATTTTGCTACATAATATATTACACATTACTTGTGTTTTCCCTATTTTTAAAAAATATTTTTTAAAAACCTAACAAGTGGAAAAAGTCTTGTATTATATACGCAAAGGGACTAAATCCCTGGATTAATTCACAGGGTGAAACTGAATTACAAAGTACAGTCTTACAATTCTGAGTATGCAAGAATTAACATCAGCATGTTGATTTTTTTAGCTTTCTAATCAGATAAACTCTGATTATCATGGAATAGGTCATAAAGTGTGCTCTTCTTCTGCTTTGTCTCCTTGACAAATTCTGAAGACATGGAGTTCCTGGAGGTGCTCACCGAGGGACTAGAGCGAGTCCTCCTTGTCCGAGGCGGTGGCAGTGAAGTGATCACCATTTACTCGTAATTTCCTCCTGAATGACTCTGCGTGGCTTTATGTTTCCTAAAAGGCTTTTACCCTCCACGAGTGCCAGCTCTTTACTACTAGTCCCACTAACTAGAGGCCTGTGTCCTGGACACATCATCTGAATGAATTCTTGACAAGCTGAGCCACAAGTACTTGTGCAAAAATTGTAACAACAGTTCTGCTCTTTGCTCCCATATGATCTGCCCCGCCCCCTTATAGAAGCAAATATTCCCTCAACATTAGAAAAATGATCAATTACTAAAGCCATGGATATACCAGTTGAAGGCAATTTAGAATTAACAAGCTAACTAATAAAATGAATTGTCAGAAGTCATACCAGAAATGCAACTGAAGACAAAAAGCAAGTACATATGCAGCATTAAAGACGAGTCTCACAAGTCATGGTTCAACAGAGGGAAAAAAAGTCATCATTCTAAAGAATTCATGGCCAAGTGTATGAGGACCTAACATCCTGGTGAAGATAACCTATGGCAAGCCAAGATGAAAACCTTTCTTTAGCTCATTTTCTTGAGTGTATCCACTGCTTTGCAGGACTCTAATTTTATATCAGGGTACTGATATACAAAATCTGAAATATGGCTGCAGCTTCTACTTCGTCCTCCAAAACAAGATTTCCCCCAAAAAGCAGTTGTATGTACATATACTGGGTTGTTGAATATTTCAGCTGTTTGTTTTCAAACCCCACTCTGTGATCAAGATTGTAATGTAGGCAGTGTTAACACAGAAAGTTTTAAACAGTGGAGTAAAAATTATTTTTTAGGTTCTTTTCAAATGGCCAAATTAAGGAGATTCTAAGATAGCTATTAAGATTTACTAAAATATAATCTGGTTATTTATGTGATATGGGCAAACATACAAGCTATTGTCTAAGAAATACAGATAATGATGTACACTGACCAATAATAGGCTCATCTTTCCTTCTCTTGTGTCCTCTGGGTTAGCAAACATAGGTCAAAAATCATAGGAACAAACACTAGGAAATGTGGCTAAAATTCCTTCCTAAAAGGTTTCTATCTTTTCAAGGGGAAATCCAGCAATGGAATTCGAAGTTCTAAAGCCGTATTCCTTCAGTAGTGCCAAAGTTACTGAGATGCTGCTACTCGCTTGTCTAGTTCACTAAGATGGCATACATTGGCATTGGCCATTCAGGTACCTTCTTTCACTAAAAAACCTGTGGGCTCATTTCTAAAGCCATAGTGAAGACTTGAGGCACTCACCTAAATGCCAAGTATGCGCATTTTCCTTTCCATTTTAATTCTTCACTCTGACTGCAGAAACATGGCTCTAAACTAGGAGACTGTCCAAGCCAATAGTCTTCTGCTATTTCAGTTTTGCTTTAGAAGCTTTATGTTATGGAAATACTTATGCAAGCTTGGCCTATTTGCTAATTTAGTGATCACAAAAACACCTGTTTTTCAAGCATAGCAAATTATTTTGTGTGACTGGTAATTTCAAATATTTGATAGGTTATTTAGAAAAACTGTTTACCTATACTTGTGGCTTTAGAATTTCACTTTATTGATCAATTAGGATATGGAGCAAGCTGACCTAGCAGACTATTCATTTGATCTTTACAGAGAAAAAAAACCCTTCAATATGATTGAAAAATTGAGTCATTTCAGTGTATTCCTTTTCTTTGAATCTTCAGGCCCAGTCATAGTAGCAGAGCAGACAGAATTTTTGTCTTTTATTCTGCTCCTTTCTACAGAGGGTAGAAGCATTATTTACTGCCTCCATTGCAACACTCCATTCCAGCAAGAGGACAGGTTCCCTAGGACTCAAAATACTGAAGATCCATGCTCTAAAAGTCTGCTGGTCCAGGAATTCCTCTACATTTACACACACCTTCTGGCCAAACTGACATTTATTTCCATATAGAAAAAATATGGGCAGAAGTTAAGGTTAGTTTTAAAAGCATTCTGTGGTGAGAGCTCTATAAGAATCTTAAAGGGATAAGGGAACTCATGGCTATTAATATAGCCACTACTTCAGCCCCTAAATACAAAATCATTGTCATGTGGGAAAATGGTTATTAGACCAGATTTAAACTCATCTCTATCTAGAGCATTTCATGTCCCTGTGTTGCTTATGTTGTTTGTCTACAAAGTATCTTGTCTCTTTTAATCACTGCAAATAAAGCAATACCGAAAACTTAACGAGAATGCACCTTAGGGGAAGGGGTTTTGTTTGAAGGAAGAGAAAGAAAAGACTTCCTCCTGTCTTTTGAATAAGATCCAACTTTTAAGTCTTAGCTGTGACTTTACCAGGGCAGGTTATGATAACATCCATTTTCCAATTGCTGGCCCACTGCCTTCTATAGCTTTCTTAAAAGCTGAAGTTTGAACTGCAGCATCTGCTTGACAGGTACCAGGTTCCTCTTGGCAGGGGAAAGATGCCTACTTTGTAACTTCCATTGCCTCAGATTCCTGGGCCCCAACGATTCCTCCAATCCTCATTCCCCCTAAATGTATTAAAAATCCATTGTGGATATTAAAGTAGCAATTTACTGTAAGCATATTTATGTGTTTGTTTGGCTGGTTTATTTTTCTTTTCATCATGTATAATCAGAATCCAGCATTAGTTTCTCACACCTTCAACAAGTGTCTCCAACAGAAGTTTTATGTCCCAGCTTATGTTAAATAGAAGTGAAATATTAAGGAAAACAGATTTAATAGAAACCTATATAATTTTTTTTTAAGCATTGTTCTTGACCATTTAATTTATTGAAAGGAGATGCTGCAGTGGGTCTTGGTTTAGCAGCAACTATTCTTTTGTTTACATAGTTATTGTTTTGTTGTTTTGCTCTATACTGAAAACATAAATAAAGTTTTCTACATTATTTTCAGTCAAGGCTTGTGGCACAGTTTTTTTGTGTTTGTAGAGATATATACATTATCTTCCTAGGATGTCTGGACAAAAGGGTGCTTTTGGTTCTTTTCAGCACGAGTGATAATGTTAGAGGTGAACATGCTGAGGAGTTGTCACTGGGGGTAAAGAAGGGTGTAAATGAGATCCAAATACATAATCACCAGGTGCCTCTTTCTCAGGCTCACAAGAGCAGTCCACCACCACTGAACTCCATCCTCTGAAACAAGAAAGAACAGGTGAGTGGGAATGAGCACTGAAATAACTTCCTGGATCAAGTACTTAATACTTTAATCACAAGTTATTTTATCCTTGAAAAATAACTTCCAGACTCTAATGGATCTTATTTCTTAAGAAATGAGCTCTAGCCCTGGCTGGCATTGCTCAGTGATTAGAGTGTGAGCCCCACACACAGAAGGATCAAGGGTTTAATTCCCGGTCAAGGGCACGTACCTGGGTTGCAAGATCAATCCCTGGCCCAGATCGGGGCACATGCAGGAGGCAACCTATTAATGTGTCTCTCTCACATCAATGTTTTTCTCTCACTGTGTCTCTCTTTTTCTCCCCCTACACCTCCCCGATCCATCCTCCCTTTCATTCTCTCTTGAGTGAAGATTAAAAGGAAATGTGGCCCTAATCGGTTTGGCTCGTTGGATGGAGCATCGGCCTGCGGACTGAAAGGTCCCAGGTTCAATTCTGGTCAAGGGCATGTACCTTGGTTTCAGGCACATCCCCAGTAGGGAGTGTGCAAGAGGCAGCTGATTGATGTTTCTCTCTCATCAATGTTTCTAACTCTCTATCCCTCTCCCTTCCTCTCTGTAAAAAAAACAACAAAAAACCCACAATACAATATATATATATTTTTAAAGGGAAATGTTTCTGCCAATTCTAATCCCCTACATCAAATGGATCAGCTGTTTACTGTCTGTTACAACTGGCCCCAAAGTTCTACCTTACCTCAGGAGGTTCAATGAAGGCTAACCAGTCTGACGCATGTGTAGGCAGCAGTCCCATGGACTGGCACTTATAAACAGCCAATGCCAAACCCATGAGATTTCCAATGAGATATACCAAACCCTGAAGGAACTTCTGGCTTGAACTTTCTAGCATCTTGAAAGCTGTTGGGATAACAAAGTGCCAAAACAATTTTTTTTTAAATTATGAATCAGGCACATTAAGATATAAATAATAAACAGCCCATAGTAAAATAACAAACAACTATTAAGGTGAACAAAATCCATGATAAGCTCTGTTTTCCCCTCCACGTCACCACCATTACCATCACTGTCCTGCACACCCTCTCTGCTACTAGCCAAGAGCCATGCAAAGATTTCTAATATGGGTTTTGCCTTTAATTCTTAAAACTTTTGTAAGGGTTATTAGTTCAAGAATACTTACTGGCTGAAATGGCCATAAGTGCCTGAATGGGTCGCCAAGCCATCATACACACCATCATAGTAGGAAAGATGGAGATAGTATTGCCTGCCATGTACATGATGAAGAGGTTCATGGGAATCTGTTTGAGGGGACCCAAGGCAATGTCCCAACAGCGCTAAAACAAAGACACAATTTTAACCTCTGAGCACAGCCCTCAGTCTCACATTTATTGTGTCACTGACGTTCAAGTCAAACACAATTTTCAATTTTGTGCATCTGAGCTGACACCTCAATTTCACCACCTCTGCCGCCACCGCATCACCACAGGAAGCCTGCTCTTCTACTGAAGGGAAGGCTTCCTCACTGTGTGTCATGTTTTTCCCTACAGGTTTCTCAGTAACTCAAAAGAACTCAAGTTATACAAAGCATGTGCTTTGATAACCATGCAATCAAGCTAGAATTCAATAACAAATAGATAACCAAAAATCCATTATGAGTTGAAATTAACAAATGTACTCTAAATAATTCTTGAACCAAAGAAATTATAATGAAAAAAATACATTTTTAACTGATCAAAATACATTTTAACACCTGTGGAACATAGCTAGAACTCTGAGAAATTTATAGCTTTAAATACAGATTAGAACACTAAAAATAAAGTAAGTATCTATTTCAATAAGTTAGAAAAAGAACAAATGAAAAGGAAGAAAATGAGAGTAGTAATTAGTGAAATTATCATTAAATCAAGCCAATGGTTGTTTTTTTAAAAAATCTTAATAACATCATACTGATGAGCCTGATGAAGAAAAAAGGATGGAAGATAAATATTCAACATCAGGAATGAAAAAGGGACATCTCTATAGGTTTTGCAGATATTACAGTGATCATACTATGAATTTTAGGAAATAGTACAATTCCCATAATTGTTTTTAAGAAACAATCTGTAACTAAGCCCATCAGATGGTTTTCCTTGGCAAATTTCAAACATTAAAGGAAAAAATAAAGCTAATCTTACATAAACTTAGAGAATAAAAATGAATATTCTACAACTCATTACATGGGAACTCATAAATACCAAAACCTGAGAAGGACATTATGAGAAAAGTTTATAGACCACTATTAGTCATGAACATAAATGCAAAAATCTTAAGCAAAATATTAACAAAGTAAATCTAGCTATATAAAAATAACATATCACTATCCACTTGCATTTACTCACATTAAAAGAATAAATGCCCATACTTGTAAATAAAGTTTCCCAATGTTTCATTTACATAGATCATATGTAAGCTTAAATATCAAATCATCCATACAACAGAACTAAAGAAGTATGATAATTTACCTTTAAAAATCAGGCATGTTAATATTTTTACTATCATGTATTATTTTATAATTTGATATCAAGATGAAAAATGATACTTATCAAGAAAAAAATTGAGAATAGCTGTCATTTTCATGTGAAAATGACCGGAATCTCATGAAACAAAGATCACTTAGTATTGAATAGCAAGGCTGAGAGAAAAGAAAGTGCAGGTACTGTTCTAGGCACTTGCGAGACAAAAGTCTGGAGCTTACAATAATAAAAAGGTAGTAAAATAAGTAAACTATATCATGTATATGAATGACATGGAGAAATGGAAAGTGGGAAAACAGGATAGGGAGTGCCATGAGGGTAGGCTTCATTGGGATAAGAAAGCAAGCCATAAAGGTGCTGGGGGAAGAGTATTCCAGGAGAGGGAAAAACAAGTACAAACATCCTTAAATGGGAGTTTGCCTGGCGTATTTAAGGAGCAGCAAGCAGGCTAATCTGACTAGACGGCAGTGAACAGAGGGGAAAGTGGTAGCCCTGGACCGGTGGCTCAGTTGGTTGGAGAGTTGTCCCATATACCAAAGGGTTTCGGGTATGATCCCAGGTTGGGGCACCTATGGGAGGCAACCCATCCATGTTTTTCTCTCTCACCCCCATTCCCTCTCTCTAAAAATCAATAAAAACGTGTCCTTGGTTGAGGATTAAAAAATAAAATTAGCTTTGGCCAATGGCGACTCAGTTGGTTGAATGTCATCTGGTGCACTGAAAGGTCGCCAGTTCCATCCTGGTCAGAGCACATGCCTGTGGGTTTCAGGCTTGATTCCCAATAGGAAGCGTACAGGAGGCAGCCTGTTGATGTTTCTCTCCCTCTCCTTTACTCTCTAAAAGTTATTTTTAAAATATTTAATAAGTAAGATAATAAAGGGGAATGTGATAGGAGATTAAGTCAAAGATGTTACAAGGGGCTTAGTCAATGTAGAGTTAGGTAGAACTTTACAAAGACTTTTGCTTTTACAATAAGTGAAATGAGTTACAGAAGAGTTTTAATAGGAATGATCTAACTCATGTTTTAAAAGGATTAGACCAGGATGATAGGTGAAAATAATTAGTAGTAAGATTTTGAATATTTTAAGATAAAGCCAACAGAATAAATATCCTGACAGGTTATGTGGTGTAAGGAAATTAGGGTACAAAAGGGCGACTTCAACTGAAAGGCACTGCCACTAATAAATAAATTTCAACCTACTGTCTTATGCCTGAGGTTTTAAATGTCTTTTCTTTTTCCAATTCTTAAGCACTTTTGGAGCTGATATGTAAACTACTGTTAACACTAATCTCAGGCACTGAGCTACCAAAATACTCAGGATAAGGCCCATCTACAGTAAGACAGTCATGTGCTGCCTGGGAGAGAAGAGTAGGTGGGTAGGCCAGGACTAGCCCAAAAACTATGGTGACATCTATACCTCTGTACCTTCTCCACCAGGATCCGGTCCGTCTCTTGCACGCTGGTATCCGGCACTTGCTTGTCCAAGTAACCAACTGGGTACAGCGAGTCTCCTTGAGCTCCGCCCCGGTCACTTCGGCCCCTAAAGAAGCAAAGCAAGAAACAGGCTGCTCAACCACCAGGCATTGCTCAGTGGTTGATCGTTGACCTATGAACCAGAAGGTCAGGCTTGGATTCTTGTCAGGACACATTGGGGGGGGGGGGGGGGGGGGACCTGCAGGAGGCAGCCAATCAATGATTCTCTCTCATTGATGTTTCTATCTCTCTATCCTCCCTTCCTCTCTAAAATAAAAAAAAATATATTTTTTAAAAATAAAAAATAAACGAAACTAAAGCTGTGGACTCCCACATTTTATATCCCACATTTCCTGTTCTACTACTCGTAAGAGTTAAGATCTTCAGGTGCACCTACCCAGATTACATCAATCCCTGCTGTAGACCCCTGCCTATTGGGAAGACTAAACTATGCATCCTTTGAGCACAAAAACCACCACGGCTTCTGCCGCTGGCTGTCCAGGAGACGTCTTTGTGCCACCCATCCCGTCCAGGTTCCCTGCCTCTGGGGCAGTTCTGGGGGGAGGCCCTGCGCCCAGGCTCCTCACCGGCTGCCTCCTCCAGGCCCGCTCAGCTCAATGGCCCACTTGAAGCGCCGGCCTCGGTTGGCCACCAGGCTCCCCTGGGTCGTCATGGCAAAGGACGCCTACTAACGCCGTGAAGCTGTTTCGGCTAAGGCGGCACACAGAGCCGCAGCGTCCGCGACGTCCGGCCCCCAGCGTCCGCGACGTCTGGTCCCAGTCCGCGAGCCCACTTCCGGCGCGTGGGTGACCTCACTTCCGGAGGCGGACGCAGAGCTCGTGGAAGCATCAAGCATGGCAGGAGAGAAAAGCTGGCAGGATTTAACTCTTCCTAAAGCGAGTCCTGGCGCACCTCCTTTTCGAAGAGGCCTGTTGTGTGCTCCCTGACGCCGAGGCGCACTTTACGGGGCAGAGGGAAGGTCCGGACTGACTCTGCTTTAGGAGTTGAAGCCAAGAAAAGGTTTTCAGTTCCTCCGCTCTCCCGGAAATTACAAGATTCAGAGTTGTCTTTAAATCCTGGTTTCACCACGGGTTGTGCGACCTTGAGTTATTTAGTAGCTTCCGAATATGAGATGTCCACTGTGTTCCTGGAACTTTGTGTTTATGATTTCATGCGAGTCTCAGTAACCCCGGGAGGTAAGAGTGGTGTCCCCGTTCTGCACCAAAGCTAGGAGGCAGGTGGGCGTGGGGCGGCTCGCGGGCTCGAGATTCGGATGGCCTCCTTTTGAATCCAGGCTTCATTACTTATTTTTGTGACCTTGGGCAAGTTAAATTGTTTATATTGCAAACCTCTCTATATCTAAAAGTTGAATACTTATCTATTTTCAAAGTTTGTTGTGAGGTTAAATAGTGTGCTCGGCACATACGCATGGTGTGCTTTTTAATGTCATTAAATAATCTACAACATTCTTTGTACTGAGTGGGTTTTGTGTTCAGTTGTACACCTATATCATAATTTAACCTGTTTTATTTTTCCCTTTTATAACCTATGTTGCTGTGAACATCCTTGCACATCTTTACTTATTAGAACTACAATTGGTAGATCAGAGTCTGCACATTTTAAAGGACTTTTCATTTTAAACGCCCGCTTTAAAAAAGATAATTTATATTCCAGCACTAGTTGGGTTGATTGAGTGGCTAGAGCGTGGGCCTGTGGACCGAAGGGTCAGGGTTTGATTCCGGTCAAGGGCATATGTCCTGGTTGTGGGCTGATCCCCATTGGGGGCGTGCAGGAGGCAGCTAATCAATGATTCTCATCATTCATGTTTCTCACTCTCTCTCTCCCCCTCTCTTTTCCTCTCTGAAATCAATAAAATAATATGTTGTTTTTTAAAAAGAAAACCAATATAAAACTGAGTATACTATAATTACATTATGTAAAATAAAGAGTAAAAACTAGAAGGGAGTACATAAAAATGTTACATATTGTATTCTGGTAATAATAGTGTCTGATTTTCAAGCGATTCTTGTCTTATTCTTTTTGTAAAAATATTTTTTTACTGATTTCAGAGAGGAAGGGAAAGGGATAGGGATCATGATCAGGGATCAGGATTCATGATCAGCTGCATCCTGCACGCCCCCTATTGGGGATTGAGCCCACAGTCCTGGCATGTGCCCTTACCCGGGACCCTTTATTCCAAAGGCCCATACTCTATCCACTGAGCCAAACCAGCTAGGGCTCTTTTATTATTTTTTAATAAATTAAGGAACACTTTTAAACATTGTTAGTCACTTGAGTCATATATTCCTTCCATTTTAAAGTACTCCCCTACATGTGCTAACCAGTTTGGCTAAGTGGATAGCACACTGGCCCGGGGACTGGGTTTGATTCCAGCCAGGGCACGTACCTTGGTTGTGGGCGTCATCCCCAGCAGGGAGCATGCAGAAGGCAGCTGATCAACTCTCATCAGTGTTTCTAACTCTATATCCCTCGCTCTTCTCTGTAAAAGCAATAAACATAAATTTTAAAATAATAATAAAGTACTCTCCTACAGCCCAAGCTGTTCCTCCTCTTCCCGCCCCCCTGGTTGCGTTTTCTTTGCCTTTCTTTCTCCTTAGCTCTGTAACTTGTTTCCTGAGTCAGTGCAGCCCAGCTGGCCCACTTCTAGCTCTGTGACATTCTTAACTTTCGCTTGTAGTTTGAAAATAAATAAAAATAAAGTACTCCCCTACTTGTTTAAAACAAGTTTAACTATAGCCTGAATCAAAGTTGCTTTGGCTTCAGCTCTTTTATTCCTTTATCCTGGGAGTCCTCGTAGTGTTATTTGCTAAAACATATTCCAAAGAACATGAAGATAGTAGGACTGAGCTGAGGAAGAATTCCAAGGTTAAATACTGCATATTACATTTTGCATATACATCCCAGAGATTCTCAGTGTTATTAGTATAACATTAAAATCACAAGAAATTATTTTATGAAAATCTCCTTTAACTTTGTTTCCCAATCTACCTAAATAAAATTTGTTAATGCCCAATGGGATCAATGTTTTGTAAAATACAGTGGGGACAATGCTGTATACTATAATTCAGGAAAAAGCTAAAGGCACTCTCTATAAAACGTTTAAAGATTTAAAGAATTCTAGAGGCCCAGTGCACAAAATACGTGCACTGGAGTGGGGGGGGGGCGTTCCTTAGCCCAGCCTGTGCCCCCTCGCAGTCCAGGAGCCTTCAGGGGGTGTCCGACTGACAGCTTGCTCCCCATGGGGAGTGGGCCTAAGCCAGCAGTCGGACATTCATAGTGCTGCTGCGGAAGCAGGAGAAGCTCCTGCCACTGCCACTGTGCTCACCAGCCATGAGCCCGGTTTCTGGCTAAGCAGCTCTCCCACTGTGGGAGCGCACTGACTACCAGAGGGAAGCTCCTGCATTGAACGTCTGCCCCCTGGTGGTCAGTGTGTGTCATAGCAACCAGTCATTCCGTTGTTCTGTCTGTTTACTTATTAGCCTTTTATTGTATAGGATTATTAGGAAGAATCCTTTATGGAAATGGAGTTTTAACCTGGAATTAAACTTTAGGGGATTCCAGTTTTTGTACAAATTTTGCTTTGCAAGAAAAATGAAGAAAAACCTAGATTCTAATACTGACTCCAAATGAACTAACTGAGTCACTTTGAATTTGGAACTTTCTTGGCCTTAATTTCTTCATCTATAAAATGAGGAACTTATACTAATTAACCTCAAAGGCTACCTTCCAGTTCTAAAATGTATAATTTTTGTACATTTTGCATGTTACTTCATATACATAGAAAAAAGACTCAAGTGATAAACACATAAAGGAGTAATGGGATTTCAGAGCACTTTTTAAAGTTGTACTTTCCCATACTTTTCCTAGTTCTCTGCATTGTGGATTTAGAAAAATATGTTTTTTAAAGATAATCATGTGTGGTGATGGATGTTAACTAAATTCATTGTGGTAAATATATAGAGTATATAGGGTATATTTGCATACAATTGAGAGTATGGCAAACAGCTTATTCTTATATTATTATTTCTTAATTATTGTATTATTTTCCACACAAACAATTGTAAACCTACTTTTGCCCCAATCTGTATACATATATGAACTCATTACATTTTACACCTAAAACTAATTCAGTGTTACATGTAAATTATATCTTGATTAAAAATTTAAGAAAGAAAGAAAAATATTTTAATGAGTTAACATTGCTTAATAATATAAGTTTCAGGTGTACAAATTATAATTCAATATCTGTATATATAATAGTACTAGAGGACCGGTGCATGAATTCATGCATGGTTGGGGTCCAGCCAGCCTGCCCCGATTGGGGCTGATTGGTCTGGCCGGCCATGGGGAGAGTCCGAAGGCGGTTGGAACTCCCAAACTCCTGTGTGAGGGGACAATTTGCATATTAGGCTTTTATTATGTAGGATATGCACCACCCAAAGTCAGTTTCTATCTGTCACCATACATTTGATACCCTTTACCCATTTCACCCTCTCTTCACCCAGTTATAACATGACATGATTTCAAACCTAGAAGCTTAATGGTTCTCTGTCCTAGAATAACCAGAGACTCACCTTGGGACCTCTTAAAAATACTGATGCCTGATTCAAATCAAAACAACAATGAGGTACCATCTCACATCTGTTAGAATGGCTATCATCAACAAATTAACAAACGACAAGTGCTGGAGAGGATTCTGAGAAAAAGGAACGCTCCTTCACTGCTGGTAGGAATGCAGACTAGTACAGCCACTATGGAAAACAGTATGGTGTTTCCTCAAAAAATTACAAATGGAACTGCCATTTGACCCAGTAATACCACTTCTAGGAATATACCCCAAGAAATAGAAACACCAATCAGAAAGGATATATGCACCCCTATGTTCATAGCAGCACCATCTACAATAGTTAATATTTGGAAACAGCCTAAATGCCCATCAGCAGATGAACGAATTAGAAAACTGGTACATCTACACAATGGAATACTACACTGCTATAAAAAAGAAGGAGTTACCATTTGTAACAGCATGGATGGAACTGGAGACCATTATGCTAAGTGAAATAAGCTAGTCAGTGAAAGATAAATACCCCATGATTTCACTCATTTGTGGAATATAATGAACAAAAACAGAGGCAAAGAAGCATTGAAAAGACTGTCAAATTACAGCAGGATGGTGGGGGAGGGTTGGGGGTATAAGAGATCAACCAGAGGACTTGTATGCATACACATAAGCACAAACAGACACAAGACACTGGGGTGGGGGTGTGGGCAAGTGCTGAGGGGTAGGGAAGACTGGGGTGGGGGTGGTCAATGAGGGTGGAGGGAAGGACACATGTACTACTATTTGTAATACCTTAAACAATAAAATTAAAATAGTGATGCCTGGGCCACACCTCCAGTGTGCTTAAGATGGAACATGGGCATCGAGTTTTTTATAATTCTCCAGGTGATTCTCCTCATGGACAGAAAAGCACTGACTAGAGCATTTTGTTGCTGTAAAATGACAAGGTTTGAATTTACACAAAGTAATTTAAGCAAATAATCAGTTTTTGAGCCTCCTGTATGCCTCCTAACAGACTAAACTTGAATTAGAAAATAATGGGAATACTGAAATTGTAAAAATATATGTTAAACTTTGTGCCTTTGAGCAAATACGATTTTAATTATAGAAACAGAGAAGGTACACCATGATTCCACAGGTTATACCAGTTGTCTTGTTTGACTTTTGTAATTTGTGCCACCTACACATTTTTTGTAATTGTGTTTGTATCTCATTCCCCCACCACCACCTCTTTAGGAGTCTGAGAAGCTGACTAGTTTTAATACTTCATGCAATTCTCTTCAGAGCAGTTGCCTTTGGGTGGAAACTTGACCAAGTACATTTTCTTTTCAAACAACCTTATTTAAAAGACTAGATCTCTCTAAAGGGGGGAAAAGAGCTTTTATAGATATGGGTTAAGTCTATGCCATTTAACAATGTCTATGATAATTCTATGCAGCTATCCTCACTGGCCCAACCAGTTCCCCAGTGTGCCCTAAAAGCTTTTAAGCCTTTGACAGCTTCAGTAAAATGGGCTTCCATTGCAAATCCAAGTTTTTTGAGTTTACTATCATTATTGCCTTCTGAAAAGGACTGCCCTATTCTATTTTATTCATGATACAATTTATTTCATGTCAGTAATGGGGTGTTAACAGGAGGAAATTTTTGTCCATTTTGTCTGTTTGCATGTTCAAACCTCATTATTGGAAAAAAAAATTATTATAAGATCCCACCTTGCTAGTTATTGCTAGGTTTCTGAATCGTTTCTGAGTGGATTACATTTTTTTCAAATTCTGGTTCACGGCTCTGCAGTGTCACGTCACCCCATCAGCAGTGGCATGAACTAGTAAGGTGCTGGCAGATGTTGGTTAACAAAAGCATTCTTCCTTAGCAATTAACTTTTTTTTTTTTTTCATTTCAGGACTGTTGTGTAATTCACATTTTAACAAGTTCCCATTATAGCACTTCCCTCCAATGCTTGCTTACCAAGCTGGGAAGATTGCCATTCCCACAGATCCCATTAGAGGATAAGAGTGAACCATAGCATGAATCATAATGATGTGTTACTGATGGCCTAACATGTTTCTTCAAACTGGGTTACTCCGAATTCATCCTGGTAATTCATTTCAGCTATCTTGAAAGTGGTCTAAACTGTCTCTACATCAAGCATCTGAATGACCAATTTAGGTCCTTTGTGGCATTGTTTCCTATGTGCTAATTTTTAAACGCTTTAATTGATTGGTTCAGATATAAAGCATTGTTTAATAGCCTGGATTTGTTTGTTTATTTTTTGGAAGGAGAATTTTAATGGACTTAATATCTGTGTCCTCCCAAAATTTATGTCAAAGCCCTAACCCATGATGTATTTAGAGATGGAGCCTTTGGGAACTATTTAGGGTTCCACAAGGTCATGAAGGTAGGACTCTTCATAATAGGGCTTGTGTTCTTATAAGAAGAAACACACAAAAAAGTATATTATTGTCTAACCACTATTCTATACACCTGTAACTAACATGTGATAATATTGAATATAAACTGTAATTGGAAAATTTAAAAGTCACAGAAAAAGAAAAAGAAGTAAGAAGAGACACACTTAGCCAGTGAGGACAGACAATGAGAAGGTGGTTGTCTTCAAGCCAGGAGGAGAGCTGTCACCAAGGACCGAGTCAGCCAGAACCTTGATCTTGGACTTCTGTTCAATAAATTTCTGTTGTTTAAGCCACCGAGTCTGTGGTATTTTTGCTATGGCAGCCTGAGCGGACCAATACAAGGATGAAGTTGGATTCAGAAGAATTGAAGAAGAACATTAGTACCTTTTGGCATTTGAAAGCCAAAGTCCTACCTTAAAACGTATACGTAAGTGTAGGGTTGTTTAATTTGTAGGAGCTTATTTTGTAAATGGAAACATACTACACACTGTCCACTGACTTGTTTCCCCCTCTACTTAAGTCTCTCTTGGGTGTTTTCCATGCCTGTCACTCAGATCTACCTCATTCTTCTTAAAGTCTGCAGAGTATACATGGCATGGATGTATGATAATTTTTAACGAGTTCACAATTGATGGACATTTAGGTTTTCCCATTTGTCTCTACTAAAAAAAAAAAAAGTTATTGTGAAAAATCCCTGAGTAGCTTGTCAACACAGTTCTGAAGGGGAGTCATACAATTAGAATTGCTTACCTCAGAGGTTATACAGTTACAATGTTCATAGGTTCAAGCAGGCCCTCTGAAATGTGCTAATTTACATTTTTAAGGGTTTGTGGACTAAATATTTTCTTGTAAGTTGAATGGTATCAATCAAGAATTCACATCCACCCAGAATCATGTGATCTTATTTGGAAATCAGGTCTTTGCAGATGTAATTAGTTAAATGAGGTGGATTATGGTAGGTCCTAAGTCCAATGACTGGTATCCTTATAAGAAGAGGAAAGGACACATACACTCAGGAAAGATGTCCACTTGACAATGGATGCAGAGATTGATAAACCAACAACTACCAGAGCTAGGAAGCGGCAAGAAAGGATTCTTCCCTAGAGCCTGCAGAGGGAGAGCATGGCCCTACCAACACCTTAATTTTGGTCTTCTGGCCTACAGAAGTGAGATACTATATTCCTATTCTTTTAAGCCACCCAGTTTCTGGTATTTTGTTACAGCATCCCTAGTAAAATAGTACAGGTTTTCAAGAGAGGTTCCATACAAATGAATTAAGCTAACCAGGGTTAGCTCAAGTGGGAAATAAATAAAAGCTGCCAAATAAAATCTTAAACTTTCAAAAATTTGCACGAAAAGTTTAATTTCCTAATTACTATGATTTCCTCTAATAAAGTGATTTTTTAAAATCCTCACCTGAGGATATGCTTATTGGGATTTTTTTAGAAAGGGGGAAAGGGAGAGAGAAGAACATCGATTGGTCACCTTCCATACATGCCCCGACTAGGCATCCAACTTGCAATCTAGTTACGTGCCCTGACCAGAAATTGAACCCACACCCTTTTGGCATATAGACGACATCCAACCAACTGAGCCACAATGGCCTGGGCTAATAAAGTGATTTTTTTAAAGTAGTTTAATTACAAAAGAAGGACATTTATTGTATAAAATGGAAAATGCAAATAAGTAAAAAAGATAATCAACAAATCCTACCATGCAAAAAAAATATTATTTTCATAGACATTTTTATTTCTATTTGTCTAGATGTTTTTTATTTATATTTATACTTATTTAGCATACTGTTTTATAACACTATTTCATAAAAAAACATTTTTTATTTTTTAGAAAGGCAACACCCTGACTGGTGTGGCTCAGTAAATAGAGCATCGGCCTCTGGACTGAAGGGTCCCAGGATCGATTCCGGTCAAGGGCATGTACCTTGGTTGTGGACACATCCCCAGTAGGGAGTGTATAGGAGGCAGCTGAATCGATGTTTCTCTCTCATTGATATTTCTAACTCTCTATTCCTCTCTCTCCACATTCCTCAATGTAAAAAAAAAAAAAAAAAAAAAAATCAATAAAGTATGTTTGTTTTTTTAATCAGAGAGGCAAAAGGTATGGCTAAATTTTTATTTCAGTTTTTCTTTAAATGTCTCTTACAACTCTGCCAGATGTTCAGGCTGTTGCTTTTACCCAGCCCTGGCTATGATCACCCCCCCCCACCCCCAGCCTGCATCTGGAGCTACATCTCTTTCCCAAGACCCCTACTAGTCCTGCTACTCTTTAGATAAGAGAAATTGTTTAGAATATTGTGTTCTCCTTTTTAAAATATTCAGAATTCAAGTAAATTTCAGCAGAACTAGATAAATCTTTTAGATACTCACAATTAATGTTAGTATTTAAAGGGTCTGAGAAATGCTACAGTAAAGAAATATTTGTTAATCCAGCAGTTACCAAACTTCTGTGGCCAGAGAGGCCTATTATTTTTTTTCTTTTTTTCAGCCTATCAATATCTTGAAGAACCGGTGTTCTAAAGAATACAATTAATTTTGAGTAAGAACTCAAGCCAGTATAGCTTTAGACTCAATTTTGTTGTTGCAAGAGTGGTTTTGCCTTGAAGTGAATTTAATCAGTAATCTTCCTACTGCTCCATCTCTTGAGGCTGGAGACCTGCTGTGTACCTTTAAGTTCCCTTCCCAAGGTCATTCATTATCCTGCCTTTGATAATTGTTGCCCTGCACATTTCATTCTCTTCCTGTCTGCCTCCTGCCCTTGAACTCCTCTTCACTCTCTGTTAAGAGGCCGCAGTAGTATTGAACCTCCTAAGCAACTGCATGATTAGATGTACTGTGTACGGTCATACCTTTCAGATATTCAGTACTGGCTTCCTGGCTCTCAGTGTCACAGTGAATCTGTCTCCTCAGCATTGGCCCCCACTCCGGGAGCTGGTCCTAAATGTTTTAGCTCAGAATCATATTTTCCGAGGCAGCAGCCAACATTGTGTCCTCTACCTTGAGGAGAAAAAGCACTGAACAGATAAAAGTTAGGGGTGAGGGATGTTTTGCAGAGAGAGACACAATCACTGTGCTAGGTGCTAGTGTAGTGTCTTACATAGGTTATCTTATTTTCCAACAACCCCTGAGAAACGAGTATTATTATCCCCATTATGCAGTTAAGTAAAAGTGGTGTAGAAAGGCAGTGATTTTAGGTTTCCAATGGAAGTGAACTTTGCTCCAAAGCTAGTTTTCTTTCCCTTCTAGTTTGCTTCCACTTGGTGAATGTACCCTAACTATAGGTCATCTACTTGGGGATTCAGTTTGAAAGTTATAAATACCAAATATTGCCACCTGTTTCTCTCAGCTACATAAAAAAACAAATTGTCATGAAAGGAGGATCCCTTACCATGCAACACTACCTACCACTCCTACCTTCCACCCGCCAGAAAAAAAAAACACAAGTAAAACTGCTGCTTCTGTTGAAAAAGATAAAGTATGTATTATTTTTTAATAAATATTTATTGTTCAGATTATTATGTTGTTCCTCCTTTTTCTCCTCATAGCTCCCCTCCACCAAGTTCCCACCCCACACCATGCCATAACAAACCCCCACTGTCCTCATCTGTAGGTGTATGATTTTTGTCCAATCTCTTCCCACACCCCTACTCTTTCCCCCCAAGGGTTGTCAGTCTACTCCCTTTCTTTCTTTTTTTTCCGTTATTTTTTTATCTTTATTGTTCAGTTTATTAATTACATTGTTTACCCTTTTTTTATCCCCCTCTATCTTCCCTCCACCCTGTACCTATCCCACCCTCCATCCTCACCTCCCCCTCCCCACTGTCCTCTCCCATTGTTGCAAGATTTTTGTCAAGTCTCTTGCTGTACTTCCCACAACCCTTTTCTCCCCAAGAATTGTCAGTCCATTCCCTCTCTATGTCCATGTTTCTGTTATATTCACCAGTCTATCCTGTTCAACAGCCTATCAATTCACTTGATTTTTATGTTCATTTGTTGATAGATGTGTATTTGTTGTTCATAATTTATATTTTTACCTTTTTCTTCTTCCTCCTCTTAAAGAATATCTTTCAGCATTTCATATAATATTGGTTTGGTGGTGATGAACTCCTTTAGCTTTTTCTTATCTGCGAAGTATTTTATCTGACCTTCAATTCTGAATGATAGCTTTGCTGGATAGAGTAATCTTGGTTGTAGATTCTTGCTATTCATTATTTTGAATATTTCTTGCCACTCCCGTCTGGCCTGCATCGTTTCTGTTGAGAATCCACTGACAATCGTATGGGTGCTCCCCTATAGGTAACCAACTGTTTTTCTCTTGCTGCTTTTAATATTCTCTCTTTATCTTTTGCTCTTGGCATTTTAATTATGATATGTCTTGGTGTGGTCCTCTTTAGATTCCTATATTTTGGGGTTCTGTGTACTTCTTGGGCTTTTAAGTCAGTTTCTTTCACCAGGTGGGGGAAATTTTCAGTCACTATTTCTTCAAGTAGGTTTTTATTAACTTGCTCTCTCTCTTTTTCTGGCACCCCAATAATTCGGATGTTGGCATGCTTGAGGTTGTCCCAGAGGCCCCTTACACTATCTTCCATTATCTGAATTCTTTTTGTTTCTTGCTTTTCCAGCCGAGTGGATTTTGCTTCTTTGTATTTCAAATCTTTGACTTGGTTCTTGTGGCCCTCTGGACTGCTTTTAGGACTTTGTGTAATATTCTTTATTACCGTATGTGTATGCTTGATTTCTAGTTGGTCCTTTTTCATATCCGTGAGGGTCTTGTTCATGTCCTCAGAGGTCTTGTTCATTTCCTTGAGGGTCTCATTCATCTCCTTGTAAGTCTCATTCATTTCCTGGTTGGTCTTGTTTATTTCCTTGTAGTTCTCATTAAGTTCATCAGCCTTTTGTAGGAGCCTCTTGAAAAGCCTTATAACCATGGTTTTGAACTCTATGTCTAGTCATCTTTTTTCCTCCATTTCTTTCACACCTGATTTCTTTCCATATCTCTGCATGGTGGCTGCTTTATGTGGTAGATGTCCTCTAAGGGTCAGTAGCACAGCCTCCCCAGTTACTTGAGGTGGGTACTCTTACTGCAATCCTTTATGGGTTGTACAGTATTTTTGAATTTAAACCCAGCTTGTTGTTGTTAGCCCTAGGAGGGTTTGACCTCCAGGCCAATTGGCTGTGAAGGGAGACTGTGTTCAGATTGGATGGGCGGAGTCTCTGAGCTGCGCAGGCAGCCTCAGTGTCAGCTATGTCCTATGCGTCGCTCTCGCAAGCGGGTCTCTGTTGGATGGGGATGGCTGCAGGCACCTCCAAGAGAAAGCCGCTAGTCTCTTCCCCTTGCCAGACAACTCTGCCTCTCCCCAAATGAGTCTGCACACCCAAAGTCTTGCCCAGGGTTGTAAAACATGTGGTTTCCGGGACCAGGAGACAAGCCTCCAGGGAGCATGTCTCGCGTCTGTGCTGTTGCACAGTTTACTTGCAGCAAACTTCTTTTCCCAGCACCCGGTTTCTCCGCAGACCCGGAGTCCTGCGCCGCGCCTGGCTTCTAGGGTGCGTCCCCCGGGCCTCGGACCTCGCCTGGCACTGGGGAATCCGTGTAGTGGGACATCTCCACCCTCCCCATTGGCGAAATCCAGCCAAGGTTGCTGCTCCAGCCCCAGCCCGCATGAGACCAGTACGGCTCCTAACCTGTTTCCGTCTTCAAGGCTGCGCTCCTGCCGCTCTTCTGAGTCTCAGTGTCCCACCGTTACCTTTATTTGTGGAGTTTTCACTCAGCCAGCTTTCTGGTGAATCTGGGCGATGTTTGTCTTGTTATGTTGTAGTCTCTGAATTGTTGCGCGGGGCAGAACAATAGGTGTTCACCTATGCCGCCATCTTGGTTCTCCTCCAGTCTACTCCCTTTCTATGCCCCTGATTCTATTATATTCACCAGTTTATTCTGTTCATCAGATTTTTTATTCACTTCATTTTTAGATTCACTTGTTGATAGATATATATTGGTTGTTCATAATTTTTATCTTTACCTTTTTTCTTCTTCTTAAAGGATACCTTTCAGTATTTCATATAATCCTGGTTTGGCGATGATGAACTTTAGCTTTTTCTTACCTGTGAAGCTCTTTGCTGGGTAGAGTAATCTTGGTTGTAGGTTCTTGCTGTTCATCACTCTGACTATTTCTTGCCACGCCCTTCTGGCTTACATAGTTTCTTTTTTTTTTTTAATATATTTTATTGATTTTCCACAGAGCAGAAGGGAGAGGGATAGAAAGTCAGAAACATCGATGAGAGACATCAATCAGCTGCCTCTTGCACGCCCCCTACTGGAGATGTGCCCGCAGCCAATGTATATGCCCTTGCCGGAATCGAACCTGGGATCCTTCAGTCCGCAGTCCGACGCTCTATCCACTGAGCCAAACTGGTCTCGGCGGCTTACGTAGTTTCTGTTGAGAAATAAGCTGACAATTGTATAAGTGCTCCCTTGTAGATGACTATTTTTCTCTTGCTGCTTTTAATATTATCTCTTTGTCTTTTACTCTTGGCATTTTGATTATGATGTGTCTTGTGTGGTCCTCTTTTGGGGTTCTGTGTGCTTACTGGACTTGTAAATCTATTTCTTTCACCAGGTGGGGGAAGTTTTCTGTCATTATTTCTTCTAATAGGTTTTCAATATTTTGCTCTCTCTCTTCTTCAGGCACCCCAATAATTCAGATGTTGGTACGCTTAAAGTTATCCCAGAGGCTCCTTACATTATCTTCATATTTTTCGATTCTTTTTTCTTTTTTCTTTTCTGGTTGAGTGTTTTTTCCTTCTTTGTATTTCAAATCTTTGACTTGATTCTTTTTGATCCTCTAGTCTACTGTTGGATATCTGCATATTATTTTTTATTTCAGTCAGTGTATACTTAATTTCTAGTTGGTCCTTTTTCATATCCTCACAGGTCTCACTAAATTTATCAGCAGATTTTAGAAAATTCTTGAAAAACCTTATGACCATGATTTTGAACTCTGTATACTAAAGTTTGCTTTCCTCCATTTCTTTCATTTGTGATCTGTTTCTTTGTCTCCACATTTTCGCTGCTTCCCTGAGTTGTTGAGTAGCTTTGTGTGGTAGGTGTCCTTTAGGACCCAGTGGCTCAGCCTCCCCAGTTACCTGAGGTGAACACTCTTGGTGCACCTCTTTATTGGCTGTGTGCACAGTCTTCTTGTAGTTAAGCCTTGATGGTTGTTGGTATCACTGGGAGGAATTGACCTCAGGGCCAATTGGCTGTGAGGATCAGCTGTATCTATGGTGGGAGAACTTCTGTGCTGGAGACACCCTTATGAGGCAAGACTTGCTTCAGTGGAGCTTTGGTGCTCACTGAGTCTGCCCCCTGAGTGTGTCCCTTATGGATCTGAGGAATTGTAATCTGGATGGTCCCACTCTGACTACTGGGTACCCTGGCTATTGGATCTCTAAGGGGGTGCTAATTTAGCCTTTGCCTGAGGCCACCCAGCAGGAGTTACAGAGAGATCTGCAGATTCCTTTTCTTTGTTTGGGTTTTGGAGGTGCCCAGATGAGGCCGAGCTGTGAAGCAGTACAGGCTGCTGTGGGGCCTTGGGCCTTTTTTTGTATGTTCTGAGTCTCTCTGACCCAGCTACAGTTTGTTAGGTGATTTTAGATTTCAAAGGGGCAAGCTATTCATATGCAAAAGCCTCTGTGCAGAGCTTGGGGGGGGCGGGGTCTCAGGCCAGAGCAAACAGCAATGGCTTCCAGTCATCCTTGCTCTAAGAGGCCCCCAGGTCTCAAAGTCCATCAGTAATCACTGCAAGCAACTCTGAGAGAAAGCTGCCCTCAAGTTCCACCTGCTGCCAGACAGTCCAGTTTCTCTCCTTATGAGTCTGGTCAGCAGAGTCTCATCCAGAACTGGAGTTCAGAGCAGTCAGAAGCTTTTGTTTCCCTCCCACTTGACACAATCAGCTGCGTACTCAGTTGCCCGCCCTCTCCACCCTGTGCCTTTGTACCTCTGCCTTTAATCCCACAGCTCCTTTGAGTCTCAGTGTGCTTTTCTCTTTCCTTCTAGTTGTAGAATTTCCCCTCAGCTAGCCTTCCTGTGGTTCTGGATGATGTTCGTTTTGACTTTTAGTTGTAGTTTTGAAGTGGTTGTGCAAGGCAGCAAGTTCGTGTGTTTACCCATGCCACCATCTTGGTTTCTCCCTGAAGTATGTATTTATATATGTAGACTAGTGGCCTCGTGCACAAAATTATTGCATGGGATGAGAGGGGTGTCCCTCAGCCCTGCCTGCACCCTCTACAATCTGGGACCCCCTCAAGGGATGTCCAACTACCATTAATTCTATAAGAATGGGGCCTAAACCAGCAGTCGGACATCCCTCTTGCAATCCAGGACCACTGGCTCCTAACCACTCACATGCCTGCCTGCTTGATTGCCCCTAACCACTCTGCCTGCTTGCCCCCAACTGCCCTCCCTGCTGGCCTGATTGCTTCCAACAGCCCCCACCACCACCAGCCTGCTCACCACCTACCAACTATGCCTGATCACCCCTAACCAACTATGCCTCAGCCCTGCCACCAGGGCTTTGTCTGGGCAGCAGCCACGGAGCTGGCTGCAGTGACCAAGGAAGCCATGCCCCCACATCCCGCCCGCTCTGGCCAGCTCCATGGCTCTGGCAGACACCTCCATCTTTGTTGCATCAATTTGCATATTCCCTCCTTATTGGCTGTAGGTGCCACCATCTTTATCATAAAGTGATGGTTAATTTGCATATTACTGTTTTATTAGATAGGATTTATACATATATGTTTACAAATACAATACATAGAAAGATCCATCCACTTGTTAATAAGAGAACTCTGGTACAACGTAGGGGTGGTTGGGAGGAGATTTTTATTTTGTATTTATATAGGTTTCTGTACTGCTTTATTTTTATTTTACAACCAGCAAGTATTATTATTATTTTTATAATTAAAAAGAGCCCAGCAGGTATAACTCAGTGGTTGAGCATCGACCTATGACCAGGGGGTCATGGTTCCATTTCCGGTTGGGGCACATGCCGGGGTTTGTGGGCTTGATCCCCAGTTGGATCAAGAGGTAGCTAATCAATGATTCTGTCTCATCATTGACGTTTCTCTCTCTCCCTCTCCCTTTATCTCTGAAATAAATAAAAACATATTTAAAATATAATTTAAAAGATAAATACATATTTACACATTAGGGAAAAAAAAAACACCCTGATGCTTCTGCCACCAAGGAGGTCATTAGTATTGTGGTGGTGTTTAAAAAATCATGGGTCTTGCCGAAACCGGTTTGGCTCAGTGGATAGAGCATCAGCCTGCAGACTGAAAGATTCCAGGTTCGATTCCGGTCAAGGGCATGTACCTTGGTTGCGGGCAAGTCCCCAGTAGGGGATGTGCAGGCGGCAGCTGACCGATGTTTCTCTCTCATCGATATTTCTAACTTTCTATCCCTCTCCCTTCCCCTCTGTAAAAAAAAAAAATCAATAAAATATATTTTAAAATAAAACATGAATCTTATAAATTAGCAGTGAGATTTGCTCATTTTTGTTGTTTTTGCCTTATCTGAAATGCTCCCTATTTCCTTCCACAGTCAGCACAGGAAGCTGGGGAAGGGAGGAGCAGGAAAAAAGGAATCAGCTTCTCACTTGGCCAAAATCAACCACCTGGAATTTTCCGAAGACCCCAATGCTGAGCAGCGGATGTAGTTACTCATGGAATGGACGAACTATTGCTGTGTATGGATGTGAGAGAGAAACGTCAGTGGGCTGCCCCCAGCACACCCCCTGACTGGGAATGGAAACTCAGGACATGGAATGATGCTCAACTAACAGAGCCACAGCAGCCAGGGCCGTTTATTTGTTTAAATTTCAACTGCCATTTTTAAAAATTCTTTATTGTTTAAAGTATTACATGAGTCTCCTTTTTCCCCTCATTGGCCACTCCCCCACCATTCCCACTCCCCCCAGCATGTGCCCTCACCCGCCTACTTTCTGTGTGTCCATTGGTTATGCTCATATACATGCATACGAGTCCTTTGGTTGATCTCTTACCTCCTCACCCCCCACCTTCCCTCATAAGGTGCACAGTCTGTTTGATGCTTCTATGTCTCTGGTTTTATTTTTGTTCATCAGTTTATGTTGTTCATTATATCCACATATGAGTGAGATCATGTGATATTTATCTTTATCTGACTGGTTTATTTCACTTAGCATAGTGCTCTCTAGTTCCACCCATGCTTCAAATGCTATTTTTATTTTATTTTTAAAATATATTTTATTGATTTTCTACAGAGCGGAAGGGAGAGGGATAGAAAGTCAGAAACATCGATGAGAGAGAAACATCGATCAGCTGCCTCTTGCACGCCCCCTACCGGGGATGTGCCCGCAGCCAAGGTACATGCCCCTGACCGGAATCGAACCTGGGACCTTCCAGGCCGCAGTCTGACGCTCTATCCATTCAGCCAAACCGGTTTCAGCTCAACTGCCATTTTTATTATGTGCATTTCTACAGACTGGCATGGATTGACCTACATAATAATGATACTTAGGATATCTCACTTTGGTTCTTAAATATACATTTGCATAGTAAAATACCTAAGAAAATATATTTTCAAATAGAAACAGTGCTTATACATGAGTAATAGACCAGGTGACTGCATACCTTTTCAATCTTCACTCCTGCTGCTCCCCAGAGCTCTTTTCATTCCAATAAAACCAGGATAGACGTGTTACTGGAAAGGGATGGGGTCTGGAGCTGGAGGCCTATAGTGTGAGTTCTTGACTTTGTGCAGAAAAGATTTTGAAATACGAGTCCAGCTGATTTTGAGAGAACGGTTATTATAGCTGGGGACAGTGAAACAAGGAAGGGCCTAGGATAGAAGAAGCAATAGAAGAGAGACTAGGAGGGGCTACTTTGGCTCTCTAGAAACATTATGGGGAAGAAGTGAGCCAAACTGGGGCTCCTATCAGCTCACTAAAGAGAGAAAAGGGGGCCTTGGAGACAGGTTCAGGGGGTTAGCCCGGGACAAGCTGCTGCTGCCCATTGCTCCCCTGGTTGTAAGACTCATTGAAGAAGAGGAAGAAAAAAGGGTGGGCATGCTCCAAGAAAGAGAACAGCACTTAGTCCTTTGCCTTGAGGATTTTAAAGTCTAGAGGTTTAGGGGAGGTCTTAGGGGAAGATTCAGTAGAATGTTCATCAGCTTTGCCAGGAGTGCCCTTTCTGGGCCATGGTCTACACTGATTGGTCAAAGCCAGGGTCATTCACTTGCCTGGTTGGATGCTTTTCTGGGCCTGGAGCTGAAATACAACTGAGGCCTAGATGTTATCTCCAGAGAGAAAATGTCAAGGGGTCTAAACCACAAAGCAAGTGATATGCCAGGGAGGAAGACCACCCTGGGGGCGAGGTCAGTGCCAGTTTTGCCCTCTGCTAGGCAGCCTGGGCTTTCCCCCCTAGTGACCTGTATCTGGCTGTAAATTGCTGGGCAAGTTTGTTCAGCTATCTGTCTCTGTCCCCCTAGTCCACTTGCCAAGGAATTTTCCTAGCTTTTTACTATCTTGCCTCACTGGAACTTACTTTGTACTTCCCTCCACTATCTGGAACACCCTGCCTGTCGAAATCTTGTCTAGCATGTCAGGCCTGGCTCCCGCGTTCCTCCACAATCCCTCCCCTAACTCTCCAAGAAATGTATGTATGACTTTGCACGACACTTCTTTTCTCATGGGAGTGTTTATGGTTAGGGTTACTCCAGACACTGGCCCTGAATGACGTCCCTACCCTTAAGAGAAAGAGTGAGAAGCAGAAAGGCTAACTCTGCTGCCCTTCAGTCCGATGGAAGGAATGTTTACGGCAGTGAGAAGGAAGGAATGAGGGAATGGCCCCAGGTAAGATTCCTCAGAGACTGTCCACTGTGAAGGCTAGCAGTGAACCCACTTTCTGTGCCCAAGAACTAGTACAGGGATAATAAAAATATGTTTGATCTGCACTTTTTTATACACCCAAAAGTTAAAAACTTGATCCTTGCTGGTTTGCTCAGTGGTTAGAGCATCAGCCCATGGACTGAGGGGTCAAGGGTCAATTCCAGTCAAGGGCATGTACCTCGTCTGCAGGCTCTATCCCCGGTGGAGCATGTTCGGGAGACAATCAATTGATGTGTCTCTTTCACATCAATGTTTCTCTCTGTCTCTCCCCCTCTCTTCCACTCTCTCTAGAAATCAATTGGGAGGAGCGGGGAAGGGTTATCCTGGGCAAGGATTAACAACAACAAAAATTTTTTTAAGCTGGCTGGGTCGCTCAGTTGGCTGGAGTGTCAACTCATGAACCAAAAAGTTGCTGGTTCAATTCATAGTCAAGGTACATACTAGGTTGTGGGTTTGATCCTCAGTTGGGGGGCATGCACGAGGCAACTGATCAATGTTTCTCTTCACATTGATGCTCTCTCTTTCTCTCTCTCTCAAATCCATTTAAAAAATATCTTTAGGAGACAATTAAAAAATATAAATAGTCCTAGCTAGTTTGGCTCAGTGGATAGAGCGTTGCCTGTGGACTGAAGGGTTCCAGGTTCCATTCCAGTCAAGGGCACATGGCTCAGGCTGTGGACTCCATCTCCAGTAGGGGGAGTGCAAGTGACAGCCAATCAGTGATTTTCTCTAATCATTGATGTTTCTCTCTCTCTCTCCCTCTCTCTTCCTCTCTGAAATCAATAAAAGTATTAAAAATATAACTAAATAAATTGACTGAGCTCCAAGGGAAAATAATTTCAACTTCATTGATTTAGAAGTGTCAATGAAGAAAAGTGACCTGCATTTTCATCATTAAAATAGTATACATTTCCGAAGTAGCAATAGGCCATTTTTTAAAAATTTCACCTTAAATTATGCTGACACTTGGCAGTCACCTGAGCTCTATGGGCCTGGGCCGCTCACCACTGGTATAAACCTCCAAACCTGTTTGGAGATGAACCTGCCTGAGACACCGTGCCCCAAGAAGCTCCCAAAGTGAGAACATGAAGATTCTGCTCAGGCCTTCAGACCACCTGAGTCTTACACAGTGGAGAGGCTTCTATGTTACCACAGCAGATTTCCCAAGTCCCCGTTATTTGTCTTACCACATCCTTCAGCATCTCACACCTTTTTCACCTTCTGATGAGCGCACAGTACCTCTGATATAGTGGGTCATCAAGAAATTCCTGTGTATGGTAATGGCGATGAAGAAATAGCTTGAGAGAAAGTGACTTCACTCATGTGTGTTGAATTTTTTTCCTCTTTACAACTACACACCTACTTAGTGGAACGTTCTAAGTTGCAGACACCTAGAACCCAGGGCTCCTGCTTTCTTCACTCACCCTGCTGGGCCCTCTCTCAAGCCTCATTTGTTAACAAGTGTGGCCCCACACACAGGCATGTTCCTGCTTGTGCTTGGTATAATCTGAGTACTCTCAAAGACATTGCTTATGCAAAACATACCCTAAAAGTATTTCTCCCACGGAAAATTCACGCCTGAGAACTTCACCATTGCTTAATTTTTTACAGTAAAAGCCCTGTTACTAAGGGAGGAAAAATACATTGTTATTCTCAGGGCCGGAGAGGAGTAGAACAGAGTGAAGCAGAGTGTGCGTCCAGAACAAACTGGAGCAGGACAGAGTGGACTCGACCATATTGGAAAGAAGCACTGGTGTCTAACCAGAGAAGCAAGTCACCCTAGGGAGACCTAGACACAGGCCACCCCCCCACCCCCCGGGACACATCATAGCCATGCTCTTCCACAGTTGTGCTGTTCTAGAGCTGCGCTGTCTCATAATTGAGCTGTAACACTACTGAGTGACCCCCATGCTATAACATAATTAAGCTGTTTGCAGTGAATAAAGTTTGGTTGACAGACCTTAACAGACACTTTATCAAAGAAGATGTTCAGATGGCAAATAAGCATATGAAAAGATGCTCCACATCATATGTCATCATGAAAATGTAAAGGAAAACAATAGGATACTACAGATCTGTCCAAATCCAGAACACTGACAATATCAAATGCTGGTGAAGATATGGAGGAATAAGAACTTTCGCACATTGCTGATAGGAATGCAAAATGACACAGCCACTTTGGAATACAGTTTATTAATGTGGTTCAAACTTTCATATTAATATTAAGGTGCTTTGGCAGTTTTTTTTTTTTTTTACAAAACTTAACGTACTCTTACCATAGGATCCAATATCATCTTCCAATATTTAACAAAAGGAGTTGAAAACTTATGTCCCCACAAAAATTTGCATATGGATGTTTGAGGCAGCTTTATTCATAATTGACAAAGCTTGGAAACAAACAACCACTTACATTTATTATAAGATGTCTCTTTCTGGTTTAAATACTTAGGTGAAATTGTCAGTGAGATTCTATGGCAATGGCTTAAAGAGCTTTGAAATCAGTATAGGTATCCTTGCAACCCCCTTCCCCCCAAAAACAAAACTTCTTACCTCTTTACTGTCATCTACATTTAATAGATAAGGTGATACTTTTAAAAGGGGTAAATTTATTTTACATAGAGTGATTTAACAGGGAGCTGACTTTGTTTTTATTTTCCTTCATTTAATAGCCATTTCCCGACTGTGTACCTTGTAGCTGTCACTATATAAGAATACAAAGGTTTAAGTTAGTTAAAAAAAATACATTTTTATTTTCACCTAATGACATTTTAGCTCTGGATTAGTTTATCTGCCAGGCTACCATTGCCCTGAACTCCCATAGTATTTAGAATAGACCCTTTTATCACTGCATAGTGCACTGGAATGATCTCTTTCCCTGTTTTCCCAAGCAACTGTGAGATTCTCCAGGCTGTGTCAAGCACCTGGTACAATGTCAGTGCGGCACATAGTAGACCCTCAAAAATGCTGTTGTGCCAAACATAACCAACCTGTTTCTGAGGCAAGCCCTGGAGAGTTCTGCAAGGAGTGCCAAAAAAAAGGGGGGGGAGGTGGATCAAAGGATGTAGTCTTGCAGTGAGAATATTTTCCATCAGATGCATTACTTGAGCCCTGGTTGGGTGACTTAGTAAGTTCAAGTGTTGTCCCATACACCAAAAGGTTGAGGGTCCTATTCCGTGTCAGGGCACATTCCTAGGTCTCAGGTTCGATCTTTGGTTTGGGAGCGTGCCATGAGGCAATGTTTGGGGAGATGTTTCTCACATCAGTGTTGTGGGTTTCTTGTTTTTTTGTTTTTCATCTCTCTCTCTCTAAAAGTAAAATACAACATATCCCCAGGTGAGGATTAAATTAAATGCACCACTTGATTGGCTTCTGCAAGGGGTGAGAGGCCCATCAAAGACTACTTGCTTCTGTCACATTTTGGTTAACCTTGACCATTGGTTTATTGTTGAACTTGGGTAGACTCTGCCTCCACTGAGATAAAGAGAATTACCCTCAGTAATTAAAAGCATGTCAGGGACATACCCAAATTTAACCTCATACTTGAGTGTACCCCATTCCAAAGAGACTAAGCCTGCTTCCTGGGGGCATGGTCTGCATCATGCATATTTCTTGTGTTCTTTTGAGTCTAACACAGAGTCTGACACATATTAGGAACAAAAATATAGTAGCTAACAATTATATAGTGCTTACCATATGCCAAACACATTCTTCTAAGCATTTTATATGTATTAACTCATTTAATCCTCACAACAGTGAGGCAGCTATTACTATTAGCCCCATTTTACAGATGAGGAAACCAAAACACACAGGAATTTATATGACTTATCCAACGTCACATAGCTCCGGAGTCCATGCATTTAAATCCTTGTCCAGTGCATTTAAATGGAAGTGACTAGATCTCTCCCTGTACCATATTTTTATAGCAAATGGTTTGCACCACTTAGGGTACAGTCTGCTCCCCTCCCCGCACCAGATGGTCATTAGCTCAAGGTCATTCTTTGACTTTTATTATCCTCAGTTTCTAGCGCAGTATCACCGCGAAGTAGCAAGACTAGTGTGCGCATCTGTGACCACCAGGGGGCACTGTGGCTACACCTCCTCTTCCCCCTCCGTCCAGGCGCTACCCGAGAGGGGCGGAGCCAGCGTTGGGCGGAGCCTGAGAGACGCCCAAGGGGAGCAATCCCGGCGGGCCCCGCGCGCGGCCGCGTTTGAATGGCCCAGAGTGGGGCTTGGCCCGGGAGCCCGGGGACTCTGTAGGCTTCCGGGCGCAGTTGGTCAGCGCCAGGGCTCGACTGAGGCGCCGCGGTACGATGAGGCGCCGGTAAGTGACGGCCGGGCCGTGCGTGCCCCCGCCCGCAGCTGCCCTGCCGGGGCAGGACTTCCTCTGGGGCCTGGCAGCGCCCGGGGCCCACCTGCAGGCCCCGCGGAGCCTCGGCGCGGCCGGTGGCGGGGCTGCCCCGGCCGGGGTCGGGGCGCGAGGCCGCGGTCTCCGGGTCGAACCCCCTGTCCGACCGCGGCGGGGAAGGTCGGGGCTGCGGCCCTGGAGGCGCGAGGGGTCGCGAGGGGGCACGAGGGGTCCGGGCTGGGCGAGGCGGGGCGAGGCGCGGGCCGGACCTGCTGTCACTATTTGTCTTCGGGCGGAGCCGACATGTGCGGCCCGGGGCGGGGGACGGACGGAGCGCGCGAGGCGACCCGTCGGAGGACCGGTTTTCTGGCCCCAGCCGCCCGGGCCCGGCCGCGACTTCCTTGTGTTCGGTCGGCTTCTCGGTGCCCCGACTGATAAGCTTTTGTTTAGCAGGACAAAAACTTGACATAACTGCATAAGAATTGCTGATTACAGCTTTAAAAGACCTCATTGTGTTTTCTGAAAAGTTGGTCAGTAACCACCTAGCCTTTTTCTTTGCTCTTAAGTGGACTTAAATATGGAGATAACAAAGAGCTGAATTGTTTTTCTTGTGGCTTGTAAAGTTCCCCGAAGACAGAGGTGTCTATGTCAGTTTCCTTGCAGATTAAAAATGAATTACTGTAACAGAAATTCTGTAATAATCACCAGCTTAGCACCAGCAAAAATTCTGAGAAACTAGTCCACGTAATGACTTAAAACTTGTAAACAGCTTATCCTGCTTTTTATAAGACCAGCTCCAGACGGGAATCAGAACTTTAGACATTGAGGCTTTTTACTAGGCTAATAACTAATGGTGTAATAGTAACACTGGTTAGTTACTATTTTGTGCTTTCTATATGCAAGCACGGTTTTGAGAGCTGCGATGTGGGACAAGACTGTTATCCCCGCTTGACAAGGAGGAAACAGGCACAGAACTGAAGTGACATGTACAAGGACACACAGCTAAGGCTTGCTGGGACCCAGGAAGGCGGGCTCCCAGCGTGTGACCATGCTGCTCTATCTAGTCTGTTGCCTTCTTTGTATATGGCTTTTTTTTTTTTAAAATTCACAAAGCGTTTTCATTTCATTTACTTCTCTCGACTTGGATATAATATAGATGTGTGCAAAGAGTATTTGTGTCGATGTATACCCAAACACTATAAAATTGAGTTGTCTGCTCCTGTTGACCATATTTAAGTTTTGTTCACTGAGTAAAAAAATCCAACCCATTGGGTATTTTAAGGTAAATGGAGTTCATAAAGTTCATATTTGTGCTATAATTAATCGTTTTAAATCCTTTGTGTCATTTCCTGAAAGTGTAGAGAACAGTTCAGAACTGTTCTCAAAAATTTTAAAGGGAAGGAAAAAGCCCAACACTAGGTGTTCCTGAAAATATACCATTTAAATATTAATGTTTTCATTCTGAAAACGTTTTGAAGGTTACTGAGCATTTCGAATGATTATAATTAACCAACCGCTCCATTAGGTTCAAAAGCAAATTACTCAATAAGAAAACAGCAGCTTACACCATTAACAGCAGTGCATTTAAATTTATTCATCAGTTGTCCAGCTTTTGATTGCCTCTGTGCCCAGCACAGTGTTAGCACAACAGCTATACAGCCGAAATGAGCATGAGTAACCTCCCTAAAATTCCGAGGGAGGTTACTCTAATTTGGAGTATGAGATTAACAAACAAGCAAATATATATGTGGATATGTAATGCTCTATATTAGTGGGCATATGCTGAACTGAGCAAATCAGTAAAGCTTCTGCAAAGAACTGACAATTGAAGGATGGACATAGGCCACTGAATAGAAAAGTATGAATGGGAATTTTAGTGAGGAAACTGTTCAAAGGCTTGGGATTGAGAATGAAAAGGATTCTTCTAGAAAGTTCCTACTGGGAAAAATAAGATGTGGGCAAGACTGAGGAATGTTTTTTTTAAGACATATATCAAGAAGTTTATATATATCAAGCCTAAACTTCTTGATAGATATATGATTTTGGAAGTTTTATAACTTTTAAATGTATGACTCTCAACTGGGGGCAGTTGGCCTCCTCCCCCACACACATTTGGAAGATGCCACTGGCGTCCAGTGGATGGAGGCTGGGAATGCTACTAAACATTCTAAAATAGGATGGCCCCTTCATCAGAAATAATTACCCCTAGCATCAGTGGCCTGAGATTGAGAATCACTATTTTTAGTTGATTATTTATATGGCCAGCTCTGTTTCCATATGCTGTAGATAAGTATGAATGATGAGTTTTAAGCATGTGTGCAAGCAATAGTAAGTTGGGGAGAAGTATGCTTTAGACCTCAACAGAAAGAAGGCTGTTGTTAGAGTTTTGGGGAAGGGAGAGACTGGAGGAAATGGGATAAGAGCAATGAGAATAGACAAGGAGTGGCAAAATGAGACAATTTAAAAAAAAATGTTTCTAAGTTTGAAAATAATGGATATTTATGGTAAAAAAATTTTAGGAAAAGTGGATAAAGTGTGAAAAAACAATACAGTTATAAACTCCCTCAAATAGGAAGAGCAGCTGTTAACATTTTCATGTAGAGTGGTTCCTTTCAAATCTTTTTTTATGCTGATAACTATCTTCTCTTCTATAAAACTAGGATTATACATTTTTCACCCGATGGCGCTTGGGTGTTTGGTTTTGACTCAGCATGTCATTTGAAAAATGTTCTTTTTAAGAGTCAGCCTTTGTGTTTTTGTATGTATTCTTTTGAAATTGGGAATTTTGCTTCATATTCACAGGAGACATTTTGAAGGAAGAAATATTAGAATATGATGACTGACTAACTATAGAAACAAATGAGGGTAAAAGTCTATGGTATCTCCAAGGTTTTAAATCTGGGAAACTAAAAGAATGGTGGATCTACTGAAATAAATATACACACTTGTAATGCTTTTTGTTTTAGGTATGTAAACTGCCATTCACAGAGACACATAATAACATTTTAATGAGGACCCTTGATGCCCGTCACCTCACATTCTTCCTAAAACTCCTATAGTAGTTAATCTTCCTTTAATTTTCTTTTTTTTAAACTTTTTGTTTTTTGTACTAAGCCTTTTTTTTTTTTTCCTTTCTCAGTTCTTTCTTCACAGATCTTCCCTTTTCCCCTTCTTGGAAAGGTTTTTAGAAATACATTTTCTGTTAATATCCTAAATAAGGCTCAAGTTTATATTGAATTTTACTTTGAGGATTAAAGGACTAGTTTGGGATTTTTTTTTTTAACGTATAGATTGCTACAGTTTATAAGCAAGAGGTGAGTATAATTCATTGAGGGGAGGAGAAATTATCTTTAAAAATTCTTGCCAAGGCCCAGTTGGTGTGGCTCAGTGGTTGTTTTGACCTATGAACCAGGACTTCCTGGTCGGATTCTTGGTCAGGGGCACATTGCTGGGTTGCCACTGGATCCCCAGTAGGGAATGTGCAGGAGGCAGCCAATCGATGATTCTTTTTTTAATTGATTTCAGAGAGAAAGGGAGAGGGAGAGGGAGAGAGCAAGAGATAGAAACATCAATGATGAGAGAGAACTATTGGCTGTCCGCCTCCTGCACACCCCCTACTGGGGATCGAGCCCGCAACCCAGGTATGTGTCCCTGATCAGAATCGAACCCGGGACCCTTCAGTCCGAAGGCCAAAGCTCTATCCACGGAGCCAAACCTGCTAGGGCTCGATGATTCTTATCATTGATGTTTCTATCTTTCTCTCTGAAATCAATTTAAAAAAAAATACACACACACACACACACACACACACACACACACACACACACCATATTTTCTGGCGTATAAGACGACCTGCATGTCATAAGCATTTGAATTTAAATTACCATATTGAAATCAAATCTGATGTTTTTTTAAAATTTTTATTTGGAAGAGGGGTAGTCCTATACAGCAAGTATATCCCAAACTCTATATTTTAACTGGAAAAGTTGGGGGTCATCTTATTCGTCCAGTCGTCTTATACACCGGAAAATACTGTATTTTTAAATGCTTGCCCAGTGATGGGATGCCTCACAATATCACACCAGTCAATATTACATTGCTATTTTATCAGTCATACTTACTCAGTTAACTAGAGGCCCAATGCATGAAATTCATGCAGGAGTAGGCCTTCCTTCCCCCAGCTACTGGCACCAGCTTCCCTCTGGCACCCACGACACTGGCTTCCCTGCAGCCTCCGGCAGGCACCCAGGCTTCCCTCGCAGCCCTGGCTTTGTCCAGAAGGACGTCGGGTCTAATGAGCTAATATATTATGCTTTTATTAGATTTGGTGCTTTCTGGAAAATGTATTTAGGAAAATAAATTAAAAAAACACACCCCTTAAGCGTAATACAAATGGTACTTTTAGTGGAAGCATACACTTTTCAAGTTGGGTGGAATATAATTTGATATTGTTGGATTAAAATGCTGTGTTTTCATCTGACCATCTTGGCTCAGTGGTTGAGCATCAACCTATGAACCAGGAGATCATGGTTCAATTCCTGGTCAGGGCACATGCCTAGGTTGCAGGCTTGGTCCCCAGTAGATGGCATGTAGGAGGCAACCAATCAGTGACCCTCTCTCATCATTGATGTTTCTATCTCTCTTTCTCTCTGCCTTCCTCTCTGAAATCAATAAAAATATATAAGATAAAGCAAAATAAAATAAAATGCTGTGTTTTCTACTTTGTGCTCATCTTCAAGTATCTTCTGATTGCTAATATCAATTAACTTTGGGGAAGTTTTATATTTTCTTCTTTGTTCTTAGGATACGATGGGAGAAATGGGAGAGAGGTTAACTATTAAGGGTTCTAGTTTCAATACATTAAATTCAAGAATAGATGGCTGTTAGACACTCATGTGGAGCTGACTTGTGGGTGTTTAGAGAAATTAATCCAAAGCTTAGGGGAAACATTGAGATGAGTTGTTTATTTTTTAATGAATAGGTTAAATTTGATTACAGTTAAGTCTTGGGCCTGGGAGTCATTATACCACCCTAAGGTAGTGTTTGACTTCTTTGCTGGATAAGAGAGTGTTTTCTAAGAGAAGGGAACATTTTCAGACTTCAATATATATTCTGATTTCAGCCCAGGACACATAGTGGTAATAAACCGCTATAACTGATAGGGCTGTGCAGTAATCTCAATTTAAGCATTGGATTATAAGAAAGATTAAGAACCATTGTTACAAATGTACTCTAGCATAATCTTTTGTTGATTTCTTTAATTCTCAGAGGGCATCTACCCTTATATCAAGGTCTTAGGGTATCCTTCACATACTGATCAGGTACTGCAAAAATTAATCACAAGTGTGAATAGATTGGTAATAGATGTGTCCCAAATCATGAAGATAGAGTGTTAAAATTAGTGTACTAGTATATTAATCTATGTTTTTGAGGGTCATATATCTTATTGGTATATCATTTCACACATAGAGTCTGTCTGTCTAGAAAGCTTCAGAAAAATCTTTAGTAGTTAAACAAGGGGTCAAGAAGGATCCTTAAGGTGACGTTGTTTTGTATATGTATTTACATATATTTCCATTTATGAGTTAGACAATTAGAAAGGTGTAAAGTATTTTTCTTCCATGTGAATATTTCCAGCAAAACAGTGGAATGTTCTAATATGCTAATAAGATAATCATCTACTTGGCTTAAGAAACTCCAAGTGTTTCCAAAGATTCAGATGTTTATATAGCCATTTTTAGAAGAAATGTATAGTATACTATTAGCAAATGTATAGCATTCTATTAATAAATGTATAGAATACTATTAGTAGTTTCGTTGAAAGTTAAAGTCTAAAAGGGAAACATCTCCCTCTCACCTAATCCCCAGTCACACATAGCTTCTCTCTAGAAGTGATATGGTGCCTGGTTTCTTATATATCCTCCCAAAGATATTCAGTTAATATACACTCAGTGGCCAGATTATTATGACCACCTGATATTTGTAGGCAAATTAGCCGTACACTGCATCGTATGGGATTTAGAAGGCCTGTCCAAACACCTTTGCTGTCTGCAGTTAACAAGATAAAACACAAGGATTGGACAGTCGAGCATTGGAGAAAGAGTTATGTGGTCCGATGAATCACATTTCCAGTTGCATTATGCAAATGGCAGAGAATTTGGCAGAAACGGCATGAAAGCAAGCATTCCATATGCATCAGTATAATCCTTCAAGCTGGTGAGGGCAGTGTTATGGTTTGGAGCATGTTTTCCTGGCATGATTTGGGCCTTTAAGTGTGGAACAACGTCTGAATAGCACAACATACCTAAGTATTGTTGCTGATCAATTTCATCCTGTCATGTTGATGGTGTATCCCAATGGAGATGGCTTCTTCCAACAAGACAATGTGCCATGCCACGGTGCTGGTATTGTGCAGGAGTCTCCCTCAGGAACATGCTTAAGTGGCCCCCACAATCACCAGATCTTAATCCGATTGAGCATTTGTGGGATGAAGTTAAAAGAGCCATAAGGCAGCTGGTTCCACAACCATCAAATCTCACAGAACTGGACAGTGCTACTCATCAGGCATGGTGTCAGATTCCTCGCATCACCTTTCAACATCTCGTGGAGTCAATGCCAAGAAGAATCACCGCAGGATTGAAGGCAAAAGGTGGCCCGATGAAGTACTGATGGGGTGCTCACAATAATCTGGCCACTCAGTATATAAGCAATCATTCATGAACACATTTTATTTTTCCTAAGTGGTAGCATACTCTTCTGCATATGCTCACCCACCCCTTCTTCCAGTATGAACTCACTGAAAAAAAATAAATTTATTGGTCCAAAACCATTGATAAAGATGATGACAAGCAACCATCTAGCTCTCAAAATTTAGCTAACTTCATGTTCCCATTATTAATTCCAATTCCTTAATGTAGTATGTTCAGTGGACCTAATTATTAAAATTGAAAAAGTGGTGGGAATGGTAATTCCCCTTTAGCATCAACTTTGTACTTTTTATTTCAGGGTGACTTACTTGGTCATAAGAAAGTTGAAATTCAGTTTGGTCTAATTGATTATAATGATGTGTTATCATGTACCTACTGAGTCTCCAAAAATATGTGTTTTCATGCTTGACCTATCTTCCTGAATTTGACATTGTTTCTCAGACCAGCCTTCCATGGGAAACTGAATTAAGAGGAGGTGGTGTGATGAATCATCATTCAGCCAATACAAACACTGTCAGGGTTTATTTCAGGTACTAGCGTTTTAGTTATTTTGAACATGGAATCAGGTTAAGGGGACTTATTTTGAATATTTAATGATTATCAGGCTCTGATGACTTGGTAAAATAATTTCATATAATAAACCTAGCAAGTATAGGAGACATTCCAGGTAACTTGATGGGGTACCCTGTCCCTGGACAGTGCATGAATAAGTACTGTTTGTATTTGTTTCTGTGTTTCTCTTTTTCTTCTCAGTGTTGTTCGCCTCCTTCCCCCAGTCCTGCCCTCTCTGACACATTCTTTCAAAATGTTAACTTTCAGTTAGATTAGAACCTTAGAAGGGATTAAAAGGCTCCAAACAAAACTGAACACTCAATAGAATGTATCATTATTTTAGCAGTCTAATAGTGTCCTATATAGCTTATAAAAAGCACAGTTAACATTCTCTTTATCACTTTTAGAGTACAAGTGTTTGCTGCCTTTGTACAAACTCCCTCCCTACCTGTTGTTAAATATACCTAAGAAACAGATGTCACACTTAGGGACTCATGTGATCTTTTGAATCTGGCTTCACATTATTAATCCCAATTGGAATTTTATTTTTATTTGTTTGTTTTGAATTCTTATAAGTTATACCAGCTCTATACTGGGTTACATGATTGTTCAGCCCAACATTTGTTTTGAGCACTTGTAATAGTTATGAAAATTAATCTTACACATTGATTAAAATTTAGTGGAACACCTACTGAGAATCACTAGGCGAGTCCTGCTGTACTCTGTAAAATGATTCTATGAATATCTTTGCTTTAAACTATGTTCTTCTACTTCATAGCTTAACTCAAAGAGCAGTTTTTCTTCCTAAGCTCTTAGGTAAGTCATCAGGAATATCACCATGCTTATCATATTGTATTACAATTGCTTGTTTTTGTTTTTCCCATTAAAAACCTTGTGGAGATGATGAAAATTTTATTACCGGAAAGGAAAGTTTAAGGGTACAAGCAGAAATGAGGCAGGAAATTACCAGTTTGCTATAATGTAGTTATATATAATACCAAAAATTCAGGTCACTGAATTTTATAATTTTTACAATTATTTTTGTTTTTTTTTAACATAAGAATTTGTGTGTTTTGAAGCTTAAGAAACTATATCCTATTAGTGTATTGTTTTCTTATGTTTAAAAAAAACTTAATCCTTTTATTTAAAATATAATTTTTTTACTGTAGAAAGTTGAAACAGAAAAGTAAATGATTCAACTGTTAATGTCACTTTTTAGAAAGAACTTGTATCCTTTGTTTTTTTCCTCTCATGCTACATGTACACATAACAGAAGAAACATAACAAATTTGGAAACCGGTAGTAAAATTTGCTGGCATCACAAATCATGTTTCAATGAACCAAAGGCACTTGCTTCATTAGTGGTGTTTATGTATAACTTAATAATACCTAACATTTACAGAGTGATTAACCCAGACATTGTGGTAAGATTATTTTACTTAATCCTCACAACACTACTCTGAAAATAGGAACTTAGGTAACTTGCCTAAGATCACATAACTAGTAAATGGTTAAAGCAGGACTCAGATTCAGGAACTCTGCCTCTAGGACGTGTTTCCCATCACAACATACTGTCTAGAGCTTTCAGTTTAATTATATAAGAAAAGTATAGCTTCATGTTAAATCTTTCAACAGCAAACTAAAACATGATATTATATGTCATTTTCAAAGGTAAAAAATTGATAATAAGGAATCTTCTGTTATTAAGGACTAGAGGCTAGGTGTATGAAATTTGTGCATGGGTATCTTCAGCCCAGCCTGCACCCTCTCGAAATCTGGGACCCGCTGGGGGATGTCCAACTGCCAGTCCCTGTAGGATTGGGCCTAAACTGGCAGTCTGACATCCCTCTTGCAATCCAGGACTACTGGCTCCTAACTGCTCGCCTACCTGATTGCCCCTGACCACTCTGCCTGTCTGCCTAATCGCACCTAACCACTCACCAGCCTGCTTGATTGCCCCTAACTGCTCACCTACCTACCTGATTGCCCCTAACCACTTGCCTACCTGCCTCATGGCACCAGACCGCCTCTGCCTGCCTGGCTCATTGCTCCTAACCACTTGCCTGCCTGCCTGAGTGCCCTCTAACCACTCTCAGTGCCCCCAACTGCTCACCTGCTTGCCTAATCACCCCTAACCACTGCCTGCCTGCCTGATTGCCCATAACTGCTCACCTGCCTGCCTAATCACCCCTAACTGACTCTGCCTCAGCCCCCACCACCACAGCTTTGTCCAAAAGAACGTCTGGAATGATGTCTGGAAGGTTGTTCGGCTGTCTGGTCTAATTAGCCTATTACATTTTTATTATTATAGATAGATTGTTATAGATGTTGATAGTGGTCATTCTCTATTTCTATTACTAGGACTCTGGATGTGGAGGGCAAGTGTCCATCTCTGCTGTATTTGCCAAGCTTATATTGTTACTGAGATAGTAAATATAACAATTTAAAATAGGAGCTTAAAAGCATTGTCTTTATAAAAACTAAAACTGTAATGCCTTGGATAGACTGGGTGAAGGCAAGTGACTCAAAAACTTCCTATCAAATTTGGTATATGTTAGAAAGCTAAAGATAAATGAAGTAAAACTAACCATTTAAGGATTTTGCATTGATAATGCTTTGTGAGTGCCATTAAGTTCTTGAGTATTTAATGAAACTTAGAGTAGAAATCATAGATATGCATAAGCATGATTTTTAGATTTTAAATGAAAATGTATTCACTTGCCTGGCTGGTGTGGCTCGGTGGTGAGTGTCAGTCTATGACCCAGGATTGGATGGATTGGATTCCAGGTCATGGTTGGATTCCAGGTCAGCGCACATGCCTGGGTTGCAGGCTCACTCCCCAGTAGGGAGTGTGCAAGAAGCAGCCAATTCATGATTCTCTCTCATCATTGATGTTTCTCTCCCTCCCTCATACTTCCTCTCTGAAGTCAATACAAATATATTAATATAGTTATTGATTTTTTTACAGAGAGGAAGGGAGAGGGATAGAGAATTAGAAATATCGATGAGAAAGCTGCCTCCTGCACACTCCCTACTGAGGATGTGCCTGCAACCAAGGTACATGCCCTTAGCCGGAATCCGCAGTCTGACACTCTATCCGCTGAGCCAAACCGGTTTGGGCTATAAATACATTAAAAAAAAAAAAAAAGAAATAAAATGTATTCAATAGCATGACTAAAATTTAAATATTAATAACATCAAATGAAAGTCTGTGGAGCAATTGAACTTTCATACATTGCTAATGGGAATATAAAATAATACAATCACATTGGAAAACAGCTTAAGTTTATTTATACCTTAATAAAGCTGAATTTAAGAAAAAGGACATCACCCCAGTACCATTCAACTAGAAATTATTAACAATAACTAATAATAATTATTCATGCTCATTCTCCTCTCTCTCCCCAAAGTATTTGTTGAGGAAACGGAGTTTTTGTGTCCCAAAGACTTTCTGTTTTCTAGATTTATCTCCATGATAATGTTTATTAGTTTCCTCTTTGTGTTCTGTATCTGGTAGATGGTAATAGATAGGTGAGACTTGATTATGTTCAGGTTAGATTTTTTTCACAAGAATATTTAATAGTCTTGTAGTGTTTTTTGTGTATCACATCAAGGGCATATAAATGTCTGGTTGTCTCCTTTTTTGTGATGCTAAAGTTGATTAGTGGTTTAGATGCCAACTTGATCTATCCATTATGAAATTTCCCATCAGTTTCTATATCTTTTTTTGCTTTTACTTATGGTCAAATTGAATAATCATTTCTGGGGAACCAAAAGTATAGAAATAAGGAAAGCTCTAGATACTGATATTTTGAGTATATATGGGCTTTGCTGTGGTTGCTTAAATAGAGAGCTTTGCTTCATTTCACTCGTACAATTTCCTGTTTGTCTTCAGGACTCAAATCTAGTGTGACCTGAGATATTTTCCTGGATGCTTTGGTGCCTCTAAAATTAGATGCATTGCTGCTGCTTTTTTTAGCAACTTATACTGTCTATTCTTCTTTTATAGCACATAATTGTTTTGTATTTATTGAGTTTCTTGTCATTCTTCCCCACTAGGCCATAATCTTCTTGAGAAATAAAACATGTACTCCTTTGTTTTTCTCATTTATTTTTTATTAAATTTATTGGTGTAATATTGGTTAATAACATTATATAAATTTCAAGTGTACAACTTTATAATACGACATCTGTATACTCTATTTTGTGCTCACTATCTAAAGCCTAATCTCATTCCATTACCAAATATTTATCCACTTTAATCTCTTCATCCTTCCCTACCCCCTTTCTCCTCTGTTAACCCCCAATCTGTTTTTATGAGTTTTTTTGTTTGTTTTGTTTAAGACATGTACTTCTGTTCATCTCTTGGTATATGATAGGTGCTCAGTAAATATATGTTGAATTGAATACATATGCTTTCTTTCTTTAATCATTTTAAAATGAACCTTAAAATACTAGGACTTTGTAATGACATTCATTTGCTCGCTGGAAGATATAACTTTGATTGTGATGATCTTCATTTGCCCACTGGAGGATATACATATATGTGTGTGTGTATATATATACACACACACACACTAGAGGCCCAGGCACGAAATTTGTTCACGTGGTTGGGATTGTCCCTCAGCCCAGCCTGTACCCTCGGCAATCTGGGACCCCTTGAGAGATGTCCGACTGCCCGTTTAGGCCCGATCCCACCGGTTTGGGAACTTCACTGGGATCAGGCCTAAACGAGCAGTTGGACATCCTTCTCACAATCCAGGGTTGCTGGCTCCAAACTGCTCGCCTGCCTGCCTTCCTGATTGCCCCTAACCGCTTCTGCCTGCCAGCCTGATCACCCCCTAACCACTCCCCTGCCAGCCTGATGTCTAACTGCTCCACTGCCAGCCTGTTTGCCCCCAACTTCCCTCCTCTGTTGGCCTGGTCACCCCTAACTGCCCTCCCCTGCAGGCTTGATCACCCCCAACTGCCCTCCTTTGCAGGCCTGGTCCCTCCCAACTGCATCTTGTGGTGGCCATCTTGTGTCCACATGGGGGCAGCCATCTTGTGTGTTGGAGTGATGGTCAATCTGCATATTACTCTTTTATTAGATAGGATAGAGGCTTGGTGCATGGGTGGGGGTCAGCTGGTTTGCCCTGAAGGGTGTTCTGGATCAGGGTTGGGGTTCCCTTGGGGCATGGGACAGTCTGGGAGAGGGGCCTATGGTGGTTTGCAGGCCGGCCACACTCCGTAGTGATCCAAGTGCAGGCCCTGGGATCTGGGATTTATTTTATGTTCTACAATTGAAACTTTGTAGCCTGGAGTGGAGCCAAGTCTTCTGCTCACTCCATGCCAGCAGCCATTTCTGTTGGGATATTTACCTTCTATAATTGAAATATTGTGGCCTGGAGTGGAGGCCTAGGCCTGCCAGAGCTGCAGAAGTTTGGCTTCCTCCATCACCCGGGCAACCCTAGCCTCTGCTCTCTCCAGCTCCGTGGCTGCCGCCATTTCTGTTGGGATATATCTTCTATAATTGAAACTTTGTAGCATTGAGTGGAGGCCTAGGCTGGCTAGGGCAGGCAGAAAGCTTGGCTTCCTCCATTGCCGGGAAACCCAAGCCTCCCTCCTGCTCTCAGTGGCCACAGCTATCTTGGTTGGGGTTTATTTGCTCCTGATAGGCTGGTGGGCATGGCTTGATCAGAGGTATGGTCAATTTGCATATTACTCTTTTATTAGATAGTATGTAGTTTTGTATATCTTTAAATTAATTAAGAGTTGTTGAGTTGCTTTATGTTGTGTATATAAAAGTTTGAAATCAGTCCCTTCCCATGAGAAGTTTTGCAGTCTAGTTGGCAAGAGGAAACACACTGGGGTCAGTTAGTGCCAGATATCTTACATGTAGGCCTCCAATTATTTGTTAATTCTTAAAGACCTAAGCTATGTGATAATAACTAAGTTCCATTAAAGTGTGGTGAAGGAAGAGATCAGTGAAGATAAGAATCAAGAAATGCTTAAGAGAGAAAAATTTGAACTCAGTTGTTATAGTCAGAGACTGTGATGAATTAGAAAGTAGGGAAAGGGACTTCTCAGGGAGAAGAAACAATTTGTTTCCATAAAAATCAAGTATTAAGAGAGGCAGGAAGTTTTATAGAAAAAGTTCAGAAAATGTCATAAAGACCTAATGTTATAAAATATCTTTTCTCTGTTCAAGGATGCTTATAGTGAGTTTAGGAGTCTCTACCATTTCCCATTTCTCTTTTTAAAAATATATTTTATTGATTTTTCATAGGGAGGGAGAAGGATAGAGAGCCAGAAACATCCATCAGCTGCACACACACACACCCCCCGCACCTCCCCCCCCCTCACTGGGGATGTGCCCGCAACCAAGGCACATGCACTCGACCAGAATCGTACCTGGGACCCCTCAGTCTGCAGACCGACGCTCCATCCACTGAGCCAAACCGGTCAGGGCCATTTCCCGTTTCTTTTTGTGAAAGTTTTAATGTGGTTAGTTTAAGGTTTTGCCATCTTCTCAAAAACTAACTCCCTTGATTCTTTTAGTTGGATAAAGAAACCTGGGTGGGGAGAGGGGGGTAAATAAGTTTACTACTACCAAAGGATTAAAACTTGAGAGAGATAATATTTTGAGTGATCAATGTGATGTCAAAGTAATGGGCAAATTCTGGGGAGAGAAGAGCACTAATGTTGGAACTTCACAGAGATATCAAATGAGTCAGTTTATGAGAAGATGGCAAAAAATGTAAACTAACCACTTTGAAGCTCGCTCTCTCTCTCTCTCTCTCTCTCTCTCTCTCTCTCTATCACACACACACACACACACACACACACACACACACACACACACATACGAAAAAATAGAGATTCCTAAGCTTACCTTTTGCTACAGTATTGATGGACCTGGAGAATGTTATGTTAAGTGAAATAAGCCAATCAGAGAAAGACAAATACCATATGATCTCACATATGGAATCTAATGAACAAAATAAACTAACAGACAAAATAGAAACAGACTAATAAGTGTGGAGAATAGATTGACTGTTATCAGAGGGGAGGAGAGTTGGGGGGATGGGTGAAAAAAGGTGAAGGGATTAAGAACTCATAGACAACAGTATGATGATTACAGGAGAGAAAGGGGTTGAGGGTGGAAGAAGAGGCTGAAGGGTGGAGACATGGTGACAGAAAGATACTTGATTTTGGATGGTTAACACACAGTACAATATACAGATAGAATTGTACATTTGAAATTTATATAATTTCATAACTTGTTACCCTAATAACTTTAATAAAAAATAGAGGGAAAAATTTATTGTCAGCAAGGTTTTTTATTCTTTCGGAGTGAAGCACGGTAAGAACACACACATCTCTACTTTATAGTTGAGGAAAATGAGATTCAGCTGTTTCCTAGGTCACATAGCTAGTTAAATGGGAAGGGTAAAAATTTGAACATGGGTCTGTTTGACCTAATTTTTAGCTATACCAGCCTTTAAGGTCAGATGAGCCTTTAATTTTTCACCCAAATAGTGAGTTGTAATCGCTACTGCATAGTGAGCACAAAGCTTTCCAGAGAGCTGGGAGAGAGATGGGCAACCTAAAGGACTTTGCAAATTAAGCTTTTAAGGCCTACTGGTACTCCTGTGAGAGGACTCATTCTACTTAATTGCACAGAGAGGGCACTGAGGGCATCTACCATCCTCAGCGTCAGACTTAGCCCTCGTGATTGAATAGAACAAAGAGAAAGCCAGAGGGGCTGGTGTTAGTAATCACCAGTCAAAACATAAATATTCCAGATGCTTTGAGGAACATTTCTGGAACTTCCAGGCCTGAAGAGCGGACCAGTTTCTTAGAAGAAAAAAGAATGGATATGGTTCAGTGGAGCCATATTCTGTCATGTGCATAGCTGAGTATCCAAGGAGCCTGGTGAAAAGCCATGAATGACATGTGCTCTGCACTCCAGTTTTCTAAAGTCAGGCTATTGATATACATTTACATGAGTTTTAATATACATACAGTTATGTGATCACTTTCACAGTCAAGATACAGAACCTATTTCTCACCCACAAAAAGTTGCCTTTTATCCCTTTGTAGTCAATTTCTACCTCCCCCGCCCCAGACTCTGACAACAATTGGTATTTTTCTTTCCCTATAATTTTGCCTTTTCTAGAATATTATAAAAATGAAGTTGTAGCCCAGCCCTTATGGCTCAGTGGTTGAGCATTGTCTTATGAACCAGCAGGTCACGGTTCTATTCCAATCAGAACACATACCCAGGTTGCAGGTTGGAGGTATGTATGAGACAGCCAACCAATGATTCTCTCTCATCATTGATGTTTCTTTGGATGTCTCTGTCTCCCTCTCCCTTCCTCTCTGAAATCAATTAAAAATATTTTTTAAAAAATGAAATTATATAGTATTTAGCCTTTATAGTCTGAATTCTCTCACCCTATCTAATAAAAGAGTAATATGCAAATCGACAGTGCCTCCACTACACCCCAGCCAATCAGAAATGATATGCAAATTAACCCCCAACCAAGAAGGCTGCTGCCCAAGGCCGGGAAGCCTCAGCCAGAGGCTTCCCGGCCTTGGGCAGGCTGGGGCTGGGGCGGAGCCAGTGATCGGCCCCATCACAGGGTGGTTGCTGGGTGCCCAAGGCCTAAATCCTCGGCCTTGGGCAGGCCTGGGGTGAGCTGTCAGTAGGACATCCCCTGAGGGCTCCCAGTGTGTGAGAGGGGGCAGTTTGGGCTGAGGGACCACCCATCCCCAGTGCACAAATTTCGTGCACTGGGCCTCTAGTACTATCTAATAAGAGTAGTATGCAAATTGACCATCACTCCAAGACACAGGATGGTCGCCTCCATGTGGTCAAAGATGGCTGCCCCCATGTGGACACAAGATGGCTGCTACAGATGGCTAGCAGGGGAGGGCAGTTGTGGGCAGTTGGAGGTGACCGGGTCCGCAGAGGAGGGCAGTTGGGGGAAACCAGGCCATCAAGGGAGGGCAGTTGGGGGCAATTAGACTGGCGGGAGCAGTTAGGCATTGATCAGGATGACAGTGGAGTCGTTAAGGGGATGATCAGGCTGGCAGGCAGAAGTGGTTAGGAGCAATCAGGCAGAAGCAGACAAGCGGTTGGGAGCCAGCAGTCCTGGATTGTGAAAGGGATGTCCAACTGCCCGTTTAGGCCCGATCTAAATGGGCAGTTGACATCTCTCAAGGGGTCTCAGATTGGAGAGAGTGCAGGCTGGGCTGAGGGACACTACCTGTGGCCCCCACCCCGTGCACGAATTTCATGCACTGGGCCTCTAGTTTAGCATAATGTGTTTGAGACTTATTCTTCTATTGTCTGAGTATATCAGTAATTCATTTCTTTTTACTGCTGAGTAGTTGATAAATTTTATAGGAAAAAATATTTTAAAATCAATCTAGGAAAGTAAACATTTTAAAAGATGTAGAGTGACAGAATCTCAATTTGCTTTGGGACAAACCTGATTTATGCCTGTTGACCCAGCATATTTTTTAATAATTTCTCCTTTCATTCTCAAATGTGTCATGGTTTGGATGATAAATTATATAGTCACTGTAAACTGAGTGACAAGATATAGTTAGTTATACAGTATTGGCAGGTTTACCTTCCAAAATACCAGAATTGTATATATTTATATTTCATATAAATATTGAGTGATAATATCAGTAATAACTTATATGTAATCTCATTTTGATCTTCACAACCATATTTCCATTTCACATTTGAGATAACAGATTCAGGATAGAATAAATAACCTGCCAAAGTAATGAGCTAGGACATTATAAACCTGCATCACCTGTCTACACATTTACCCTTAATCTCTCATCTTAATGGAGAGGTAGGCAGTATAGTATATTGGTTGAAAGTAGAGGCAATAATGACAAATGCCTGGGTTTCCAGTCCTGAATATTTCTCCAATTTTAGTTTAGAGAGAAAAGAGTCATTGAAGATAAAGGAACCAAAAGAGAGTAAGGAAACAAGGAGAGACAAGATAGTGTTGTGTCATGTGAACAGTACGATGGCATTGACAAGATAAAAATGCTAAATGGTGGATGAAGAATGAGCAGTCTTCAGAGTTGGCTTGGCTGACCTTGATAAGCATTATCTTTGCTTAAAGGCTCCCTTATAGCTTTAAGTGATCTTGAAGATGTAATTTTTCAGAGGAGAGGGCAAAATAAAAGTAAGGTCATAAAGGGTTAAAAAGAAAATGGAAACTAAAAAGCCCTCATTGTAGAAATTTGGCAGGGAAGAGAAGTGGAGAAAGAGTATAGGTGTTGATAGAGGAAACCTGAGCATGGTTGAAAGCAGAAGAGGAATCAGTTCAAAGGGAGAAATCGAAGATAGAAAATATATGTGGGAGCTGACTCCCAGATGAGGTGAAAAGGCAAGAATTGAGAAAATTAGATGGAGTGCCCTAATTTTGGAAAAGTTAAAATAAATTCTTCTTATAAAATGTTACCCTTGTGTGTTGGCATTTACAATGTTTTCACTTTTTTACTATAAGGGAGTTGCATAATTAAGCTACTTTTTATAAAATAGTGACTTCATTATGTCAAAAATATTTCTTCAGATTATGAAAATAATTCATGTTCATTGTAGAAAATAGAGAAACCTATAAGTGAAGGAAAATCAGCTGTAATTCCATCAGCAATACATAACTTGTTAAGGTTTTTATAGAGCCCTTTTGAATTGATTGACTATTTTTTTTTTAAAACCAGGATTATACTATATATTCAGTTTTCTGTTCTGCTTTTGTTTGTTTGTTTGTTTGTTTTGTTAATCCTCACCAGAGGATATTTTTCCTTTTTTAAAAAGAGAGTGTGGAAAGGAGAAAAAGAGAGGGGGGGTGGGGGGGGGAGAGAGAGAGATGGATTGCATGTTCCTGACCAGGGCCAGGACCAAGCGTGCAACCGGTGTACATGCCCTTGACCAGAATCAAACCAGGGATCCTTCAGTTTTCGGGATGAAGCTCTATCCACTGAGCCAAATTGGCTAGGGTTCTGTCCTGCTTTTTAAGATGCTATTGTTTTGGAACCTTATTCCACTTCACAAAATAGTCCTTGTAAGTAGTGTGCTTAATATTCCATTGTAAGCATTGATCCCATTTGGATCAACCGTCACATTCTCAATTCTCTTTTTAATCTCCTTATTTAACTGACCCAAATTCCTTTATTTTTAAAAATATATTTTATTGATTTTTTTCAGAGAGGAAAGGAGAAGGATAGGGAGCTAGAAACTTTGATGAGAGAGAAACATTAATCAGTTGCTTCCCGTACACCCTCCACTGGGGATGTGCCTTAAACCAAGGTACATGCCCTTGACCGGAATTGAACCTGGGACCCTTCAGTCCACAGGCCGACACTCTGTCCACTGAGCCAAACTGGTTAGGGCCCAAATTCCATTATTAAACACTAGTGTCCTGGTGCACGGATTCATGCACATTGAAAGGAAATTAATTAGAAGAAATATTTTAATATCACTATTTGCCCTTTCTCTATAATAGAAGTGTCAACCAAATTCATAATGGACAATGACAGATCAAAACTCATAGTTGCCGAAACCGGTTTGGCTCAGTGAATAGAGCATCTGCCTGTGGACTGAAGGGTCCTGGGTTCGATTCCAGTCAAAGGTATGTACCTTGGTTGCAGGCACATCCCCAGTGGGGGGGGGGTGCAGGAGGTAGGCAGCTGATTGATGTTTCTCTCTCATTGATGTTTCTGACTATCCCTTCTCTCTCTTTCTCTCTGTAAAAAAAATCAATAAAAATTATATTAAAAAAACAAACACCTGCGATTGGTACCAGTGAGAGCTTTATATGTATTGAGCATGTGTGGGTCAACTTAGCCTTTTATAGATATAAAATAAACTTACTTAATTAGACCTGCTTTCTGATTTAGCTAAACTTTTTCGAGCCCAGTGAAGCACCCCAACTTATCTTTCAGGTAATTTTTAGCAACACAGCAGTAAATATCAACATGAAGCAGATTATTATTGTAGATTACTCAGGGAGAACAAAGGGTAAAATATTTCACTGCATTAGTGTTTGACTATATTCTGCGCAGTGAGAAAACCTGAAGTCATTTTCAAGCTCCACCATTTCTTTTTTTTTCTGCAATGACAAATTTATTACAAAAATAATGAGGAGAAGTACATTATATAATGGAAACAAGGTGAGAAATCAAAATCATACTCAGGGTGGGGAGGGGGCAATGGGAAGATAGGTACACATGGAATACCTTAATTTAAAAATGGGGGGAAAAAACCGTACTCGGTGTAAATGTATAGTTTTAGATGTGTCAATTATAAAACAAAGAAAAAAGTAAATCACATTAAAATGAAGAGGTTAAAGAGCCCCCATATAAACATTACTGAACATTGTGTCCACCATTTCTTACTTCTTTTTAGTTGGGTCAAGTTTCTAAACTTTTTAAATCTCCATTTTCTGGCTAATGAAAAGAAAATAGGATTCTACTGATTCTCCTATCTACCTACTGCAGGACTTCTGTGAGGATCAAATGAGATGAGGCACAGGAAAACGCTTCACAGACAGTTAGTTAAAGTATAAAATGTTTGCACCTGGCTATAAAGCAAGTCAGGTTCCTGGGCTGAAGAAACTCCAAGGTGGTTAGTTGCTAGAGAGAGGAAGCCGGGTGTTGCTATGTGACATCATTACCCAGTGTCCACAGTGACCATTTCAGGCCTGGGCTGGGCTGGGCCGGGCTGGGCTGTGGGCTGCATTTTGTGCCATGGGGTCTTGGCAGCATTGGCTGTGATTTGATGGGGTATCGCTCTGGAATGGTGGCGGGATCTATGTCCCCCTTGGGAGAAGCCGAGGGTTGCTTTGTTGGTGCCAGGTCTGAGGTGCCGTTTCTATGTAAATGGCCAGTGCACGTCATGGCAGCTCCTGTTTTGAGCATCTGCCCCCTGGTAGTCAGTGCATGTCATAGTGACAGTTGGATGGTTGGAGGGACACTTAACAAATTAACCTTTTATATATATACTGGGGCCCCGGTGCATGAAATTCGTGCACTCGGGGTGGGTGGTCCCTCAGCCCAACCTGCCCCCTCACACATACTGGGAGCCCTCAGGGGATGTTCTACTGATGGCTTACAGAGGCTTTTGGCCTTGGGCAGGGGACCTTCAGCCCCCTCAGATCACTGGCTCCGCCCCTGCCCCCTCGGCTCTGATGGCTTACCTCACAGTGACTCGGGTGCCAGGATGTTTCTGGGACACAGGCACTGGGTGCCTATGTATGCAAGTTAACCACCATCTTTGTTGGGTTAATTTGCATACACACTCTGATTGGCTATTGGTGTAGTGGAGGTGTGGTCAATTTACATGTTTGTCTATTATTATGAAAGATAGAATATATGTAAGTAAGTGCTACAGATGACCAGAGGAGTTATTGAGAGTCTGAGTTGAATTTAGGAGGAAGGAATCAGTATGCCCAGGCTCTAAAGATTGTCTCAGAAAATCTAATCCTTTTTAAAAATAGGTTTTTATTGATTTCCGAATGGAAGGGAGAGGGAGAGAGTGATAGAAACATCAGTGATGAGAAAGAATCATTAATTGGCTACCTCCTGCATGCGTCCTGCCGGGGATCAAGCCCTCAACCTGGGCATGTGCCCTTTACTGGAATTGAACCCGGGACCCTTCAGTACAGAGGTCAACGCTCTATCCACTGAGCCAAACAGTCTAGGGCAGAAAATCTAATCTTTACCTTTGTGTTTTTCCCCCTTCATTGAAGTTCTTGAAGAAAAAAGTCGAAGTTCATTCTTCCCTTTCATTTTTTGTGTGGTAGCTGCCTCATAGAGAAACCAATGATTTGTCTTTAAGCTCTGTAAATTCTCTTTGGGAGTTTTTATAGGGAGATATATAGGTTATCCTTATAGGGAGGAGGAGGAAAGGATGGGAGGTAGTTTATAGTTTATATTCATCTGTCCCTCCTTTGTCATTTCCTCAGAAAAAAAGGTACTCATCTTATTTGGCTATCCTATCTAATAAAAGAGTAATATACATATTGACCGTACCTTCACTACACCCACAAGTCACGCCCACCAGCCAGTCAGGGGCAGAGCCGAGGCCTGCATGAGGCAGCGAGCCTGCCCACCCACTGCCGCCCAGCAGTCGGTGGCCTGGGCCTCCCTCTTTGGGGTGATCATGGAGCTCTCCAATTGATTGCCCCTCCAGCTGGTGGCCTGGGTCCTCCTCTGCAGTGATGGCTGGGTTCCCGACCAATTGCATCACACCCACCAAGGTGTCTTAGCATAGTCCTAGATGGTTGATTCGGATGGCCATTCTGCTGTTCGCTGTTTGGTCAATTTGCATGTTACTCTTTTATTATATAGGAATTACATAGGATAGTGGTTATAAATTTTTAACCTCAAGACTCTTGGCAAGAATACCATACACGCCCTTTGTAATATTGAGCATGACTTTGGTGGTAGTGATTGGAGGAGAATCACTGATGCCAGAAATATTAGTTATTTTAATTCTTTGTATACAATCATGCTTTGTTTTTCAAGAAGAAGAATGAAATTGCCTAGTGAAATCTCAGGCTTAAATACAATATAAATAATTGAAATGCTATAGTATATAATATAAAAGGAAAGTTTAACTTAAGTTGATCTTGAGCTGTAAGTAACAAGTTATTAGAGACAAAAGTCCAGACATGTTTCATTCCTTTGTGATGTGCTTTTCTCATTGGGAGTAGGTAGAGAGTATCTGAACACTTAGAGCTATTTAATCTCTTGATTTGGCAGCCATTATAGTAAATTACATAAATATATTTGTTTTCATCTTTCTGGTATGAGATGACTACTATATTAAGTCAGTTCATTCCTATAGCTTCTTTTGCATGCCACTGTTTTCCTACCTTCTCCAGTAATAGCAATTACTTTATTGTCTTTACTTAAGAAAATACTATGTTAAGTGTTCAGAATAGTTGAATAAAGTTAGTATATTGTTCTCTTTTTGATGCCTCCTTTATCTCTCAAGGCCTTGTTTCCTTTTATTCTTTTTTCATTAGGAGATTATTCTTTCTACTTTTAATGATCAATGTCTTCAATAACTCTTGATCTCATTCTCATTATTTTCTTTTTGTATATTATCAAATGGCACCTCAGAAACACCTAGGAGCCTCAGTATCCTAGTAGCACTGTCAAATGTTCATGGGGAAAATAAAGAGAATTCTTTATTATTGCCCAAGAAAGGTACTACCAAATTTATAAGGCATAAAGCAAAAATGGAATTTGTAATATAAAAATCCTTTGTAAAAAGACTACCATTATAATGGTGATAATTTTCTTCACCTTTTTAAGTTTTATTGAAATACCAGAGGCCCGGTCCACAAAATTTATGCATGCGGGGGAGGGAGTTCTCTCAGCCTGGCCTGCACCCTCTTGTAATCCAGGAACCCTTGGGGGCCATCCCTCTCGCAATCTGGTAGCTCTCGGGGGATGTCCAACTGCCGGTTTAGCCTCGATCCCACAGGGATCCTTGTGGCATTAAACCTAAACTGGCAGTCGGACATCCCTCTCACAATCCGGGACCACTGGCTCCTAACCACTTGCCTGCCAGCCTGCCTGATCACCCCTTCCTGCCTCTGCCTACTTGCCTGATCGCCCCTAACCACTCTCCTGTTTGCCTGATTGCCCCTAACTGCTCGCCTGCCTGCCTGCCTAATCACCCTTAACCATTCTGCCTGCCTGCCTGATTGCCCCTAACTACTCTACCTGCCTGGCTCATTGCCCCTAACCACTCTGCTGCCTGCCTGATCACCCCTAAACATTGTATGCTTGCCCCTAACTGCTCACTTGCCTGCCTGCCTAATCACCTTTTAACTGCTTGTCTGCCTGTCTGATCACCCCTAACCACCTCTGCCTCGGCTCCCACCTGCTGCTGCGGTTGCCTCTGCATTGGCCCCTGCCACCACGGCTTTGTCCAGAAGGTTGTCTGGAAGGACATCCGTAATGACGTTGGGAAGGTTGTTTGGCTGTATGGCCTAGTTAGAATATTACACTTTTATTATTATAGATAACTTACATACCATAAAATTCACCTGATTTAAATATATAGTTTATTGATTATATATAGAAATGTACAATCACCAACCCATTCAAAGTTTAGAACATTATCATCATCCCCTAAAGAAAACTGTGTTCACTTGCATTTATTCTCACTCCCACCCCTCCTCTAGATAACCAATACTCTACTTTCTGTTTCTATAGATTTTACTTTTATGGACATTTCATATAAATGGAACCATATAATATGTGGTCTTTGTGTTTGGCTCTTTTCACTTAGCACGATATTCATACATATATGGGAGCATGTACTTCATGTCTTTTTGTTGATGAGAAGTATTCTAAGGGGATATAACTCAGATTGTTTACCCATTTACTAATTGATAGGCATTTTTGGGTGTTCTAAATAATGTTATGAACATTTATATACAAGTCTTCTGTGAACATAAACTTTCATTTCACATGAATAAGTATGTAGTTGTAGAATTGCTGGATTATATAGTAAATCTGTATTTAACATTTTAAGAAACTGACAAACTGTTTTCCAGAGCTACTATACCATTTTATATTCCTACAGTAATGTATGAGAGTTCTAGTTTTTCCACATCTTTCTCAACACTTCTTATCAGTTGTTTTTATCATAGCCATGCTAGTTGTGAAGTAGTATCTCATTGTGATTTTGATTTGCAATTTTCTAATGATGTAAAGTCCTTCACTCTTTAAAAAAAAGGCAACATTGTATGTTCTTTAAAAAAAAATGTTTTAGCCTATGAAGAAATGAATATTCTTCTATATAAAAGGGAGATAGACTATCAATAAATGTTATTTTCTAAAGGCAAAATATTTAAATTCTATATATTTTTTAAATGTTTGTGTGTGTAATCAGGGTTAATTTATGGATAAAGGATTCTGGAAGTTTATACTAGAAAAGGTTGAATTAAAGACAGAAGGTAAAAGCTTTTTCAACTAATTATTTTTATATAGTATAGAATGGACTTATTCATTCAACATGTATCTATAGAGCACTTTGCCAGGAGATATTGTAGGCCCAGGGAATGTAAAAATGAAAACAAGCAAGATTCCATCTTTCAAGGAATTTATATTCTAGTAGAGAAAACATATGCTAAACAGACGTTTACTGTATATCTAGTAGTAGCAAGTGTTATCAAGAAAAATGGTAGGGCCGAGACTGGTTTGGCTCAGTGGATAGAGCGTCGCACTGCGGACTGAAGGGTCCCAGGTTCGATTCCGGTCAAGGGCATATACCTTGGCTGCGGGCACATCCCCAGTAGGGGGCGTGCAAGAGGCAGCTGATCGATGTTTCTCTCTCATCGATGTTTCTGAATTTCTATCCCTCTCCCTTCCACTCTGTAAAAGATGAATAAAATATATTTTAAAAAAACAAACAAAAAAAAAAGAAAGAAGAAAAATGGTAGGAAGAGTAAGGAGATAGGGAAGTGAAGTTAGGTCAGGGAAAGTCACTAAGGAAGCAAACCATCCTAATATATAAAAACCCAGGGTCCGTAACATCCAAAACGACCAAAGACTCGAACGACTGGGAGTCAGTGCTGGGTTGCCATGGAGACCCAGCACTGACTGCCACCGCTGTGGGTGCCCCAAACAAGCACTGACTGCTAGGGGGCTACAGATCAGGCCTGAAGAGAGGCCTGGAGAGAAAAGCAGGGTCTAATGTGAGCCTCCATGGCAGCTGTTGATCAGCATTTGCCTCTCTCTTACGCTCCAGCAGCCACGCCTCTCTCTTGGGCCTCCGCCGGGGCTGCTAATCAGCCCTGTCTCTCTCTCTCTCTCTCTCTCTCTTTTTTAATCTTTATTTTCAGTTTATTAATTACATTGTTCCCTTTTTTCCCCCCTATAGTTCCCCTCCACCTGGTACCCATCCTACCCTCCTCCCTCTCCCCCCTCCACTGTCCTCTCCCATAGTTGCATGATTTTTGTCCAGTCCCTTGCTGCACTTCCCACACCCCCTTTCTCCCCAAGAATTGTCAGTCCATTCCCTCTCTATGTCCGTGATTCTGTTACATTCACCAGTATATTCTGTTCATCAGCTTATTCACTTGATTTTTAGATTCATTTGTTGATAGATGTGTATTTGTTGTTCCTAATTTACACTTTTATCTTTTTTTTCTTCCTCTTCTTAAAGAATACCTTTTAGCATTTCATATAATATTGGTTTGGTGGTGATGAACTCCTTTAGCTTTTTGTTATCTGCGAAGCACGTTATCTGGCCTTCAATTCTGAATGATAGCTTTGCTGGGTAGCGTAATCTTGGTTGTAGATTCTTGCTATTCATCACTTTGAATATTTCTTGCCACTCCCGTCTGGCCTGCATCGTTTCTGTTGAGAAATCCGCTGACAATCGTATGGGTGCTCCCTTATAGGTAACCAACTGTTTCTCTCTTGCTGCTTTTAATATTCTCTCTTTGTCTTTTGCTCTTGGCATTTTAATTATGATGTGCTTTGGTGTGGTCCTCTTAGGGTTCCTATATATTGGGGTTCGTGCGCTTCTTGGACTCCTAAGTCAATTTCTTTCAACAGGTGTGGGAAGTTTTCGGTCATTATTTCTTCAAATAGGTTTTCATTGTCTTGCTCTCTCTCTTTTTCTGGCACCCCTATAATTCGGATGTTGGTATGCTTGAGGTTGTCCCAGAGGCCCCTTACACTATCTTCAATTTTTTGGATTCTTTTGGTTTCTTGCTTTTTCAGCTGAGTGGATTTTACCTCTTTGTATTTCAAATCTTTAACTTGGTTCTTGGGATGCTCCAGAACGCTTTTAGGTCTTTGTATAATATTTTTTATTTCAGTCAGTGTATGCTTAATTTCTGGTTGGTCCTTTTTCATATCCTTGAGAGTCTCCTTTATATCCTTGAGGGTCTCCTTCATTTCCTTGTAGGACTCATTCATTTCCACGTTGGTCTTGATCATTTCCTTTGCGGTCTCGCTTATTTCCTTATAGGCCTCGACCTTTTGTTGGAGCCTCTTGAAAAACCCTATAACTGTGGTTTTTAATTCCATGTCCAGCCGTTTTTTTCCCTCCATTTCTTTCATATCTGATTTCTTTCCATGTCTCTGCATGGTGGCTGCTTCCCTGAGTTGGTCAGTTAGCTTTGTGTGGTAGACTTCCTACTAGGGACAGTGGCTCAGCCTCCCCAGTTACCTGAGGCGGATATGGGGTGCACAGTCTTGCTGAAGTTAAGCTCAGGTTAATTGTTGTTAGCACTTGGAGGGGTTGACCTCCAGGCCAATTGTCTGTGAAGTTCAGCTGTGCTCAGGTTGGATGGGCGGAGTCTCCAGGCCAAGCAGACAGCATTAGCTCTGCCCTATGCGGCCCCAGGGACTCTGTGCTGGGGGCAATGGCTGCCAGCACCTCTGAGAGAGAGCTGCTGCCAAGCTCCACCGGCTGCCAGGGAATTCAGACTCTCCCCAAATGAGTCTGCACACCCAAATGTCTCACCCAGGGTCGTAAAACAAAGCAGACTGACGGTTTTCCAAATGAGAGAGCAAGTTGAGAGCGCTCTCTACGCGGTCATGCAGCTGCGCTGTTCCCAAGTTCACACGCAAGCTCCCTTCTCCACAAGCCGGCAGACCCTTGCAGCACCCGAGCTTCGGCATGCCCTCCCACTGTCCAGTTTTTACCCCGTGTGATAGTGGGTTCCCTGGACTTTGCCCAGAGCTGGAGAATCAGTCCAGTGGGACGTCTTTGTCTCCCTGTTCGAGAAAACTGGCCGGTTTTCAGCCACCCGCCCTATCCCCTGGCGCGCGCTCCAAACCTCTCTCCGAGCGAATCTTCAACGCTGTCCACCGCCGCTCCTCCGAGTCACAGTGTCTTATCTTCACTTTTATTTGTGGAATTTTCACTCGGCCTGCTTTCTGGTGATTCTGGAAGGTTTTTGTTCTTTCGTTAAGTTGTAGTATTAAAATTGCTGAGCATGACGGCAAGATAGGTGTTTTACCTATGCCGCCATCTTGGTTCTCTCAGCCCTGTCTCTCTCTCTTTTTTTTTTTTTTTTAAATATATTTTATTGATTTATTACAGAGAGGAAGGGAGAGGGATAGAAAGTCAGAAACATCGATGAGAGAGAAACATCGATCAGCTGCCTCTTGCACACCCCCTACTGGAGATGTGCCCACAGCCAAGGTACATGCCTTGACCGGGATCGAACCTGGGACCTTTCAGTCCATAGGCCGACGCTCCATCCACTGAGCCAAACCGGTTTCGGCAGCCCTGTCTCTCTTGATCAGGCCTGTTGATAGGCCCAGAGACACTGACTGACATAGAAACTGACCAATCAGAACCAAATCTGGGGGAAGTGTGAGGAGCCAATGGCTGCCTAGGAGGCAGAGCTTTTGATGCTCACTGCCGAGGAAACTGACTAATCAGAACCAAATCTGGGTGAAGTGTGAGGAGCCAAAGGCTGCTTAGGAGGTGGAACTTTTGCTTCTGACTGGCATAGAAACTGACCAATCAGAACCAAATCTGGGTGAACTGTGAAGGCAGAACCTAAGGTGGGGGTTGAGGAAGGGTTTTAAGGACAACAGCTGCTTGTATAAGGTGTAAGAAAGCGGTTCAATTTTTTAATGACTGGTTTGGCAGTGTAGTGCTTATGGCTGCTTATCAGTCCAGGTATAGGGATTATGTATTTCTGTTTGCCCAGAGCATCTCCTCCTAATGAAAAAGACTCTCACACACCAATTTAAGCAATCCTATATAATTGATATCTATACTACTAAAAGGGTAATATGCTAATTAGACCAGTTGATATAATGCACATTGATACCAAGGGGCAGATGCTCAAAGCAGAAGCTGTCCTCTGGTGGTCAGTGCACTCCCCTGTGGGCTGATCCCCGCAGGTGACACTGTGCTCCATCAATGCTCGAGTCCCTCATACTGGGCCTCTAGTCCTAATATATAAAAACTCTGGGTTGTAATGACCAGTAATGCTGAGGGCTAACTGACCGAAGTCAGTGCTGGCCCCATCCCCAAGCAGGTGGTAAGGGGCAATTAGGCAGGCAAGCAGAGGGGTTAGGGGAGATCAGGTAGGTGGGCCAGTGGTTAGGGGTGATCAGGTAGATAGAAAAGTGGTTAGGGGCAATCAGGTAGGCAGACAGTGCCTCACAGGGCTGGCCCTGCTCCCAGCAAAGAAAGAGGGAGGCCCAGACTAGCCAAGCCAGTGCACCCCAGCCTGTCACCTGCAGAGGGAAGCCACTGGTGGTGGGAGAGGGGGCGGGCAGCAGTGTACAGATGGCATGCAGTGGCAGCGGCAGGGGTGGGTTCAGTTGCCTGCAGCCCGGGGAAGGAAAGCCCTGATAGGCCCTGATCTCAGGCCAGGGCTAGGGACCCTACCCGAGATGTCCTGCATTGTGAGAGGGTGCAGGCCAGGCTGAGGGACACCTCCCTGCCATACCCAAGTTCATGATTTTTTGTGCACCAGGCCTCTAGTATAATATAAATGAGATACCGAATGTAAAGCATCTTTAGTTCCATGTTAACATATTGTGGACAGATCACAAGAATTCTAGTGTTTTCTGGCCTAAGGCTTGTGACCAATCATGAGGATTCTCTAAAAAGATAATAGCTTGTAGGAACAGGTAATAAATAACTTCAAAATGCATTGGGTATTTAATTTGAAAATGTGCTTTTAACATTTATGTAAAACGTTTTTTGTACTCATTCAAAAGCAACTTATCTGGCCACTGGGTAAAGCTAACAATGAAACTAGTCTGCAATGTGTTAAGTGATAAAATTGTGGTACCTATCATTTTATTGGAAATTGTTATTGTCACGCCACCTATTTTAAGCTTTCAAAATTAGTTTTCAAATTAGTATTCTTTAGTAATGTTTGTTTTTTATCTTTATTTATTTAATTATTTAAAAAATATATTTTGTTGATTTTTTACAGAGCAGAAGGGAGAGGCATAGAAAGTTAGAAACATCGATGAGAGACATCGATCAGCTGCCTCTTGCACGCCCCCTACTGGGGACGTGCCCGCAGCCAAGGTACATGCCCTTTCTGGAATCAAACCCGGGACCCTTCAGTCCGCAGTCCAACGCTCTATCCACTGAGCCAAACCGGTCTCGGTTGTTTTCTATCTTTTAAAATTTGTAAAATCTTAGATGAGGTACCTATTCTTTAGGAATGTCATAATCTTAGTGAAATAGGACCATTAACTCACCTTTAGGCTATTATCGTTTAACTAGGGGCCCAGTGCACGAAATTCAGCCCAACCTGCCTCCTCAATGGGGCCGATGGCTGGCTCTGCCCCGGACGCCTCGGCCCTGCCCCCCCCGATTGGTGTGCGGGTGCCTTGGCGGCCCCACCCCCAGCCTCGCGTGCTTGCTGGCCGCTGTTGAACGCCAGGCCCCGGGTCCTCCCCTCCGCGCTTGCTGGCCGCCTCACACACACCTTGGGCCCGCCTTGTGCGCTCACCAGCCACCTCAGCCCCGTCCCCACTCCTGATTGGCTGGTAGGCGTGCCTGGTGGGCGTGCATGGTGGGTGTAGTGAAGGTACGGTTGATTTGCATATTCCTCTTTTATTAGATAGGATTATTATTCTGTATTTTTAACACGTAATGACATTATACCTCTTTCTCTAATTACTTTTATTTCTCAAGGTCCTTTTGTGATAAAGGCAACTTCATATTAATTTATTCATTTGTATTAAGCATTTTTTTAAGTATATTTTATTGATCTTTTACAGAGCAGAAGGGAGAGGGATAGAAAGTCAGAAACATCGATGAAAGAGAGACATTGATCAGCCGCCTCTTGCACGTCCCCTACTGGGGATGTGCCCGCAGCCAAGGTACATGCCCTTGCCAGAATCGAACCCGGGACCCCTCAGTCCACAGTCCGACGCTCTATCCACTGAGCCAAACCAATCTCGGCTGTATTAAGCATTTTTGGGGGGTTGTTTTGTTAATCCTCACCAGAGGTTATTTTTTCATTGATTTTTGAGATGGGGGAAAGGAGAGAGAGAGAGAGAGAGAGAGAGAGAGAGAGAGAGAGAGAAACATTGATGTGAGGACCAGGGATTGAACCTGCAAATGAGGTATGTGCCCTAGCCCGGAATTGAGCCTAGGCTCTTTAGTCCAAGGGCTGATGTTCTGTCCACTGAGCAAAACTGGCTAGGGCAACTTCATATTTATTGATGAGTTGGATTCCAAAAAGTTAACTTTTTATAGACTGAATAGTAATCAGGTTGCATCTTTTGACAGAAACAAGACTCTACTCTGATAGTAATTAATTTCCAGTAGTCTTAGTTCATTTGTTTTTTGCCTCGTTTGTGTTTCATGGATGCAGTTCTTATCTTTTAAGGATTTTTTTAAGTCAAATTTATTGAGATGTAATATACATCTAATAAAATTTTACACAGTTAATATTGCTTGGTTTTGACAATTGGTTAACTACCACCATAATCAAGATATAGAAGTTTTTTGTGAAGTTTAATCATCACTGATGTCAATATTTTTAGATAGATATCTATGTTTATACTAGAGGCCCAGTGCGTGAAAATTCATGCATTGGTGGGGGTCCCTCAGCCCAGATTACCCCCTTTCACAGTACAGGAGCCCTCAGGGGCAGGAGGCAACTCAACGATCAAGGGAAAGCGACGCCCCCATCACACCTCTGCTGCTGCCATTGCTGGCAGTGCAAGCCTGGCCAGCCCTGGTTATGTGAGCTTTGGGCAGCCCCAAGGCTTGCTTGCACCTCGGGCTGGCCCTGGGCAACTGGCCCATTGGTGGCTTGCCTGTGCCTCAGGCCAGCCCTGGGTGGCTGGGAAGCTGCCATCTGAGGCTTGCCCGTGCCAAGGGCCAGCACTGGGCGCTGGGCAGCCACCATCAGAGCCTTGCTTGTGCCTCGGGCCTGCCCTGAGTGGCTGGTGGGATGGGGAAACCTGGGGACTACAAAGGCAGGTGCGTTTAGTGGCCAGACCTGCTTGGGGGCATGCCCGGCTGTGCCACGTGTCTGCCACCCCAGCCGGGTTGAGGGACTGGGTGCTGCCATCTTTGAGGGCATGGCAGTTAATTAGTATATTCCCTCCTTATTGGCTGTGGATTCCACCATCTTTGTGAAGGCATGATGGTCAATTAGCACATTCCCTCTTTATTAGATAGGATGTCTTTTTCTCTGGATTGAGCTTTTGCCCTCTTTTCTGAAGTCTATAAGCCTGGCTACAGGCCTTTGTGAGGCAAGTGGTAGAACAATGGTTAGAGGTCTTAGTGATTACAATGTAAACTTTCACTTGATCCTCTTCCCCACCCCTGCTTATAATACGTTCCTTTCGCCATCTTTCATGATTGGTCTTACCCATCTCAAATACTGTGTTTAAAATTTTCCATACTACAAAACTAGTCTTTTACTGGAATGGGAAAGGGGATGTAGGGATGGATCTAGGTGTCTTGAATGGATATTCATGTTACATGTTCTTATGTCCACTTTTATCCTCACTTATTGAGGTCCTCAATATTGCCAATTACTGAACCTTTTGGGGATTCTCCTTTTAACCTTTTCTCGTTGATTTAGGATTTGGCTTTCTCAGATCTGCCAAGTGATTTATCACTTCTACTTTGCCATTTCCAAAATGTTGTTGCCATCATTTCCTCTTCTTTGTCCTAATGGGTTTTATGTGTTTAAAAACTTTTTCTGTCATTGCAATGGGGTCTCAAGTAAGGGTGGAAGTGTGTAATCTCCTATTTTTAAATGTCTCTCTTCCCTTTAAAAAAAAAAAGCCTTGACCAGTGTTGTTCAATTGGCTGGAGCGTAGTCCTTTTTGGAGTGTAACAAAAAGTTACTGGTTCAGTTCCCTGTCAGGGCACATACCTAAGCTGCAGGTTCTATCCTGGATATCGCTCTCTCTCATCCCTTCTTTCTAAAGTCAATAAGCATATTCTCAGGTGAAGATTAACCAAAAAAAAAAAAAAAAGCTTAGCTCATGAACAAACCCTTTATGATCTAGATTCTGCCTATCTCTTCCAGCCTGATTTCTCACCGTGCTGTAATCCACCCCCAGCCTAAGCTCCAGTCACATGCATCTGCTTAAGATAATGCTAGACAAACCAAGTTGCTTCATGCCTTTCAATTCTGCACGTGCTGTTTCTTCTTTAAGAATTTTCTCAGTGAAGTTTTGCTCACTCATATGAATGCCCCTCAGTCAGTGATTATTGTATTAATTTAGTTATTTATTTACTTTCTTAAAAGTCTCATCTGAGAGGTTTCTTAACCTAGAGTACATTGGATTATTATTTTTTTTTCCATAGGTAGAAGAAAGCTTCAGAGAACTAGCTACAAGAATGAAAGAAAAATGTAAGGGTTAGCTATAAACAAGTCAGATATATATAGTTTGATTTTGGTTCCTCTGTCTGCTGCTTGGAGTGGTGGTATATGTGATTTGGTTAAAAAATTTTAGGCTTCTGTAGATTTGGATGCCATAATTACTACTATACACATAGACTTGATTTCATGACCTGCAAGTTTAAATTTAATATACGGCTAGTGATATGGAAAATGGGGAGATTGACATTTTATGTTGGGCCAAAATACATGCCATGTTATTATTACTGGTGATGTCTAAAAAGAATGAGAACAGAAAGACCCTTAATTTCATGAAATGCGCTGCTCTGTATTTAAGGTTTTTAAAACTGTCGATTAGAACTGTGTTCTCTGCTTTACTCATAAGCCGTTTTTACATAGCGAGTTGTTTTTGTATGTGTATTAAGGAAATGGTTAGGCTCTTTTGCTTTTTGTATTTTCCATTTATTCTTTTTATTTTGTTGTCTAGGTATTTAAGAGATTATGGCATCTGAAACCCACAATGTTAAAAAACGGAACTTTTATAATAATATTGAGGATCATTCCATTGATCGACCTAGAAAAAGGATCTCTAATTTCACTAATAAGAACATGAAGGAGGTAAGTCCACAGTTTCTAGGTAACAGGTAAAATAGTATTTTAGTCTGTTCAGGCTAAGAATACCATGACAGAATATTATAGATTGGGTGGCTTTAAACAACAGAAATTTATTTCTTACAGCTCTAGAGGCTGGAAAGTTGAAGATCAAGGTCTAAACAGATTTGGTGAGGGACTACAGATGACTGTCTTTTCATTGTGTCTTAGCATGGTGGAAGGGGTAAGAGAGCTCTCTGAGGTCTCTTTTATAAGAGCAGTAATCTCATTCATGCCCCAGTCACCTTTCAAAAGCCCCGCCTCCTAATAGGATTTCAGTGGAAATTTTGGGGAGACACAGGTTTTTTTCATTTCATCACAGACAATTTAAACTATTAGGCGTATGGGTAATTCTGGTTAAGTTATTTAAAATATAAGAGATACCAATTCTGTTTAACTTGCTATATTTAAGTAGAATTAATGAAATATTGAAAACTTTATATTCTGAAAGCTCTAAAAAAATTTTGGCCCATATACTGTTGTGATAGGATATAATTTTGATATTTTAGTTTACTATTAAAGAATATTTTTGATTTTTTAAATTATTTATTTTTATTCTCTAAAATTTTACATGTCTTCTTTTTCTTCAAATGACAACACTCCCCCCTCCCCACCCCGTAGCCATTCCCCCCCAGGCAAGCCCCCACTGCTCCAGTGTCTGTGTCCATTGGTTATGCTAATATATGCATGTATACAGGTCCTTTAGTTGCTCTCTAACCCCCTCTCCCCTACCATTTGTCTCTAGATCTATTCTTGTTTATCAGATTATCTTGATCATTATATCCCACGTATGAGTGAGATCATGTGATATCATGTGACTGGCTTATTTCGCTTAGCTAATGCTCTCCAGTTCAATCCATGTTGTTGCAAATGGTAAAAGTTCCTCTTCTTTATAGCGGCATAGTATTCCATTATGTAGATGTGCCACAGTTTTCTAATCCACTCATCTGTTGATGAGCACTTAAGCTGTTTCCAAATCTTAGCTATGGTAAAACATGCTGCTATGAATATAGGGGTGCATATATCCTTTCTGATTGGTTTCTTGGGATACAGTCCTAGAAGTGGGATTACTGGGTCAAATGGGAGTTCCATTTTTAACTTTTTGAGGAAACTCCATACTGTTCTCTACAGTGGCTGCACCAGTCTGCATTCCCACCAGCAGTGCACGAGGGTTCTTTTTTCTCCACATCCTCTTCAGCACTTGTCATTTGTTAATTTGATGATGATAACCATTCTGACAGATGTGAGATGGTATCTCATTGTTGTATTGATTTGCATCTCTCAGATAATTAGTGGCTTTGAGAGCATGTTTTCATGTGTCTGGGCCTCCTGTATATCCTCTTTCGAAAAGTGTCTATTTAAATCCTTTGACCATTTTTTTTGATTGGATCATTTATCTTTCTTTTGGAAAGTTGTATGAGTTCTCTGTAAATTTTGGAGATTAAAACCTTACCTATAATATCATTGGCAAATATGTTCTCCCATGCAGTGGGATTTCTTATTGTTTTGTTGATGGTTTCTTTTACTGTATAGAAGCTTTTTATTTTTTTCTTTAAGTTTTTGTATATATTTTAAGGGAAGATAAGCCAGAAAAGTTATAAATGTGTATATTCAATACCAGGGTATAAATGTATATTTAACCATCACTGCTTCCTTTTTCCTTACTGTCAATAATTTGGTTGCAGTCTCGGGACTGCTTATCTTTTTTATTTTTAATAAATCTTTAATTTTTCAGATTACTGCAATTGTTCCTCTTTTTTTCCCCAATAGCTCCCTTCCACTCAGTTCCCACCCACCCCATGCCCTTAGCTCCCCCCACCACTGTCCTCATCTATAGGTGTACGATTTTTGTCCAGTATCTTTCCATACCCCCACACCTTTTTCCCCCTGAGAATTGTCAGTTCACTCCCTTTCTATGCCCCTGATTCTATTATATTCACCACTTTATTCTGTTCATCAGATTTTTTTATTCACTTGATTTTTAGATTCACTTGTTGATAAATATGTATTTCTTATTCATAATTTTTATCTTGACCTTTTCTTCTTTTCCTCTTCATAAAGAATACCTTTCAGCTTTTCATGTAATACTGGTTTGGCGATGATGAACTCCTTTAGCTCTTTCTTGACTGTGAAGCTCTTTATCTGACCTTCAATTCTGAATGATAGCTTTGCTGGGTAGAGTAATCTTGGTTGTAGGTTCTTGCTATTCATCACTTTGAATATTTATTGCCCCTCCCTTCTGGCCTGCATAGTTTCTGTTGAGAAATCAGCTGATAATCATATAAGTACTCCCTTGTAGGTAACTAACTTTTTTTCTTGCTGCTTTTTTTAAAAAAAATATATTTTATTGATTTTTTACAGAGCAGAAGGGAGAGGGATAGAAAGTCAGAAACATCGATGAGAGAGACATCGATCAGCTGCCTCTTGCATGCCCCCTACCGGGGATGTGCCCGCAGCCACGGTACATGCCCTTGCCGGAATCGAACCCGGGACCCTTCAGTCTGCAGTCCTACGCTCTATCCACTGAGCCAAACCGGTCTCGGCTCTTGCTGCTTTTAATATTCGCTCTTTGTCTTTTGCTCTTGGCATTTTAATTATGATGTGTCTTGGTGTGGTCCTCTTTGGATTCCTTTTGTTTGGGGTTCTCTTTGCTTCCTGGACTTGTAAGTCTATTTCTTTCACCAGGTAGGGAAAGTCTTCTGCCATTATTTCTTCAAATAGGTTTTCAGTATCTTGTTCTCTCTCTTCTTCTGGCACCCACATAATTCTGATGTTGGTATGCTTGAAGTTGTCACAGAGGCTTCTTACACTATCTTCATATTTTTGGATTTTTTTTTTCTCTTTGCTTTTCCAGTTGGGTGTTTTTTGCTTCTTTGTATTTCAAAGCTTTTACTTGATTCTTGGGATCCTCTAGTCTGCTGTTGGATCTCTGTATATCATTTTTTATTTTGGTCAGTGTGTGATTAATTTCTAGTTGGTCCTTTTTCATATCCTCGAGGGTCTCACTAAATTTATTGGTGGATTCTAGAAAATTCTTGAAAAACCTTAAAACCGTGGTTTTGAACTCTGTGTCCAATACTTTGCTTTCCTCCATTTCTTTGATTTGTGACCTGTTTCTTTGTACATTTTGGCTTCTTCCCTGAGTTAATAGAATGGCTTTGTATGCTAGGTGTCCTGTAGGGCCCAGTGGGCTGTGTGCACAGTCTTGTTGTAGGTAAGCCTTGATTGTTTTTGGTATCACTGGGAGGAATTGACCTCCAGGACAATTGGCTGTGAGGATCAGCTATGTCTACGGTGGGAGAACTTCTGTGCTACAGAAACCCTTATGAGGCAAGGCCTGCTTCAGTGGGGCTTTGGTGCTCACTGAGTTTGCCCCCTGAGTGTATCCCTTATGGATCTGAGGAGTTGTAATATTGATGGTACTATTCTGACCCATGGGTACACTGGCTCTTGGATCTCCAAGGAGGTGCTAACTTAGCCTATGTCTGAGGTCACTCAGCAGGAGCTACGGAGAGATCTGCAGATTCCTCTTCTTTGTTTGAGTTTTGGAGGTGCCCAGATGAGGCTGAGCTGTGCAGCAATGCAGGCTGCTGTGGGGCCTTGGGACTTCTTTCTGGTCTCTGTGCCTCAGTTGCAGTATGATAGGAAGTTTAGATTTCAAAGGACCTAAGGCCTCTGCTCACAGCTTGGATGAGGTGGAGTCTCAGGGCGGAGCAAACAGCAATGGCTTCCCATCAATCTTGCCCTAAGAGGCCCTCGGGTCTCAGTGTCCCTCAGTAATCGCTGCAATCACCTTTGAGACAAAGCCACCCTTGAGTTCCGCCCTCTGCCAGACAGTCCAGTTCTTCCCCGTATGAGTCTGGGTCCCCAGAGTTTCACTTGGAACTGGAGTTCAGAGCATTCGGCAGCTTGTGTCTCCCTCCGGATTGAAAAAGCCAGCTGCGTACTCAGTTGCTAGCCCTTTCAGCGCCCGTGCCTTCGTACCTCTGCACTTTACTTCGCAGTTCCTCTGAGTCTCAGTGACCTCTTCTCTTTCCTTCTAGTTGTAGAATTTCCACTAAGCCAGCCTTCCTGTGGTTCTGGATGATGTCCGTTTTGTCTTTTAGTTGTAGTTTTGAAGTTGTTGTGCGAGGCAGCAAGTTCAGATGTTTACCTATGCCACCATCTTGGTTTCTCTCCAGAAGCTTTTTATTTTGATGTAGTCTCATTTGTTTATTTTCTCCTTAGTCTCCACTGCACTAGGAGTTGTAAAGATATTGCCATGACATATGAGTGCTATTTTGCTTCCTATGGAGTCTTGTAGGATTTTTATGGTTCCTCATCTTACATTCAAGTCCTTTAGCTATTTTAAGTTTGTTTTTGTATATGGTGTAAGTTGGTGATCTAGTTTATTTTTTTATTTATTTATTTTTTTTGCTTGTATCTGTCCAGATTTATCAACACCATTTATTAAAGAGACAGTTTTGATACCATTGTATACGCTTGTCTCCTTTTTCAAATGTTAATTGAGCTTAATGGCTTGGGTTGATTTCTGGGTTAAAGAGGAATCTTAAAAGTGCTTTTAGTTCACCTTTGTAAGGCATATCAGCACTGATACAATTTCTCTTAAACCACATTAAAATTCAACTTATTAAGTACCCTGTAAATATAATATGTGACAAGTGGCATAGAAAATAGGGAAATAGATATAACCAAAAACATCTTTATACAATGTTGTTGTAAATAATGATTGAGATAAAGCATTAAAACAGGAAAAAAAAACTTTAATTTGAAAAACTTAACTGTTTAATCTCAGATTTTTAAATATCAATCACAAAGTTTACATAGCTTTATTTAAAAACTTAAATGTGCTACAACTATCTATTTTAACTTTTCAGGTTAAGAAATCTCCAAAACAGTTGGCTGCTTACATAAATAGGTAAGAGCATCTTTAAAGTTTGTGGGAAACAGCAAATGTTGAAAGCTGGATAAGAGTAAAAACGGGGAAAGAATAAGTATTCTCTTTTATTATAATAACTAGGAGCCCAGTGCACGAAATTCGTGCACTGGGGGTGGGTGATCCCTCAGCCCCACCTGCCCACTCACACATACTGGGAGCACTCAGGGGATGTCCTACTGACCATTCACCCCCAGCCTGCCCAAAGCCCAAAGCCTCTGACTGAGGCTTTAGGCCTTGGGCACCCAGCCATTGTCCTGCAATGCAGTCGATGGCTGACTCCGTCTCAGCCTCGCCCCCTTCCCCCCACAGCCTGGGCCTTAGTCCCAACCAGCTCACGCCTGGCTAGCACAGGCCTCGGCCCCAGCACAGGCCTTTTCCCTGGCTAGTGCAAGCTGGCCACCTCGGCCCCACCCCCCATGGCTTTGGTCGCCTCGGCCCCGCTCCCCACGGCCCTAGCCACCTCGGCCCCAGCCCAGGCCACACGCTCACTTGCTGGCCCTGCCCCAGCTCTTGATTGGGTAGTGGGCGTGGCTTGGTGTGGCTTTTGTGGCAAAGGTATGGTTAATTTGCATATTGCGCTTTTATTAGATAGGATTATCTTATTCTCAAACATTTCCTTTTTGCTAGTCATTGTGCTAAACACATCAATATTATCTCTAATAGTTACCACAATCCTACTGGGTAGGTTTCATTGCCCCTTAACAATTGATGAGGAAACCTAAAGATCAGAGAAGTTAAGTGATTTGATCAGGGCTATGCACTCAGAAAGTGGTAAAAATGGCATTTATTCTCAGATTTGCTGAACTTTCTACTAAACCACTGTTTCTCAAAGTGTAATCTGAGGACCTTGGGGTTCCTGATTCCTTTCAGGGAGTTTTTGAGGTTACTACAGTCATATCAATACTAAGACATTATTCAACTTTTTCATTTTTATTCTCTTACAAGTGTATAGTAGAGTTTTCCAGAGGCTATATTTGATATCAAAATAGATTGAATTGGAGAAGGAAATAATGAGAATCCAGCTGTCTTCTGTTAAATAACATATTAGAGATTTTCTAAAGATATAGAACAATGCCATTCTTTTCAGTGTGTGTGTGTGTGTGTGTGTGTGTGTGTGTGTGTGTGTGATTTTATAAAAATATTCTGTGTGAACCCTGGCCAGTGTGGCTCAGTTGGTTGGGCATCATCCTATGCACCAAAAAGTTGCTGGTTCAATTCCCAGTCAGGGTACATGCCTGGATCCCGGTCGAGGGGGATTGATGTTTCACATCATTTTTTCTCTTTCTCTTTCTGTCTTCCTTCCTCTCTCTCTAAAAGTCAATAAAAATTTTTTTTAAATCTGTGTTAATCAGTAAAAATATTTTAAAAATATATTTCTTTATTGATTTCAGAGAGGAAAGGAGAGGGAGAGAGAGATAGAAACATCAATGATGAGAGAATCATGGATCAGGTGCTTTTTGCATGCCCCTTACAGGGGATCGAGCCCACAACCCTGGCATGTGCCCTTGGCCGGAATCAAACTTAGGACCCTTAAGTCCGCAGGCAAATGCTCTATTCACTGAGCCAAACCAGGTAGGGCAAGTGTATTATTTTTAAATGAAGTAACACATTTTCTCAATTTTAGTTCCTAATACAGTAAGTAACAGATATTTCCTACATAAAAAAATAATTTTGAGATCTCAAGAATTTTTTAAAAATTTAAGTTAAATTTATTGGGGTGTATTGGTTAATAAACTTAAATAGGTTGGTTTCAAGTGTTCAGTTCTACTACATCATCTCTATATTGCATTGTGTGCTCACTACTCAAAATCTGTTCTTCTGTCACGGACTCCCTTTATCCTTTACTACCTTCCCAACCCCCTTTTCCTCTGGTAACCAGTATACTGTTATCTGTGTCTGTAGTTTTGTTTGTTTGTTCATTTGTTGTTTTCAGTTTTATATCCCACATATGTATGTATTCATATGGTTCTTGACTTTTTCCATATGACTTATTTTGCATAGCATGACATTCCCAAGATCCATCCATGTTGTCAGGAATGGCGGAATTTCATCTTTTCTTGTGGCTGAGTAGTATTTCATTGTATAAATGTACAACAGCTTCTTTATCAAATCATCTATCGAAGAACATTTCCTTTGTTTCCTTATCTTTGCCACTGTGAATAATGCTGCACTGAACATGGGAGTACATATATATTTTTAAAATAAATTAAGTTTTTTGTGTATATACCCAGAAGAAGGGTTGCTGGATCCTAAGATAACTCTTTTCTTAGCTTTTTTGGGAACATCCATATTGTTTTCCATAGTAGCTGTACCAGTTTACATTCCCACTAGCTGTGAATAAGAGTATTTTTCTCTGCAGTCTCTCCAATACTTGTTATTACTTGTCTTGTTAATAGCCATCCTAACAGGTGTGAGGTGCTATCTCATTGTAGTTTTGATTTGCATTTTCCTAATAGCTTGTGAAATTGAACATCTTTATATATATCTGTTGGCCATTTTATGTCTTCTTGGGAGACGTGTCTGTTCAGGAGACTTAAAGAATTTTTAGGAATGCAAAGAATCCTGAGGCCAAAACTTTTGAAAACCACTATAATAAACCATGAGATGTGTCCTTTTGTGGTTTCTTATTCAAATAAAATTAAGTATACTTTAACTTAATAAAAATAAACTTTAAAATATTTGAATATGTATAATTATTTGTCACTTTGTTAGAAAAAGTTTATATGATTAGACATTATTGTAATTTTCTTACTCAAAAAATGGCCTGTAATATTTCATTTTAAAAGCATCTAGTTGCCCTAACTAGTTTGGCTCAGTGGATAGAGCATCGGCCTGTAGACTCAAGGGTCCCAGGTTCGATTCCAGTCAAGGGCATATATACCTTGGTTGCAGGCACATCCCCAGTAGGAGGTATGCAGGAGGCAGCAGATTGATGTTTCTCTCTCATCGATTTTCTATTTCTCTATCCCTCTCCCTTCCTCTGTAAAAAATCAATAAAATATATTTTAAAAAATTAAAAGCATCTAGTTATGCCTCTTTATGTTCATTTGGTATAAAGTATTGTTCTGTTCATAGCTTTGCAGATGGTTTGTAATTTCCCTCTTTAATCTAAAATTTAAGATTTTTAAAAATTCTTTTTACTTCTAATTTTACTGGATTGTAATCACAAAATGTGGCCTATTAAATCTTTGTTTAAAAACTTTTAGCCGAAACCAGTTTGGCTCAGTTGATAAAGCGTTGGCCTGCGGACTGAGGGGTCCCAGGTTCAATTCTGGTCAAGGGCATGTGCTGATCGATGTTTCTCTCTTATCAATGTTTCTGACTTTCTATCCTCTCCCTTCCTCTCTGTAAAAAAATCAATAAAAATATATTTTAAAAAAAAACGAAAACAAAAAGCTCTTAAAGGTTTTAATGTGGATCTTTTTTCATTTTTCCAGAACAGTTGGACACGCTGTTAAAAGCCCAGATAAACTACGTAAGGTGATCTATTACAGAAAGAAAGCTCACTGTCCTTTTCCAAATTCTTGTTTTAAAAAGAAACAGGCCCCTAGAAGCGGGGGCTGTGACATGGCAAATAAAGAAAATGAACTGGCTTGCGCAGGCCACCTGCCTGACAAATTACACCATGATAGCCGGACATATTTGCTTAACTCCAGTGATTCTGGTTCTTCACAGACGGAAAGCGCATCATCAAAATACAGTGGGTTTTTTTCTGAGGTAAGTTAAGTTATAAACCTAATTTTTATTCTTGCTATACTCTTGTTTTTTTTCTTTGCCATATTCTGCTATTTAAATAATTGCCACACATTGAATTTAGATTTGTTTGAATGATTGTAATTCCTGACACAGTTTTCCTGATTAATCAAATTTGACTCAATAGTTTATTCCATTTCTTTTAAATTAGTGATATCTGAGGTGACTTCAAATGATTGACGACAAGCTGCTGTAAATACCCAGAATGATAGGTTGGTCAGTAGAGATCTCAAGGAAGGTAAAAGAAATCTTGCTTACAAAGTAGACCACCAGCCTGGCTGGCGTGGTTGAGTGTCAACATATGAACTAGGAGGTTAGAGTTCAATTCCTGGTCAAGGCACATGTCTGGATTGTGGGCTTGATCCCCCATGGCATAACGGCTTAAAAGCATTTCTGTGTCATACAAGCAGAAAAGGTTTTGTTTTAACTAAAATGACCATAAGTGGTATAGTTGAATGAAGATGAGCATCATACTTAGGATTATAATTATAAGTAAAGAAGAAATAAAGAAAGGTAGAAAAAAACATTATTATTAAACTAAAGCCATAATGAAGTGATGCAAAAAAAGATTCTTTTTGTCAGTGAAAATGTTCTCAAAAAATTTGATTCTGAAATAATAGAAAGTTAGCAATGATAGGAGAATGAAGAAAGTGTGTATAGTATATGAGGAAGGAAGAAAAGAGGAAGGAAGGAAAATTCGGCTTAATATTTAATTATCATGGAACCTAGAGAATAGGATGGTAACTAAACCTTAGTGTTAAAGAGAATCACTGTCATAATAATTCATTCACAAATATTTATTGAAGGTTCTCTACTGTGTAATGCATTCTGCAGGCTCTAAGGAGATAGATTGGTGGGTAAAAAGTAGACACTGCTCCTACTTTCATGTAGTTATAGAAGTGAAGTGGCCAACACTAATCAGATAACCATAGAAACTACATACCTTAAAGGAAAGGAACATGTAACTATATAACTTAGAAATCTGACCTTGATTGGGATCTAGGTTGATTCCTCAGTTGAACTGAGACAATAAACATTGATTGCAAATACCTTTAAAAAATTTTAAGTTGTGTATTTGAATTAGTGCCATGATGTAATACATTTTTTCAAGGCCCTCTTTTTACTTTGCTCTCTGATTATTTTTATTATTATTTATCCTCACCCAAGGATGTTTTTCCTTTGTGTGTGTGTGTGTGTGTGTGTGTGTGTGTGTGTGTGTGTGTGTGTGTGTGTAGAGAGAGGGAAACACAGAAACATTGATTTGAGCGAAACACATTGATTGGTTGCCTCCTGCACACGCCCCTACCAGGAGCAGGCCTGGGTGGAGCCTGCAACCCAGGTACGCGCCCTTGATGGGAATTGAACCCAGGACCCCTTTGTCCACAGGCCAAGGCTCTGTCCACTGAGCCAGACTGGCTAGGGTTGCTCTCTTATTTTGATTACTTTTCACAAACCTTCCTTATACTTAACTAATACACTTATTGATTTATCTATAAAATAACCCTTTTTTCTGATTGGCTAGTGCTTGATCTAAAAATCTAAAAGTAATACCATAATATTTTGTCAAAGTTCAAATACACATAACCTTGATCTAACTGTTCCAGTTCTAAAATCGATCCTACAGAAGTATCTGTGCAGGTGCATATATATACATGTATAAGAATGTTCATTGATGCATAGAATCAATCTAAATAAACATAAAGACTAGAGAATATGTAATTACTTTTCAAAAATGAGTTTGATCTGTCGAAACCGGTTTGGCTCAGTGGATAGAGCGTTGGCCTGCAGACTGAAAGGTTCCAGGTTCAATTCCAGTCAGGAGCATGTGCCTTGGTTGTAGGCAAATCCCCAGTAGGGAGTGTGCAAGAGGCAGCTGATCGATGTTTCTCTCTCATTGATGTTTCTGACTTTCTATCCCTCTCCCTTCCTCTCTGTGAAAAATCAATAATATATATATTTTTTTAACATTTAATTTTTTATTGATTTTTTTTGCAGTATAACTTATACTCAATAGTAGTACATGTTTTCCTTTCCCCCCTCCCCATCCTCTTCCCCCCCAGCCTCCCCTACCCCCCAGCACATGTCCCCACCCACCCACCTCCCCGACCCAGTGTCTTTCATTCATTGATTATGCTCATATGCATGCATACAAGTCCTTCGGTTGATCTCCCCTGGCATTCACCGCCCATCCACCCAAGCCTTCCCCCTGTAGCTTGACAGCCTGTTCAATGCCTCCCTGCCTCTATATCAATCACTCTCCCATTTCTTTTCTTCAAAAATATCTTGCCTCTGCCTACTAGAAATAAAGTATAAGAACAAAAAAATGTTTCAGTCTCAGTTTCAATGTCCAACTGTTCTGAGTCCGAGTTTCAGTGTCAAATAGTTCTTTAGGTGTACATGTCAGCAATGGTATTCAGATGGTAGACACATCGAAGCAATGCAAAGATCCATCCTCTCTGGTTTGGTTCTGGCTGCCTGCAGCCATGCACAGCTGCCAACTGCTAGCATGGCAAGGTACTGTCAGTGTCCCCCCATCTCTGGACCATCCTCGTGCCTGGAACAGATCCGTCCGTTCCTCACAGTCACAGGAACCCACATGGTCTTGGAGTTGTTCTCTGAAAATACCCAAACACATTCTCGACCAAAAGTTAACAAAGGGATCCTCTCTGCAAAATAGACTTGGGATTCTTTTTATTTTTGCCTGAATGATTTTCCTTTGGCTTATTTTGACACCATGTGTGTAAAATATATTTTTTTAAAAATGAGTTTGATCTATGCTTTGACATTGAAAAATTCTCATAATGTATAGTCAAAAGGTAAGGATTTAAAAAATACACTAATATTTTAATTTTATAAATGCCTAATTTGTCTGTCTAGAAATGGTTTTGAAAAGATGCATAACAATCTAGTAACTGTGATTGCCTCTGGGCAGTGATATAAGGTATTTTGTTTGCAGGTAGAATAGCTACTTTTAATCTTATGCAGTTCTGCATTATTTAAATTTTTAATAACAGGAATATATTATTTTATTATATAGAAAACATGAATAAATAAATCAATTTATTTTTTTAACTTCTTTATTGATTATTACATAAGTGTCCTCATCTTCCATTACCCCTCCCAACCCCCCACCCTCACCACTTATACCCTCACCCCCCTGGTGTCCATGTCCATTGATTAGGCTTACATTCATGCATACAAGTTCTTTGGTTGATCTCTTCCACTTACCCCCACCCTCCTTTACCTTCCCTCTGAGGTTTGACAGTCAATGCTTCTCTATCTCTGGATCTGTTTTTTCCTCATCAGTTTATGTTCATTATATTCCATAAATGAGTGAGTGCATGTGATACTTATCTTTCTTTGACTGGCTTATTTCACTTAGCATAATGCTCTCCAGTTCCATCCATGCTCTAGTTTGAAGCTGCCACCTTTTCCTCCTTTTTCTTCTTCTTCCCCTTCTTAAAGAATACCTTTCAGCATTTTCTATAATACTGGTTTGGTGTTAATGAAGAGCTTCTTATCTGTGAAGCTTTTTATCTGACCTTCAGTTCTGAATGATAGCTTCACTGGGTAGAGTAATCTTGGTTGTAGGTTCTTACAATTCATCACTTTGAAAATTTCTTGCCACTCCCATCTGGCCTGTATAGTTTCTGTTGAGAAATCAGCTGACAATCATATAGGTGCTCCCTTGTATGTAATTAACTGTTTTTCTTTTGCTGCTTTTAATATTTGCTGTCTTTTGCTCTTGGCATTTTAATTATAATGTGTCTTGGTGTGGTCCTCTTTGGATTCCTTTTGTTTGGGGTTCTGTGCACTTCCTGGACTTCTAAGTCTATTTCTTTCACTAGGTGGGGAAAGTTTTCAGTCATTATTTCTTCAAATATGTTTTCAGTATCTTGCACTCTTCTTCTGGCACCCCCATAATTCTGATGTTGGTATGCTTGAAGTTGTCCCAGAGCCTTACACTGTCCTCAATTTTTTTGATTCTTTTTTTTTTTTCTTTTTCTTTTCCGGTTGAGTGTTTTTGGTCTGTTGATATTTCAAATCTTTGACTTGATTCTTGCATTCCTCTAGTCTGCTGTTGGGTTTCTATAAAATATTTTTTATTTTAGTCAGTGTATGTGTAATTCCTAGTTGGTCTTTTTTCATATCTTCGAGGGTCTCACTGAATTTATCAGCCTTTTTTAGGAATTTCTTGAAAACCTTATAACCATAGTTTTGAACTCTATATCCAGTCGTTTGTTTTCCTCCATTTCTTTTATTTGTGATCTTTTTCTTTCTCTCTGCATTTTCACTGCTTCCCTGAGTTGGTAGGGTAGCTGTGTGTGCTAAGTGTCTCGGCCTCCCCTGTTACCTGAGGTGGATATGGATACTCTTGGTTCACCCCTTTGGAGGACTGTGTGTCCAGCCTTGTTGCAGTTAAGTCTTGATTGTTGTTATCACTGGGAGAAATTGACCTCCAGGCCAATTGGCTGTGGGGATCAGCTGTGTCATAAGGCTGAGAGACAGCCTTATGCGACAAGACTTGCAAATTTGCCAAAGCTTCTGTGCTCAGCTTTGATGAGGTGGAGTTTCAGGGTGGAGCCGCCCCACGAGGTCACTGGGTCTTCGTGTCCACAGGCAGTCGCTGCAAGCTCCTCTGAGAGAAAGATGCCTTCGAGTTTCACTCGCTGCCAAACAGTCCAATCCCTCCCCCAATGAATCTGGACTCCCAGATTTTCACCCGTCACTTCGGTTCCATGCAGTTGGAACTGGGTTTCAGCACCGTGCAGAGCTCCTTTCTCCCTCCTGCCAGATCAAGCCAGTGGCACACTCACCAGTTCGCCCTCTCTGCACGCACTCGCGTGCACACCTTTGGAGCTCTGCCTTTGGCTGTTCCCCTGAGATTCCACCTCACAATCCAGATTTCCTCCCTCCCCCTCCCCGTATGGGCCTGGGTCCTCCAGGTCTCATTCAGAACCAGGGTTCAGTGCAGTCAGAACTGGGTTCAGCGCAGTCTGGAGCTTTTGTCTCCTTCCCACTAGAGCACGCCAGCCAGGCACTCAGACGCCCTGTCCTCTCTGGACAGTCCTCTCCGTGCGTGCGTGACTCCATACATCAGGCTTTGCAGCTGCTCTGATTCTCCATGTGCATTTCTGTTTCCTTCTAGTTGTAGAATTTCCAGTCAGCCAGCTTTCCTATGGTTCTGGTTGATGTCCGTTTGTCTTTTAGTTGTATTCTTGAAAATGTTGTGTGAGGCAGCAGCCTAGGATTTCACTTATGCTGCTATCTTGGTTTCATTCTGACACTCTCTGCTCAGCTGCCCATCTGGGCGCCGCCGGCCATGGACCTAGTATCCCCGCAAAAGTTTCTGGTGTGTTATTCCCGATGTGGGGTAGTTGTTTGGGGTGGTCGCCGTAGGTTCAGGAGTGGGTGCCACACCTTCAACGGAGCTGCAATCCTAACCTGCCATCTGGTGGCATTTTCTAAATGAATCAATTTAAATGCTTGTCACATAACTGAATTATTTTGGTTTTCTTCTCAGATGCTATTCAATAGATAATGACTAGGCTATCTTTACCTTTTCTTTTAATCCATATTATAACTTGAATCCTTTAATAGGTGACCTAAAAACAATTTATTGTATGTTATTGATATTTAAAGAAAAATGGTAGCAAGAAAGGAAAAGTCTTGGTGAAAAATAAATAGGTCCCAAGTGTATTGAGATTCTTTGTTTACAATGTTCAACTGTATTATCCTATCTAATAAAAGAGTAATATGCAAATTTACCATACCTCCAATCAAGCCACACCCACCAGCCAATCAGGAGCTGGGGGCGGGACCAAGGCAGCCAGGGCCGGGGGGTGGGGCCAAGGTGTCCAGAGCCTAGGGGGCAAGGCCGAGGCAGCCAGGGCCGTGGTGGCGGGGCTGAGGCGGGCAGGCTGGGGATGAGTGGTCAGTAGGACATCCCCTGAGGGCTTCCAGTATGTGTGAGGGGGCAGGTTGGGCTGAGGGATCACCCCCAACCCCCAGTGCATGAATTTCATGCACCGGGCCCCTAGTGTGTATATATATATTATTTATATGTTTTGTAAATGGAGTCGCCTTTGTATAATTTTTTAATTTTTATTTTTTATTGAATTTATTGGTGTGACTTTGTTTAATAAAATTATATAGGTTTCAGGTGTACAATCCTATAATACATTTTCTATATATTGTATTGTGTGCCTACCACCTCAAGTCAAGTCTCCTTCCATTACTGTTTATCCCCCATTACCTTCTTCTATCTGCCTCCACCCTCTTTTCCCTCTGATAGTCACCACCTTTGTATAATGTTAAAATATGTCTACCAGAATAATTTAATTAAGAAAATTATTTCATGTTTCAGTGTGCTTTTTAAGAAATTAGGTTATTTCCTTTCAGGTTTCTCAGGATCATGAAACAATGGCACAAGTTTTGTTCAGCAGGAATTTGAGATTGAATGTAGCTTTAACTTTCTGGAAAAAGAGAAGTATAAGTGAACTTGTAGCTTATTTGGTGAGGTAAGTGTGACCTTTTTGTTCAATAAAAAGTAATTTCTAGTATGCTATTAAAAGTGCTGCTGCTTTTGTTATAACTGGCTAAACTATGTTTAGCTTCAATAGAAATAATATAGTTTAAATTACATTCGATATCAGTCTAAGAGTAACCAAAATAAAGGAAACCCTTAGTTTTATCAGACCAAATAAAGCTGTTACCTTCTTTAAGATTCTTTTTTTTAAAAATATATTTTTATTTACTTCAGAGATGAAAGGAGAGGGAGAGTTAGAAACATCCATGTTGAGAGAGAATCATTGATTGGTTGCCTTCTGCATGCCCCTTACTGGGAAATCAAGCCTGCAGCCCGGGCATGTGCTCTGTACCATAATCGAACCCAGAACCCTTCAGTCTTCAGGCCAATGCTCTATCCACTGAGCCAAACCAGCTAGGATTCTCTAAGCTTCTTATCCATTATACTAAGGGATACCAATATTGGAAAACTAAACCTTTAAAAATCCCCTTTGAGTGAAAATTTTAAGTATTACCTTCTCAAATGTTATCTTAGTGAGGCCTTCCCTTGCTACCTTATTTAAAAATATACATTTCTTTACTCCCTATCTTTTCTATTTTATTTTTCTCTATAGCATTTACCACCGTCTGCATGTTCTTTATATTTTACTTGTTTATGTGTTTTCTAGAGGCCTGGTGCACAGAAATCATGCCCTCGTGGGGGCGGGGGGCATCTTTCAGCCCGGCCTGTGCTCTCTCGCAGTCTGGGAGCACTCGGGATGTCCGACTGCTACAGAGGCAGTAGAGGCTCCTGCTACTGCCACTGTACTTGCCAGCTGTGACCCTCGCTTCTGGCTGAGCAGCACTCCCCCTGTGGGAGCACACTGACCACCAGGGGTTAGCTTCTGTGTTGAGTGTCTGCCCTCTGGCGGTCAGTGCATGTCATAGCAACCGGTTGTTCCACTGTTTGGTCAATTTGCATATTAGCCTTTTATTATGTAGAATTGTCTATCTCTGCATTCTCCTGCCCACCTCCAACTCTCTTTCTCTCTCTCTCTTCCTCCATATCTCTCTCTCTCTCTCTCTCTCTCTTACACACACACACACACAACACACACACCACACACACAGACTAGAATGTAAGTCCTATTTCTTTATTTACTGATGTACCCTGAACATCTGGCTAATCATACACACTTGGATTATTTGTTGAATGAGTGAATTTCTCAAAGGCAGTCTGAAGGTCATCCTATATAATAAAACCCTAGGCCAGCAGTTGGAGACCTCCTGAGGGGTCCCAGACTGTGAGAGGGCACAGGCTTGGCTGAGGGACACCACCCACCCTCCAGTGCACCGGACCCTAGTATGAAAATAATTGAAGACATTATCTCTCTAAGTAATGCTATTCTTTTTGTACCCACAGGATAGAAGACCTTGGAGTGGTGGTGGATTGTCTTCCTGTGCTTACCAATAGGTAAAAAAAAATATTTTTTTCAGAAAATAAATTAGTTTAAAGAAGACAAATTATGACCTATTCATATTTTCATGACTTGTATTTATTTTAGTTTACAGGAAGAAAAACAATACATCTCACTTGGCTGCTGTGTAGACTTGTTCCCTCTTGTAAAGTCACTACTTAAAAGCAAATTTGAAGAGTAAGTGCGGATCTGAATCTCAAGTCATTTTTCTTTTTCAACATTCTGTGCCCTTTGAGTGCATTAGTAATAGATTGAGCTCCTTAAAACATACATGGTTTCTCTTTTTAACTTGCTTATAGTCCAGTTAGGAAAAGAATATGAGATGACTAAAGACAATTATAGAAACATCTATAAACAAGTTATATAAAATACAGTTATGTGAAATAAATGTTTAAAAAAGGGAAAGGTCAATGTAATATTTGCTTTGGGTTAATTTTGAGTAGTGAAAGTATTACTTTATGTAAAGGCTTCTTAGATGAAAATACTTGAATTTTGTAACAAAATGTCATTTCAGGTATATAATAGTTGGTTTAAACTGGATTCAAGCAGTCATAAAAAGGTGGTGGTCAGAACTATCGTCCAAAACAGAAATTATAAATGATGGGTGAGTATACTTTTAAATATAACCTTATGCTTCTAAATTTTATTTTATTTTACTTTTTTTCCCCCAGAAAAGCAGTTGAATTTAACTAGGTGATAATTTTATTCTGTGATCATAATGGAACATTATCCTATCTAATAAAAGAGTAATATGCAAATTGACCATCACTCAAAGACCCAAGATGGCTGCTCCCATGTGGTCACAAATGACCACCACAAGATGGCCTGCAGGGGAAGGCAGTTGTGGGCAGTTAGGGGTGACCAGGCCAGTAGAGGAGGGCAGTTGTGGGGGACCAGGCCTCCAAAGAGGGAAGTTGGGGGAAGGGGGGGTACCAGGCCTGCAGTGGAGGGCAGTTAGGGGGCAGGGGACTAGGCAAGCAGGGAGGGCACTTAGAGGTGACCAGGGCAGCAGAGGAGGGCAGTTGGGGGAGACCAGGCTTGTAGGGAGGGCAGTTAAGGGTGACCGGGCCAGCAGGGGAGGGCAGTTGGGGGTGACCAAACTGGCAGGGGAGGGCAGTTAGGGGTTACCAGGCCAGCAGGGGAGGGCAGTTAGGAGCAATTGGACTGGCCAGGGAGCAGTTAGGCATCGATCAGGCTGGCAGGGGAGTGGTTAGGGGTGATCAGGCTGGCAGGCAGAAGTGGTTAGGGTCAATCAGGCAGAAGTAGGTGAACGGTTTGGAGCCAGGAGTCCTGGATTGTGAGAGGGATGTCCAACCGGCCGTTTAGGGCCGATCCCAATGGATGGTTGGAGATTTCCTCAAGGGGTCTGAGATTGGAGAGAGTGCAGGCTGGGCTAAGAGACAGCATCCTCCACCACCACCTGCATACACTAATTTTGTGTACTGGGCCTCTAGTCAGTTATAATATTCTCTTTATTTTCAGGGAAATATTAAATTGGGATACTGTTTATATGTGAAAATTACACATACAACTTGAATTTCAGAGCCCAGTAACCTCTTTTTAGCAGAACCCTACTCCTCATTTTAGAAGGAAAAAGCACAGCAATGATTTAACTATTGTAATGAGTAAGGGAGAGAAAAAGAGATAGTCCTTAGTGGAATAAGTAATGAGCCCCAGGAATGGAGGTATCCTGCAGAGTGCTTTAGCTACCTAGCATTAACCTTAGAATCCAGTTCTAAGAACTATATTACAATCATCATAATTTGAGTATTGCAATTAGATTTAGTATTTAGTATCGCACTTTTGAGTGTTGCAGTTCTGAAAACTATATTATAGTGATCATAATTTGAATATTGTCTTGCCATAAAAATATGTAGGTACTACAGGCCTGGTGCACGAAATTCGTGCACAGGGGAGTGGAGTGTCCCTCAGCCCAGCCTGTACCCTCTCCAATGTAGGATCCCTTGAGGGATATCCGACTGCCTGATCGGGCCTAAATGGGCAGTCTGACAACCCTCTCACAATCCAGGACTGCTGGCTTCCAACTGCTCACCTGCCTGCCTTCCTGATTGCCCCTAACTGCTTCTGCCTGCTAGCCTGATCGCCCCCTAACCACTCTTCTGCCAGCCTGTTTGCCACTAACTGCCCTCCTCTGCTGGTCTGGTCACCCCTAACTGCCCTCCCTTGCAGGCTTGACCACCCGCAACTGACCACCCCCTTGTAAGCCTGGTCCCTCCCAACTGCTCTGCCCTCTTGGCCATTTTGGGGTGGTCATCTTATGTCCACATGGGCAGGATTTTTGACCATATGGGAGCAGCCATCTTGTGTGTTGGAGTGATTGTCAGTTTGCATATTACTCTTTTATTAGATAGGATAGAAGCATGGTGCATGGGTGGGGACCACCTGGTTTTCCCTGAAGGGTGTCCTGGATCAGGGTGGGGGTTCCCTTGGGATGTGGGGCGGCCTGGGTGAGGGGCCTGTGGTGGTTCGCAGGCTGGCCACACCCCCTAGCGACCCAAGTGTAGGCCCTAGTGTCAGGGATTTATTTATGTTCTACAATTGAAACTGTAGTCTGGAGCGGAGCCAAGCCTTCTGCTAGCTTCATGGTGGTAGCCATTTCTGTTGGGATTTCTTTACCTTCTATAATTGAAACTTTGTAGCCTTAAACGGAGGTCTGAGCCAGCGAGGGCAGGTGGAAAGCTTGGCTTCCTCCATCTCTGGGTGCAACTCCAGCCTCCTGCTCTCTCTAGCTCTGTGGCTGCCTTCATTATCTTCTATAATTGAAATTTTGTAGCATTGAGTAGGCCTGAGCCAGCAAGGGCAGGCGGAAAGCTTGACTTCCTCCATTGCTGGGGAAATCCAAGCCTCCCTCCTGCTCTCAGTGGCCAGCAGCCATCTTAGTTGGGTTTATTTGCATATTCGCTCCTGATTGGCTGGTGGGTGCAGTGGAGGTACAGTCAATTTGCATATTACTCTTTTAGTAGATAGGATTCTACCAAATGAACAAGATTACATGAAGCTATTAAAAGTGTCTCCCAAAGGTTTCCTTAAAGTTTACAGTTTCCTTTTTAAATTCTAAAAATGTCCTACTCTATACCCATCAAGTTGTCTAAGTGCATCATGCCTAGTATTCTTACCCGCATTAACAAATAACCTTTAATTTCTGTGATTGGCATGCACTATTTTAGAGAGTTGCCTGCTTCAGTAGGAAAATATTCTCTAATAAATACTTGAAAATTTTAAAACTTTTTTCATTAAAATGTATTTACTACCAAAGTTCATATCATATTTGCATTTTCTTTTTTCCTCCTAGAAATATTCATATTTTAAAACAACAATTAAGCAGATTGTGGGAACAAGAAAACCATCTTACTTTGGTTCCAGGATATACTGGTAATATAGCTAAGGTAATCTATATTTAAGCTTAAAAAATTAAGGTTAAAAATTAATATTTAAGCTTAATTAAAATTTAGAAGTAATATGTAAGTATGCATTTATAAATGAATTCTTTCAAATGTTGAGATAAAATAATTCAGTACTATTCAGTAAGATCTACAGTCAGTTTCATATTTGCAATTGCTTATGGTCTTCTGCATGTGAATGTGACTTTGACAGGGAGTACAAAATTACCCATTGAATGTGTTTGAAATATAGCCACAGAAATAATGTGTTGGAGGTTGACCTCGTTCCGATCAAAGAAAAATATTTGCAAAAGTTAAAAATTCAGGTTTAAGGAAGGCATCTGAAGATTAAGTGAGGAATACAGTTAAATGGTTTGGGAGTGTTATATTTTACTTGACTTTTGCTAACATTATGCTCTTTAGGAAAGTATACTGTTCAAATCACAATATGAATTTGATATTGGTCTTTATGGATATATTTGCCTCTTAAAAGAAAAGGTACATTAGATTTTAATATTTAAACTACAGAAAACATTGTTATATAAAACACATAATTGCATAAAAAAGTCATTGTTAAATGTTTCCACTTTTTTACTGAGCATATTGCTATAATAAATGGGCATTAGTCAGAAATATAAAATTGTTGTTTAGTTTAAAAGAATATAATATACTAAGTAAGAGGATTTATGTTATAGACTTAATTGTAAAAATTTTCTTGGGTACCAGGAAAGAAGCAAAGTGATGTACCAAGCATGTGTTTTACCACTGTGTATAATTTAACTTTGTAGAATTTTTAATGATTAAAATATTATAGTTTTCCAGAAGTATTTTTCTGTTGTTCTTTTGATAATTGGGGCAGTGGCGGGGGCGAGGGGGTAGTGAAGCATAAAAGCTGAAAGAAATTGGAATGCTTTAGAGCATATCTGCTATATCACATTGTTCTGGAGGGGTCTTACATTCTTGGTAACAGAACTGAAAAATTATTGGTAACAACTGAAAGATTAATGTATTCTTAGAAATTTGCTTTGGATTGTAATTTTTTATAAAGAAGGAAGCTTTATTGTGAACATGAGATTAAGATAAAAACAATATGGAGTGATTAAAAGTTCTATGAAGTTCTTTAAGCTATGATAAAAAAAACTTTTATAAGATTAAATACTCAATTATAATTTTCTTGAAGGTAGAAATCAGAAAAATAGGCTATCATCAAACTGAAAGAATTGTTGTGAATGATTTAATGATCTCGCCTAGCTATAAAGACAAAATTGCTTGATCATAAAAACCAAACCATTTACTTAGCACTTAGCAAACATTTATTGAGCCCTTGTTGTGTGCCAGGCCCTTTGCTAAACAAATGCAGATTAAAAACTTGAATATACCACATCATTTACCCTCAAAGGTTTACAAAGGGAAACTGAGGCAAATCAAGTAACAGAAAGGGAGAAGAAAGGGGTTGTGTATATATGTATTTACCGTACTAGCTAATGAAATGTTTTTGTTTTATTTTCTAAGGATGTAGATGCTTATTTATTACAGTTGCATTGAAAGACTTCATCTACTAAAGAATATTTGATTGTTCAAAACATCCCTGGACTATATGATTTCCAAACAAGTCTCATTGGAGAACTGTGAACTGTTGAAGAAATCAAAACCTTTTTCTTTAAAGCCCCATATAAAACCAGTAACAAAACCCTAACAATCTACTTCACATTGAAGTGGAAAAATATCCGAAAGGAGCAGCTTCAACTTTAATAAGGTGAAAGTGCACTATGAAGATTGTTCACCTTTGCTGCATTTGGGATTTATATGGTTGCTTGGCAAGAACTACTGGATCTTAATACAATCCTTCATAAGAATATACTTTATACTATGTGAAAAATAAGACAAAACTTCTGACTAGGAAAAGCAAAGACCAATCATCATTACTTTTTTTAAGATTGTGTTTTATAAGAAAACACTCAAATGTGTGCAGCTATTTTCTTATGTTGAAAAGACTTTGAAAGTTTTAAACATCATAGCAAATAATCAATACTAAAAGTTTTTTTGTCCATACTGAGATACTGTGTAAACAAAATGCCTTAATTATTAATAAGCCAATGTATATGATACCAAGATCTGTTTTTTAAAAAAGTAAAACCAACCATGCTTCTGGCATGAAAGTTATGGAATTAAATCAGGGGTTTCCATTCATGTGGAATGTTGTTAAAACTTATTCCACACCATCTTTAAAACTTGAGAATATTTTTAATATCTCTGAAATTTTTTTTGCCAGAATTGTCATGTCATGTATGTATGTGTTATTACTATATAAAAGAAAGAGGTGAATATGTATTTGTATGTGTGCTTAGCTGGAAATGTTCATAGAGTTGGCTAATTTATATTCACTTTCTATTGTATATAGATTTCTAATATTTTCAGTTCTGTGTCATTTAAGCTTCATTTGAGTAAATTTACTAAATATTCCCATTTTTTGCTTTTTATAAATCTGGTTTTGTATGAATTCTAATTGTTTTTCACTACATTATGATTTAAAGAAATACATACAATGCTTTAGCAATGTTTACAGTTAGTGCTGACCTTATATTTTCAATTCCAATACTTTATACTACCTCCTCCAATGGTTGGTATGAAATGCCAGCAGACTGTATGAGGTCTTTTTTTTTTTCTTAATAACATTTTTTGGTGTCAGTGACCCCACTTGTGGAATGTCTTCACAGCTGTATATTTTAGCCTGTCTTGAGAGTGATTGGGCTTTAAATACCACTGTTGTTTCCTATATCATCTCATCTTTAATGAGCCCAAGATGCATCTGAACAAATTCTTAATATCAAATTTCTGTGCAGTAATCCTTGAAGCACTTGAATGTAAGTCTTTAGCATTTACCCAATTAGTAACTACTGATGTTAATCCTAAACAAGCATCTTTATTGGTTTAAAAATATTAAAAATGTTCTCTTTTACTGAGTTCTCCTTTTGTTTAGCTATATTCCCTATAGCTATGTATTCTTCACAGAAGTTATTGACTATTTTCTTAAGTCTTTAGGAAAATTTCTGAGTACTGCACTTCTGTGATTTAATAGTTGAGTTATTTAAGAACTCATTTTTCAGGAGGTGGGAATTTGAATCGGAAATCTGAAACATCTCTTTGAAACCTTAATATGATGAAATATAACTTTGTTTTTGTTCCTATTCCTTTAGTTATCACTTTTATCTAATAGTTTGAACCAGTTAACTCAGAGCGTGGTGCTACTGAGGCTAAGGACAGGAGCTTTACTAGTACAGGTTCATTCACTTTACACACATATACAGACCTATTCATAGTTACAGACTGCGCCTTTTCTTAGGTATCTGTCTCACAAATTCAGCTTTTGGTCACAAGGAAGATGGTGTGTATACTTAGCATAAACCCTTCACTTCAAATAGAAAGATATCTCAAATAATTGGTATATGTAATACTGTAGATTCTGAATCTAATATTTAAAACAAAATATTAAAAATAATATATCTAAAATACTGTGTTATAATTTTCTCTGATAAGATCATTGACTAAACTATCTTCTAAAATTAAACTTCTATAAATCAAACTTCAGTAAAAATTAAGTACAAGTGAAACATATTTAAAAAATGCCCTTCCTCGTTAACACTGAGTTCTTGTGCTTAACTTTGGGTTTGTTGAAGGAGAGTTGATACTCCATTTTATTTAGTTGGAACTATATAAAGCAGCAATCTTTAGCTCACAAAGATTATTCAATGGCACACATTCCTAATTCTTGGTCTTTGCAATTGTCCTTAATACCTACCTCTCACTTTCTGAGTTATGATTAGTATTAGTTGATTTTAAGATTGTTGATAAAAGATGTTAGATAAGTAAATACTATTGAACACTTCTGTTGCTATTAAGCTCTTAGCATGTTATTTAATCAGAACAGTTTTGATATCCAGAAAGAGCCAAAGAAAGTGTTTACAAAATATTTTGGCTGTTGTATTGACCTGGATTAGGACAATTGCTGTCTGTCATCACTCATTTGTGGCTGTGCTGCTAAGCAGTATACAGAACTGAGGGACAACCCATGGTTTCTGTGCCTTATTACCTCTTCTACCTTTTAGGTTTGCTGTACTGAACTTTGCTAACTTTGCAAGTCTAAGGACAATTTATGGAAGTGATAGAGGGTTATAATCAAGTAACTTGTTGCTGCTAGAAATAAAGTGAATGGATTTTGTAATAAGTAATCATGATCAGAAAAATGGTTAAAAGTTAGGAAGCAAGCATTATCAGATGGTTTTGAAAATTAATCTTTTGACAGTGATTTTAAAGGTAATTGACAGATTATTACATGAATCCTGAGATGTGAAGATTTGGATATCTGTATCTACTTTGGGGAATCATTAATGTCAGCACTGAATTCTAAGGGCTACTGAATTCTAAGGGATGAATCCTTATCCATCCCCCTAAACATATTTGGTACATGTCATATTCTAACCTTAAAAATTGTGTGTGTGTGTTCAAGGCTATATTTCTGGCCTTTGAAATAATTTTCTCAAACTTGGAGCATTTCTACATAATTAATATTAATAGATAACTAAGTTGAGTAAAGATTATTACCTATTAAATACTGATAATAGAAATCATGTAAATGTTTGTTTAGTTACTTAAATGAGTCAAGGAATCTGAAGAAAAAAACACACTGAAATTTAAGTTAATATTTTGTTAGTCATTCCCAGTATCTCTTCCTATTTAAGAACAAGATGGTAATGTCAGTTGCCTTTATTGATCTAAAGGGGGAAAAATAGAATCACAAGCAGCTGACTCACTGGAGTGGTCCATTTGGATGCACTGCTTATCTTTCAATATATACTATTATTTTCTGGATTACCTCAAGTGAAAAAAGTTTTGTTGGACATTCGTTGGTAGGTATTTACTACTCTGTTATTCTTTTTCCCCTCAATTTCTAATTCTTCTAGCTGTGAAAATAAAACAACACACTATTCCCTCCTTTTTTATTCTGTAACAGGAATATAGAATAAAAAGTTTCTCCCTAAACACTGTATGCTTATAATTTGTAGTATAGCTTGATTGATTCAATAACAGCACTAACTATAACAATAAAAATAAGTACTGCATATCATATATCCAGTATACTGAGTACACTTTTGTGTTTTTTTTTTTAATTTTTTAAAATTTATTTTAATCTTACAGAGTGGAACAGGAAGAGAGAGAGAGAAAGAGAAAGAAAGAAGTTGTCTCTCACACTTGGTCCAACACGGAATCAAACCAATACCACCTTTTGGTGTACGGGATGACGTCCCAACCCACTGAGCCACACTGGCCAGGGACTGAGTACATTTTCCAGTGCTGTAGTTATTTCAGATATTGTCGGCATTATTTCCTCAGGTTTAGATGATTGATTAAATAGTATCTGCTAAAATCAAACTTTAGTAAAAATTAAGTACAAAACATAATACAGTTGACCCTTGAACAACCCTGGCTCCCCCACTCCCTGTAATCAGAAATTCACATATGACTTTTGATACCCCCCAAACTTAACTACTAGTAGCCTTCTGTTGAGCAAAAGCCAACATAAACAGTTGCTTAACACATATTTTGTGTTATATGTATTATATACTAGATTCTTTCAATTTAAACATTTATTTTTATGTTCCTTGCCTCTTCATTTCTCCCTCCATCATATTACTTCCACACAAAAGCATCTGGGTGATTTCATAGTCAAAAGAGCTGATTTTTCCAAAGCTCTAAGAGAAGTTAGCAATGTACACATAAAACATTTTTTTAAATTATTTAAATTCATTAGTCACAATTATTTTCTCTTTTATTGACATAAAACAGCTAGAGATGGACTTTCCAGAGAACGCCAGTGAAGGCTTTACCAGAGGAAAAATAGTAGGACACAAACCACAAAACCAGAAGAAAAGTACATACCAGGTCAGTGATTTACAGCTCCTAGGTTAATGAACTGATAAGACTTGGGATGAGGAAGAATAACAGTGGTAAGAATGCATTGTTGGCAGACTTGAATAGGGGAAAGGGAATGTTGACCTGAGGAAGGAGGAGTGACACTAAGTATGACAACTGGCAGGTGTGTCATCAAAGGCCCATTTACACCATCAATACCTATGGGTCGGTCATTCTCACCACTGCACAGATGTTTTTTGAGTATTAAATTGGCATCCTCTAAAATATCTTTTTCTCCCCTTTGGGAAAAAATGTCCTGATATTCACCACTTCCAACCTCCCTCATTCTTCAGAATGCTGCTGTTTATACTTGAGACATTCTTCAAAATCATTTTAGTTGGTTGTGCATTTTACAATCTGCACAGTGAAACTGAGGCACATTTGAGACTTTTTTATCCAAAGTGTTACAGCTTAACACCATATTTCTATACAAAGCCTTGTTGAGAGTATTACAGATGTCCCCCCTTTTACCCTCATTACCTCTTTCCACTTATTTCTCACCCAGCCCTAGGCTTTCACCACACTATTATCTGTCCATAGGTAATGCATATAAGATCTCTGGTTGATCTCTTCAGACCCCCCTCTCCCTACCTTTTGATATTCGTCAGTATGTTTTATGCTTCAATGCCTCTGATTCTATTTTATTCTCCAGTTTATTTTGTTCATTAGATTTCTTGTTCGTTTATTTTTATTTTTAGATTTATTGATAGATATGTATTTGTTGCCATTTTATTGTTCATTTTGATCTCTCCTCTTCCTCCTCTTTTTCCTTCTCCTCTTCCTTCTTTTTCTTCCTCCTCCTCTTCTTCTTTTTCTTAATCTTCCACAGTAGTTTGATGGTGATGCGCTCCTTTGGCTTTTTCTTGTTTGTAAAGCTCATTATCTGACCCTCAATTCTAAATGAGAGCTTTGCTGGGTAGAGTATTCTTGGCTGTAGGTCTTTGCTATTCATAACTGAATATTTCTTGCCACTCACTGCTGACCTGCAAAGTTTCTGTTAAGAAATCAGCTGACAGTTGTATGGGCACTCCCTTGTAGGTAACTAACTGCTTTTAATATTCTGTCTTTAACCCTTGGCATTTTAGTTCTGTCTTGGTATGGGTCTCTTTTGGTTCCTCTTATTTGGGACTCTTTGCGCTTCCTGGACCTGTAAATCTATTTCTTTTACTAGATAGGGAAAGTTTTCTGTCATCATTTCTTTAAACAGGTTTCTAATATCTTGCTCTCTCTATTCTCCTTCTGGCATCCCCATAAGGTGAATGTTGGTACGCTTGAAGTTGTCCCAGAGGCTTCTTACACTCTCCCATATTTTTGGTTTCTTTTTCTTTCTGCTGTTCTGATTGGATGTTTTTTTTTGCTTCCTTATATTCCAAATCATTAATTTGATTCTCGGGTTCCTCTTCTCTACTGTTGAATCCCTGTAAATTATTCTTTATTTCAGTTAGTGTATGTTTAATTTCTGACTGTTCTTTTTTCATGTCTTTGACATTCTCATTAAGATCCTTGAAAGTCTCATGAAGATCCTTGAGTAATCTTATAACCATGGTTTTGAACTCTGTATCCAGTAGTTTGCTTGCTTCCATATCTTTCATTTGTGACATATTTCTTTGTCTTCACATTTTGGCTGCTTCCCTGTGTTTATTTCTATGTATTAGGTAGAGGTGCTATGTCTCCTGGAATCGGTAGAGTGGCCTTGTGTAGTAGACGTGCTGTAGGACCCAGCGGCTCAGCCTCCCCAGTCACCTGTGCTGGGCACTCTAGGTGTGCCCCTTTGTGGGCTGTATGCACTATCTTCTTGTAGTTGAGCCCTGATTGCTATTGAAGTCATTGGGAAGAATTACCCACAAGTCTGTGAGGACCAGCTGTGATTAGGGCGAGAGCTGCTGTGCAGGAGATACCCTGTGGAGCAGGAGTTGCTTCAGTAAGGCTTTGGTGCTCATTAAGTCTGCCTCTTGAGTATGTCGCTTGTCGATGTGTAGTACTGTAATCTGCTGTGGTTTGAGGCAGTTCACTGGGTACACTAGCTATAAGGCCTCAGGGAAGGGCAAAGTCAGCCACTGGCTGGGGTCACCTGACAGGAGCTACATAGGGAACTGCAGATCGCTGCTATTTGCTATTTGTATTGGGCTTGGAGGTGCCCAAGTGAAGCCCAGCTGTGAAGCAAGGCAGGCTGGTGCTAGTGCTGGGTCTTGGGTCTTTTAATAATAGCTTTGGGGCACTCTGTCACCAGCTACTGCTTGTTTGAGAGATTTTAGCAAAGTCTGAAGCCTGAGCCAGGATAGGCCATTCATATAGAAAAGCTGCCTCAAGCAGCTTGGATGAAGCTGCAAATTGGATGGGGCAGGGTGTCAGGGAATCCCCAGGGTGGAGCAAACAGTGTGCTCCAGGCTGATGGAGACTCAGATATGACTACCAGTCATCCCTGTGACAGGGAAGGTCCCAGCACAGGAACAGTGACCCCTGCGAGCACTCCTGTTTGGGAGAAAGCCACTCCTGAGTTCCTGCCCCGATGCCATTTCCTCCCTGTATGTGTTTGGGTCCCCCAAAGCCAACTGGGTGCTGGGAGTTCAAGTAAGTTTGTGCCCTTTAAAAGGAACACCTGGGTCAGTCTCCAGGCCACTCAGTCACAATCCTGCTGGTTTCTACAGCCTGTAGTTTTGGAGACTTCTCTTCCCAGTTCTGGAACCCTGGGCTGGGGCTTTGGAGGTCTGGGGTGGGGCTAGGACTCCTTGCTCCTTACGGGCAGCCTCCACAGAGACTATCTCCCAATTAAAAAAAAAAAAAAAACGGTTCATGTAGGTATCAGACCAGCCCATTCCCTGCCTCTGCCCCTCCTACTACCAGTCTCAGTGTGCTTTCTTCTTTACTTCTCTAGTTGTAGGACTTCCATTCAGCCAGCTTTCAGGCGATTCTGGATGATGGCTTTGTACAGTATTTTAGTTGTAATTTTGATGTGGTTATGGGAGGCAGCGAATATAGGCATTTACCTACATCCCCATCTTGGTTCTGTTTGTACATATACTATATTCTTAAAGTGAACTGAAGAAAATAAAATGTCATTAAAATCATAAAGGAAAGAAAATACATTTGCAGTATTAAAAAAAAATATGCATGTAAGTGGACCTGCACAGTTGAAACCCATGTTGTTCAAGGGTCAGTACCACAGTATTTTCTTTTATAGCCTGTAATTAATCATGAAACAAAGGGCAGTTACTGTATGCCAGTAGTTCTATGAATAAGCAGCCCCATAGTTGCCAGTATTTTTCATAGCAAAGCTAGTTATAATATTGCTTTGATGTACAAATGATAATTTTCTGAATTACGAAGTTTTCAGATAAGAGATGCCAAGAGCCTGAATAAGGATATAGCCCCTAACTACACTTGATTCTTATGTTTTACAATATTCTGGATTTTTTTTTTAATGTCTTAGACCCAGTCAAGTTTGTTGTGACTGAATTTATACCAAAGCTAAGAAGAGTTGATCCAAAGTATTTTCTAGGATAAGAAACAGTTATTGTGGGTATCCCAAAATACACTGAATTGCCACGTTTACTTGTTTCTAGAGTTATTCTGTTGGATTTATCAGCCAAACTTTCATCATGGAGCCTGGACTAGAATTAGACCTCACCTTATAGGAGTTAGGAGCTAAGTTAGCATCCATTTACTTTCCTATTTCATTTAAAAAGAAAGCAAGAAGGAAGAAAGAATAATAACTGCAGCTTAGCCTCAACAACAGCAGGAGAAATGAAGGTTGATACCTTTCTTTTAAGCAGTTTCTAAAGCTTACAAAATGTTTAGAAGAGGCTTATCATTTTTCTTTAGCCATCCAGATTCCTTTTCTGCTATTTAGAATAGATGATAAGAAATCATCAAAGGGGTGAAACCAACTCACTTTTTAATCTCTGCTTTGAACATGCCTCTGCCTGTCCCTTAGACATTGGTGTTCTTCAAGATTCTGACTTATGGTCTTTCTCACGCTATCATTTCCCTGAAAAATTCTCTTAGCTTCATGGCTTCCTTTACCATCAACATTAATTCTTCTCATTGTAGGAGTGGAAGAAAGGCTATTTTGGGGTTCAAGTAGATGGATTTTTTTTAAAGGTTGTGGAAATATTGAACTGTATATTTATCATTCTCAAAAACAGGTCTTGTCCTAAACCTAATTTAGCTCATAAATTATTTATTTATTGCCTATTGGAAACATCCATTGGGATATCTTGTAGATATATTAAATGCACTATATTCAGAATTGATCTCATTCTCTACCTGTACTTCCCTCCACCAACCCTACCCTGCCCCCACCCCCATAGAGAGGGACAAAAAGTCTGTTCTTGCTGTATCCTGGGTTTCCATTCTCATTGAATAGCCCTAACATCAGCATTTATCAAGCCACAAACCTGTGAATCATCTTTGAATCATCTTTGAATCAACTCACTGAAATCCTGTTGGAGCACCCCCCTGAATTTTACCTTTCTATATCTCTCCACCTTTCCTGCCATTATCATAGTCTACATTATTACAGCAGCCTCCTGACTCTGGGACTGGTCCGTCATTCTTACAGCTCATTCGCCATACATGCTGCCCTGGAGTAGTCTGTAAAGGACAAGTCTTACTATGTCACTCCTGAGGCCTCAGGACAGCAGGGTCTGAACAGTGGGATTTACAATCTTTTGACATTTCCTCTCCTCCCAGTGCTCCAGCTAGAATAAACTTGTTTCAGTTTCCAGTAAGCATTATACTTTCTCTGCAAATGCTTCCTTTATCTGAACAATATTGACCCCCAAGTTCACACAGTTACTCCTTTCTTAGCCTTGAAGTCTCAGCCTAACACAGTTCCTCTGGGAAGCCCTCTCTGGAGTCTCTTCAGCTGTTAAAGGTCTCTGGCCATAACTCTTATCTCAACCTTCTTCTGTTAACACTATTTATCAGTGTTTTGAAATGCTTATTTGTCTTCGCAGCTAGATTAATAGTTTCATGATATCAGAAACTCATGTCACATACTCAGTACCTAACAGAAAGCCTGCCAATTAGTAGGTATTTGAAGGCCTCTGGGGGAGAGGAGCAAAGAGGGCAAATGGGGGACATCTGTAATACTCTTAACAATAAAAATAATTTTTTTTAAAATGCAAGAGTGTAGCATCTTTGGGAATACATTGTATGAGGAAGTAATTTAGTAATCCAAAGCTATTTCTAATAGCATAGCAGCTAAAAAGGAGTGGTTCTAAAATAAATATATCCTGTTTTCTTCTCTCACTATTTTTGTTTTAGATTAGTTTATAAATGCTTATGCTATAACAAAATAAAACTTCAGCTAACATATGTTTGATTCTTAAAGGTTGTCACATTTGTTTTTCTATTGTATTGTTTCTACATTCCACACAAAATCCATGCAAATGAGGACCATATATACAGTATAAAATTATTTTCTGGTAATGTGTAAAATACATGTCTTTTTTTCTTGGAATTAAGGTTATCCCTTTATGTTTATATTTCTTTTCTGCTTTCATCTTAGAATGGTTGAGAATCATATGAAATAATGTTTCTTTTTAAAATTACTATTATACTTCCACACCTCTTTATGAAAGTATTATAATGAAAAGAAGAAAATTAAATAACCATAATATCATCCACCTGGAGGAATAAATATGTCTCTCATTCTAGATTTTCTCTTATATGTATGGATTTTTAATACAAATGAATTTTATATATTTAGTATAGTTCCCTACTTTCCATACACTGGAAAAGCTTTTTGTTTAATCAAATACACAAAAGGGTTTTTTCTTTTTCTTTTAAAATATGTTTTATTGATTTTTCACAGAGAGGAAGGAAGAGGGATAGAAAGTCAGAAACATCGATGAGAGAGAAACATCGATCAGCTGCCTCTTGCACACCCCCTACTAGGGATGTGCCCGCAGCTAAGGTACATGCCCTTGACTGGAATTGTACCTGGGACTTTTCAGTCCGTAGGCCAATGCTCTATCCACTGAGCCAAACTGATTTCAGCACAAAAGGGTTTTTTCCATGGGAAAAACACAAACAAAAAACATTTTCTGCAAAGTCTATTTATTGAGGTGCTTCTAACTGAATACATTTCTCTTCCTAAATAATTGTGTTTTTTCTAGTTTCTGCATGCTTAGTAATCTACACTCGGCCCTGGTTGGGGGTGGCTCAGTTGGTTAGAGCATCATCCTGATACACCAGCACATATTGATCCCTGGTCACAGCACATATAAGAAGCAACCAATGAATGGATAAATAAGTGGAACAATTAATAGATGTTTCTCTTTCTCTCCCTCCCCCTCTCTCTAAAATCAATGAATTAAAAAACTTTTAAAAAGTAATCTGCATTCTACCCTGGATGAAATTTAATGCTAGAAATGGAGAAAAACATTAATAGTGAGTAATATCAACAGAGGTAGGTAATATATATATGTGACTATTACCCTCTGCCTAGAATCAACCCACTATTCTGTGCTGTAATCAACCATAAAGATTATTATATCTTTACTAGGAGCCCAGAGCACAAATTCGAGCACCTCAAAAGAAATTGTGGGCCACGAGGCTACAATGGGCACGGGCAGGTCTCGGCCCATCCTCTGCGCCCCTGCCCGGCCCCTCTCTTCACAGCCCCCAATCCCCTGTCTGTCAGCAGCCCTGCTCCCACTGCTGCTGCTCCCACGTGCTAAAGGCGCCAGCCCCACTGACATGCTCTGACGGCTCAGAGCGATTGGGGCTGGTGCCAGCAGTGGGTGTGAGCGAGGCTGGCGCTGTCAGTGGGTGCAAGTGGCAGCTGCTTCTCCGATCACTCCTCAGGAGCAGGGGGAGGTGGAGAAGCCCTCAGAGGTGATGGGGCCGAGAACCGCAGCTCACACCTACTGATGGTGCCAAGCAATCGGGGCCAGCACCGGGCACCGGCAGCAAGTGCAAGCAGCAGCTCTGGTGCCAGCAGTGGGTGCAAGTGGTACTGGTGCCAGTACCAGGTGTGAATGCCAGGCAGGACCATGGTGCGCAGGAGCAAAGAATTTTCCGTAACCACCAGAGGCTCACCCTGATTACAGCGACTGGCACCCTTCCTTGGTCTGGTGCCCCCGCTCACCTGCTCCACCATTCCACTGTGGCCAATGCCTGCCATATTCCACACTGCTGCCGTCGCTCTACATGTCCCATGCACCCCAGGGTGGTCAGCACATGTCATAGCGACTGGTTGTTCGGTGGTTTTGCAGTTCAGTCTATTTGCATATTAGGGTTTTATATAGAGAGATAGATGTGGAGTAAAAAGAGGGTGGTTTTCTTACAAATGGGCACACCTAGTGAATGCTCATTCTCCTATGGTGTATTAGTGTTTTCACAGTACTAACTAGGCAGAACTCCCCAGTCTTTGTCAACTCTTAAGATCACACTTTATATTGGCTTGCTTTCATAGATACCACTGAAATGTTTGTTTAAAGAACAATTAAACTTTACTCTTCACATAGTTATTGGTGATTTAATCTGGTATAGTCTTGTTTTGACTCACATTAAATCAACTAGTGGCCTGGTGCATGAAATTCATGCATGGGGGAGGAGAGTGGGTGGTCCCTCAGCCCAGCCTGCCCCCTCTCACAAACTGGGAGCCCTTAGGGGATGTCCAACTGATGGCTCACCCCCAGCCTGCCCAAGGCACTCAGCCATCTTCCTGCTCAGCTCAGCTCCAACTGCCTGTGACCACCTGGCTCCAGGGGCTGGGCGCTCACCTCTGCTCCGGTGCCCTGGCTGCTTGCCCCACCCCTTGGCCGCCTCCTGCACTCGCCGTACCCCCCCCACCCCCCCAGCCACCTCCAAGCTCCGGCAGCCTAGCTGCTCTCACGCTCACTGCGCCCCACGCCCTGGCCGCCTCCAAGCTTGGGCGGCCAGGGTATCGTGGCGCTCCTGTGCTCGCTGCACCCTGCGCCCCAATTGCCTCCAAGCTCAGGCGACCTGTGCGCTCCCATGCTCGCTGCGTCCTGCGCCCCGACCGCCTCAAAGCTCGGGTGGCCAGGGCACCTTGGCGCTCACCGCTGTTACTGCTTTGTCTCCATCCCTGGGACCCAGCCCTTGGGCCGCTTGGCCCTGCCCCTCGGCCCTGCCCCCTGCTCCTGATCGGCTGGTAGCGTAGCCAATCAGGAGCCAAGGTACAGTCACATTTGCATGTTACTCTTTTATTAGGATTAACAGCAAAACAGATTAATAGAAAAATGTTAGTACCCTTCTAACTAATTACTTTAAATATTTAAATATTTTATGAAAGATGACTGGCAATTGAAATAAAATAAATCTGTTAGGCTTTTAAGAATGTCCGATAATACTGATTCAGGGCTATTTAACTGTTGTCTTAGTCTAATTAATCAATCATTTCTTACTTGGCCTCTAACCAGGAAGGTGGCCTGAGAGTGAATGCAGTGTGACTGTGAATGGGCATGGGGTTTCTTTTTGGGGTGATGAAAATATTTTGGGATTTTTAGTGGTAATGGTTAACAAGTTTTAGTGGTAATGGTTAATAATTTTGTTATCATACTAAAAGCCACTAAATTATATACTTTATTTTTTATTTTTAAATATATTTTTATTGATTTCAGTTAAGAAGGGAGAGGGAGAAAGAGATAGAAACATCAAGGATGAGAGAGAATCATTATTGGCTGCCTCCTACATGACCCCTTTTGGGGATCGAGCCCACAACCCAGGCATGTGCCCTTGACCAGAATCGAACCCAGGACCCTTCAGTCCACAGGCTGATGCTCTATCTACTGAGCCAAACCAGCTAGGGATGAATTATATACTTTAAATGCCACTGAACTGTATGTTAAAAAAAATTCATATACTGAATTTTATGGTATATGAATGACACAGCAAAAACAGTTGAAATATTAAAAATCATTTCTGCTTTGTAATAATCCATATGACATAGATTAATGTGTAATAATTTCATTCTACAAATCTTCAAAATAGGAAATAGGTAAAGTTTGGATTAAAGTTTCTGGTGATAACTAGAAATTATGCTTTGGTACATTATCTAAACTAGTTATTTTCTGTAAATGTTATTAAACGTAGATATAAGTTTGGAATTAAATAATGATAGCTAAAGTGATTTTAATAATTGACACGTGCTTGGTGTACTCTTCAGGAGGACAGCTAAAGTTTTAGATTAGTATTACACCATATATTTTCTTAAGCTTTTCTTGGACAAATCATATAATTTTGTAATTAGGACTAAATGAAAATAGCCTGGCTTCTTATTGTTTTTATCTCTATTAGGTTAGTGGAACCTAATAATTCTTTGAAACTATGACCTGATATGAAGGGACTCGGTATAAATTTTATGTTTAAATGACATAAAAATTAGGGCTTTTCTTTTAAATGTTAATTCAGCTGCCAATTAAGGACTGTATTTGAAGTCAATACTTTAATTAAAAGATATTTATAAAATGTCCACAGCTTCCAGGAACTGCTTGTAGCAGCTGGCACACCCACATTTGTCATATTACATGTGGTATGAGTTTCATATCTGCTACTTTTATCTCTTGATCCATCTTTTCTTTTAAGAAAAAAGCCACAGCTGACTATATAGAAGAAAAAGCTTCCTCAAGTACAATCTGGTAATGTTTGTTAGCAGTGATCTGAGTAAATTGTAACTTTGATAATTTAGAATTATGTATATACATATACAACCATTATAAGCCAAATGTTTATGATAGCAAAGAAACATATTTGATTCAACATTCAACAGTTAAGTTGTTAACAAGTGTTTAAATCTATATGAAGAAAGAGCTTCAAAATTAATGTTGAATCTATGAGATTTTTTTCTTCTTTAACTTAGACTAATAAAAATTTATTTTCTCATTCTGATTATACACCTCTCTAAACATCATATTATCAATTATGTTTTCCAAAACATTTATTAGAAAATTAAGAAGTTGGTTTTATGTCCCAATGATTGCTAACAGGTATGATTGGGGCTATGTCTAAAGTTCTCTATTTACTGTATATCATTGTTTCTGGTAATGAGCTGGTTGAGGCAGTGAGACTGTATGTAATGAACAGATTATTTGCTATATGCTTGTTGATGTTAAGCACTATGTAGGTATAGTCACCATCTTTAAAGAGCTGTTCCTTTTTTTAAATTCAGAATCCCCTTTATTTTTTAAATTTATTTTTCACTTCAGTTGACATATAATATTATATAAATTTCAGGTGTACAATATAGTGATTAGACATTTAACATTATGAAGTGATCACCCCATAAGTCTAATACCAATATGATACCATACATATTAGTGTTATTGACTATATTCCTTACGTTGTACTTTATATCCCTGTGACTATTTTAATAACTGGCAATTTGTACTTCTTAATCCCTTTTACCTTTTTCTTTTTAAAAGAATAAATCTTTATTGTTCAGATTAATAAAGGTGTTCCTCTTTTTCTTTCCCCCATAGCTCCCCTGCACCCGATCCCCCACTCAACCCCATGCTCTTACCCCCCGCCACTGTCTTCATCAATAGGTGAAAGATTTTTGTCCAATCTCTTCCCGTACCCCTCACACCCTCTTCCCCCTGAGAATTTTCAGTCCACTCCCTTTCTATGTCCCTGATTCTGTTATATTCATCAGCCCATTCTGTTCATGAGATTTGTCATTCACTTGATTTTTAGATTCACTTGATAGGTATGTATTTGTTGTTCATAGTTTTTATCTTTACTTTTTTCTTCTTCCTCTTCTTAAAGAATACCCATCAGCATTTCATATAATCCTGGTTTGGTGGTGATGAACTCCTTTAGTTGTTTTTTATCTATGAAGCTCTTTATCTGACCTTCAATTCTGAATGATAGCCTTTCTGGGTAGAGTAATCTTGTTTGTAGATTCTTGCTGTTCATCACTTTGAATATTTCTTGCCACTCCCGTCTGGCCTGCATAGTTTCTGTTGAGAAATCAGTTGACAGTCGTATGGGTACTCCCTTGTAGGTAACCAACTGTTTTCTTTTGCTGCTTTCAAGATTCTCTCTTTGTCTTTTGCTCTTGGCATTTTAGTTATGATGTGTCTTGGTGTGGTCCTCTTTGGATTCCTCTTGTTTGGGGTTCTGTGTGCTTCCTGGCATTGTAAGTCTATTTCTTTCACCAGGTAGGGAAAGTTTTCTGTCATTATTTCTTCTAATAGGTTTTCAATATTTTGCTCTCTCTCTTCTCTGGCACACCGATAATTCGGATGTTGGTATGCTTAAAGTTGTCCCAGAGGCTCCTTACACTATCTTCATATTTTTGGATTCTTTTTTCTTTTTGTTTTTTTTTGGTTGGGCGTTTTTTTTATCTCATATTTCAGATATTGGGTTTGATTCTTGGAGTCTTTTGATCTTTGAATTTCTGTATATTCTTTATTTCAGACAGTGTATGCTTAATTTCTGACTGGTTCTTTTTCAGTCAGAGCTGCAGTTTAGGTCAAGCTGCAATAGTGCAGGCCATTTATATGCAGATGCCACTACACACAGCTCGGGCGGGTTTGCAGATTGTGCGATTGTGCGGGGCTGGGTCTCAGGGAGTCACTAGACTAGGGCGTGGCAAAAAGTGGTGGCTGCCATTCAGCCATCTCTGCGTCTCCGTGTTTCCAAGTCCCCTGAGTTCCATGCCCCCGCATAGTGAACAATAATTGCTGCAGACACCTCTGCAAGGGAGCCACCCTCACTTTCCAACCAGATGGCAGACCGTCCAGCTTCTCTCTGTAGGAGTCTGGGTTGCCAGCATCTCCCAAGACACTGGAGTTCAGAGTAATCAGGTGCTTGTTTCCCTTTGGGTTGAAAAAAGCAGTGCCCCGTCGCCCGCCGCCAGTCCTGTTCGCGCACCTCCGTACCTCAGCTTTTCAGTGCTTGTGCATGTCTCAATGCTCTTTTCTCTTTCCATCTAGATTGACCCTGCAACCTGCTCATGTGCCCTCACCAAGAATAGAACCTCTTGGTACATGGATGACCACGAGCCATGGCATTATAGTTCTATTTTTAATTTTTTGAGGAATCTCCGTTCTGTTTTCCATTTGGCTACAACAATTTACTCACATAGTTGTTCTAAAATTTTTAATGTACTGCAATTCTAAAACTGTACTATGGAAAAGACTTTGAAATCTTTAGTTTTTATGTACAGTTTTAGGAAGAACCAGATCTTAGCAATTTTATACTCAAATGCATAAGGTGGTATGTTGTTAACATTTTTTTCTTTATGTAGTATATGTAACTTTTTACTACATGCCTGGCTGCAGAAGCGTGAAGCTATTTGCTCTGGTATTTATAGGTCCCTCAGACCTTTTATAATAAAAACTCAAGTAGTAATTAAGATTAATAGGGAGTTTTGTATACCATGGCCATCACTGTTTATTTTTAAATTAGCTATATGATATTCAAACTTACATATTGGTTCATTATTCACACTTAAGTCTTTTGAGAATAGTGGCATCAAGTGAATTAAGGTAAAACTCAAGGACATTTTGTCCTGAGTTCTGTGTATCCTTTCCTGCATATTATGACTTGTGTAATGGGAAGCTGCTTTGAAGTTGTCCTTATAAGAACTTGATCCAGAGAAATTCTGATCACACCATTTCCAGATCATCTTAAATATATCTCAGTTTTTAAAGCTTTATTGAGCTGTAATTTATATACAAAAGCTGCACCTATTTAATGGATTTATTTGATGGGTTTGAACATATACAAAGGTGTGTGCCTGTGATACCATTATCATAAAGTATTAAACATTGTATCATTTTATGTGTGTTAATTAAGAACACTTAACTATGAGATCTACCATCTTATGAAAATTTTAAGTGTACAATACAGCATTTTCCACAATAGCTAAGGAAACAACCCACATATTCATCAACAGACAAATGGATGAAGAAAATTTGTTATGTACATTCAATGGAATATTATTCAGCTTTAAAAAGGAAGAAAATCCTACCATTTGTGACATTATTCTAAGTGAAATAAGTTAGCCTCAGAAGGACAAATACTACATGATCCCACTTACATGAGGTATTTAAAGTTATAAACTTACAGCCCAGGCTGGCTTGGCTCAGTGGATAAGGCATTGGCCTGCGGACTGAGGGGTCCCAGGCTCGATTCCAGCCGAGGGCACCTGCCTGGGTTGCAGGTCAATGATTCTCCCTCATCATTGATGTTTCTCTCTCTCCTCCCTTCCTCTCTGAAATCAATAAAACATTTTTTTTTGTGAAAAAGAGCCTCAGCAGAGAAGTAACAGAAACGGAGGCCTGCACTCAAACTAAATAAAGTTATAAACTTACAAAGCAGAAACAGAATTGTGGTTGCCAAGGCAAAGGGGAGGGGGAAATTGAGGGTTGCTCAGTGGGTACAAAGTTACAGTTATACAAAATGAATGTGCTCTGGATATCTGCTGTAAAACGTAGTGCCTATAGTTAACATTAAGGACTATCTTATTTAGCCATTAATGGCTTTGGAAACTGAGGTGAATGCTCCATCAAAGAAATGGATATAATTCAGATTTTTGTTAAAAAGGGTTATTTTTTTCACCTTCCTTTATGATACTTTTTTTGTTTGCTTTTTTTCAACATGCCGTGTATAGCTAGTATAGGTAGCTAGTTATTAATAAAGGAAGGGACAGGTAGAATCAGACATTAAGCGTGATTATCTAGGGAGTTGAATCAGATCGCCCCTCTGGTCGCCCTGCAGAGGGAGGCAACCGGCAGCTGCAGCAGGGGCGGGGGCGGGGGGTGTCTGGCGAGCGGGAAGCTCCAGACCAGGCAAGGCAGGTGCCAGTGGGTTTCTTCCCCCTCCCCCCATCACCCTGCCAGTCTCCCCACAGACTGGCCCTGATCGCTGATTAGGCCTAGGGACTCTACCCATGCGCAAATTTCGTGCTGCAGGCCTCAAGTTTAGATTATAAGTCTGCTATACTGCACACGCCCTCAGTGCTTGTGATGCCAGGGGGCACCAGGGAAGGCCAGGGCAGGCCTTGTTCTGATATTGATACTAGGGCCCCACTTCTTGTCACCACATAAGAAAGGATTCAAACTGGAAAAATTTAGGAAAGGACAGTAGATTTATTAAAGTGAGTGTGTACACTCAAGAAGTGAGAGAGGGTAACCCCAGAGAATGAGACTTTCCTGATGGGGACTGGGTGGAAGGTTTTTATTAAATGTAGGCAAGGACAGGAGATAGGGTGGTCCTTGGCTTTTGATACTGGTAGGGTGACTGCTGACACAGCTTATCCTCATCTCTTCTCTCTCGTTAGCAATTTCTTTTTTTTATTTTCCTAGAACTGTCATGACGATTCGGAGGTGGAGTGGTCCTAAAACTGCAATGCAAATTTATTATAAAAATATTATAATGGGCCTGTTGATCACTTGTAGGTCACTATGGTTGTCCAATCTGGTTGAGACCAGTTTTTGTTTGTCTCAACTACAAGAAATTGGAGAAGGGGAAAGGAGGGGTATGCAGATGGTAGGAGAACAGGTGGTTGGTAAAAGTCACATCTGCAGTGTTCCAGCCGGGACAGAAAAGGGGAAAAGTATTCCCCTCCTTTGTTCCCTATTCTAATTTTCCTGCCTCACTTATGTCCTTTATCATACTGAGTAATGGCTGCTTAGTAAATTCTAAGTATCCCTTTTTCACTTTTTCTTTCATGAGTTGCTATAGCAATATTCTTTTTAAATTGCTATTTTTGGCTTTTCATAAAAAGTCACATTTTAATTAAAATGATATGTGAAAGTAAAGTTGTAGATCTCCTTTGGACTTCTGATGCCATCATCCTATATAAAACCCTAATATGCAAATGACTGAACAGTGGAATGACCAGTTGCTATGATGCACACTGACCACCAGGAGGCAGATGCTCAACGCAGGAGCTGCCCCAGAAAGAGAGGTAACCAGCGGTGGCAATTTGGGAGTGGGGCTGGCCAGGAGGCAGCACCAGGCCACCAGCCAAGGCAGGTGCCAGTGGGGAGCCCCCTCAATCGCCCAACCCGCCTCTTGCCCCACAGATGGCCCTGATCGCCAACCAGACCTAGGGACCCTACCCTATGTATTGGAAACAGTCTCTTAGATTTTAAAATTAAAACCTGGCAAGGCTACTCTAACACTAAAAAAAACACAGGATGATGAAGTGATGACATGCATAGACTCTGGCTTGTACATTTTGTGGTCAGCCCTGATTCTAACACTTATAACTGTGTGACAAAGCCAATTACTTAACTTCTCTCTGCTTCAGTGTTTCCACCTATAAGATGGGGGAAATGGTACTACTGCCTCAGAAGGATGACATTATGTACTACCTTTTATAATCAGGGTAAAAAATGTAGCTGCCCATACAACAGCAGGATGCCTTTCTCCTGTATGAAAAGTATGGTCACTGGTGCATGCAGCATCCTGGATTGTGAGAGGGACATCCGACTGTTGGTTTAGGCCTGAAATCCCCCCAAGAGGTCCCAGATTGTGAGAGGGTACAGGCTGGGCTGAGGGACTGCCCCCACCTTCCCTCAGGAATTTTGTGCACCAGGCCTCTCTAGTCTTTTATAAGAAAATCTATGAAATCATAGACTTTAAATATACATATTCCTCGCCTTTCTCCCTGAGATAACATTTTAGCTCAAGTATCACTGCCTGGGGGAATTGGCATTATACAGTGGTTATGCAATGCCTGCAGATTGTTCCAAATGCACAAGATAAACCCATATGCCAAAAGCACTCCCTTTGTAGGGGTGTGGTTAGCCTAGAATAAATGCATTCTGTGAACTCTCTCAAATTAAATTGCTGAACTTTCCATTCCAAAGTTGCTTAAATTCTTGGGAATTTGAGTTTTCCCCTTTTTTTGTTTTAACTAATTTTTTCATCGTTTTTTTATTTTTTAATTATAGTTCACATACAATATTAAATTAGTTTCAGGTTTATACCCCAGTGACTAGCCATTATAAAATTTACTAAGTAATCATTTCCAAAAATCTCATACCCATCTGACACCATGCCTATAGTTGTTAAAATATTATTTCATAAGCTGTACATTTCACCCCCATAACTGTACTGTAACTACTAATTTGTACTGTTAAATCCATTTACCTTTTCATTTATTCCCCCAACCCCTCTCCCATCAGGCAGTCATCAAAATGTTCTTTTTATTTATGAGTCTGTTTCTATTCTACTTGTTCAGTTATTTATTGACATTTTATTATTCATATTTTAATTTGTTTTCTTCTTCTTCTTAAAAGAAGACCCATTAACATTTCATGTAATGCTGGTTTGATGGTGATGAATTTCTTTAGATATTTCTTATCTGGGAAGCTTTTTATCTGACCTTCACTTCTAAATGATAGCTTTGCTGAATAGAGTGATATTGGTTGTAGGTCTTTGCTTTTCATCATTTTAAATATTTCTTGCCACTCCCTTTTGGCCTGCAAAGTTTCTGTTGAGAAATCAGCTGATAATCATATGGGTGCTCCCTTGTAGGTAACTGACTTTCTCTTGCTGCTTTTAAGATTCTCTCTTTGTCTTTAAACTTTGGCATTTTAATTATTATGTGTCTTGGTATGGGCCTCTTGGGATTCCTATTTGGGACTTTCTGCACTTCTTGGACTTTTATGTCTAGTTCTTTCATCGGGTAAGGGAAGTTTTCTGTCATTTTTTCAAATAGGTTTTCAATTTCTTGCTCGCTCTCATCTCCTCTGGCACCCCCATGATGTGAATGTTGGTACACTTGAAGTAGTCCTGGAGGCTCCTTACACTGTCTCCATGTTTTTGGATTATTTTTTCTTGTTGCTGTTCTGATTGGGTGTTTTTGCTTCCTCATATTCCAGATCACTGATTTGATTCCCAGTGTCCTCTACTCTACCATTGATTCCCTGTAAATTAGTCTTCATTTCAGTTAGTGAATCCTTCATTTCTGACTGGTTCTTTTTTATGGTTCCTAAGTCTTTCTTCATGTTGTTGAAGTTCTCAGTAAGTTCCTTGAGAATCCTGATGACCATTGTCTTGAACTCTGTATCTGGTAGTTTACTTGATTTCACTTAGATTTTTTTTTCTGGAGATTTCTCAGTTCTTTCATTTGTGACATGTTTCTTTGACTCCCCATTTTGGCTGCTTCCCTGTGTTTGTTTCTATATATTATGTAGAATTGTCATGTCTTCTGGAATTGGTAAAGTGGCCTTGTGTAGTAAGTGTCCTGTAGGGTCCAGTGGTGCAGCCTCCCCAGTCACCTGAGCTGGGTGTTTCCAGGTGTGCTCTTTTGTGGTCTGTGTGCACTATCCTGTTGTAGTTGGGTCGAGATTGCTGTTGGTGTCACTGTGAAGGATTGGTTCCTCAGGCCAACTGGCTGTGAGGACCAGTTGCAACTACAGCAAAAGAACTTCTATGCAGGTGTTGACCCTACTGAACAGAATTTACTTCAGTGGGACTTTGGTGCTCACTGAGTGTGCCCCTTAAGTGTGTCATTCTTGGAGGTAGTTGGGTTGTAATCTAGCATGGTCTGAAGCTGTCTATTGGGTACACAAGTTCTGGGGCCTTCTGGAAGATGCAAAGTCAGCCACTGCCTATGCCCTGCTTGGGGCCACCTGGCTTGATCTACTGAGCAATCTGCAGATAGTTGCTACTTGGAGGTGCCCAGGAGAGGCCAAGCTGTGAACCAAGGTGGGCTGTTGCTAGGGCCAAGCCTGGGGCCACCTAGTAAGAGGTACGGAGCACACTGAGGGCAGCTACTACTTGCTTGAGAGACTTCAAGAAAGTCCAAAGCATGAACCAAGAGAGGCCAGGTGTATGGAAGAGCCACTGGAAAAGGCTCATGCCCTAGCGTGAGGCAGGCAGCAGGCAGCCAATCAATGATTCTCCCTCTACATTGATGTTTCTCTCTCTCTCTCTCCCTTCCTCTCAGAAATCAGTAAAACTATATTTGAATGAAAACTTCAGAGAATTGAGGCTCAGAAAGATTTTCAGGTGAACTGGGTTTCATTTATGAAGATTAGGAGAAATGAGTCTGACTTCAGCTTAATACCCCCAAATAATAATTAAACCTGATTTGTGATGTCTTCTATATCCTATACAACTTCTGCTATGACACCACAGAGGAAGAATGTCTTGATAGAACTATGCTAACTTTGGCTTAGAAAGACAGATTTAGATAATATTTTATGTTAACTGAAATCTTTTTTATATTTCTGAAACTTGGTGGAGAAGCTGAACTAAATCTTCAATGCTTAATAAGCTTAGCTCCTACACTATAGTCTGACCTGCCCACTTTTTGTATACTTAAGATATTAAAGACCTCAATAAATATACAATAGCAGTTGATTATAAGCTTTGACTATCTGTATTTATAGAAACATTGCAACACTTTATTTGAAAGAGCACCTGGTTACATGCATACATTACCTTCTGAGAGGATTTGCTGAGTCACTTGATTCTGTTCGTGATACTTCAAGACATTTATAGGACTTAAACATTATTCCTATGGAAAACCTCAAAGCTGTAACTTTGTTCCACAAGCACATTTTTTTACTTACTCCTACATTCAAATCTTAATTTCCATTCATGAACTCTTCTAGCATTTTATACCTATTTATCCAAGACAAGTCAGATTTATGAGAATCAGGTAATCTCTCCCCTTTATTTTTCTCCCAAGAGCTGTTACTATTTTTTAAAATATATTTTATTGATTTTTCACAGAGAGGAAGGGAGAGGGATAGAAAGTCAGAAACATCGATGGGAGAGAAACATCGATCAGCTGCCTCTTGCACACCTCCAACTGGGGATGTGCCCACAGCCAAGGTGCATGCCCTTGACCGGAATCGAACCTGGGACCCTTCAGTCCGCAGGCCGACGCTCCATCCACTGAGCCAACCCGGTTCGGTGAGCTGTTAGTATTTTATTGCAGTTTTATAGTAATAACCATCCTAATTATTTTTAAACTTTTAATTTTTTCTATCACCTTATATACCCTCTATGCCCTTTTCCAGCTCCACCCATCCCCCACCACTCCCACACATTTTTCTGATCATTTGACCTGTTGATATTGTACATTTGTTATTGCAGATCAAAGATAATGCTAAAGAACACAAGTATTTCAACCTTTTTAGAAGCAAAAAAGCCCTTGCTGTAATGGAAGGCCCTCAGAATAGAGTTTCTGGAAATTATAATAGCTAACACTTGACTGCTGTGTGCCAGGCAGTGTTCTGAGTACTTTGCATGCACTCACTCACGTTGTCTTCACAAAAACCATTTGGTACTGTAATTGTCCTTATGAGGAAATGGGAGTACAGAGAATTTAACTGACTTGTCCAAGGCTACCCAGCTCCTAAGTGGCAAAGCAGGCAACCTGACTCTAGAGTTTGTGCTCGTAACCATTAAACTATAGTCCTCTCCCAGGATAGTAAGAGAAAGAAGGGGGGAAAAGGGAGTGGGGGGGCATGAGGGCAATTTAAGCAAAATTCTACTTTTGAAAATGGCATTTAATTAAATAGATATTACTATCATCCTTAGCAGTTATGTGGTTTTTGTAATTCTTCAAAAAAATCTATTTTATTCTCCCAGGATATATGTGTAATGTTTTTCCTTTTGCATTATGCATATTAAATCTTACATGGATATTTTGATTCATTTCTATGAAATTTCATTTGTTCTTTATAGCAATCAATTTTCTATAAGATCTAAACTATATCTTACATGTTTATACCTGTTATAAAAAATAATATTAACATTGTATCTTTGCGACTACAGCACCAAACAGATCTTTCCCATAGTGTGTAGAGCAAGGAAAGAAAAACTTCTGTTCAAAATTAATTTTGCTAAATATAGCAAAAAATCAAAGTTGTTTCTTCTATTTTTCCTTAACTGTGAACATTTTAGAAGTTATCATCAAAATTAACAAAATCAAGTCTAATTTGTTGCTAAATTATAATCCACCAATACCCTAATGGAGATAAGCAAAACTAAGAAAACTGATGCTAAAATAACTCTAATTGGCCTGTACCTTAAGTTAAAGCAAGGAAAAGAAACAATTATGCTGCTATTATATCCAAAGGAGTTTGTTTTTTTAATTATAGTTTAATCTGTGAAAAATATTCATTATTTGTATATGTGAAAGGTATTCATTATTCAAAATATATGTAAAACCATAGGGCAGAAAATCTTTAGGAAAAGTAATATGCCCAGGTCAGTGTGACTCCGTTGGTTGAGCATCATCCCATGTACCAAAAGGTCACAGGTTCGATTCCCAGTCAGGGCATGTGCCCAGGTTTTGAGTTGGATCCCAAGTAGGGAGTGTACAGGAGGCAGCTGATTGATGTTTCTCATGGATGTTTCTCTCTCTCCTTCTCCCTTTCTTACTCTCCCTTTAAAACCAATAAGAACATATAAAAATTAACTAGGACACCCTATAGTAAGAGTCACAAAATAAAACTTCTAATCTGAAGGTAAAATATTGAATTCCTGTGTAATCTTAATTCCTTCATTAGAAGGCTTGCATCCTTCCTACCTCACCCTTACTCCCTACCATAATATCCTTAAAATGAACAGGACAATAATTTTCCTGGGAAGCCTATTGCCAGGGGTACAGGTTTCATTAGTGAGAGTCAGTTTCACAAAGGCTGCCTCCTTTGATCCTGGGAAGCTTAAGGATGAGGAATAAATGGTTACATATTCTGCCTCTTTCCCCAAAAGTGAGTTTGGAAACAAAATTCTTAAGTTTTACCATCCTTTTCAAGCTTCAAATTCTTGTCCTCACCTCTTTCTCTTGGACACTGTTTACTGGTGTTCTAGGTGTTAGAAATATAAAGATCAGCCTTAACTGGTTTGGCTCAATGGATAGAGTGTCGGCCTGCGTACTGAAGGGTCCAAGGTTCGATTCCAGTCAAGGGCATATACCTTGGTTTGGGGCACATTCCCAGTAGGGAATGTGCAGGAGGCAACTGATTGATGTTTCTCTCTCATCAATGTTTCTAACTCTCTATCCCTCTCCCTTCCTCTCTGTAAAAAATCTATAAAATATATATTTTTTAAAAGAAAGATATTTAAAGATCAGTCAGTCTTGGCTCTGCCCTCAAGCAATTTCCAACTTCAGCAGTGTGTTAGGCTCAGTAGTGGAGGGAAATATAGAACTTTGTGGGGCTCACAGTGTAAGAACACTTAACTAGACTGTGCAAAAGGATGCCATAAAGAAAAGATTTATAGAAGTAACCCAAGTTGAAGGCAGGTGAGTAGGAGTTAGCTAGTTGAGGAATGGCAGTCCAAGCAAAGTAACCAGTCTGAAGGCATTGTGGATGAAGCAAAAGGGACACTGTGGAAGGTGATAGTAGATTTATATGAGGGACCAGATAATAAAAGATTTTGTGAGCTTTGAGAATAATGTTCCAAGTCCTTAAATTTGAGTCTATATGTATAAAAGCCTAATATGCAGATTGTCCCCTTGGGAGTTTGACCGGGAGACTGGGAGTTTGATCACACTCTATGACATGCCCTGACCACCAGAGAGTGGCACAGAATGAAGGAAGGCCCTGGCCGACAGCCAGCAGCTGGGGAAGGAAGACCCCAGCCAGCAGCTGGCAGCTGGGGAAGGCCCCGATCGGCCCTGATCACCAGCCAGGCCTGGGAACCCTCCCCATGCACGAATGTGCCTCTAGATAAGCACATTAAAAGTTGTTGAACGTCAGTTGTCAGGGAAATGCAAATCTAATTCACAATGAAATATCACTTCTAACTCACCATGATGAAAAAAGATAATTACAAGTGTTGGCAAGGGTGTGGAGAAATTGGAACACTCATATAATACTGGTGGGAATATAAAGTGGTGTAACCACTTTGGAACAGTCTGATAATTCTGCAACAGTGAAAGAGTTACCATATGATCTTGAATTCTGTTCCTAGGTACCCAAGAGAAATGAAAACATATGTTCATTATAAAAAATTGTACATGAATGCCTATAGAAGCATAATTAATAATTTCAGGGGCAAAAATAGAGTATTGAGGACCAGTTAGAATTATGAGAAATATAAATCATGCTCTGTTAACCATGAATATTTTATTCTGATTAAAGAAGACATGTATTTTTAAAAAATATATTTTATTGATTTTTTTTTTTTTTTTTTTTTTTACAAAGAGGAAGAGAGAAGGATAGAGAGTTAGAAACATCAATCAGCTGCCTCCTGCACACCCCCTACTGGGAATGTGCCTGCAACCAAGGTACATGCCCTTGACCAGAATCAAACCTGGGACCCTTCAATCCACAGGCTGACGGTCTATCCATTGAATCAAACCAGTTAGGACAAGAAGATACATTCTAACCTGGCTAGGGGCTCACCTGGAAATGCAATCATCCTCCCCATTGAGAGCTGCCTATTTTCATGGGAAGATTAATAACTTTGTTGCAGAAACCAAAATCACCAGCCCTTTGAAGACTCCAGCCCTTTGTATTATCATTAAGCCTTTTGACAATACCCAGCCTTTTGCGAATCACTAGCCCTTTGAAGATCCCTAGCCCATATTACCTGTTCACTGCCTGTTTAGCATCCTTTTACCTACTTCCCCATGTAATCTTTGTTTTTCTAACCAATACAAGCAGCTTACTTATGGGAAGAAGGAGAGCAGATTTTTGTGGATGACTTGCTGCTATACTGCCAGCAGTATTGAAATAAATGCTCATACATGATTCAACCCTGTCTCTGCTTAATTGGCTCAAGTAGTGACAGCACGAATCCATTGATTGTCTGGTTACAATAGTAGCTCAAAAGAGCCTTATGGACAATGTTTGTTTCCCCTTCCAATTCATACATTAAAATCATAACCCCCAAAAGTGATGGTGTTGGAAGTTGGGGGCCTTTGGGAGGTGATTAGGACATAAAGGTGGAGTCATTCTGGATGTAATTAATAACTTAATAAAAGAGACCCTAGAGAACTCTTGCCCCTGCTGATATGTGAGGATATAGTAAGAAGACAGCCATTTTTGATCCAGAAAGCAGGCTGGCACCAGATACCAAATCTGCCAGGATCTGAAACAGTGAGATATAAATATTTGTTGTTTAAACCACCTACCTATTCATGGGATTTTTCTTGTACTGGCCTGAATGGCCTAAGATAAAGCATAAACAACCCAAATGTCCATCAACTGATAAGTGGATAAACAATGGTATTGTAAATGCAGTATGTATACAATGAGATATCGTTTGATAATACAAAGGAATGAGATGTTGATATATGCTGCAACATGGATGAACCTTGAAAACATGCTAAATGAGTGAAGCCAGTTACAAATGACCACATTGTATAATCCCATGAATATGAAATGTCCAGAACAAGAAAATCAATGGAGACAGATAATATGTTATTGGTTGCCTAGGGATGAGGTGGGAAGATTGGGAAGTGACAGTTAAGGAGAATAAAAAGGATAACCTAAATTTGATTAAGCTGATGGTCACATAACTCACGAATATACTAAAAGCCATTGAATTTTACACTTTAAGTGGATGAATAGCTCAATGAAGCTGTTAAAAAAAAAAAACTTAGTGAAGTAAAAAAAAAAAAAGCGCCTAGTGAAGTAAAATAACAACTATTTTATTATGCTCACAATTTTGGAAGTCAGGAATGTGGGCAGGGCACACAGCAGGAACAGTTCCTAGCTACTCCCCATGACTGGATCCTAAGCTGGAGTGACTTGACTGGCTAGAATTGTCTGGTATGGCTCAACTCAGGTCATAGGCATTGGTATGCTGGATCCAGCTTGGAAACTGGGAAAGCCAACTGTGCACAGCCCAGCTCCACCATCAGCGGCATGACCTGATAGCTGTAACTGGTCATGGTGGGAGTGTTTACACCACACAAATGGGAAATGCTACAAATCAAGATTTCCTGATTGGAGTGTTAAAGCAAAGTACAGAGAAAAAAAACCACACTGATTTCAGAAGCCTCTCTAAAAAATGCCCGAAGTTGTTTTGTTCTTTGTTATTTTTCTTCATTTTCAATTAAGATCTTAACAGTAGGAACAAGTTGTTAGCATGAAGGAGGTGTTAATAAGAGGGCAGAAAGAAAATTAAGACTGGAACACCCTCATGCTAAAATCAGACAGCCCTCTACCAGCCTTGTTTTCCATGTGACTATCACCATGTGACATGCTCTTTCAGAAAAATAAAGGACAGTAGCAGTTTTGGCTAACAGATTGTTATGCATATAAACCCAGAGACTTAAAACCATACCTTCAGCCCTAACCGGTTTGGCTCAGTGGATAGAGCATTGGCCTGCAAACTCAAGGTCCCAGGTTCAATTCCAGTCAAGGGCATGTACCTTGGTTACAGACACATTCCCAGTAGGGAGTGTGCAGGAGGCAGCTGATTGATGTCGCTATCATTGATGTTTCTAACTCTCTATCCCTCTCCGCTACTCTCTGTAAAAAATCAATAAAATATATTTCAAAACAGAACAAAACAAAAAGATACCTTCTTTGAAAAAGACCCTGTAATCGGTGCCTGCTGTGTGCTGGCCTTTGTGGGCTCTGTACTAGTAAGCAGGTGCACACATGGAAAAGGGAAGTGAAGTAAGTTGCAGAAAGCATGTGGAGGGAGGAGTGTGGTTGTGTGTGCTGTTGTTTTGTTTGTTTTCCTTTTTGGTGGGTGTAGTTGGATACTGTTTGATTATTTTAGATTGAAGGAATCTGGGAAAGAAGTTCTTTGCACTCAAATAGCAACTACAGATAGTACAGATCAGTGATTTCCATCCTTTTTCATCTCATGGCTCACATAAACTAATCCTACTAAAATTCTGTGGCTTACCAAAAAATACTTGTTTTTTGCCAATCTGACAAAAAAAAAAGGGTATACTTTTGATTCAGTCACACCAGATGGCTATTGTGTTGGCTGTTGTCATTTTATTATTTGACAATCGAAGGGAAAAGAGGTCAGTGTCCCTGACTAAACAGCCAGGTATTGCATGTTTTAAAAATCCTTGAGGGAGTATGGATAAATGGAGCAGACTGACAGATCTCAGAGGGCAGAATGGTGAGGAAGATGGGAAGGGATCAACCAAAGAATATTTTAAAAATAAATTATTGCAGCATACTGGTGGAAAATTACAAGTATAGAGCAAATAGCAATTGTTTCCAAACAGACACTTTATAAGATTACTGTGGACAGAATTGCTTTCTCTTCTGATTAGAATAGTTTTATTACTGATGTAGACTAAATGGTTGTGTTCTTCCTATTTTACAGTTGGTTGGGATTAGATAAGCTTTAGAAAGAAAGGGGTTTAAAGCACCCACACCAATAATCTATAATAATAAAAGCATAATATGCAAATTGACCAAACGGCCGAGCAGCGGAATGACCATCTGGACAACCTACCAGACGGCCTTCTGGACGAAGCCAGGGCTGCGAGGGCGGCCAAGGCAGCCAGGCTACAAAGGCCTATTCTTGCATGAGTTTTGTGCATAGAGCCTCTAGTAGAAACATAAAAGTCCAACCCTCTTTAATTTGCTCAGAATCCTTGCTTTAAATCACTCATAAGTTATTTAATCACTTCAACTCACTGCTACTAGTGACCTAACTGGACCTTCCTTGAACCTTAATATATATGGCTTTAATAAATTTAGAAAATACTATAGGCTACTATTTTGGATGGTAAAATTTTATCATTCTATTAGGCAAGTTGTCTGAGGTAGGAGTTTAACAGAATTATTAAGTTTTCTCCCTTATCTCAAGCAACAAATAGCTAGAGGGTTTTTTCCATTTTATAAGACAATCCAGTCATTTTCTGGTTTAGAATATTTCAGTGGTGGTGTATTGCCTCAGGATAAAGTACCTTGGCTTACTAGACCTTTCATGTTCTTGGCTTTGCTCATCTCATCTTGATATCACACATACATATCACATATACACACCGTATACCATGTACACACACCACGCGCACACACCACGCACTCACACATACAGCATACACCCAGCACACATCACATACCACACTTAAACCACACACCACACATGATATACACCATACACCATGCACACACACCACACACACCACGCATACACACCATACACACCACACACCACGCACACACACCTCACACACACACCACGTACACACACACACCACTAGGTGCCCGTGTACTCTTCAGCCAGTTTGCCTGACACACCCTGCAATTTCAATTCCAAGCTTTCAAACTTGCTGTTCCTTCTGCCAAGAACACTTCTCTCTCCCTCTTGGCTTCTCCCCTCCCCATCTTCTAAAATAACTTTCTTGAATCTATGAGTCCTAACTTATTCTTCATTTCCGATTTTTGTTTACATCAGGTGTGCCACATTTGTGCTCTGAGAATGCTCTGCACCCCCTCGCCCCTTCCAATGATGGCACATAGGTCTGACTGGCTAAATTTAGTTTACCTATTTGTTAATAGCTTCTTAGATAGGATCAGTCTGTTTAATTCACCACTGTATCCCCAGCTCCCAGCACCATGCATCCTAAATAAGAAATATTCAATACAGATTTTTTTTTAAGAATGAGAAAACAAAGGAACAAAGGGCTACGAGTGCTTTTAGCCAACCAGAATATTCAGATAAGACCAGGTGCCTGCACTTATCGGTGTCTCATTCTTCTTGGCTGTAGCCACCAACTGGCACCTGCTTCTCTACGAGGGGAAGAGTCCCTCAGTAATGGAGCTCCTGTAACAGGACCCCACCATGCTGTGGATGAGCAATTTGCAAACCCTCTGTCACGGCCATGGGCACTTGCTGGCTTACACATGGGTCGTTCATTGTAAGACTGGCATATTTTGTTGCAGAATGAAGGTAGCAAAGAGACAATAGTTGTGACAATAAGACACCCAACACAGTAGTACCCTTTACAGCTTCATTGTTTGATACTCGTGCTAATTCTGATTAAACCCAGGGGACCTCTAGCAGCTCATCAGCATCTCTGCTGGCAGATCTTCTCTGGAGGTTGATGCCCCCGCCACACTGGTTTCTTTCCTCTGGCCGGTTCTCAGGGAGGGGTGTGAATAGGGGGCTCAGTCACTGTATTGTCAGCACTCTCCAGCTCTGCCAGGGACTTCACTGTCAGCTTCTGCCCTTTTCCTGCCTCACTTCACCCCCTACCTCCCACTGATGCAAAATCATAAAGTGTTTTGGAAACGAAAAGTGGTTCTCATAGAAAAAGATTAGGGACCTTTGAGCACCAGAATTGGGTAAGTCTGGGATGTTTGGTCAGGAATGTAGTATCAGTTTCCCAAATCTTGGGTTCCATAGTTGTTTCTGTTGTGTGGCCTCCAATATGACACATGTCCAATTCAGGCCATCAATATTTTTCTGTAAAATGATCTCCTTGTGTAATTATAGGGGAGTTTATGAGGAATGGAAGGGACTAGATAAAATTACTTACTTTTAAATAGATAAACATTTTGTTGTAGTGTGCATAATTGAAACACGTGTATATTTTGCTATCTCCTAGAACAAATATATGGTCACAGAAAGCTTATTATGTTGATTCTATTTCTGTCCTAATCAGTTTGACTTGGTAGATAGAGCACCAGCCTGCAGACTGAAGGGTCCCATGTTCAATTCCGGTCAAGAGCATGTACCTTAGATGCGGGCACATCCCCAGCAGGAGGAAGTGTTCAGGAGGCAGCTGATTGATGTTTCTCTCTCATCAATGTTTCTAACTCTCTGTCCCTCATTGTTTCCCTATTCCTCTCCATTCTTCTCTGAAATCAGTAAAAATATATTAAAAATTTTAATACTTAAAAGAAAAAAGCATTTATTTTATACTTTGTTTTCTAAGAGCTTTGATAGTATTCCTATTTAAAAGTGCTTACTCCTGCTGAAACCAGTTTGGCTCAGTGGATAGAGCATCAGCCTGTGGACTGAAAGGTCCCAGGTTTGATTCCGGTCAAGGGCATGTACCTTAGCTGCAGGCACATCTGCATTAGGGGGTGTGCAAGAGGCAGCTGATCCATGTTTCTGACTTTCTATCCCTCTCCCTTCCTCTCTGTAAAAAATCAATAAAGTATATTTTTAAAAAACTTAAAACTTACTCCTGCGATGGGTCAGTAGCTCTCCAACATGGAGCCTTAGTCACCTGGGAAGCTTGTAAACATGGGGATACTCAGGGCCCCATCCCGGACCCACTGAGTCATATTCTTTGTGGGTGGAGGCCAGGTATCTGATGTTTAATAAGCTTCCCAGGTGATTCTGACACACATAGAAGTTTGAGAATCACTGAGGTATGTGAACAGTAGGAGGGTTATTTTTAGGGAATGATAATTCTCAGGTTTGTAGATTTACTAAGGACCTCACAGGAAATTTGTGAGTGACTAAAATTACAATGCATAAATTCCAAGCCATTATCCTATCTAAATTTATAGAATAATTCTCAATTGGCAACTTTGGTGGTGTGACCTTATGTAATAGAATTTATTATTTCCTTTTTTCTTGTTGAAAGATTGCTTATTAATAATAATAGCTAACACTCAGATTTATGTACGCTGAGTCTTTTTCATTTGGCATGTGGAAAATGATGACTGTATTTCCTGAAATCACTATTAATAAGATCTCAAGGAGTTTAAAACAACAACTGTTCAGACTCCAAATAAAGAATCACAAAATCCCAAGGTTAAAATCGTCACATACAGCCATATGTTACTTGAATTCTCCTTTATGGCATCTCCACCAAGTGGCTGAGTGGCCTATTTCTGCTAGATAGCTGGCACTTTCTGGCAACAGTCCATTCCATCTTAGAAAGTTTTTCCCCTTAATAGGCTGAAATCTATTTTTCTAGAGCTTTTGCTCCTAGTTTTAACCCCTCATCAGAACTTCTTACTCAAATTTGTTAAAACATTTGCTCAAGGAAGTAACCCTGTGATTGCTGTGTTCTGGAAGTTCTCAGGATGCCTCGTTGTTTCATGTAAGCTGTGTGCTCCATGGCCAGGCCACCTGTCAGGGTATTGTCTGTATAGATGAACTTAGAATTGCAAGCTTAGACGAAATTCATGATTCATTTTTAAAACATTTTTTAGTAATTCTATATGGAGAGATTTATTTGGGGGTACTTAAATATAGAGTGCAAAAGGCCAAAGAAATGGATGTGATCTTAGACTTTGTCAAAGCATTCTAAGTGTTCCATTTTACATTCATTTCATTAGCATAGTGTTGGATGTAGCAATCGGATTAAGAGTTTTGCACATCGCTTTCTAAGTTGTTCAGAACCTTCTAAAAACCTGATGGTTGTCAGTCAATAGGTCTCTTCTTAGTGAGAAATATAATGTATCTCTGCTTCCTTTGATTCATTTGCTTTTCTTGAGGCTCAAAAGGAAAAGAACATCTGTGTCCTCATTGCCAAAAAAAAAAATTCTAGTTCTAATACTGTTTTTTCAAGGTATACATTTTATTTTCACCATCCTTTCTCACAGACCAAAACTTGACCTGGCACCCAGAAAAAAACAGCAAATGCATCAGTAACCAATGGTCCAGTTGCCACCGATGTTAACTTTCACTGCTCTGGATACTGTTAACTTTTCATATGCAACCTGACTAAGAAAACAAGTCAGGTTATTTAGGGGAAGAGATCTTTTCTTGACTGCAGGTGCTTTTGGATATAAGGTACAAATTTTAGAAGTAAGCCAGACAAATGTTACTACTATAACCATTCAGATAGGCTGGCCAGGATGAAAGAAACTTTAAGAAATGAATTTCAGATGGAAATGATACTGAATAGTAACATAAAAGAGACATTGCAGTTCAATTATAACTTATGGCTAAGGTCAGCTATGCATCCAAGAGCCAGTCTGTTCTCTGATAAAATTTTCCTGGGGACAGAATGAAAGAAGAGCATTTTCCTCTATTCCCACCGATGCTTCCAGACTTTTGCCTTTCTATCATGGATCATCTTTCTTGAAATTATTGTGATCTCTTTTTGTCACTCTTAGCCTATTCAAGATATTTCTCCACCTCTTTAGCATCAGGTTCTACTTACACTCACTGCTGACATTTTCAACATTTCACATTGAATCTTCAGATGTAAGACAAAGTACAAGCAAATTCCCAGGTCTGAGTCACTTGTATTTATTTTATAAAAGACAAATATGAAGTTATAGACATTTTCTGACAACTGAAAAACACTGTGGGAAATTATCTGCTTTAGTGTTAAGGGGTTGAATGACATTTGAACTACAATAATACATTTCATAAAGTCTGGTTTTTGGAAAATTATGTTGATCTGTATCACTAAATTTCCTAGGGTTAACTCCCATATAAATTAACAGATAAAGTGCATTAACAGTGACTCATAATTAAGAATAGGAAAAGCAGCAACTGAAAATTATGGCCAACTCATAGCAATGCTGATGCAGTGTTTCAGACAGCATCCTGCCTGGAAATTGTAGGAATTCTAACTATCTGCCTCTGCTCATTAACTGTGGGAGCTCAGCAGCCTGCCAAGTATTGTGGGGCTGCCAGTCCTCCTCTTGGAATTCTTAGCTGGAGTCTTCAGTAAACCAAGGCCAACTTATGTATTAAGCTCAGTAGGCACAGTGCCTAGGGCCCAGAATACTTTTAGGAGCCCTCCAATGTGTCTTAATTTCTTTTAAGATAAAAAGAAAATAAATAAAATAATGAGTACATAATAATGAATCTGCTTGGGTTATATATATCTTTATACCAATGTAATCATAAAATAGAATTGTGTGTGTGTGTGTGTGTGTGTGTGTGTGTGTGTGTGTGTGTGTGTGTAAGAAGGAATCTACAAGGGCAAAAGTGCCTAGGGCCTCCTAAAACCACGTATGGCCCTGTGTTAAGCTCTAATACTCATACAAAACTGGAATGGTTCTTAATAAATCACAAAATATGGCATATATGAAATTCTATGGAACTGCTTGTGTGTAATCATAAGAACTAAAGAAGAACTTGTATTTTCAGTGTCTGGAAAGGGGGACCCTCATAGTCCGCCCGTAAGCAGAGGCCCATACTTTGATGATCATAGCTCTTCCCCACAGATGCCTGCTCAAAGTGTAGTCCAAAGCAGCACACATGAATTTGCTAGAAATGCGTACCTTTAAGGATCTGCCCTGGCTGGTGTTCCTCGATGGTTAGATGTGTTGGTCTGTGCACAGGTGTGATTCCCCATCAAGGGCATGTACCTAGGTTGCAGGTTCAATCTTTGTGCACACAGGAGGCAACCAATCAATATGTCTCTCTCACATCAATGTTTCTTTCTCTCTCTCGCCCCCCCTCCTTTCCACTCTCTAAAAAAAATCAATGTAAAAATATCCTCTGGTGAGGAGTAATAAAAACAAAAACAGAACACTTAATCAGAAGGTATGTTTTACCGAAAATCCTCAAATGATAAATATACATGGGGAATTGAGAAGCAATGTTAGTTTTAAAAGGATCTATACTTAGGAAGTATCCTGCATTCTAATAGGACTTCTTCTTCATAAAGGATGTGATTGAGAAAAAAAATCCTTTATCAACAACTCTCCCTTAAAAAAAAAAAAAAGAGTAGTTCAGATCCCATAAGAAGCAGAGGAATCTTCTAACAAATGTGTAAAATCATATGTAATAAAGAGGTAATATGCAAATTGACCATCAATCCAACACACAAGAGGGCTGCCCCCATGTACTCAAAGATGGCCAGCCCCATGTGGACACAAGATGGCCACCACAAGATGGCCAACAGGGGAGGGCAGTTATGGGTGATCAGGCCAGCAGGGGACAGCAGTTGTAAGGGACCAGGCCTGCAAGGGAGGGCAGTTGGGGGTAATCAGGCCTGCAGGAAAGGGCAGTTAGAGGAGTGAATGGGCTGGCAGAAGAGGGCAGTTGGGAGGGACCAGGCCTGCAGGAGAGGGCAGTTGGGAGGGACCAAGCCTGCAGGAGAGGGCAGTTTGCATATTACACTTTTGTTACATAGGATACACACACACACACAATTAGCTTCTCCCTTTATTTTTAAAAATGTCTTTATATCTGTATAACTTTTATTTATTATAAAAAAATTGCAAAATCAGAAAAACGAGAAAAAACAAAATAAATATTAACTGTAAAACTTGGAGTGAACCTGTGTTGGTATAACCCAACATTTATAAAAATTCTGTGTTGTGATTTGAGTGTCTCTGTTCCTATCCTTGTTCGCCCCCTTGTGGCCATGATACGAAGAAGCCAAGAGCCGGGCAGCAAAAAAGGAGAGACAAGCAAAGGGCCTGGATAATAAACAGGTCACCTCTCACTTTCACGGTATTTCCCATAATTAAGATATATGGATTTCCTTGAAATCTATATGGGTCAGGGTCTTGGCCACAAATACATGGGAGACTTGAAGGGGTAATTGTAAATCATCTTTTCATTAAACTTTCTTAGAAGTATGGGCAGTGAGTGGTAAGGGAAACAGAAAGGGATGTCCTATTGATACCTCCCATGGCTGAACCCAACTGGAAGCACCCAGAGGACAAAGGAAACCAATCATTAATGTATTTATTTAAACTATGTTTTTATTTATTTCATAGAAAGGGAGAGGGAGAGAGAGATGGAAACATCAATGATGAGAGAGAACCATAGAATGGCTGCCTTCTGCACGCCACCTACTGCAGATCGAATCTGAAACCTAGACATGTGTCCTGACCAAGGAATCGAACCAATGACCTCTTGGTTGAACCAAGTTTTTGCAGTCCTTCACAATCCACCTTTCAAGGCACAAAGCAGTAAAGGTTAGAAAGTGAATCTGGCTGGGCAAACAGAGCAAATCCACTACAAAAGCTTTCTAACATAGTTCTTTACAATTACAGTTTCTTTTATAAGGTACGAGTCCAAGGGTTATATTCTGGAATAATTATTGTGTAATTTTCCCCTGAATATCTATGCAATTCCTGGGGGAAGAAAACAGATAAAACTTCACGCTACCTGAAAACATTGCTTAGGTTTCTCTCCTCCATCTAATGACTGTGGAGGTATAAGTCTTAGGGGTTCAAACCATTGGGTATCCTGGTATAAGAGTGAGAATAAGGTACGGTAATAAAGAGAAAGGCAGAAATAAGGATATAGAGAGCTCAGTTGCTGTTTGCTGCTGGTCTTCATCCATCCTTACCCCACCTAGAAAGTAAACTTCTAAGATCCCTTTGGGGTGTTGAGACCAGCATTGATTATTAGTCAGGCTAAACAGGTGTCTAAGATACCAGCAAAGCAAGGTCACCAAAAGTATGTGAAAGAAAATCAGAACATTTGGGGAGGAAGCTATTTTTATCTCAACATATTTATAAATGTATCATTTTAGAAAAGTGAAATATTATTTCATACTTTAGCATAGTTTTGATGATCGCTGGGGGTGGGAAGGGTTATAGCACATGATGATATTTTTATAGCAGACTTGCTCCTTCCAAGGATTAAATGTGAAAAAATGGCTATTTTCAAAAGGCTTAGGGAGTGTTCTCCTAAGAGGCAGTTGCTGATGTTCAGGAGAATAGAATAACGACCCTGGCACCCCACTCCCACACACACACCTTCTGGGCCAATATAGCCAGGGAGTCGGTTTGGCCCTGTCTGGGGACCACCACTCCTGCGCCCTGGGGACAGGGTAAAGGGGGGATAAATGGTGATGGAGACTTGACTTGGGGTGGTGAACACACAATACAGTGCCCAGACAGATGATACGTTGTGGGATTGTGCATCTGAAAAGTGTACTTTTGTTAACCAGTGTCACCCCAATAAATTCAATAAAAAGGAAAATAAAATGAAAGGCTTGCTGATCTCTGAAATCTCCGGCTTAGCCCCAAGATCAACATTGGCAGGTTTACCCGCTCCCCACAACGCTGTCACGCTCACCAAACGCTCACCAAAAAGCATTCGAGATAGGACGAATGGTGTAATGTCAGATGAATGTTCCCCATCTCTTTCCCTTTCCACCAGAGGCAGCCCTTAGTAAATAGCTTACGTATTTCTCCAGCTATTTTCTGTGTAGGGACATTATCTCTCCTTTTCATCTCCTACGTCTTGGGGAATCTCTACAAGTTCTTTTAAACGTTTTTTTCTGGACCTGTGTCTTCCGAAGCCTTCGCCTCATTTGCAGACACTATTTCAGATCCTGGGCCCTCTCGGTCCTACCCTCGGTTACTCCCGGGTCCCAAACCTCGGCGGTTGCCACGGCAACACACTTCGCACCACTGTCTTTGAGCGGGCGGGCCTTTCCCTTGACAAGTTCCTCAGCCCGCGGGCCAATCAGGAGCGTGGAGTGCGTCCGCCTCGGCTCCGCTTCGCAAGTCGATTGGCCAAAGCTTCCGGGTGGGCGCGCGGTGATGACGTAACCGGCGGCGCGGTGCCCGGGAAACGGGAAGGGCTTCCGGGGCCGCGGGTCGGACCGCGGAGAGCTGCTGTCATGGCGGCCGCTCGGTGGGTCCTGCTCTGCGCCCTGCTGCTGCTGCAGCTGGCAGCGAGAGCCCGCGGCTCGGAGGCGCCCGGCGCTTCCGCCGAGGCCTCGGCAGGGGTCGGGGCCGGCCTAGGAGATCGCTTCAAGATTGAGGGGCGCGCGGTTGTTCCCGGAGTGAAGCCTCAGGACTGGATCTCGGCGGCCCGAGTGCTGGTGGACGGCGAGGAGCACGTCGGCTTCCTTAAGTGAGCGTCCCGATGGCGTTGGGGGGCGTTGGGGTGGAAGCCGGAGGGAAAGTCCCCCCAGGAGAGCTGAGTGTCAAGACCCGGCGACGTTGCTGTCGGCGGGTGGAGGGGCGGGCGCCCCAGCGGCCCGTGCCCGGAGACCTTAGGAGGAGGGCGGACGCTTCCCCTCGCAGTCCCGCGCCTCCGAAACGCCGGGGCCGACAGGTGCTGGCCCGAGGGCCGGAGCCGTGGGGCCGGCTGTATTCATCTCCATATGGCCCTGTCTGGGGACCCCCACTCCTGCGCTCTGGGGACAGAGGGACCGTTATTTGCCGCTTGCTGAATTCTTTGAATCTCATCCGGCTTCTCTGGAATCTGGCCTTTTTGGCATTCTTTGCAGTCTGTCTTTTTTTTTTTTTTTTTTAGCTTGATGTTGTGTAGAAAGATGCTAAGCAAGTGGGAATTGTGAAAGCCCAACGGGCTTCTAGTGATGACATCGATTGGGAGGCTGTTGCTGCTTCTGGAATTAATAGGCCCCGAAGTCCCTAATCAAAGCAGCTTTTCCGCCTGGAGGTGGGGTGGTTGTTCTTTTTTACACCCGAATTAATCGTGGGATTGGCAGCCGCACACTCGGCATTTATGTAAGGCGAGGGTTTCTCTGTGTTGCTCACAGGCCTCTGTCCTCTCTAGCTATTAGCAGAAACGGGATTCCAGCCTGTCTTGAAAGACGTGCGGAATTTGTTAGCGCTCTCGTTTTGTGGCAGCCCGCTTTTCGGATGTCTAGACAACAAATGTGATGTTTTAAATTTTGTCATCGCTGCTTGGAAAGGGAAACTGCCAACTGGAAGGAAATATCTAGGAAAGGAAGTGTTGATCTGGTGGGTTTGTACACCGCCAGGCAATATCTGAAGACCAAACCAGTTACATGTGGACATTGAATTCTAAATTTGATTTGCAGTATTCAGATCATTCAGATGTCTTTGAATGAGAATTTCAACCATACATTAATAAATAATGACAAGAAGCTTACAACCATTATTTTAATGCTATTTGTCATTAAAGATCTGACATTAGGGTGTTCTTTAGGTTTACCCTAAATAATGTTTTAATGATAAAGTTTTCATTATGCTTTGGAAAATTAGCCTTACTTGGCCATTTGGCCTCTCTCTGCTGCAGTATACAATTTTTCAATTTTAAGATATTATTTATTTATTATTTCCATTTTAAGATAACATCTAAGTATCATGTATTGAAGAAAATATAAATAATAACGTAGAGATAACAAACCTTAATATTTCATTGTGTCTTTTCCAGCTATTTTGGAATCATATATCCTATATTTTTAATAGTAAAATACAACATATACACTTTGTAACCTGCTTTTTTTGCTTAATATTTTGTGAGCAGCTTCTGATACCATTTTATGTTTTTACATTTCTGTGTAGAAAGTTTGATTAAGAATTAATATAAAGAGTTTGTCCTGGCAAACTTGTTGGAAGAGGGATAGTTAATTTGTGTTATACCTGTTATGCATAACCAGCATGCAATTTTGGTTTTTATTTATGCTTATTGGAGGTTATTTGGGACTTGGTTATCAGAGATCAAAGGAGTTTGCCTTGAGGACTCCCCATGCCACTTCTCACTTTTATCACTATGTATATAAACCGTCCTATCTAATAAAAGTAATATGCAGATTCACTGTACCTCTGCTACACCAATAAACCACACCTACCAGCCATGTCCACCAGCCAATCAGGAGTGAGTGTACAAATTAACCCCAACCAAGATGGCTGTGGCCACGGAAAGAGCAAGAGGGAACCTTGGGTTTCCCTGGCAATGGAGGAAGCCAAGCTTTCCACACACCCTGGCCAGCCCAGGCCTCCACTCAGTGCTACAAAGCTTCAATTATAGAAGTTAAATAAACCCCAGTAAAAATGGCAGCAACCACAGAGCTGGAGAGAGCAGGAGAGTAGGGTTGCCCTGGGTGATGGAGGAAGCCAACCTTTCCACAGTCCTGTTCTGTCTTGGCCTCTGCTTAAGGTTACAAAGTTTCTTTTTTTAAAAATATATTTTATTGATTTTTTTACAGAGAGGAAGGGAGGGAATAGAAAGTCAGAAACATCAATCAGCTGCCTTTTGCACACCCCCTACAAGGTAAATAAATCCCAACAGAAATGGCTGCAGACACAAATCGAGCAGGAGGCTTGGCTCCGCTCCAGGCTACAAAGTTTCAATTGTAGAAGATAAGTAAATCCCAGATACCAGGGTCTCCGCTTAGATTGCTGAGGGGTGTGGCTGGCCTGCAGATCACCACAGGCCCCTCTCCCAGGCTGTCCAGCTCCCCAATGGAACTCCCACCCTGATCCAGGACACCCTTCTCAGCAAACCAGCTGAACCCCAGCCATGCACCAGGCCTCTATCCTAAATAATAAAAGAGTAATATGCAGATTGACCATCACTCCAACACACAAGATGGCTGCCCCCATGAGGACACAAGATGGCCACCAGAAGATGGCCAGCATGGGAGCACACTTGGGAGGAATTAGGCCTGCAAGGGAGGGCAGTTGTAGGCGATCAGACCAGCAGGGGAGGGCAGTGGGAGGAACCAGGCCTGTAAGAGAGGGCAGTTGTGGGCGATCAAGCCTGCAGGGGAGGGCAGTTAGGGGTGATCAGGCCAACAGAGGAGGGTAGTTGGGGGTGACCAGGCCTGCAGGGAAGAGCAGTTGGGGGCGGGGAGACCTAGGCCTGCAGTGGAGAGCAGTTGGGGAGGACTAGGCCTGCAGGGGAGGGCAGTTAGGGATGACCAGGTCTGCAGGGGAGGGCAGTTAGGGGCAAACAGGCTGGCAGGGAGCAGTTAGGCATCAATCAGGAGGGCAGAGGAGTGCTTTGGTGATGGTCGGGCTGTGCTTCTGTGCCTGTTATCTCTGTCCCACAGAGGGAATAGAAAGACTTTCTATGTCAGGGTTCTCTGCTACTATGGAGTGTCTGGGGTATTTTCAAAACCCATTCAGTGTAATTATGGAAGCTGAAGCATGGGACAACTCTTGCTAATTTGGGAGTATTTTTTTCTCTCTAATTGCTCTGAATGTCATTCTTGGGGGAGTTGATTTGCGGGTTAAAAAGATGATCTAAAACATTAGAAAAGAATGAGCTGTTGATCAGAAGTAACTAAATATGATTTTCATTTTTCCAGGACAGATGGGAGTTTTGTGGTTCATGATATACCCTCTGGATCTTATGTAGTAGAAGTTATATCTCCTGCTTACAGGTTTGATCCCATTCGAGTGGATATTACTTCAAAAGGAAAAATGAGGTCAGAGCAACTGATTTAATTTTTACCAAAGTGTAGGCTACAGTATTACTTAAATTGTTTTAATCTGAGGATTGACAATATTGTATAGTTGAACTTCCTTCTGCTCTGGTTTAAAAGTTATTTTAAATGTCTTAATGTGATTATATAGAGAAGAGATAAGATTGCTTACTATACAACAAAAGCACTGTGAAAGTTGTAAATGAAACGTGATTAAAGTTGGAAATAATTTCATTTTTCTAAATTGGAAATATTAATCACTTGTTTTTCATTGGGATTTTTTTTGAGAGAGAGTAAATCTTTTATTTATTATTATTATTTTTTTATTTTTTTAAAATTTATTTCAGAGAGGAAAGGGAAAAATAGAAACATCAGTGATGAGAGAGAATTATTGGTTGGCTGCTTCCCACATGCCCCCCACTGGGGATCGAGCCCCTCGGGCCTATGGCCTTGACCAGAATTGAACGTGGGACCCTTCAGTCCATAGGCTGATGCTCTATCCAGTGAGCCAAACTGGCCAGGGCCATTGGGACATTTTGATAATATCTTAGTACCTATATGGTAGCTTGTTGACCTAGACATTTCTATTATTATTTTTTGGAATATTTAATGTGAAATGGAAATTCAGTATCTTTTGGGAAAATAATAAATTATATTGTAGACTTTATTTTGAAGTGAGCTGAAGAGAAGAAAAAGAAAAGCACAGAGTTAGAAGCTGGCAGACTAGGAAAAATTTCAGAATTTGATGTGAAAAGAATTTTGAATTAATTCAGGCTGTGAATATGGAATACCACAAATACATTTGTAGCTGGATCGGCTGTGTAGATATCCATAATGTTCAGATTCAGCCTTTTGTTATAACCTCCAATATATTTATTTGTTTTATTATTGTATTCTTTTTGTCTAACCTCACCAGGAAGTATATGAAGCAATTTTATGTGTTAATTTTTCTAGCTTTATTGAGGTATAATTAACAAATATGAAACGGATTTAAATGGTAATATCTTCTTTGTTTGGGCTACCACAAAATTATTGCATATTGCTGTAATAAAGCACAAGTCATGTAATGGCAAAAATAATCTGGGGGTTAGAGGAGCTACATTTTATTACTGACTTTTTCAGTATGAGCCAAGCCTATTCAGGTTGATTTATAGCTACCCCAAATTGAGATGATAGAGAGATAGGTCCACTTAGTACTGTAATATTTACAGTTGACTTAGTGTTTACTTTTAAAATGTTTTTCTTCTTTTTATGCGTTTTTAGTTAAAAGTTTTTAAAGTATGAGATGTAAATATACTATAATTCAAATAGAGTAGCACTCGAACTCTCTAATCCTTTATATCAGCTGCGTATTAGACCATGAGTCGATTTGCCATCATTTTTATAACCAGCTCCTACTGATAGACAAGTAGGATTTTCTTTCTCTATTTTAGCATGTATAGTGAACAGAGACAATTATTCTGTAATATTTTAAGTTCTTAATGTTATTACAAAACCAATATCAAGTCATTAAAAATGCATTCTTTAAAAAAATTTTTTTTATTGATTTCAGAGAGGAAGGGAGAGGGAGAGAGAGATAGAAACATCAATGATGAGAATGAATCATTGGTTGGCTGCCTCCTGCACGCCCCCCATTGGGGATCAAGCCCACAAACTGGCATGTGCCCTTGACCAGAATCGAACTCGGGACCTTTTAGTTTGCAGACCAACACTCTATCCACTGAGCCAAACCAGCTAGGGCTAAAAATACATTCTTTAGAAACAAATTACTTTCCTCTCTTTTTGAAGTTCAGTTTTATCTTATTCTATTTTGTTCAAATTCTAATCATATTTCTTGATATTGGCTATTTAGAGCAAAGGTGAAGCTTGAATTGAAGCTACTACCTTGCAAATATGTTCATAAATAATCTGATGAACTAAATGATAAATAGATTGCTTTAAAGTACGTGAACCTTGCCGAAACCAGTTTGGCTCAGTGGATAGAGCGTCGGCCTATGGACTGAAAGATCCCAGATTCAATTCCAGTCAAGGGCATGTACCTTGGCTGCGGGTACATTCCCAGTAGGGAGTGTGCAAGAGGCAGCTGATCGTTTCTCTCTCATTGATGTTTCTGACTTTCTATCCCTCTCCCTTCCTCTCTGTAAAAACTTAATAAAATATATTTAAAAAATAAAGTACATGAATCTTGTTAGGAATCAACTTTCTCATTCTTTTTAGGGACATTAAAATTTTTTAAAAATGTACAGGTAAAATTTTAGTATGTAAATCTAAATCTTAAAGGACTTATGACTTTTTATACATTTTGAATTGTAAGCTTGGAGATGGGGGAATATGTAGATTACAGTATACATTATATACAGGCTAGAAAACTTTTTCCCCCACTTATATGTGGAATCTAATGAACAAAGTAAACTGACAAACAAAATAGATCCAGAGACATGGAAACATGCAACAGACTGAGGACTCCCTGAGAGGGAGGGGGAGAGAAGAGATCAACCAAAGTAACTATATGCATGCATATGTAACCCGTAGACACAACAGTGGGGTGAAGGCCTGGGGAGGGGATAGAGTGGGGATGTCCCTCGTTTTTCCCCATTGCCCCCTTCTGCACTTAAAAAACTTTAAAATAGCAAACGCTGAATTCTGGAGGGAATGAGAGTTGTTAAAAGGGAATAATTACCTGTTAAAAACTAAATTATTTTTATTCTGTTTGAATTTTGAATTTGTAGTCTAAGCAATAGAAATATTTTTCTAAATATGGAAGTTTCATTTGCTTTTTTTACATTGGGAAAAGAGTAGTTCCTGCTTTAGCATTTAAGGACTAGTTGCATCAGTGGGATTTATGTTCTCAGATCCATTCCTGATGATTGGATGCCTGAAGCATAGATAAAAAGAAAACAAGAACCTTATCAAGTGGGATTCATATAAGATCATAATATTTCTTGCCCTGGCTCGTGTGGCTCAATTGGTTGAGCATTGTCCCATGGACCAAAAGGTCACTGGTTCAATTCCCAGTCAGGGCCCATACCCAGGTTGTGGGTTCAATCCCCAGTTGGGGTTTGTATGGGAGGCAGCCAGTCAATGTTTCTCTCTCTCTCCCTCCTCTCTTTCCCTCTCCTCACCCTCTCATTCGTCCTTTTCTCTCTAAAATCAATAAAGAAAACATTTAAAAAAATATCCTGACATTCTTGACCAATGTTTTATATAAGCATACTTGGTAAGTTAGTTTAAAGTATATGTGGGATATTCACTTCTGACATTTTGGCCAAATGTAAAACCTTAGAATGCTGGATAAAATATGTAATGCCATTTCTTTTAAATGTGTAGCTTGATTCCAAGTCTTGTGTTTTTTCTTTACATTTTGCTAAATATTTTAGACATATA